>OY750777.1:10157500-11357500 GCA_963556745.1 Catoptria pinella | reverse complement strand
CGCTAGTGGGGCGCGAGGGCCCCGTGACGTGACGGGCCCCGCCTCGCAGCAACTGAGAGCCCTGCTGCGAGCGCGTTACTTGCACTATTCCAGGGACAGGTCAGTATAGGGGCCCCGCTAGTGGGGCGCGAGGGCCCCGTGACGTGACGGGCCCCGCCTCGCAGCAACTGAGAGCCCTGCTGCGAGCGCGTTACTTGCACTATTCCAGGGACAGGTCAGTATAGGGGCCCCGCTAGTGGGGCGCGAGGGCCCCGTGACGTGACGGGCCCCGCCTCGCAGCAACTGAGAGCCCTGCTGCGAGCGCGTTACTTGCACTATTCCAGGGACAGGTCAGTATAGGGGCCCCGCTAGTGGGGCGCGAGGGCCCCGTGACGTGACGGGCCCCGCCTCGCAGCAACTGAGAGCCCTGCTGCGAGCGCGTTACTTGCACTATTACAGGGACAGGTCAGTATAGGGGCCCCGCTAGTGGGGCGCGAGGGCCCCGCGACTTGAGTGTGAAGTGAGCTAATGAATTGCTTTTGATAAGAGAAGAGAATCAAAAATAAAAAAATCAGAAACAATATTTACCTTTCCGTTATAAGTGTAAATTCACTGTCAAAATTGAACTTATTATACGGGTTGCAACTCTAAATTAGATTCCTAAATTGGAAGTTCAAGACTAGAGCTTATTAATATTTTTATGGATTGATGGATTGATTTTGCTAAAAAAGTATTTTTTTTCTTTTTATAATGTTATCCTACATCTGTGTCCAGATGGTCTTTGGCGGTAGCGCTGGTAGTGCCGGCGCTGTTCGTGTGCGCAGCCCTAGGGTTCTCGTGCATCCGCCCGCCGCCCGACAACGAGGCAGCCCTGCCCCTCGCCCCCGCACTCTACAACGCCACAGACTTCCTCACGTACGTACAGACACGCGAGCATGCTCGCTACACTAACCACCAACACGGTCGTCGATCGTCAGTTCTCCGCAGAAACTCGCGTGATAAACATGTCATCCACGATGGGAGATGAGATGACGCACTTAGTTTGATCCGAAAGATTGGAGGAAAACGCAATCGACAACGATTAATTTTATAAATTGTAACTGCCGCCGATGAGCGATAATCTGCATTGAATTGTCATACACACGATCGATAACTCTACGTTAATCGGTTTGCACAGATTAATCGCTACGTTACGTGTGTAACAGTCTTAATTTTCTACTTGTAACTGTAATCGTTACTATCAATCGCACTTTTTCAATTAAATTTTGGTATTAGGTAACGTAAGCGATCGCAACACAGGGGCAATCCAGTTTGTGACAAAGATCTGAGAGAATCTAGCGCCACCACTAGCAACCGATGACTAAAATGACGATATAAATGATACGGTATTATCGTCTGCGATTTTCTGTCGCCATTTCAACTGACATGTATTTTTTTGTCTATAGTCCTCTAGGTAATATTGAATTTTTACCTACAGGCTTTACCCATCAATATACTCGGAACATGGTAATCCATCGTTCGCTGCGAGTATCATGCGAATTCTTATGCAAGAGAGAGAAGCAAGAAATTGGACTGAGAAGGTAATGTCAATGTTTAGTAATTATCTTTGCTTCTTTCTTATAAAAAAAGATTTTATTAACAAATGTAATCTTAAAATATTGTAGTTTTTATTACGTTTTAAGTTTATTAATTTAAATAAAAACAATTTAATTTAAAAAAAAATTTCGTCCATTATAGACAGGTGGTCTATGACTATTTTTAACAAGTTGGTTTTATTTACACATTTCTTTTTGACGAAGTAAGCAATTAATACTGTTCAAAAAAGTCACAATTATTTGAACAAAAATTTATTGTTATTATTAAAATCCAGAAACATTATCAATCTTAATTTTGAATAACAGTCTCGTTGTATGGTAACAGGACACTCCTGCCTGCGAGTGCGGGGAGACGCGGCAAAACTGCACGTTCACCAACACGAGCGCGCCCCACACAATGGTGTTGCCCAATACCACCACGCTCAATGACTGGATTGTCAAGTCCCACGATATTTACGTTGAGAAGAGGTCAGTTTTGTAACTTATCACTATACTGTGTTAAACTAATTAAATTGTGAAATTCTCTGGACTTTAATAGGATTGGTATGATTAGTAAAAAGGAACCCTTATGATGTGACTCAGTCTGTCTGTCTGTCACAGCTGGAAATCTCAATAACTACTAATGCTATCAACTTGAAATTTTGAATAGTTTTAGATGACGTTTTCACAACTGTTTTGCAAATAAGAAAAAAATAAAAATATACATATTTTTTCATGATTCATGAGCACATTATTTTTGTGGAGTGAATTGAACTTAAATTCTTTGTTAAAAAATATTTTTTTAAAGGTACGGGGGCTTCACATCGGTCATAGCCAACAACATGACAAACTTCGTAGCGTGGTACAACAACAAGGGCCACCACGCGTTGCCGTCGTTCCTGAGCGCCATAAACTCCGCATTGTTGAAGCATGTCGCTGGCAACCCTAACGCAAACATCACCACTTACTCGCACCCCATGAAGATATCCAAGGAACAACTCAGCAAGGACACTGTGTGAGTCAAACTTTAATTTGTCACTAGCTAACGGCCGTTACCAATAACCTATTGCGTAGGCCACCACGTAGGTATTATACCTTAGATTTATGGTGCAGTTTGAGTTGATCGTTAAAGTACGCAAAAAGAATAAGTATTTTGTAAGTTGTAGAGATGAATAAAACTCCGAGAGCGTTAGAAATAGTGTTATTATTACCGAAGTTATTGTAGTACTAAAATTACGATAAATTTCTATCGAAGCCTAAGCACTTTATTAACTATGTTACGGTCAAACCGTACACCGTATACTTAAAAAGAGATGTTACATTTGTGAATCAGTTACTAGACAACCTGCTGTTATTGCACGTCGTTATAACAGAAATATTCATGCAAATGCAACATTATAATGAGGATCTGTTTATTTATTATAATAAATAAATAATCAATAAATATTTGACAACATCACATACATTGCTTCGATTACCAAAGTAATCAAGTAGCTAAAGTACTTATGTGTAATGGAAATCAGAGACAACGGTGGTATCTCAAACACCCTGACCTGAGCCAATATAGATAAGTTCGTTTTCTAAATTGACCCAACCGGGGATCGAACCCGGGACTTCAGAGATGGCGACACCTTGAAAACCGGTATACAAAGCCACTCGACCACGGAGGACGTCAATTTTTTTTTTTTTATTATTAAGGCATCGGAACATAACATTAAAACATATTTAAAAAAAAAAATCAGAAATCGTGCCTAAATTACAGGTAAGCACGACCACTATTTTACGACCTAAGCAAATCTTATTTAGTAAAATAGGTTTATTGAGCGTTTTTTTAAGCTTAATGAATATGACGGCTAATGTCGGTCGTCCGCAGGTACCAGCACATCGCGGACGCGGGCATCTCTGGGCTGGTGCTGCTGGCGTACTGCCTGGTGACGAGTACTGGCAGCGTGTACCTGGTGACGTCACGCGCAGCAAGGGAGAAGCGCCTGCAGCTGCTGAGCGGCGTGCCGCCGGCGCTCTACTGGGCCGCGGCGCTCATATGGGACATGCTGGTCAGTTCAATTATGTTTAAACAACTTATTCTTTTTAAATTTTAAGATTTAAGCATTCACAATGCTATTTTTATATAATACTAAATAATATACTAGAAAACGTAGGACTCGCCCCAGATCATGTTTTCGGACGGGAATCGAACCCGCGACCTTTGGATATCCGGTTCAGGAGTCCCGTCCGAGGTGGTACGGGCGAGTCGATTTCTTCTAATATTATTTATCTTGATACAAAAATAGCACTGTGAATGCGAAAAATCTAAATTTAATTAATAAAATGGAACTAACATTTTTCGGTACGGAATATAGTCAGTTTTGCCAAGTTATTCGTGATTTTGACGTGTTTGCATAGAAAGTGGCGCCCTCAACTCTTTATGGTCAAGCTGTACCACCTGCGATGCTGTCGGCTAACTTACATTGCTATTGTAATCGCTCTGATCTGACAGATGGATGTGATACATTGCTACTTTTCTTTGGTAAGCTTTTATTAGTGCCAAAACGAAGTTGCAATGTATCACATCACAGTAATCATCTGTCAAATCACAGTTAACATTAACTTCATTGTTTTTAGCCAAAGGCGAAGGACGATTCAGTTAGTAAATTCTCTCTTCGTTGGCTGTTCGCTGCACAGCGATTGTCTTCTCAATTAGTCGTGGCACCACGCATCACGCTCGTCGCGTGGCCGTTATGTTTAAAATTGGGAGGAATGCGGCATTAACACAGGGTTTATTAATTTCCTTCATTCATGCTCAGAAAGGTGATTTCATTTAACTCAAAGAGTTTGCATAGCTTTGTGAATCGAACGAGATCTGTCGTCATGTCGTCCTACATAGCATGGTGCGCAAATTTGCAAATATTTTTCCTCGCATTTGTGGTGAAAAGTAGTGTCCAACTCGAGTGTAAGTGATCAATATTACCCCCGCTCGTGCGCCTAAATATCTCGGATGTATCAATAGATCACTTACAACTCTTGTATACGACCAAGTAATAACTGTTGGTGTTGTTCCACAGATAATCGTGATAAACATGGTGCTGACTGCGATACTGATGGAAGTATTCCAGTTCCCGGTGTTCGTGGCGAGGAACAACCTGCCCGCCATCTGCCTGCTCATACTACTCTATGGGTAACTATACAATGCAATTGAATAAGCTATTTTCTGACAGCTCAAATAAAAAATAGAAAAACTAGTTGTATAGAAATAGATTTATGTTTGGCTAGCTTTCCGCCTTTTGGCTTCTTCGCCTGCGTGGAATACATTATATATCGTGCGGGCGAAAACCCGTGCCCAGCAGTGGGATAAAAAGTAGCATATATTCTTCCTCAAAAAGTCCCATCTATATCCGTACCAAATTTTGTCAAAATCGGTCCAGCGATCTGTGAGTTGATGCATACTGTTTACGCTACCGTAAACTATAGGATAAACTGCTCTCAGTCAATGCGAGTGAAAGAGAGAAAACGATAGTTTACGGTAACGTAAACAGTTTGCATCAACTCATGGTAGGGCCACTGGACACGATAGGCGTGAAAACGTAACAGACAGACAGTTACTTTTGCAATTACAATATTGGTATGAATTGTTTACAATAAATCTTGACGACCTCCGTGGTCGACTGGCTTTGTACACTGGGTTTCAAGGTGTCACCATCTATGAGGTCCCGGGTTCGATCACCGGTTGGGTCGATTTAGAAAACGAACTTTTCTATATTGGCTCAGGTCTGGGTGTTTGTGATACCACCGTTGTCTCTGATTTCCATAACACAAGTGCTCTACTTATTTTGGAATCGGAGCAATGTATGTGATGTTGTCAAATATTGATTTATTTAGGTTCGCGTGCAGCTGCCTCACGCACGTGCTGGAGAAGTTGTTCACGGAGGCCAGCGTGGCCAACATGCTGCTGTTCTGCGGGAACGCCTTCCTGGGCCTCGGGGGACTCACCGTGCTGCTCATACTCGACCTCATCTCGCAGTCTGAGGTACAGTCAGCGCCAAAATAATCTGACCATTCAAACCTTCCAAAATAGCTAATCATGTGACAAAAATCAATCTTATCTTTTAGAAATACTCCATAAAAACGTCGAAAGAGACGGTTAAAACTTAAGGCTCCAGCAAACGGTGAGCTGAAGTGAGCTCCCCATACAAACGTAATACCAAAATTATTTGCAATTTGAGCATAATTTACTCTTCTTGTGATGTTATTTGGATTAAGACAGTATTTTTCGAGGTTTCTATTAAATAAAAATTTAAAAATCCTATGAAATATCATTAATAAAATAATTATTTATAATTAACATAACTATTAAGTCCAAGGGTCAACATAATTATTATAATTATGTTGACCCTTGGAAACCGATTTCGATCCCTTATATGAACCACTTTGGGAATCCCTGGCCTATACTATTTAAAAGTATACACTTTTTTTCAAAAAAGGTATTGTTGTTACATTTATTTTTATGAACAGAAAACAGATAACGCTCGTTGGGTGCTGCACAAGATCTTCATGCTGGCGCCTCCGTTCGCGCTGGGCGACGGGATGCTCGAGATCGCCAAGAACACCATACAAGCACAGGTATGTTACTATGTGACAGTCAGCCATTTTAATGTCCCCACAGGCCTTCCTTATGGGTGGATAAGGAGGATGGGCCATTACCCACCACGCAGGCTCAATGCGGATTGGTGGGTGCTAACGACTGCAAATGCAGCCGGGACCTGGCCGATAGCTTAATGTGCCTTCCGAAACACGGAGAAGCTCGAGATGATAAATTTTTGGTCACCCATCCCATGACCGACCCTTGCGAAAGTTGCTTAACCTCCGCAATCGATGGGCTAGGCGCTATACCAATGCGCCACCGAGCTCCTCTAGCTCCTCGTTACTATGTAGTTATCTCTAAGTTTTTAAAGTTGCCTCGATTACATATTTAGCCAATCTAGTGTCCAATTTAGTGCTGCTACCCGTAATAAGTTCAATTTTAAGAGTGAATTTACACAATAACAGAAAGGTAAACATTGTTTATGAAAAAAACAGTAAAAAAAACAGTTATTAGTGTGAATTACTGTTAAAATCGAACTTATTACACAATATTTTATTGTCCAGTACTAGTGGCAACCCTAAATTAGCTAATGTAATCAAGCCTTGCATCGAACTATACGTTACGCCTTACTGTATTATGATTATGACTGTATCAGGTGTTGTCCCGGTTCGGCATGGAGACGTACCGGGACCCCCTGGGCTCGGACCTGATAGCGCTGCACCTGGTGTACCTGGCGCTCGTGGGGGTGGCCCTGTTCCTGCTCAACCTCGCCATTGAGTACCAGTACTTCGACTTCCTTATACAGAAGTATGCACACCTTATAAATTAAATTAAAGGAGATCCAGCGCTCGCCATAGAAAAAATGCTTAACTTATATACTATTGATTTTGGTCTTAATATAAACTCAATAACATTTGCTACTTGATCAAAATCTGTCTTATTCTTAGCGCATGTAGAAAAAAGGTTATTTTATTATAAATATGTTTGATATGAAACACTACAGAAACAACGAGTCATTGAAAATCGTTTCGTTTTCCACTATCAATTTTCAAAGATCAGAAAAGTCAATATGAAATGTAAAAACGTGGCTGCATAAACCATAATTATTTATCCTTTTTTAACCGACTTCATTCGAAATTAAGAACATGATATGTCATTTTGACTTTTGATTTGACATTGATCTGTCATTTGGTTGACAGATACAACAAAATAATAAGTGAAAAGTAGGCACCTACAGCAGATTATGAATCACAGATAAAAAAATTAAAAAGTATACAATTTCAGCATAAAATGCCGGGTCTCCTTTCCAGGAAAAATCAATATTTTGTATTGTAATGACTCGGACATTTTTTTACTACCACAGGCTCAGTTCAAAGTCATTGCCGAAAGACTGGTTGAAGGAACCGGAAGATCCGGACGTGGCAGCGGAAAGAAGGAGGGTGGAAGAAGCTATAAGCGCGCTGGAGACTCCACTACGACTGCATACTATAGGGAATATCAATGCAGGTAATGTTGCACCTTATTGCCCAGGTTATTAAGACGAAATCTCTTTTTGGGATTTTACTTGTTTTCATTCAAAAAATCTTTACTCAATTTTAAACCGAGTCGTTTTCATGTAGGTATGTTGAAATATTAAGTGAAGTCTCTAAGACGTGTTCAGACTCAGACATGTCCCGTAAGGTCCTAATGTAAAAGTGTTAGCCAAAACGTCGCTTTACGGTCGTCAACCAGTGCCGTTTGATTAACAATCAACTGCCAAACATGTATCCCACATTTAATACAAAGTAAAGAATTCACAAGAGTATTATTATGATTGTCAGGGTTCGTGGACACCGAAGGCATGAAGAGTCCGTGTCGGGTGTCGTCGGGCGCCGCCGGCGCGGCGTCGGGCGCGTGCTGCGTGGGGCTCGGCAAGATCTACCCCACGAGGAAAACGCCCGCGCTCTGGGACCTCACGCTCGCCATACCGGCTGGACAGGTACATTATAATAATAGCTCTCTTTGTATCAATTAATACCTCCCTAAATAAGTAAGTACCGGTATATTTTTAATGTCAAATTGACGGCAGTCGATTTTCGATTGCGGTCGATTTGACTTTAACTTAATATCTATCGCTGTGGCATTACGAATCACTGTGACAGCTTTTGTAAAACCAGTAATGGATGAACACAGGTTGTCAAATTGATAGCGAACCCGATAGATTCTGAATAAGGCAATTACAGTCCGGATTAAATGATGCGCTAACGAAATCGGACTATTTAAATCGGCTCATTTCTTTATAAATTAATTTCATTTGAGATATCACGTTGAATGTGTTAATTCGTTGTTAGTGTACGGCGCTTCTCGGCGAGAACGGTGCCGGCAAGTCTACGACATTCTCCCTGCTGACCGGACAGCTGCGGCCCAGCGCCGGACGCGTGTACGTGCGCGGCGCGCCCGCCGACCGGCGCCTGCTGTGCCGCGGACACATTAGTGAGTAAACTGTGCATTTGCACTCTCACGCCCTCTGGTTGACTGGGAAAGAATGTCTTTTTAGCATAAAGTCCGCCATTTGTTGTATTTGTATAAAATAGCAATAAAGATTGAATAAATAAATAAAACTGCGAGATAATGTTTGATCATTATCAGACGATCAATGACCCCTGCTTGGTTTAAGGAATTTCCACTTTATCGGTCCGGCACTGTGGCATCCGGTGGCTTCCCACGGCCGTCACCGATAGTCAGACTTCCCTTCCTTATGGTATTACTCACGCAAATTGTTTAGACAAGAAAAATAAATTCAACTAAATACTAAGTTTTTTTCCGAGGATGTTAACGATTGTGACGAATATAACTAATAAGCCATTTCAAGAGGTAGTATATGTTAGGTGTCGAGGCAGGATCTCTTCACCATATATTCAGCGCAAAAGGGAAGTACTTCCGCCGAGCTAGGCATCTGTGCTCGGGGACCGCGGTCCAACTGTTAGTTGTTAGATTTTGTATTTATGTGAAGCGCTTAGAAAACTTCGATATCGTGAGTCAGGTCTTCATACATTTTTGCCTTGATGTTAGCTTGACGTAGTGCGACGTCACGTCTGCGCAAACCATAAACCATATTGACTTTTCGCTGATCCTGCATTTCTTCGACATGCATCGATTTGCTTATGTAGCGGTATGATCGCGCCGCTACATTAGGCTCAAAGACCAAAATAGCTCATTCAAAGAAAAAAACGCTCACAACGCATTGTGATCATTGCCAAAAATCCACAACGCGAAATTCCTGTAGTGGCTCCTATAAAGACGCCCATGACGACGCATTATGGTTGTGGTAATCACAGAAGAACCACAAAGCGAAATTCGCGTCGTGGTCATCATACCAAACGACCACGACCATGTCGTTTGGTATTACCACAACGCGTCGTCATACGCGTTTTTATAAGAGCCATAACACGAATTTTTTCTTTGTGGATTTTTGGCAGTGACCACAAGGCGTTGTGAGCGTTTTTTTCGCTCAATGAGCGATTTTGGTCTTTGAGCCTAACTTCTATATTTACTGAAGTATAATATAATTATGATGTTTTCGAAACACTTTAGTAAGTAATGTTGTTGCGCAGGTTACTGCCCTCAGAACGACGCGCTGGACCCGCTGCTGACGGTTGAAGAAACACTCTCTATATACTGCCAGCTGCGCGGCATACAGGACCAACACGAGGTAAAAATCGGTTTTTGACTATGTCAATTGAAAACAAAATACCGGAAAATCTGTCTCACTTCTTTCCAAAAATTACAATATTTTTAGATCTTAATTCCTTTTACGACTTTAGGACAGTCGGCAACAGTCGATAACTTTAGTACTAGTCGGTTAACTTTAGTACCATTTCACAGTTTTTATTCTGGCCCCCTAGCATGACCGCCGAAACACGATATATATACAAGGTGTTACAAAAATACCCCTAATGCCGAATATAGTAGATAGGGACCATCATACTGAATAACTTTTACTATGGGATAAACTCTGAAATCGCGAAAATAAAATCAGCTGTTTCATAAAAAAATTAAAATCGAAAATATCAAAATGTATGAAACAGCTGTTTTTTTTTTCGCGATTTCAGAGTTGGTCCCATAGTAAAAGTTGTTCAGTTTGATGGTCCCTATCTACCATATTCGGCATTAGGGGTACTTTTGTAACACCTAGTATAGCGTTTTATCGACACTCAATTGTCAAAATCCATTGTTTTTTGACAGTTAAACGTGATAAATCGCTATATCATATCGCATTTCGATGGTCATACTAGGGGGGCTGGTGGTGTTCTTTACACTGGTGATCAAAGTCAATTGCAAATATATAAGAGTCTACCGGAACCATTTTTGACAGACAGACCAAATTAATCTTGAATACTACGTAATTAGGTTTAAATTTATGTCAAAGTCGGAAATCGACCCTATGCCCCCATTTTACGGAGAAATGTTCGTGTTTTCACCAATACACAATGGTTCTCGTAGGTGATAAAGCGCACGATGGAGTCGTTCTCGCTGGACCGGTACAGCGGGTCGCTGGCGGGCGCGCTGAGCGGCGGCAACCGGCGCAAGCTGTGCACGGCGCTCGCCCTCATGTCGCGCGCGCCCCTAGTGCTGCTCGACGAGCCCACCAGGTAACAACCACATACCGGATACATTATCTATACTTCTATAGATTGTTCATATGTGACGTTCCACGAGAAAAGTACCTTAGGGAGGATTTTAGTTTCAAAGATAGGGTGAACTAGTCAATAATTGGCCTTATAAGCAATACGTTACAAAAACGCGTCCCAAATGTTAAAGATTTCCTACATTAGTCTTGATATATCCGTTCAGATAAATAAAAGAAAGAAAGAAAGAAAGAAAATACATTTATTTTGGTAAGTATATTAAGTTTATTGGGATTATTGGGGTAATAAGGGTAATTGGGATTATTGGGATGGATTGGATGGATGGAATGGATGGGATAAATGGGATGGATAAGATGGATGGATAGATCGATGGATAGATGAATCCATGGATGGATCGATCGATCGATCGATTTTAAGATGGATCGATGGATGGATGGATTGATGGATCGATGGATCGATGGATAGATGCATCGATGAATGGATGGATCGATCGATGGATTGATAGATCGATCGATGGATTGATGGATCGATCGATGGTCGGATCGATTGATGGATGGATCGATCGAAGGATGGATGCATGGATTGACCGATGTATTGATGGATAAATCGATGGATAGTTGGATCGATCGATGGATTGATGGATCGATCGATGGATTGATCGATCGATGGATAGATTGATCGTTGGATGGATTGATAGATCGATGGATAGATGGATTGATGAATGGGATCGATCGATGGATGGAGGGATTGATAGATCGATTGATGGGTGGATTGATCAATGGATGGATAGATCGATCGATGGATGGATCGATTAATAGATGGATCGATGGATGGATTGATTGATCGATGGATTGATGGATCAATCCAACGATACATCAATCCATGGATCCATCCATTCATGGATCCTTCCATCCATAAATCCATCAATCGATCAATCCATCCATCCATCCTTCATCGACCGAAACATCCATCCATCGATCGATCCATCCATCGATTCATTATTCCATGGATCCATCCATCCATGGATCCATCCATCCATAGATCCATCGATCATCCATCCATCCATTATCGATCGATCCATCCATCCATCGATCCATCGATTCATCCATCCATCGATCCATCAATCGATCGATGCATCCATCCATCGACCCATCCATCCATCCATCAATCCATCCATCCATCTATCGATTCATCCATCGATCGATCCATCCATTGATCGATCTATCCGTCCATCCATTGATCAATCGATGGATGGATGCAACGATGGATGTGTGGATTGATCGATGGATCGACGGATAGATCGATCAATGGATGGATCGATGGAGGGAATGATGGATCGATGGATGGATTGATGGATGGATTGATCGATGTATGAATGGATGGATCGATGGATGGCTGGATTGATGGATGCAAGGATCGATCAATGGATTGATGGATCCATCGATGGATGGATCGATCGATGGATTGATGAATCGATGGATGGATGGATCGATGGATTGATGAATCGATCGATGGATGGATGGATGCATCGATCTATCGATTGATCGATGAATGGATGGATTGATGGATCGATCGATGGATGGATGGATCGATCGATGGATTGATGGATCGATCGATGGATGGATGGATCGATCGATGATGGATGGATGGATCGATGGAGGAATGGATTGATCGATGATGGATGGATGGATGGATCGATCGATGGATGGATCGATGGATGGATTGATCGTTCGATGGATTGATGGAACGATCGATGGATTGATGGATGGATGGATGGATTGATCGTTCGATGGATTGATGGATCGATCGATGAATTGATGGATGGATCGATGGATGGATGGATCAATCGATGATGGATGGATGGATCGATCGATGGATCTATGGATGGATGGATCCATGGATGGAAAGATCCATGGATGGAAAGATCCATGGATGGATGGATCCATGGATTGATGAATCGATGAATGGATCGATCGATGAATGGATGGATCCATCCATCGATCTATCCATTAATCCATCAATCGATGCATCCATTTATCCATCGATCGATCCATTCATCGGTTTATTAATCAATGGATCCATCCATCCATCCATAGATCCATCAATCGATCAATCCATCCATCCATCATCGATCGATCCATCGATTGATGAATCGATGGATGGATGGATCGATCGATGATGTATGGATGGATGGATTGATCGATCGATGGATCTATGGATGGATGGATGGATGGATGGATGGATCCATGGATTGATGAATCGATGAATGGATCGATCGATGGATGAATGGAGGTATCGATTGATGGATTAATGGATGGATCGATGGATGGATGAAAGTATCGTTGGATCGATCCATCAATCCATCGATAAACCCATCCATCGATCCACCCATCCATCGATCCATCCATCCATTCTTCGATCCATCCATCCATCGATCGATCCATCGATACATCGATTCATCCATCAATTGATCCATCTATCCATCTATGGATGGATGGATCCATGGATGGATGGATGGATCCATGGATGGATGGATGGATCCATGGATTAATGAATCGATGAATGGATCGATCGATGGATGAATGGATGGATAGATTGATGGATTAATGGATGGATCGATGGATGGATGAATGTATCGAAGGATGGATAGATCGATAGATGGATGGATCGATTAATAGATGGATCGATGGATTGATGGATCGATCCAACGATACATTCATCCATCCATCGATCCATCCATTCATCCATCGATCGATCCATGGATCCATCTATCCATCCATCTATCCACGGATCGATCCATCCATCCATGGATCCATCCATCCATGGATCCATCCATCCATGGATACATCCATCCATCGATCGATCAATCCATCTATCCGTCCATCATCGATCGATCCATCCATCCATCGATTCATCAATCCATCGATCGATCCATCGATTGATCCATCAATCCATCGATCCATCCATCCATCAATCGATCGATCGATCGATCAATCCATCCATCGATCCATCCATTAATCGATCCATCGATTCATTAATCCATCGATCGATCCATCCATCCATAGATCGATCCATCAATCCATCCATTCATCGATCCATCTATCCATCGATTCATTAATCCATCGATCGATCCATGCATCCATTGATCAATCCACCCATCAATCGATCCATCAATTCATCAAAGGATCCATCAATTCATCGATCGATCGATGGATGTGTGAATTGATCGATGGATGGGTGAATTGATCGATGGATGGATGGATGGATGGATCGATTGATGGATGGATAGATCGATAGATGGATGGATAAATTGATGAATGGTTGGATGGGGATGCATCGAACGATTGATGGATCGATGGATGGATGAATCGATGGATCGATGGATTGATGGATCGATCGATAATGGATGGATGGATGATCGATGGATCTATGGATGGATGGATCCATGGAATAATGAATCGATGAATGGATCGATCGATGGATGGATCGATCGATGAAGGATGGATGGATGGATTGATCGATTGATGGATTTATGGATGGAAGGATCCATGGATGGATGGGTCCATGGATTGATGTATCGTTGGATTGATCCATCAATCCATCGATCAATCAATCCATCCATCGATCCATCTATTAATCGATCCATCCATCGATCGATCTATCCATCCATTGATCAATCCACCCATCAATCGATCCATCAATTCATCGATCGATCCATGCATCCATCAATCCATCCATCCATCGATAGATTGATCCATCGATCCATCCATTAATTGATCCATCCATCCATCCATCGATCTATCAATCCCTCCATCCATCGATCGATCCCATTCATCAATCCATCTATCCATCGATCTATCCATCCATCCAACGATCAATCTATCCATCGATCGATCAATCCATCGATCGATCCATCAATCCATCGATCGATCCAACTATCCATCGATTTATCCATCAATACATCGGTCAATCCATGCATCCATCCTTCGATCGATCGCGATCGATAAATCTAAAAAGCTGTTCACAATTCTTTCCAAAACTTTAATAATACCTCAAATACACTCCAGAGGCTGTGGCAAGGTCATTTTTAACGATAACTCATCTTACTTATCACAACCGACAGCATTTGATTTGAGTTTGCGTTACTGTTCCTTTTTACAAAATTAAACCAAGTGACTCGTTAGCAATTTCAGGTGGTAGCTAGTTTGGTTTAAGTAGTTTGTAATCGTATGTAAGTACGTCGTTCGCGAGTTCAGTAAATATTGGTTGCAGCGGCATGGATCCGGTGTCGCGCGGGTGCGTGGCGCGCGGCGTGCGGCGCGCGTGCTCGGACCGCCGCGCCGTGCTGCTCAGCACGCACCAACTACACGACGCGCGACGGCTCGCCACTACTGTCGCGCTGCTGCTCGGGGCGCGCCTGCGGGCACACGCGCCGACCGCCACGTGCCTCGCCAGGTATGTACACAAAGTATAGAAACTGTATGTACAAACCTCAATGCTCAACCCAAAGAGGTATAAAACCCCCTTAGAAAGTAATGTTGGCATGAAATGATTTCTTATGAACTTCCTAAGCTTCAAATATATAGTGGTCACACTACACAGAATCGATATATAGTGTTGACTGTGTCAGGTTCGGCGGCGGGTACGTGGTGGAGTGTCGCGTGGGCGCGGGGCAGGCGCGCGCCGCGTGGCGGGCCGTGCGCGCCCGGGCCCCGGCGGCGACCATGCAGTTGATGCACCACGCTGCCATGCACTTCCTGCTGCCAGCTACACAGATCGGTAAATACTACTTCACATACATACTACACTACAGCTTCATATACACATAACTCTATTGCCGCTTGGCGGGCCACGCAAATATGCACTTCCTGCTGCCCGCAACACAGACAAGTCAACTTTGCCTCCACGCTGCCCAATACACACACTACACTACTATTAGTAATCATTCTTTAATTTGAAATCATTAATTTAAATCTAATTAATGCTAAACCAAGAATTTCAATAAAAATATTTTTTTAACTAATTTAACTTCTATGTCATATTGATGTAATAATTTGATTGGCCAGTGAACAATAAAGAGGTGCCGACGCGTTTGAGCGACATCTTCAGACTAATGGCGGAGTTGCAGGCGTCCTGCGACGTGGAGGACTACACCGTCAATCAGAGCTCGCTCGATCAGGTAAACACATACATAACTACACTCGTGAGCAAAAGTGTGTATTCACAGGCCTATTTTCATACAAACGAAGTACTTTGATGCTTTGGTTTTCCGCTCAGGATTAAACGGGGTGTGATCTGATAATGGCAATTTAAGAATTGATGGCTGAGTCCCATTTAATAATGCCAAAGAAACCTAATGTGGTATTTACACGAGTCGACTTGACAGGTGATTTGTAAAATCTAATCGTAAACCTAATTATAAGGTGGCTATTCGATTTTACAAGCGATTGTCAATAAAAAGTGCTAATTGACTTAAATGGCCTGCCAAGTCGGCGCGTGTAAATACCGCCTAACGGATTAGATGTGTCGTTTAAACTAGTGACCGCATGGAATGTTTAGTGTTTTTTGTTGAGTTTGTCTTAACACTTTTTGGACAGTGTCTCACAGTTTAAAAAATATTTTAAAAAAAAGTTGCAAAAAACTGAAGTGTTAACTTTCAATGCTGACTGTACAAGCAACAGGATCGCAATATCCAACCAAGATTACTGCATTTACCCGTGATCAATTTATATGTAATTTCAGATGTTCCTAAGCTTCAGCGACAATGTGGAAAGCATAGAGGATGGGGCCATAGAGCTGGAGCCCCTGCCCCCCCGCCACGACCCCCTCGCCAACGTCACCGCGCTTTAGAAATGCTAGCTAAATATCACCTATTCATTCTCCTCAATAATGTTTCGATGAAATTAATTAATTCCAAGATTTAATAGTTATTTATGCAACTGTAGTATAATGAGGGGTATTAAAACACGTACGTGGGTTTAGTACCCCTCATATAATATAAATAATAGTATCACATGAGTGTTTTAATACCTTAATATGTACAGTTGCATTCAAGACTTTATCTACAGCCATGATATGAATCCTCTATAAAAGGTTTTGAAACAGTAGCTTATAGCCAACATTTAAACAACCAGTGTGTGATAGCCGTAGTGTCCTCCCGAGTGGCTGGTGGCGCCTCCGTTATTATATCATCCAAACGAGTGTTATAATGTTGTACCGAATTTCATAATGCAACTTGCGGGCGCGGGGGACGCGACCAACCTTGACTCGTTCGGATATTGTGGTTACTATGACACTGGTTGTTTTAATGTTGGCTATAAGCTAACTGTTTCAGAACATTTTATATAGGATTCAAATCATGGGTGTAGATAAAATTATTAAAAACAGTAGATAAGGGGAAATCTTTTAAATGACACGATTATTTAAAAACAACTCGTTTTGGAATTCAATTTCAGAAGTATTTTATAGCCTAACAATTACTATTAAATAAGCTAGCTCATTTACTAGTTTTTAGGTTAGTTATATTATAGCTAACTAGTGATATCAGTTCCTAACTATAGATCTGCCCCCATAGCACGACCACCGCAACGCGAAATGATATAGCGATTATCATTTAACTGTCAAAAGACAATGGATTTTGACAATCGAGTGACGATAAAACGCGTTATACTATATCGTCTTTTTGGTCATGCTACGGGCTGGTTAATATCGCAACATGTGTGATGGCGCATTGACAGATCAGCAAAGCAATATCTTTATAACGCTGGCCCCAGACCTACCGGTTTCATTTCTTTGCTTTGCTGTTCTAGTTGAACAGGGGCTACTAGCTAACGCATCGAACTTCGGAAAGGCTTCAAATTAAAACAGATATATCGAGCCCCAATCGGGCCAAAATGACGAACTCTAATTTATGATGTAACACGAACATCGATATCTGCTAAACAACTACAATACGAAACTTCTTCGATTTATCTGTTTTAAGTTGAAGCCCGGGAGAGTTTCCGAAGTTGGTTGCGTTAGCAGGTACGGCACCCTGTTCTACTAGAACAGCAAAGCAAAGAAATGAATCCGGTAGGTCTGGGGCCAGCCTAACAAGTGAACGTACTTGCTTCTCCAGAATCAATCAATATCCACTAGAAATTGAAATGCAACCGCTCATTTATTTATTTGTATTCGTTTGACAAAAATAATATTAGTGAAATTATATGCAGTTGCCACATCGTACTGCGGGTATTATTACAATTTAGTTTTATGGCGATCAGATTTTTTTTATTTAATTAATAGTACAAAATAAAGCCATAAGAAAAATTGGTGGATCCCACTTTATCCATGGATGTACTCAATCCATTTAATAGGACAAGATTTTTATTCTTATTATGTTCCATTTTATCCACTGAAGATAACTAATCGCAAATGGAACACACTTACCAAATTTTTATCACAATGTTTAACACTTCAGGTAAAATATTTTTATTACAATGTTTAACACTTCAGATAAAATATTTTTATTACAATGTTTAACACTTCAGATAAAATATTTTTATTACAATGTTTAAACACTTCACATAAAATAGACGCATATAAATTTTAGTATCGCCAGGAGTACACACAGGAGACACTATTGATAGATACTTCATTGAAAGGGATTTTATCTATTATAAACATTAAGTATGCAGTTCCTGTTTCTGTATTGAGATTGAGATAAATCGCAATTAGTCGCAATAGATATAGTGGGATGAACAATATGGAGGGATATATACGCAATTGATATAGTGGGATCCAACCAAGAAATATTAAGAAACTGATAAGTAATTGCTCAAGGAAACATAAGCATAGGATAATATTAATATTTGTATTATAATATATATTTTTTTGTATTATCTCTAGTTATTTTTAATGATATTATTTTTTATTGTCTACATGTAATACTTAATATTTTTTTACACTAGTTTGTATTGTCTAATTTTGTTTGGGACGATGTTTTCAATTATAGCGTTTTTTAATTATATATCATCCTGTAAATTAATAATGTGATACAATGTCAAAGGTTGTGAA
The DNA here is from genome assembly GCA_963556745.1 of Catoptria pinella. NCBI lineage: Eukaryota > Metazoa > Arthropoda > Insecta > Lepidoptera > Crambidae > Catoptria > Catoptria pinella. The sequence goes on along the minus strand of OY750777.1, from coordinate 11,338,685 downwards.
TTAAGAATTTCCAAAAACAAATAATTAGTAAGCATAGATATCTATTTTGTTCCCACTTGTTCTACTAGGCATTTGTACCGTAGAATTAATGAGATTTTTTTCTCATTTGTTGTACGACGATTTAAGACTCTGCGGTAGCACTTATTAGAAAGTAGTCTCATTAGTTCTACCGTAAAACTGGGAACAAAACATAAACGGCCTTACCCTAAAACATTTTAAAACACTGTATAATTTAGACACTGTTTAAATGTGATGCCGTCTCTTTCAAAAATATTGTCAAACAAGTGACAGCATCATATTTAAACAGTGTCTGTTAAACACTTGTTGAATAATGTTTTAAAATCTCTTGTGGTAAGGCCGTAAGTGCCTTTTCTCATTTGTCGGGACAGCAGCGGTACGGCACGGCATCGCCTCACCACAGCAAACAGGCGTGGTTGCCATGGTTACCGAGGCGAGCTACTATTAGCGAGGCGATGTTACACCGCTGCTACACCGACAAATGATAAAAGGGCCTTAGTATTATATTTTTCATTATCATAATAATATGACTGATCTACTTAACTAATCATCAAAGTAATTTTCCACATTGATCAGCTATCAGTCATTTTATTATGCCGCCATTGGAAAAAAATATCATAGTGCATAAGAAAAATATTGTTAAGGCGATAAAAAGTACCACAAAGCTTCCTCGGAGTTCACTACAGAGAGATATTTCACAATGTCGTCTTTAGTGTGCAGACTACGCGCTCTTAACTTAAACCGACTAATTATTGACGTTACCTTTAACATTATATAAATTAATATTGATATATTCGTAAATTAGAATTTAGGTGTGTTTTTAATCTATTTATATAAATTGAAACATTTTTAGTTGTTTTTGTAAATTAATAAATTGTAATTGTGGCGTGAAATGACAGAAATATTTAGTGTATTTAATATAGAGTTAGACGCAAACTCTGTGATATTTAATGTTCTAATTTAAGAAATAAAGCTATGGATGGTTTATGGAAATTGCATATTTTATTTATATCACGTTAACAATGAATGCCCACCCGTGTATGACGCAGGGGTCCCGGGTTCGATTCCCAGGAGGAGGGTACATTTGTACTCGGTTTGGTTGGTGGTAGGGCTTATTTCAAGCCCGCCTGGCTAGCTACCGCCAACTTACCTAAGTCTGACGCCATAACAACAATTTAAAAATTGTTGTGTTCCGGCAGTTAGAGGTAAGATAACCAGTTCCTCAGAGGTGAGGATTCCGGGCGTAGTACGCTTCCACCTTCGGCCTTATCGTCACTTAACATCAGATAAGTGAAGGCCAAGCGCTAACCCGTTGTGAATTAAAAAAGAGTATTACACTAAAATGAGAACATTTAATGTTTTTCCTAAAAACTAGAATAGATATAATGAAGTCTTGTCCCATAAGTATAAACTTTGGCATTAACATAATTAATACATTATCTACTAAATTGTAGATTTTAGCATTTACAATGCTATTACTACGGAGCGACCAATTGGTCAGTGGGCCAGATTCCCAAAGTTGCGGGCGAGTCCCGTGCCGTCTGAGAAGTTACGGGCGATTTTTTTTTTTGCATTTTTCCTAGCATATTTATCACAATACATTCTCTGTTAATTAAATAAAATGGAATGTAAATTGGAACTTTAAAAGTGATTTGGAGCCAAGCTCCTAATATTAAACGAAGTCATATTAACAAGTATTTTTTTTAGACAAACGACGTATGTAACAATTTTTCCACAATCGGTAGCGCGAAAGAAACCCATGTACAAGTAATTAAATGAAACAGTTAAAAGGATTTCTTCAGAAAATTACTTTAAAGTAATTTTTTAAATCGACTTCGATATCATGAATAGATAGATTTGTTTCTTACTATAATATAGACTCCAGAACCAAAGAAAACTCACCATACTATACGTAAAACTGAGATCAATTGTGATCAAAGGAGGGGTTCCTTAGCGCGGCGGCCTTCTTGAAGTGTATGGCTATAACGTCCAGCAGACGGAACCCCACGTCGCGGTTGACGGCCGCGTCGCTGACGCTGCGCACGCACAGATCCACCGCGCGGGACAGCGTGTCAGATCCGAACACGTGCAACACTGAAATATACCACATATTTTGGTCGACATCAGCCATTATTAATGCCCCCACTGTTGGGGCTCAGGCCTTCCTATAGATAATTTAATAGTTAATTGTATATCTGGTACCGTATGCCGAGTGAGAACGTCCGTCCTCGCAGACAAACCATATTGGTATTGCAAGACTTTTGTTTTTCAAATGTCAATGTAGTTGTTTTAATATACAAGGTGTTACAAAAATACCCCTAATGCCAAATATGGTATATAGGGACCATCAAACTGAACAACTTTTACTATGGGACCAACTCTGAAATCGCGAAAAAATCATTTTTCATTAATGATTGTTAAAGTAGATATCTCGCTACAGGAGCGCTGCTAACGCACGACAGACAAGCGTCTGTCAAATGTATATATAGGTATGACAGAGGCACAGCTTACGCCGCGATTAAAACGCCTGTATATGAAAGTGCGTGTGCCGTGGCGTGGCGGGGCGATAAGAGAATTTTCACTTCATTGCGAAACGAACCGTACAGCGAATAGTCGGCACCACATACCATATCAAATTACTGGGGTGTGAGCGGGAAAGACATCTGAGACTAAAAGTGTTGACAAAGTTTCATCATAGTGTGGATGTAGCCGGGCTGGCTGTAAATCTATCAGCACTCACCACTCGGCAGTTTCTCCATGACGACCTGACACGTGTACTCCACGTCGAGGGGCGTCGTCGTATGCGCTCGGGCGTCGTCGGCTCCGTCCGCCATCCGCTCGAACGTCACAAACACTTGCGCGCGCAGCCACGCACTCAAGTCGTACAGCCACGCTTCCAGCAGAGCCTCTGACATGTCTGACGATATTTAAAAGTATAGATAGATAGATAATAAGTTTTATTTACTAAGACATACATATTTTCATAATAAACAATGACAATGATGTATTATTACCGGCCAGCAACAGCGTGGCGAGGCGGTGCGCGGCGTGCGGGGCGCGGTCGGGCGCGGCGGCCGCGAGCTGTATACACATACACGACACTACACAGTATAGTTACCGGCCAGCAACAGCGTGGCGAGGCGGTGCGCGGCGTGCGGGGCGCGGTCGGGCGCGGCGGCCGCGAGCTGTATACACATACACGACACTACACAGTATAGTTACCGGCCAGCAACAGCGTGGCGAGGCGGTGCGCGGCGTGCGGGGCGCGGTCGGGCGCGGCGGCCGCGAGCTGTATACACATACACGACACTACACAGTATAGTTACCGGCCAGCAACAGCGTGGCGAGGCGGTGCGCGGCGTGCGGGGCGCGGTCGGGCGCGGCGGCCGCGAGCTGTATACACATACACGACACTACACAGTATAGTTACCGGCCAGCAACAGCGTGGCGAGGCGGTGCGCGGCGTGCGGGGCGCGGTCGGGCGCGGCGGCTGCGAGCTGTATACACATACACTACACTACACAGTATAGTTACCGGCCAGCAACAGCGTGGCGAGGCGGTGCGCGGCGTGCGGGGCGCGGTCGGGCGCGGCGGCCGCGAGCTGTATACACATACACTACACTACACAGTATAGTTACCGGCCAGCAACAGCGTGGCGAGGCGGTGCGCGGCGTGCGGGGCGCGGTCGGGCGCGGCGGCCGCGAGCTGTATACACATACACGACACTACACAGTATAGTTACCGGCCAGCAACAGCGTGGCGAGGCGGTGCGCGGCGTGCGGGGCGCGGTCGGGCGCGGCGGCTGCGAGCTGTATACACATACACTACACTACACAGTATAGTTACCGGCCAGCAACAGCGTGGCGAGGCGGTGCGCGGCGTGCGGGGCGCGGTCGGGCGCGGCGGCCGCGAGCTGTATACACATACACGACACTACACAGTATAGTTACCGGCCAGCAACAGCGTGGCGAGGCGGTGCGCGGCGTGCGGGGCGCGGTCGGGCGCGGCGGCCGCGAGCTGTATACACATACACGACACTACACAGTATAGTTACCGGCCAGCAACAGCGTGGCGAGGCGGTGCGCGGCGTGCGGGGCGCGGTCGGGCGCGGCGGCCGCGAGCTCGCTGCCCGCGCTCCACATGGCGCCGCAACTCGCGCACCATTCCTCTGCAACCATACTACGGTTAAGCCGATATCTTTAAAGCAAATTAACATTTTTGATGTAATGCCATAGGTCGCTGAAAGATCCTACGGATCTGAAATTAAGATACATATTTCTTTATACTTTTATAAAATACCTCTGAAAAAGTCTAAAGTTTGAGACGATTTAGAAACGACACTAATGAGCTTTTAGCATTCACAATGCTATTTTAGCAAAAGATTTTAGCATTCACAATGCTATTTTTATATAATGTTGTTTTATTAAATCAAATACATATATATTTCTTTCGTAATCTATTGTGGAAAACCATTTGGTGTATTTTTTTTCAATAAAAAGTTGAAGATTGTTTACCAAATAAGACAAGTAAAGTAAATGAGTAGGACGCACATACCGAGGTCGTCGGGCGCCGGGGCGGGCGCGGGCGGCGCGGGGGCGGGCAGCTGCCGCAGCGAGTCCAGCGCCGCGTCCACGTGCGCCAGCGCGCGCCGCGACCCTACTAACCGCGCGACTGCGCCCCCCACCTGTAGTGGGTACTAGTATGATAATGGACAATACGACTACAAAATAACATGCCCTTTTTATTTGATTTCCGAAGGGAGAATGAAAAAAGAGATGACCCATATATTTTAAGTTTTGATATTATTTTTTTTACTAAAACAAAAATGCTTTAAAAGATTAAAAATTTTGTCCGAAGTGACGTAGCTCTGAGGCTCTATGTCTATGATGTTATTGCCACACAGTGCCTAAGATTAAAAAAAAATTACTGACAGCCGACTGTTATCTCAATGTCGAACAAAAATCAAACAAAACTACTGCTGCTTGTTGAAATAAGATTGAACGAAAAATAATCGCGGTTGACCGCAAAAACTTAGATCAAATTGTAGCAAACAAACATTCAGAAAACACGTGGGAAAACACTGTCACTGTCAAACAATGTGACATTTTGAGTGATCTATTTTTTTATGTGACCTACAACGTAAGCAAAGGTGTATGCTTTTGTCGTGCCGAGCTGTGACGTCACTAAAGGTTTTTCACATTTCATTTATTTTGTCCATAAATATTGCTTTAAAAGTTCTAAGACTATTTTTCTCGCACTCCTGAGGGGAAAATCTAGAAATGGTTTTTTTTATTTTGACAAAATATTTTTTGTCGTATTGTCCATTACCTTATTCACCTGCGGGTCTACAGTCTAACAACCCTGAAGATCAGGCAAGCTTTGATTTGACAGATGGATGTAACACATTGATACTTCTTTTTGGCACAAATAAAAAATAGGTTAGGTAGGTTTTAAAATTACAAAAGATACAACAAATGTATATATCAAAATCTTTTGACATTTTAAAAGGAGCGGGGTCCTCTAAATTACTATTGGCCGAATACTCAAACGATACTCAACTTTGAGGGGCTCTCAAACATCATGATGTCTTTGTCGCATCTTTGACATTTAATGCGACAGGACGATGTTTGAGAGCCTCTCAAAGTTGAGTGACGTTTGATTATTCGGCCATAAGTCTGTCAGTCTGTTACGTTTTCACGCCTAGACTACTGGACCGATTTTGACGAAATTTGGTACGGATATAGATGAGAGCTTGAGGAAGGACATAGGCCACTTGTTATCCCACTGCTGGGCAGGTGGTCTCCGCCTGCACAATATAACGTGTAATCTACGCGGGAGAAGCTGCGGGCGGAAAACTAGTATAATATATTTAAAAGATACTGAATAAATAAATAAAGAACCTCTAAAAATGAACTCACGCTGAGCTCTATAGAGGTGGTGACATAGGTCCAGTCGGTGAGGCTGGGCGGCGCGGCCTCGCCCTCGGCGCCCACGGCCGTCTTTATAGAGTTGAACACGCCCGTCACTGTGCGCTGGAACAGCCTGTATAGCGGTGGAACATCCCGTATAAAACAGCCCCCTCGACAACATGTTTTTTTTAGAAATAAAACACTTTTACGGATTACAGCGCGTATATTATTAATTTAGGTGTTGTTTTAGAATTATTTAGTTTGTATTTATTGGTTTTTTAGAATTCCCGACGTTTCGACACCTTTCCAGGGGACGTGGTCACGGGAGGACTGGCCCGACAATAAATACAAACTAAATATACACTTCTAAGATTTTCGCGCGTACAGTTCATTAGAAATAAAACACTTTTTACGGATTACAGCGCGTATATTATTAATTCAGGTGTTGTTTTAGAATTATTTAGTTTGTATTTATTGGTTTTTTAGAATTCCCGACGTTTCGACACCTTTCCAGGGGCCGTGGTCACGGGAGGACTAAAGCAAAAAGGCTGCTCATATTTTTATGGAACTCTAAAAAACCAATAAATACAAACTAAATAATTCTAAAACAACACCTGAATTAATAATATACGCGCTGTAATCTTATCTTACTATTTTTAAATCCATACTCACTTGTCGAGCCGCTGCATGTTGTTGGAGGTCTGTCCGGGCGACGTGTTCCTGTCTGCGTTCATGTCGTACTCATCTATACAAAATATAGTTGTTAAAATAATTATTTTTATACTACCTGCCCGTCAGTGGCATATTATGTGTCATGCAAACCTTTCCTAAAGTAAGTCATTACAGCCCCACGGTCTATCCGGGTCATAACGTTGTACTGAATATATTTTTTTCCTATGGGAAATAATGTGATTTGGTTGGTTTCAATAATGTTTAGGTGCAATGAGTATAAAAAGTAGAGTATGTATCGCGGGCTAAAATGTGTATTTGTCTTGGGCGATCTTGAATCCCGAGTACGAGGCTGAATATAGCGCCCGGGACATAATACACTACTTTAAGCCCTTGTTGCATTTTACCCCTAGTATGAAATGCTTCATCTGTGTGTGATTGATATGTCACAGAAGTTATTCAATAAGGTAATATTTTTTTTTTTTTTATCCCTTTCCACGCCTGAGACTTTTATAAAGGTTTTCCAATATTTGTAAAAGACTATGAATAGGAGCAAACAGAAGAATAAAATGCCGTATTTTCTCCGTATTTTTTATCCGACAACTTCGCACTTACACTACCTATATTTATTCAATCACTAAATTGTGTTCTAATTATGAATATGTTGGCCATATTCAAATACGTTGAAGACTAAAACATCTTCATTATTTAGTTCTACGCGATAATAATAATAATCTGTATTTCCTGATATCCCGGGCGGACGCAGGAGTCCGCGCGGGCGCGAGACAAGACGGCAATTAGTGATTTTATAGCTGGACGCAGGCGTCCGGGCCGTTGCGTTGAAGGGTTAAGCGATTTTCTGACAGCTGACAATTTTAGTATAATTTTATGTTGATAGATGGCGCTATTAAATAGATAATTTTCATCGTTCCGGTAAAATATCTATCCTTATCAGTCAGAAGGTTTGAAAGGAAAGTAAGTCCAATTCGACCATTGACTTCAGTTCACTCTTCTTGTCAACTAAAAAAAAGTTAGGTCGTAGGACAATATTGACGAATTTTATGCGCTTAATTTGGACTTTAAAATGAGTAAAAAATTGTGGCATGTTACCTGCGAGCGTGGCGGTGTCGATGGGTCGCGAGGAGTGGGCCCGCTGGCTCTCCCACCACGCCTCCTCCGCCCTGAACAATAAATAATGGATTTATTGAAAATGATAACATTTTAAATTTTGAGCTTTAAGCATTCACAATGCTATTTTTATACAATACTAAATAATATACTAGAAAAAATAGGACTCGCACCAGATCATGTTCTCGGACGGGAATCGAACCCGCGACCTTTGGATATCCGGTCCAATGCTCTGACCGCTGAGCTACCGAGTCACTAGTGGGAACGTCGAATTTCTTCTAGTATATCAACTCTTACGCTGCAAGCCAATGATAACATTTCATAATCATCATCACAAAATAAAGAGAGCACAGAAGTTCATGCATGTACTTGTATTTCTATACCTAGGCCTCGCTCTAACGCTAGGGAGGGATGTACGACCCCGACTAGAAAGCTTTTTACACAGAACTTGACCGCTGCACTCAAGGGCGGATAAAAGGACGGCTCTTTTGTGTACTGTGGAGATTCCATCACAGTATATATTTATAGGCAAATAAAATATATATGATAAAATAACAGAAAGAACATAAGTCAAACTCTTGTCCATTTCTGTCTGAAATTGAGAATTTTGTTGTTTTGATACTTTAATAAACCTTTCTATAAAAACTCGAGTCGATGTTGTACTTTTTTATGGAACAGCTAATTTTTTTTCGCGATTCCGTGGTTAGTAAAAGTAGTTCATTCACGTGTTCTGAAATCCCCATTTCATTTTTAAATATACTTAAAAATTAACGGTGTATAGTTTTATTGATACAGTGTGAACACATTTTCATAGCTATGAAACCTAATGAAATGCCAAGTGCATTGAAACATGTGCTTTATTGGACACTACGTAAGGTACAGTGAACGGCACGCTGGACTTCCACGACAGGGTGATCATATTCAATCAATTTTATACTTAAATGCGATGATTTTAAGGTTCAAATGAGATTGCAGATTTTTGACAGTTTTTTTATTACGTTCTGCTGACTGTACATTCGGGTAAATTATGACGTCATAAATCTCCCCAAAATCACATTGTTCTAGTTCATATAACTTCTCAGGTTTAATAGATATGGTGATCTTCGGTTATTCATGTGGTAACATAGACTATTTAGTCCAGTAGTTGGCAGAATGTTGATCAGATCAGTTGGATATGTAAAGCGATCTAGATCTTCTCTTTTCACTCCCTGGAGAGCTATCATCAGATCACAGCTCGATCAATCCCTGGCGGAGAACCACGGCTTCAATGTACCTCGTTTGTATGAATTATTATGGTGAAAGAACAGCAATGTATATGGTACCGAAAAAATTTAATAAATACAATCTATTAAGACAGATCCCAGCTTTGAGTAAAAATGTGTAAAAACTAGATTTAAAAACTTTCTTTTGGACGAAATAACTAAATAATTTTATTTATGTTGTAAATTAATCCTTATTTAAATAAGTACCTAAAACTAACTTGCATGTTTTGTGAAGTAGGTATGTGTGATAAATTTTTAGAGAGCGCACATCCCGCCAACAAACTGTATACACAGTTTGGCAGGAATTTATTTATGTGAATATCAGTAGCATACCTTGTGATAAATAAATAAAAAAAAAAACTGGTGTATCTAATGAGCCGTCCACCACCGTGTCTATGACTGACCTGGGGCTGGAGTCAGCTCGCTGCAGCAGGTGGCGCAGCTTGGCGATGCTGGTGGACAGGTCGGCCGCCTCCTCGTACTCGGGCTCCGGGGACTCCGCCAGTGCGGACACCGGAGACGGCGCCGTACGAATGTGCGACGGCTACCGGATCGACAAAACAATTTAACTTAAAAATCGCGACAAATACAGAAAGGAGAACCGGCACTTGCCACAGAAAAAATGCTAAACTTGTATACGATTGAATTTGGTCATAAAATATAGCCCATAATATTTGCTACATTAATCAAATTCTGTCATAACAACGAGTCATTGAAAAACGTTCCGTTATCCACATTTAATTTTCAAAAGGCAGAAAACATATTTCCCTTTTTCGAAATGAAAATGGAATGTCAATTTGACTTCCGATTTAGCATAAAATCTGTCATTTGGTTAACAGATACCACAGGCACACACATATGTGAAAGAGTACAGCAGATTTTCACCGATTAAAAAAATTAAAAGTATACAACTTCAGCATAAAAGGCCGGCTCCTTTAAACTAACGGCCAAATACTCAAACGAATTTGAAAGTTAAGGCCACCTTAAATTCAACAAAGTTGTCAGATTTGACAGAAACTCTATGAAACTGACAGCTTCCTTAAAGTTCAGGAGACCTTAACTAAAGATTTGAGCTAAGAAGCCATTGAGTATTCGGCTGTAAGAGAAACAATAAAACATTATCAATTTGCGGAAAATTTAGTACAAAAATACTAGACCATATAAATGCAAGTAAAATACTATAAAAAATATATTTAGCAATAAAAAAGATATATTCTTCAACCCTTACCACGCTGTCCTGAGATATGACCCTCTGTTGCTTCAGCAAGGGTGGCACTGAATTCACGCCATTGTCTTCTGCAATAAAAAAATCTGCTTGATAATCAATGTAACAAGATGGCGTAGACATAGAATACGTCACCTCGGTCAGTTTTGAGTAAGACGTATTTGGAACGCAATAATAGGCATAAAAATAAAATTCTATTTATTAATTATAATATTAGTTAGGAAGGATTTTGTTACGATTAAAGAGTTGGGTGTTAATGCTCGCGGATGCAAAAGTAATAGTGTTTTAAGCAAAATAATTTGTTTACAATAACATTGTAAATACTTATCGTAGCGAAGTGAAATTAAAACTGTTGGTTTGGGAATTACGGCTTCCATAATGGTATAGGGTAAAAATGAACTATTTTCATTTTTCCCACGTCCATTACAAACAAATATTGTCCCGTCCGAGAACATGATCTGGTGCGAGTCCTATTTTTTCTAGTATATTATTTAGTATTGTATAAATATTGCTTATAAAATAGCACCACAGGGCTAAAAAATGACAACACGCACAGCATTTAGTCGGGCCAGCCACGCGCCCGGTGACAGACGTTAGCGTTCTTTGCAGTAATTGCAGTTTCTATTTTAAAGAAAAGAGAGTTTATTAGAAATGACGTCCTGTGTAGTCAAATGGTGTAAAAGACGCAAAGAATGCAGTAAAAAGATGCAGAGATAACTTAGGATCATAAGTAATATATATATTTTTCGTTTAAGTATAGAAAATATCTATGAATATACAGATTATGGTCGCTATTATGCAACCAGTGTGCAGTCGCTTTGTGCTGCATAACTAAATGCCGCTGTTATAATCCGACCTTGAAAATGAAATGAAAATGAATAATTATTTATTAAAATAAACTTAGATATTAAGTGCTTTTGAATTGTCTATATTTTCCTACCAACCATTCGAGACTTTTTTAGCTGACAAGAAGAATGGGCGCAAGAAACTTATCATGTTTGTCAGAAATCAGAAGTAACGATATTTACAAAGAAATTATATCGTTACCAAATACCTTTATTTAAAACAACATAATAAAAAAAATTAATTTATTGAAAACTGAAAATTAGGATAGTTACCTACTTATATTTATTTTACCTTGTTGTATGACAGAAGTGATGGCATCCCTAGGCTCGGCCGCCGGCCTGTGCCGGCCCTCCGGTGGAGACATGCGCTCTGCATTCTTCTCTTTCTGCGTCTGTGAAGGGGACTTTTCATGAAAGCACAATATACTTTAGAAAGTGTAGAAGTCTATAAACTAAGAAATCCATAGTTTACGCAGGATTATTATATATTCATGAGAATTTATTAATTTAAACACATACGTGTATAGTGGAATTAAAGATATCAAAATGTATTGGAACTGGACTATTTGGAACGGTAATAGGAAAATATAGACGATTCAAAAGTGTTTAACTATAAAGTTTATTTGAATAAAGAAATTTTGACTCGTGAATCATTATGGTGAAGAGTCTAGTCTAAAAGATTATAGACTCCAAACAACTTAAGACAAGTTTACACAGGGTCAGTACAGAAGTCAGTACCGACTGACTTCAAAATATTCGTGTGGGAATTTTCAAGTCAGCGCTGACTTCATGCCGCTGTACTGACTTTAAACCAATTTACATTAGGTTTTTTTTGTGGGTCAGCGCTGACTTGTCTCGATTTCGGCGTCAGTCGCTTACCTCGTATAAACCAGCCTTTACGGAAGAAAGTTTGTAAACTAAATTTTAGGCTAGAGTCACAGAATATAATAATATTACTAAACGTACAGAAGCGTATCCGATCGCGGACAATAAAATAATAAGCTACTCTCGCTGCACGGCAATAAAGTACAATTCAAATTGCACAACGCTATGTGCCTATAATTATAAAGCTCGAGTTTCCTAAGATGACGGTGCTGTCATATAGTGGTCACTAGAACGCATTAGAAAAAGTTGTTTACATAGAAAACGTTCTTGTCATGTCATTCACCGCTATATTTCGACCGCTATATGAAGGCACCGTCATCTTAGGAAACCAGAGCTTAAAGCGCCTCCGAAGTGCTTCTCTTTCTGTCGCGAAGCTCTGGCTCAACCGACACATGACACCCCTCGAGCGCTGGCTCGACTGAGTCAGCCGTGAGCAGTAGGCTAATATAAAAGTTTAAGCGCGGAGTGAGATCCTCCTGCTAGGGTCTTCTTTATACGCCATCGGCCGCGTACAGCGTCAGCGTCACAATGCTTACAATAGAAATGTACTGTTGTGGTTTTTTTCAAACGCTAGAGTCGGCGTATGACATGTACCTATAAGAAAGTTAACGCTGACGTCAGATGTCGCGTATAGCCTAAAATAAGACCAAAGGCCTTTTGCAAACTGATATGTACGCGGACGGAGCACAAGTAAAACAGCCGGTGGTTCGTAACGCACTGTTTATTAGTTCTCGCTAGGTCAAGGACAACAGCGGGGGCGAGGGGCGTGCGGGACGCAGCCACGCAAGGACGCTTACATACCTAACAATTCCTCCCTCTAATTTCATAACTGGTAATTAGCCTAATGACTAAAATTCAGTCAAAATGTGAACATTATTCGAACAGGTTAATCTGTCTCCTGGGAATCATCAGCTGTAGCGGCGCTGTCGTATTCCTCAGTCGAAGGTGAGGCCGACCTGGGTTGATATATCTCCACTCTCCTCCCTCTCGGTGCCTCCGTCTGTCTTTCTGGTGAGCTGGACGGGCTCTCCAATGGAGTAACAACACCTTCTGTAACTCGAGGATGCAATGGTGATAGCTCGGCTGATGGAAGTTCCGGCGACAACGGGCTAGTAGCCGATTGCAGCAGTGGCGTGACGACGATGGCAGCGGAGTCCGATGAAAACGGTGGCTGTGACGGCGGCGGTGATGGCGGCGACGGCGGCGGAGGCAGAGGTAAGTTTGTTTCCATATTATCTGCTTTATTAATCAAATCGCTACTTGTTCCTTTATATAATAACAACTGGTTTATATGACGTACATAACGACTTGAACTTAAAAGGTCTTCAATAACATATAATACTTTTCCTAGTTTTTTCTTGATTATACCTTTGCACCATTTATATTTACCATTGTTAAAGAAATTTTTATATAATACAATATTATTTAACATTAACATCTTTGTTTTATTTTTATCCTTAGTTTGCGAACACTGTTTATTTTTGATGCGGTTATAGGCGGCATGTGACAAGGACGATGACGGTAATGAGCCAAGATTAATCAAATCCAACCGTGATCTTAGCTTTCGGCCGTATATTATTTCCGCGGGTGACAAACCAGTGCTGGAGTGAACCGAGTTACGATAGTCCATTAGATATTTAAGCAACTTTAAACCGGATTCTCGGACCGAACAGTTACTCATAATACAGGATTTAATTCCCTTTTTTACAATTTTCACGAAACTTTCGGCTTGGCCGTTACTGGCTGGGTGATAAACCGGTGAAGTTTTGTGTGAAATACCATTTGAGGTGCAAAAATTTTTAAAAGACATTGAACAAAAAGATGTACCATTATCACTTACTATTGTCTTAGGGACTCCAAATCTAGACATAAAATAGCAAAGTTTATCTATTACAGCATTAGACGTGGTAGAGTGTTTCATGTTGTAAACTTCGACCCATTTACTGTGCGCATCTACTATTATTAAGTAAACACAACCCTTGAGCGGCCCAAGGAAATCAATGTGTATTCTTTCAAATGGTAGAAGTGGAAATTCCCATTGCGCAGGAGGGGCCCTAGGCGGTGCCGCGCGAAGTTGAATACATACATCGCAGCCGTTAATCATTTTTTCAATGGCTTGATCAATACCCGGAAACCATAATCTAGACCGAGCTTCTGCTTTAGTTTTAACGATACCTAAATGAGAAGAATGCAACTCCCTTAATATTATTCCATATAAACTTTCCGGTATTACAACTTTATGGCCTCGCATAACACACCCACTCTCAACGGATAATTGAGATCTGCAAAGATAGAAGGGTTTCAGACGAACATCCTTAAGTTTTGCGGGCCAACCCGATGAAATGTAAGAAATTACCCGGTTAAGAATGACGTCTTTACCAGTTTCTTCACGTAATTTACTCAACGTCACCGGCAAACTGTTGTCTAAAACAAAACAAACATACGTTGCGCGATCATCTGGCTCGTCCGTTTGATCTGAGAGATGCGCGGAGTTAAAACATGCACAGCTGAAATGTCCGGGTCCGGGAATGGAGCGCGCGAGCGGCGCAGTCTCGCCTTCCCCCCTTCCGCTCGCGCCGGCCGTTACCGCCGCGACGACTGGTGAACTCACACGAGACAGATAATCCGCATTGTTATCGACGCTGCGCACATACTCAATTTTATAATTATACCCCCCCAGGAATAACGCATATCTTTGTAGCCGGTTAGCGGATACCTCCGGTATTCCTTTATACGGGCCAAAAATGGAAACCAACGGTTTATGGTCCGTACGTAATATAAATGGTTCCGATCTGCCATAAAGATACTGATGGAACCGTCGTATCCCGTAAACTATTGCGGTCGCTTCTTTTTGTATCTGAGCGTATTTTTTTTCTGCAGTATTCAAAGTACGTGATGCAAACGTGATGGGTCTTTCAACGCCGTCTGTATCGATCTGAGACAAAATGGCACCTAACCCGGTCGGCGACGCATCCACTGTTACAATAAGTTGTGACTTCGGATTATAATGGGCCAAGACTTGGTCGGACGTTAAGAACTCCTTTATTTTTTTGAAAGCTATGTCGTGGTCCTTGGTCCAATTCCACTTACTCCCTTTTTTTAACATATCGTACAATGGGCTAAGTATCATAGACGCGTTTGGTATGAAATTACGGTAGTAGTTAACAAACCCCAAAAATGACTGTAATTGACTAATATTGGTCGGAATCGGTACATTCACCATAGCTTTAACCTTCTCCGGCGACTTCTTTAAGCCATCTTTAGTAATTACATATCCTAAGTAGCTAACTTCATCCTTAAAAAACTCGCATTTTTCTTTCTGCACCGTTAAACCTGCGTCTTGCAAACGTTGTAATACGATTTTTAATTTATTTAAATGATCTTGTTTATCTTTACCAGTAATTAAGATATCATCAAGTAGGCACAACACCCCCTCTAAGCCCGATAGAACGCTTTCTATTGCTCTTTGGAAACTCGCAGGTGCTGATGCCAAACCGAACACCAAGCGCGTGAACTTAAATAAACCACGGTGTGTATTAATGCATGTTAGTTGTTGAGACCCTTCATCTAAAACGCATTGGTTGTATGCCATTGACAGATCTAGTTTTGAAAACTGTTCCCCTCCATGAAGCTTTGAGAATAGGTCATTGATGGTGGGTAGCGGGTATTGCTCAACGACTAACTGCTTATTAATACTCACGGAATAGTCGGCACACAGTCTAATGGACCCATTCCGTTTCAACACTGGTACTATTGGTGACGCGTACTCTGAATACTCGACCGGCTCAAGAATACCTAAACCAACCAGTCGATCAATTTCTTTTTCGACCTTATCACGTAATGCAAACGCGATAGGGCGAGCTTTAAAGAAAACAGGTTTTGCGTTATCACACAATTGCAACTTGATTTTATACTTGTTAAAAGTTCCCAGTTCGTCTGAAAATAATTTCGGGTATTCATATTGCAACTTATTTAATGAAAATTCATCATCTTGACAGTAATTAACCGACACTAATTGTAATTGGAATTTTGAAATAAAATCCCTTCCTAAAAGTGGTGGGCCGCCATCTTGAACGACAAAACAATCGAGAACATTGCGTTTTCCCGCGTACGATACGGTCACATGACACACCCCAACACAGCAAATATTGTTACCGTTATATGATTTCAGTCGCTTACTCGTTTGGAATAATGGTAAATCTTTAAAATGTGTATTATAATACTTCTCGGATATAACTGAAACTGCGGATCCGCTATCAATTTCGAATGTAAAAGGCTTATCGCTGATGTAAATGGTTTCCAACATTGGCTCACCCCTAAGAGATCGAATAAAAAAAACATTACCATCATCATCGTCCTCGCCCCTGTCACCGCCGTCCACCTCAACGTAATTCACTTTTGAACACATTCTACGTAGGTGGCCCTTAACGTGACACTTTCTACATACGTAATTTGTAAACTTGCATTCTGCCTCTTTGTGATTGGTATAACCACATACACTACACTTCACTTTTTTCTCACTTTTGTCTTTGCCATTCCTCGACACAATTTTGAATACATCAACTGCCGACGTAGATGCGGTCGCGCTTGCTGCGGCTGCTTCGCGAGCGCTGCACAAGCTTTCAGCTAACTCCACGGCCTTCGCAAACGACAAGTTACCGAGATCTTGAGCGTAAAGCTTCTCTTTCTCGGTGCCTGCTCGCAAGCCCATGATGAACTTATCGCGGAGTGTCTCTTCTAAGTTTAAAAAGTCGCAGTGTGCAGTCATTCCACGCAACCTAGCTGCCCACTGGCGGTGCGACTCGCCCGGCTGCTGTGATGATGTGTAGAACTGATGCCGTTCGCCAAACCCAATACGTTTTGGCGTAAAATGGTTGTCCAAATAGATGAGAATATCCTCGTACGGCACCTCTTCAATCTTTTTAGGTAGCACCAAGTCCTCCGTTAGCTTGTAGGTTTGATCGGTGAGTGCGCTAAGAAGAATAGCTTTACGTTTCTTGCCCGTTGGATCCGCCTTTACGTCGATGTCATTCGCGATAAAATATTGAAGTAACCTATTTTTATAGGTATTCCACGCTTGAACATTGTGGTCAAAACTATTCAATATACCGAATTGACCCGACATTCTAAATTGTTAATCGTAACAGTTTATATATAGTGAGACGCGCGGGTAGGCAATTACCTCGTCGCCAATGATATGTACGCGGACGGAGCACAAGTAAAACAGCCGGTGGTTCGTAACGCACTGTTTATTAGTTCTCGCTAGGTCAAGGACAACAGCGGGGGCGAGGGGCGTGCGGGACGCAGCCACGCAAGGACGCTTACATACCTAACACAAACTTTTTCACAAACACATTTCAGTAAATTCGTCATTTATAAAACTAACAAAACATAAGCTGAAGATTCGAAAAATAATCCGTAGGTTGGCTGGACTATACACCTACTTCATTTGCCATAAATAATAAACAAATACGGCCTTACCACAAAAGATTTTAAAACACTGTTCAACAAGTGCTTAACTTAGGCATTGTTTAAATGTGATGCTGACACTTTTTTGACAATATTGTTTGAAAGAGACGGCATCACATTTAAACAGTGTCTAAATTAAACAGTGTTTTAAAATCTTTTGTGGTAAGGCCGATAGAAACTGACCTGCAAGTCGTCGCCGAGGCCGGTAAGCCTTAACCCCTTCTTAAGGCCCGCGATGCCGAAGTCTAGCAGGCCCTCCATCATACCAGCCGCCTCGTCCTGCAACCGTCGCACTATTACAAATACCATACGTAGCACTTAAACCGGATTTTTCCGATTTCTCATTTCATCAACCACCAGGAGGCCAATACCTGCCCCAAAGCACCCGCTACGCATTTAGCTTTCTCATTAAAAAAATATACTTTTTTATCTTATAATAATACCTATTTTATTTTTAAAAAGTTGTTTATACAAGGTGTTACAAAAATACCCCTAATGCCGAATATGGTATATAGGGACCATCAAACTGAACAACTTTAACTATGGGACCAACTCTGAAATCGCGAAAAAATCAGCTGTTTCATACATTTTGATATTTTCGATTTTTATTTTTGTATGAAACAGCTGATTTTTTTTTCGCGATTTCAGAGTTGATCCCATAGTAAAAGTTGTTCAGTTTGATGGTCCCTATATACCATATTCGGCATTAGGGGTATTTTTGTAACACGTTGTATATTTATACATTATTATTCTAAGACTTCCGCGCGTACAGTTCATTAGAAATAAAACATTTTTTACGGATTACAGCGCGTATATTATTACTTCAGGTGTTCGCGCCCTCGCGAGCCGAGAGACGATCTGTAGGATTTTGAAACAACGATACAAATTTTAAACGAAGAAACAAAACCGGGCCAGTGAGAATATTTCGATAATATCGGTCAAGCCTACTCACCGGTATATTCTGCTGCTGCAATGCCTGTCGGCGCCGACCTTTGGCAGGGTCCTTGGTATATCACAAAGCACATGTATACACCAAATTCACAACGAAAGAATGTTTAATTATGGATTCGCAATAAGCAGCGGTGCAACCGATATATGGCGTTGACCGTGCAGCACCGTCCCGAGAAGTGGTATGACGTCAGTGAGAGGCATCGACCAAATTACAAAGTACCCTCACTGGATTAATAATTTCAATAATATTTCGCGAGCAACTACCTGCGACAACTGTCACTACGAAGCGTTTCGTTCTATGCAAAGACGATCAAAATATCAAAACGAAATTACAAACAATATTATATTAAATTAAATACGCGGCCGCAACACCAGGTGTTATTTTTCCAGTTTCGACACTTTTCCAGGGCCCGTGGTCACGGGAGGACTAAAGCAAAAAGGCTGCTCATATTTTTTGAAATTACCCCCGCTCGGAACTTTATAAAATGCATTCAAGTTTATTAAATTATTTTATAGCTGCGTTCTGCTTTTAATTATTATTACTGAAATGAATTCATTAAAGTTAATTCGAAAACGTCGAGAATTCAAAAAACCAATAAATCCAAAATAAATAATTCTAATATAACACTTGAATTAATAATATACGCGCTGTAATCCGTACAAAGTGTTTTATCTTTATTTATTCAACAAATTTTTTGTAAGCACTTTTTAAAAAATGTACCTATGCACAATGAGACTCATTTACTAAAAATATTTAACTTTTAGAATACCTCAAAACTTATTTCGGCCTAATTAATAAACGCAGAGTAATTTTACACTAGATTTAATAAACTATATTCTTCTTGTCATCTAAAAAAGTCTCAAATGGGTGGTAGGAAAATATAGACAATTAAAAGCACTTAATATCTAAGTTTATTTGAATAAAGAACTTTTCATTTTATTTCATTCATGCTTAGCAATATTAGGTACTCCTTCCTTATGTTTAACGTCTCAAAACGGAATATTATTAAGCAAAATTTAAGGGCAGCTTAAAAAATTAAACGTTTCCTTATTTATTCTACATATTTTATGACTATATTTTATCATATTTCTATAGTAGTAGATTTAAACGCAGGACATAAACAATCAGTCCATGCATGAGTGCACCTACTGCAATACCACAACCTAATTAACATCGATGTCGTGCCAAGCAGGAACTATTTATAGTTTATTCGCCGATAGTTGACAAATATAATGCCGGCTGTACACTCTCGCCGAGATTTCAGGCTAGCTCTCGCTGCCTCTCGGGGTTTCTCGCCGTCACTCGCTCGCTCTCGGCCCCGTGTCGGTTTTTTGGGCACGATTCTAAGGGCCTCAATTTAAAGAGATAGCGAGACGCTGAGCGAAAGCATCTCTGTACACTCGCGTGCTTCGGCTATGAATGCATTGTCTCGTCTTGGCAGTTTTTCATAAAACATAATAATTCGAGCGTAGATAATGTCGAACATTTTTTAATTAGAATAGTATCAAATGGAGCCAGTCTATGAACTGATTGCCTACAAGATAACGGCAGCAGAAAACACTACTTCGTCGCCCGTCTCCTCGAAGTTCACAACTGCGACTGCACGACGCGAGAGCTCTCAGACGAGAGTGTACGGCCGGCATTATGAAAACGCCTCGTAGTAGTGTTCTGTACGACAGACGTCGCTTTATCGCCGCGCGCACTGAGTTTTGTGGTACGAGGCACACAGTTGTTTTCAAGCGCAACGCCCACCGGCGCCGGCGTTTGGGCCACGGGCGTCTGTTGTATGAAAATAATTAGCTAGCCGCAATTTACAATGACTTTAGAAATCCAGATTTTTTACTTTTTTATCAACACTCCGCAAACAGACTACACATAGATAGACATTACATTTCTGTACAAAGTTATTGGGATGGGAGTCATTTAAAGCACAAATCCTATTGAACTATTCCAAAATGCATTATGGCTTCGTTTATTCAAGATTTGTATTCCACTAACAGGGGTTCCCAACCTTTTACCCAATGCGCCTCCCCAACTTTTTGAAAAAATTCGACTCGTCACCAGAATTGTGTCAGGCGGAAATCAAACCCGCGGCCTTTGGAAGTCTGGTCTAATGGTCTTAAACTATATAGCTTCTTAACCAATTTTCAAAATATCTGGAAGGTAATTCCTCACATTGATGAAATAACGCTGGCTTGCAGCGTAAGAGTGGGATATACTAGAAGAAATTCGACGACGCCACTAGTGACTCGGTAGCTCAGTTGGTAAGAGCATTGGACCGGACTTCCAAAGGTCGTGGGATCGATTCCCGTCTGAGACAACCTGGTGACAAGTCGAATTTTTTCTAGTATATTATTTGGTATACTAATTCAAATCAAATAATCTAAAAGCAAAGAGAAGCGACAGAACGTGCAGAAAAACTAACATACACCAGAGTATTGCTTGCGGGGCACATCTATGTTAACAGTGGGGGGGACCTGGAGGTCTCCGATCTTAGTCTTAGCCTGGTGGACGGTGGTCTGCAGCTCCTTGAGCAGCTCCGCGGGCTTGGGGCTTAGCTCCTTGCGCACGGGGCTTCGCTCCGCGGGGCTCGTGTCGATGAGCTCTAGGTCAATGGTGTCTTCTTCGCCTGTCATTTGTAGTTTAACAGAAAAAAGGTTCGAGTTAGAATTACATCTCCGCATTATTCCAAAGTTTTATCCTTTTAAAAAAGCAGCCTAGTAATATTTTCACCCAGCCTAACCCTTATATACACACTTGTGTGCAGCATTTCCAGTTTAAGAAATCAATAAACTATATTTAATAATGGTGTTTCAAAATACGCAATGGATTTGGTGAATTTATAGTAACAGTTCTACGCGTTCACTTCATCATTGCCGCTACCTCCCGGCCCGCCTCGTCATACCGCACCCCCTGCGTCGCCTTTCTAGTACGGCTAGCAACGCAAAGCTTAATTTTTGTTTCTGTTGATTTAATTATCACGTTCGTTATTTGTGTTGTTATAATGATTAAAAGAGTAACGTTCCTACATAATGGCGAACCTAACTTGTTATATAAATTAATGACACTCTTTGAACAAGAAAAAAATTAAAAACAGTTGAAAAAAATGATTACTTTTTGTCTACAGTACCGTTAGCTCTGACGTCATAACGGTCGTCGACGGCAATCACGAAGTGAACGCGTAGTATTGTTTAAGGAAGCACCAGGAAAGTCAAAATCAACCACAGCAATTATTTTCTTGGATTTAGTTAGACTGTAGTATTTTATAACAAGACAAAAAAATATAACAATAGATCGAGCTACTAGAAATGTTTGAAAAATATTATTTCGTGCAAAGAAAAGTTAATTTGGAAGGATTGTAACATACCGAACCACAACGGTTGCGGGGACTTGGCCCTAGGGGGGTTGGGGCTGCCGTCGGGCTCCGCGTCCTGCCCCCACAGCCGGCTGAGCGTGATCTCGCCGTCAAGGCTGGCCAGCAGGTCCTGTCCCAGGCTGATGCACTGCAGGTCCATATCCGTCTCCCAGGTCTTTACGCTACCTGCATGATATAACATGATCAAAAACTCAAGTTTTACTTCTAGAAACCAGAGATTCTGGACATACATTGCTTGCTGTTTTAATTAGCTTTGTACCAAATAATATGAGCTGTGTACCAAACAGTAGACAATATTTACATCGCAATAATCACAAAATAAGAATTTAACACAAGAAATATAATTTAAAACAGTTGAGTGGGAGTTTGATGCAAATATGATAGTAGATTAAGTTATAATAATTCGATTTTTCTGTTGTAAATTTAAATATGGTTGCTTCTCAACACCAATAGTTAAAAAATTCTCTGAATTTGGTGTTGTCTCCTTACAAGCCCGGCGCAGAAAATATGATTTACTATGTCTTTTGCTTACAAGATTTTGCACTCGTACATGGATACACCAGCTTTGGTTTAGCTGTTTATCATCTACACACTATATAGATCTCGTCGCCCAAATAAATTCCCTATGCAATAATATCTATGATGTGTATGTCCACGTCCACTTTTTATTGGATAACAGTTTAGATAAACTATTTTGAAGTCAATAATGTGATAACTGTTCTGTCCGTGTAACAAATTATAATATAAAATAAATTACGATTCACAAACATTACTATAAGGTCTCACAGTGCCCGCGGACACAGTGTCCCACGAACAGTCACACGTAATATGTAAAAAAAGAAACAATCACAGTTTTATTTCAACACAGTGCATTAGCATAGGCAAAGGTCGTTTGAGTAGGTACTGTTCTTAAATACAGGTGTCAACCTGTTGAATCCAAGATTTTTAACAAGTGTGATTAATCAAGAAAAAATCTGATTCACATGGCCTAATCTTAAGAAACTAATCTTACCTTCGATAATTCTATCATAGATCTTGACTTCGTTCCTGCCTTGACGGCCACGCCTCTGTCTCAACACTGGAGAAGACTTGATATCAACCGGCTCTGTAGACTTCACCGGTACTTCTTCCACTATATTAATGGACTCCACTGGCTTTAGGTCGTCATTGAACTCTTCGTTGATGGCTCGTTGGAGTATTGGTGCTGTAGTCTTAGTTATTAGGGTTGTCAGTGCTGACTCTACAGTAGGCTTTTCAGATTTTGTATCTGGCACTATTTCTTCTTTGTTTTCTTTCGTGATATCATCTTCCAAATCAGCATCTTCTTTTTTCCTTGATACTTCCGCTTCTTTACCTTTTAAAGTTGATAAAAGCTTCTCATTTAGCCATGCAGGGTTGGCAAGAGTACTATCAACAAATATATCAAGTTTCTTTGCCAATATTCTCACTAGAAGCTCCGATTGAGGAGTGTCCCACAGTTCCCAAGGCACCAATTCTTTCAAAACTACTCTCAGAATGTTAGAGCAATGTTCTGCAGAAGACAATTTCTTGTCTGGATTGGATATACAGTGTGATTTCTTATAAAGTGATTCAATAGTACTATCTGGTGATTTCTCAAGACGTTTCATTGCTTTCTTGTACTCCTTTAAGTGACTTATGAGAATAGCACAGACGTCTACAAAGACATCTTTGGATTCAATTTTATTACAGATCTAAAAAAAAAATTAGTAAGTAAAACAAACTTGAGTAAGTATAATAAATTAACTTAAACACCACAGTTGATCAGCACTACAGAAATCCAGTAAATTTTGGTCAATTCTGATTTATATTGTTCAATTAACTGTTAATTCACACAAGTCTGTCAACCAAAGAATCTATTTTGTCAGGAACAATATTACCCATGTCTTAGAAATAGCTCTTGTGTAATAGCTAAGTTAAGAATTCAGGGATGGGCAAACTATGACCCGCGGGGCATCTCCGGCTCGTAAATGGTTAAAATCCGGCCCGCAGCTATCAAACAAAAAAACCAACTGCAATCTTTGTTTATTATTAGAAATTTTCATAAAACATGTCCCCACAAGGACCATCGCCGCCAAACCTGGTACTTCACAGCGAACTAGAAAGATGATTTTCTTACGTCAATTAAAATAACTTTTCTATTTCAATATTTATTTTATAATGCTTGCACAACAAATTAAAATTTCGGAAACACACCCAAAAAAAATAAAGCAATGAAATTGAAGCACACCGCCATTGATTTTGTTTATAAATATTGGCACGCGAAGGATAAAGTTTGCCCATCCCGGGTTAAGATAGTAGGTATAGGTATTGCATTTAAAAGTAAACTTACCTGAAAGCATTTACCAATCATTTGGTCCAACATCTGTTTACAAGCAAACGGAAACCCAATTTCCTGGGATATATGAGGGACGTACCATGACGACACCAACTTTCTCTCCAGCACAGTCGTTATAACGCTCAACTCATTCGTATCATACTCCTTGCACTCCTCTTTGAGCCTTTTCCGTGGTCGCGGCAAAACATGACACAAGCTTGAAAAGTATGGATATTCCTTCACCAAGGCGTCCAAATCATACTTAATAGGTTTGTTCAAATGTAACAGCCACTGAAGAAACTTAAAACTAAAAGACAGAGAAACGACGAAAAGGACAAAAATGTAAGCCAGAAACCACGCTCCGGTGATCGGCGAAATATTCGTGACACAGTTTAATAAAATACAAATAATTGCACCACTGCAAGAAAATATTGTTAAGCACTCCAGCAAATTCCTTTTGAGTAACATTTTCCTATAATTTAACAATTTTTAGATATTTCTTTAGGACAGACGAAAATGTTCGGCGAAAGTTTTATTTATTGATTTTTCGCTGGACCGATGCTGTCAATCTGTCAAATCAAAATGACTGACAAACAAAATCAGCAATCAGCTGTTTCAATTCCTTAGTTCAATTCAATCAATCCATTCCATTCCAATCCGGAATTTTATCACCTTTGCTTTTCTCTTTTCAAGATTACAAAAATAATCTTAAACAAATTAATTTAACTGATTTCGAATTATTTGTTTTATTTATTTATTTATTAATATATTATAAATAAAATAATAATAACATTAATAATCATCAATAGAGTACATAATTATTATTGGACGCGTGGAAGTTGCTTTGAGCTTGAGCAGAAGAATGAAACGTATTTTTTTATATTACAGGACAAAAAAGTTTGAATGACACTGACGTTTGTTGAATACGTCACGTTATTACAAAAGGCGAAGGCGCACGCAAGTTTCGTAAAATTAAAATTAAAATAAATCGACTTGTTGATTGTTTGTTGCGATATAAACGGATAAATTGAGTAATTGATTTTAAGATGTATGTGCTTAATATTAAAAATTTATTCGACACAACTATTTTCATAATCTTACATCTTACATTACTACTCTTTATTTCAGGTCTAAAGTTACTTTCAAGATCACATTGACTTCAGACCCAAAGCTCCCTTTTAAAGTGTAAGTTCTCAAATATCTATATTACGACTAGCAATTTGTTGTATAACTTCAACGTAGAAGCACAGTGGAATGTTCACAATCCTGTCAGGTAGTCAAAACAGTCAAATTATAGAGCTTGTTCGTTTTAACAGATGCTGACCGCTTCCTGGGCTCTACGTTGAAGTTCCAACGCTAAATAATGGACACAGCTGTTGTTCGTCAATTCCTCAACTTTTTTCAAGATTTTATTAACTTGTGCCAGTCAAACAACTGGCCAGAGAACAGTACAAGTGAATCTGAAATAAAGAATGCTTTTCTAATATCCCAACATGTAGAAAGATGTTTAAGCAAACTACAGAAAAGTAACCTACTTAATGATTTTCTGTCAAACATAAATAGGAATGAAAATGTGCATAGCTCTTTGATTAAAAGTTGTCTTTCTGATCCATCGAAGTATGTGCTCAAGAAAATTATACAGTCTAAAACTAAAATCCAACAAATGGATATAGCTTTTAAGGTGTTTGTTGAGTTATTTTCGGAGGAGAAACTAGAAAACTGCCTGACTGATTTCATGTTAGAAACTGCATCAAAACAAACTCTGTTGAAAAACATGCCACAAGAAATACCCAAACATAAAATATTAGAATTTAAAAGTGAACTATTTCTTAGTGAATTGAATCATTGTGATGAACCAAAAGAATCTTTTCTAACAATGTTTGATGACTGCAATCAAGACACTATTGATTTAATCGTGGTCAGTATGACAAATAAAAGCTTAGAAAACTACAAATCAGTATGCAATATTGTTACATTTCTAATAGACATTACTAAATCTAAAAGACATACTCACAAAAAATTCTGGAGATATCTTTTCAATGTTGATGAAACATACTTCTTAGAGATGTGTGTGAGGCACAACCAGTGGTTTAAAGTTGTTGCAAAAACAATGCTTGACTGCGGTAAATTGCTACGTGAACACATGTCTGCTGAATATTTCTATGTTGACTTAACTTATTCAGAACTAGTTAGCAATATTAATAAAATATGTCAAGATGAAAGCTTGAAAGTAGATTTCTTTGATATTGTCAAAGAATGCGAATCAGATTTTAGTTTTTGGGAAAATTTAGTTAATAACTAGGGAAACTGCTAATGATAAGCTTTTTTATTACTATTTAAAATAAATCATGTTGAATATTTTTATGAAAATAATTGAATTTCATTTTCAACCTATTTCCTATTCCATCTTTATATTAGCTTTTAAATAACTGGTTAAAATCGACAGCTGGCATACAAACATAAAATAAAAAGAAAAAAAAAGTGAGTATAGTCATAATCTGATAAGAGAGATCAATTAAAATAATTTGAAAGCCCATCAATTGCGAATATTTAACTGACCACTTTAATCACATACTTATACAGTTAATTTTAAATGGTAAAGCTAAAAACTGTACTTAATTTTGTTCCTACTGTCAAACAGAGCGAGTTTTGTTATTCTAATTTTAATTGCATGGGAAATCAAATAATGGCTGTTGAATACCTTGCTGCTACTCCATTGGTCAGCGTTGACCCTGAGCTATGTGGGTCTATACAGAAATAGTCTGGCCAAAAAGTATAAATGAATAAATAAAAATGTTTATTTCTTACCACAAAACTAAACATAAAAGCAGGATGAGCTAATAACAAATTGCAAAATATTGTGGGTGTTTTGTGTGTGTGTGTGTGTGTGTGAATGTATGTGTGTGTGTGTGTGTTTTTATGAGTGTGGAATGAAGCTGGGCATCATGAAAAAATATATTTATTTTACGACCACCAAAAGATTTTCTGTCTCGGTGTACTTCTACTTCGTTTTGTTTTGGGTGAGAAACCACTTCTATAGACAATAAATAGGGAGCTTTGTCATTAGTGTTATTGTATGGTATTATGGCTACACCATAGAGTACTCACTTATTATGGCTACACTCAACTACTTTTGTATCAAAAAACCAGGTGTTGCTAGTAAAAAGTAGTGTTAAAATTAACTCGTGTCCACAGGCTGAGCGTTCCCGAGGCCACTCCCTTCACTGCGGTCCTGAAGTTCGCAGCCGAGGAGTTCCGAGTGGAGCCAGCCACTAGCGCCATCATCACTGACGACGGAATCGGCATCAACCCACAACAGACTGCTGGTAATTAATTTTTGAAGGAGCAACCCATTTCTCTTTTAGGATAGTGTTGCCTGAAAATCGATTTACATTGTCATACTATCGATATGGTGGCACCACTTTCCGTTTTAAATTAATGCGTTATTGGAAACTAACCCATATAATGGTGTAAGCAACTGTCAAAATAGTTCCTTTTCCACGGGCCAACTTATACTAGCTAGACAGACTAGTATATCGATAGTAACGATAGCATTCGATAGTATTGACCACGAATCTATCGATAGTATCGTGAAAATAGGTCGATACTATGAATTAGTAATGGAACAATTAGCATTAGCAATTATAATTAATTGCTAATCGTCATTTAGCATTCATTAAATTAATCATAGTTGCTAAAAATAATGAATGCTAATTATCATCAAACCGCGCGAAATCGTCTGCGTTCGCGTCCTGCTGCTATCATATGAAATAATACGACCGCGCTAATTAGCACGCGGCGCGAAATATCATTACGAATGAATTCGTCTCCGATATGAAATAATGCGACTGCGCTCGTTAGCATCGCGCCGCGAACTGTCTGCTAAATAATTTCGCTGCTAAATAATTTCGTTCGTGAATTAATTTCCGACAGTGGACGATGATTTATCGAATGTATACGAGTGAGTGAGTGAAAGGGAAGAGTGCACGCATACAGTGCAATTTCTTAAAAAGTTAAGAGAAATGCTTTTGTTTAGAGTTCATTATTCTTTGGTTAATTTTGTTTAGAAATGATTTACTTGTCGCAGGTCGTAGGTCAGTCAATTATTTAATTGCTGTGACTTCGATCGCGTCGCGTGTGATTAATTGGCATTTAAATTTATACTGACGTGTTGTGTAAATGATAGATTTGATTTTTACGTGTAAATACGTAATTCAAATAATTGTTTGGGTGTCATGTCAATAAAAATTAAAGAAATAGTGTAAATCAAGTGTTATTTAGTAAATTATTTACAAAATAACATTGTATTTACTTATTTAACCTAACTAATTTAATTTTAATGTGTAAATGCATATTTCAAATGACTGTTTTAGTGTTTTTGTGAAAATAAACTCATAAGTAGGTACCTAAATAGTGAAAAAGCACAAGCATTTCACAAATCACAGCTACTATTAATTCATGATCGTATTAAAAGTCATATCAAAAATCATATGAAAAATCATATTAAAATTAAAATTAAAATTCATATTAAAATTCATATAAAAATTCATATTAAAATTCATAATTAAAATTCATATTAGCAATTAGCATAGCAATAGCACATAACATGCTAATTATGAAAATTAGCATGCTAATGAAATTAATTAAAATTAGCATTAATTGCCATTACTACTATGAATACTGAAATAAAGCTTTAAATAAAAAAGTTAATAATGTTTTTTTAAATAATTATTAATTTGTTGCAGGCAATGTGTTTTTGAAACACGGCTCAGAATTGAGGCTAATTCCTAGAGACAGAGTGGGCCACGCGCCGACGTAGTCACAAACATGATCATTCCTTCATTATTTTAAGCGTCATTTTATATAGCATATATTTTATTTTATGTTTAATTAAAACTTTTTAATAAAATATTTATTAATTTCATTTATTGGAACTGGAATTTAGCTAAATACAAAGTGAAGAATTTAATATGCAACTGCAAGGAAAGGGTTATTTTTTCAACTGAATGTTTATTAAATAAACGATTGTTGTCACAACACTATTTAAATTTCATTCTAGACTGGTAACACTTGAGTATTTAATGGACTCTGTATGTATGTGATGATTAAATAAAATAAAAAAAACATACTTAAATTAATTTTATGGATCTAAATCAGCGTTGCCAGGCGTCCCATTATGGAGGGGCGTCCCGAAATGAAATGACACAAAATTAATAACTTTGGTAAAATTTTATATCATTATTGCTTGTAAACAACAATAATAATTGAGCTTAAAACTAATGGAACAATAGTGTACAGTCTACGGCGAGGCTCAGTCCAGTCGCATCAGCGGCTCCGTCGCTCGGAGGAATGACTTTTCAAATTCCATAGTGGAAAACCGATCTACTGATGCCCTGAAAAAAATAAACACAACTTCATTGTAAAACAACATTTATAAAATCGGTATTTTTATTGATTACTGGCAGGAGCGGCAGGTACTTCGCCCGCTATAGTTGGTACAAAATAATAACTTGACCCATATTTTAGTACCACGTGACTTGCGCAGTGTCTATAGTTGGGTTCAAGTTATGTTGCGCCGTGGCCGTTTTTGCGACAGAAGGCAATTCCTTCCGGTAATTGAGTCCTTCCCATGGTCCCAATCTATCGGTTTACTAAAACTCATCAAAATTGGTTCAGTGGTGAAAAGTACGATAACTAACTATGCTTTAATAAGAGTACAATACATATGCTTTCTACTAAAATAGCTGAACATTTGACAAAAATCAACCTTATCGCAAGACACATAAAGTGCACTTTCGTTTGTTGTCAGACAACAAATGAATGTTCTCCTTAAATGTCTCGAAATAATGTTGAATTTTGTCAAATGTTCAGCTTTTTAGTAGGTTCAAATGCTCACATAATTTTGGCGCTGACTGTACACATACCTGGCGGCTTCTTGTATGGCGCGCCGCTCGTGGGGCGGCAGGGCGATGACCTCGAGCACGGCGCGCGCGTACTCGTCCGGCTCGGCGGCCAGGTATCCGGTCCGGCTGGCGCCCGCCGGCTCGATGATGTCGGCTAGAGGCCCGCCGGAACGGTGCGCGATCGTTATCAGACCCGCCGCCATGCACTCTACCACGCCTGTGACAAAATTATGAGTGTTTAATTTAAGAAGACATCGTGCGAATGGTAGGATGATTTGATGTTTGTCAGGCCTCCATCTACAGCTTCATTTAGCCCCCAAGCGGGATATTTTTCAGAGACAATTATTTCTATCACCAAAGTTTATATTTGTCACCAATAAAGATCACCCAATCATAATATTTGATACAATTATAATGATAAGATAGTAAAGTTCTTACTAATCCCGAAGTGCTCGTTCCACATGGCGTGCAGAGCGAGGGTACTGGTCTGGTACAGTTGCAATAGACGCGCGTAGGGCGCGTTCACAACGAACTGCACGTTGTCTTCTATAGAGAGGTGGCGCGCCAGATCTTTTAAATTCTGAACGCGCTCCTCGTCTTCTGCGTTCCGACACCCACCCACTAGCACTAGCTTAATCTTTGAAGAAAAAAAACATTAATATTTTATCCATTAATGTCCAACGTGTTACAAAAACCCCTAAAGCCGAATATGGTATATAGGGACCATCAAACTGAACAGCTTTTACTATGGGACCAACTCATAAATCGCGAAAAATATTCATACAAAAATTAATTACGAAAATATCACAATGTATGAAACAGCATATATTTTTTTCGCGATTTCAAAGTTGGTCCTGTAGTAAAAGTTGTTCAGGGGCCCTACCGGCTAACTTTTCGAACTTCGGCGGGTCTGCCGGCTTCAACTTAAAACAGATAAATCTAAGTATGGAGTTTCGTATTGTACTATCATGAATTAGGGTTTGCCATTTTGGCCCAATTGGGGCTCGATTTATCTGTTTTAATTTGAAGCCCAGCACTTTCTGAAGTTCGCTGCGTTAGCCGGTACGGCCCCAGTTTGATGGTTCCTACCTACCATATTCGGCTTTAGAGGTTTTTTGTAACACGTTGTATACTAACAGTAAGTTTACGTAAATATGAAATTAACGTTTTTTTTTCTCACAGTAAGGACCTCATAACTCTTAAGATTTTAAAGATAGACCAGTTGCAT
The DNA here is from genome assembly GCA_963556745.1 of Catoptria pinella. Taxonomy (NCBI): domain Eukaryota; kingdom Metazoa; phylum Arthropoda; class Insecta; order Lepidoptera; family Crambidae; genus Catoptria; species Catoptria pinella. Next base: position 11,307,481 of record OY750777.1, on the reverse strand, counting down.
TGCTTCATGTAGTAACGAATTATAATAGATCTAAAAAATAATATCAGTAATATAAAGATCCTTAGTAGTCCGTTTTTTACTAAAGAGACAAAGAATTACGTTTCACAATTTTCGTAATTGCACATATCGTTCGTTTTCAATTTCAAAATGAACAAATTTGTTATTATTCTTTAGAAATATATAATCTGAACCAGGGTCATAAAAACAACATCAATTGCAGGTAATAAAATTATCAAAATCATTTTAAAGGAGTCCCGGACTTTTATGCTAAAGTTGTATACTTTTTTATTATTAAATATGTGATTCATTTGCTGTACTTTTTCACGTAATATTCTGTGGTATCTGTCAAGGAAATGACAGATCAATGCCAAATCAGAAGTTAAATTGACATTTCGTTTGCTTAATTTCGAAAAAAGGAAAATAATTATAGTTTATGCAGCCACGCTTTTATAATTCAGTGACTTTTCTGCCATTTGAAAATTGAATGTGGATAACGGAACGTTTTTTAATGAATCGTTGTTTGATGTAGTGTTTTCATATAAAAAAATATTCATAATTAAATAACTTTATATCTACGTGCGCTATAAAAATAAGACAAAACTCAATGTAGCAAATATTATTTACTTTATTAGGCTTTATTTTATTACCAAATTTAATCATTTATGTATAAGTTAAGCATTTTTTCTTCCTTCTTTGACAGGTCATATTTGTCTCTAATAAAAAATAGACTAAGTCATTCCGGTCTCATCTTTTTGAGTGGATTTACGGAATCACTTGAATGGTACAGTACCTTACTCCAGAGCAGCTCGTTCTTGATGAGCAGGTTCCTTAGCTCGTACATGGCCTGCAGCATCAGTGGGTGATCCTTCTCGGGCCGGAACTGTGCCACCGACAGTATCCTGATCGGGTCCGAATCCTTCACCAGGCTGCGCAGCTGTTTTAACTCTGACACCTACCATACAAATATATAAAGATATACAGGGTGGTTGGTAATCTTATCATCCTTCCTCTCTTTTCTTCTTGTCACCTAAAAATCTCGAATGGGCGGTAGGAAAACATAGCCAATTCAAAATCACTTACGGCCTTATTACGGCCTTACCACAAAAGATTTTAAAACACTGTTTAAAAATGATTTCAAATAATATTGTCGAAAAAATTACAGTATCACATTTAAACAGTGTCGAAGTTAGATAATTCGTAAACAGTGTTTTGTGGCCCTTGCCACAAAACAAATATAAATAAATAAAATATAAAGAATAAATGAATGAGTGAAAAATTGTTTCAGAAGGCCTATGAGCAAAACCAAAACAAAATTTCGGTCTAGGGTTGCCACTTTGCAGTTTATCATGAAAAGAACCAAAAAAGTCGGTTTGCGAGATGCGGAAACAAGTAAGAACAAAATTTTTAAATTGTGTGCCAAAAAGTAGGGAAACGTTTAAGTTAGTAAATATCGTTACTTATATCTGTTAAAGCTGATAAGTTTCTTGCGCCTGTTCTTGTTGTCCGTTAAAAAGACTGGAACAGTTGGCAGGAAAATATAGACACAGATATTTTTGACTTTTATATTTCACAAATTGATTGTACTGCTGTTATAGAATGACGTGACGAAATCTAAAAGTAACTAATAAAAAAAAGTTTGTAAGTAGATGGTGGTCACCTCGCAAGGCGGGTAGACGCGGTGGGTGATGAAGGGCACGCCCCAGAGGTCGTTGATGTGGTCCTCCGTCCAGGTGCCGTTCACCATCACCACGTCCGAACAGCGCCCCACAACACCGTATAACTAGTTAACAAAAAAATAAAATCAGCCATTTTCATGATACCACTGCAGGCCCTGTTTCACAAAATTATTGGTTTACTTACTAGTTTTTCACTTATTTGTGTAAGAAAGAGACTCAAAAAGTGCGTACACACCTGTGGCCGTACCGGCAAACGCATCGAACTTCGGAAAGTCTACCGGGCTTCAAATTAAAACAGTTAAATCAAGTCCCAATCGGGCCAAAATGGCGAACACCAATTCATGATGTCACACGAGCATCTATATCTTCTAAATAACTTAGACTAATAGTACAATACGAAACTCCTTACTTCGATTTATCTGTTTTAAGTTGAAGCTCGGCAAACCCGTCGATGTTCAAAAAGTTAGCCGGTAGGGCCCCAGGGGATAAATCGAAGTAAGGAGTTTCGTATTGTACTATTCCCAAAGTTATTTAGAAGATATCGATGTTCGTGTGACATCATGAACTGGAGTTCGCCATTTTAGCCCGATTAGGATTTTAGCTCGATATAACTGTTTTAATTTGAAGCCCGGTAGACTTTCCGAAGTTCGATGCGTTTGCCGGTACGGCCACAGGTGTGAACGCACTTTTTGAGTCTCTTTCTTACACAAATAAGTCAAAACCTAGTAAGTTAACCAATAATTTTGTGAAACGGAAAAACCTGCTTGTTTTGTATAATTTGTCAAATAAATTGGTGAACATGAGGCAATTGAAATCTGGAGAAATAAAAATTGGAAATCATATACTTACCCATCCAAACATCTTATAGTAGAGGAGCTTCACCCAAGTGAAAACAGGATTCTTGGCGATCACTGAAGAGTTATTGTAAGCGACTATGCGGTGTTTGACGCGGCGCATCATGGCCGTCGTTATAGTCGGGTAGTGGGTGTACGTCCCCACTGGGCACTGTGCTAGGTACCGGAATATGGGGTATGTGAAGGCGCACCCAGTGGTGTCGATATACACATCTGTGGAATAAACAAATTAATATTATACAACATTATTTAAGTGATTCTTATCACAAATTATTAATTAATATTTTAAATATTAAATTCTAGTAATTATTATAGGATTTATTATTTAGATTAGTGAAAGTTTGCGAGCAAGAACTTGATGATTCATTTATACAGCAAATTACCTGGATTGAACTTCATAAAAGCCTCGATACCCAAAACCATGGACCCTAAACTCTGCATCAGCAGGGTAAAGTATGGGTATGTTTTTGCTTCGATAGCCTTCCCCGATGATAACCTCACAAAGTTTACCTTTGTCGAGTCCACTTTTACATTAAATTGATTTTGAGCTTTGTCTAATATAGCCTGTGACTCTGCTGTGTCCACAGTATAAATGTAGATGGTTGTGTCTGGATATCTGCAAGTTAAGTTACCTCTTTATTTCAATGCAACTAACTTTTAGGGCTCCTACTCAAGACTTGAAATTTAAAGTTGATGGTTTGAAAACAAAACAGTTTCTTATAGTATGTTTATTCTTACTTGTCCTATTTAGTAAACAAGTTTTGACAGTTGTCAAACATCTTTTAAAAGCCATCGGTCATTTATGTATGAAGACTGGCATCCTACCTGTCCGCCATTTTGAAAAAAGTCGGTTTTGGAGGCCTGTGCTAAAAGTGGTGTCAATCGATAGAATAAGTAATTACAAACAAAAGTAATAAGTAAAAAAAACTCGTAAGTGATATATTTACTGAGATATTTGAGTTTAAAGTTGAAAAAAAAAATCTGTCATTTTCTGGATCAATCAATAGAATAAATCATTACAAACAAAAAGTAATAAGAAAAAATCTCGTAAGTTATATACTTACTGAGATATTCGAGTTTGAATTTGATAAACAAAATCATATTCTGGATTTAGAGGTTATATCGTTGCAGATTGGTTGTGCTCCAGTTATTCTATGTATTGGTATTGGTATAAGTGATGGGCACTTTTCTCCACATTTAGACCAATTTGGTCCTCTATGCGTGAAACCTCATAGCATCGGTATGGCTAATCGAGCCATCCCAGCTCCTTCCAGAAGCGCAGAAGCCTCCTGGGGCGTTGACAGGCTTCTAGGAGTGACCTCACACCTCTGTGAGGATTTCTGCCCGTTCTGTGGCCAGCCCCACGCACTCCAGGATCACGTGGGCGGCTGTTTCTTCTGCTTCCAGGCATCCCCTGCATAGAGGACTGTCTGTCGCATTCATGATGAATAGTTGTCGGTTTAAAACTAAGTGACCTGTAAGTGTACCTACAACTATCCGGAGGTCTGGGCGATTGAGGCTGAGCAGCCTGCGGGTCACACGCGGCGAAACTGCAGTCATCGCAATCTTAGACTGTCTACAGCTTGTTAGATTTACCCAACAATTATTGTGTACAGCATGAGTTCGTTGTCCTACCCATGAGCGTAGTTGGCTGAACGGGAGTGGCAGAATGGGTATGGGACCTGCCACTGTTGTGGAAGATCCCATTCTAGCCAGCTCATCGGCGGCGTCGTTCCCGTGTGATCCACTATGCCCTTTAATCCATTGTAGGATTACTCCGTTGTTGGATGCCAAACGATCCAAAACTTGGTGACATTCGTAGACGATACTGGAGTTGATCGTGTTGGCTTCCAGTGCTATTAGGACGGCCATGCTATCAGTCAGTATGCTGATGTTTAGTCCCTTCATACCTCTAGACAGGGCTGTAGTAGCGGCGTTTATTATTGCAACACATTCGCATTGAAATATCGAACTGTGTTGGCCTTCCAGCTCCAGTTCCAGTCCCCATTTTGGAACCGTCCGTATAAATTCGGACTTCATGTATGCCAGAGTAATCTCAGACGCTTTCAAATAACTGTATTTGGTATTTCTTTTGGAAAATATTAAATATTGCTAGGGGATCCTGTCGCATGGGGCAGCGATTAGTGACTCATGTTTCACTAAGTTATTCCACAATATGGAGTGAGGACCCTCACGGTTGTACCACAGACCCAGGTGTTTTAGCCTTATAGCAGCCATGGAGGCTTCTTGTGGTATAAACAGGTCCAAGGGTGTTAGATACAGAGCTACTTCTAGGGCGGCTGTGGGGGTAGTTCGCATGCAGCCGGTTATAGCAGCCAATCTTTGGAATTGCTGCAGCTTGTTGATGACGGTGCTTTGCTCTGTTTTGGACTACCAGGCAACTGCTCCGTATGTGATTATGGGACGTATAACAATTTTATACAGCCACATCGATATTTTAGGTGATAGTCCCCACCTTTTGCCGAGTAGTCTTTTACATTTGCAGAAGATGATGGTGGCTTTGTTTAGTTTTTTCGAGATGTCTGTTCCAGAGAAGCTTGCTGTCCAGTATCACACCTAGATATTTGACTTCCTTGCTAAGGGACAGACTGGTATTGAAAAGTTTAGGGAGTTTAATATTTCCTAGATTTCTTTTGTTTGTGAACATGATTAGTTCCGTCTTTGCTGGGTTCACTGTTAGATTGTGTTTAGTGCACCACTGTTCGACGACCTTCAATGCAGACCTGAATCCAGTTATTCTATCAATTAATCTAAAAAAAATACTCATTTTTTTTTCAACTTCAAACTCAAATATCTCAGTAAGTATATCACTAACGAGATTTTTTTACTCATTAGTTTTTATTTGTAATGACTTATTCTATCGATTGGCACCACTTTTATTACAGGCCTCCAAAACCGACTTTTTTCACAATGGCGTACAGGTGGGTATGCCAAAAGCACATGATGCTCTTTTAAACATTATTTAACAACATGTTGTCTAATTGAATCAAACTGTCACTAATAAATTTTTAATTTCTTTCGTAATCATGTGTGGAATACCATTTATACAATACTAAATAATATACTAGAAAAAATAGGACAGTCTCAGCGGTCAGAGCATTGGACCGGATATCCAAAGGTCGCGGGTTCGATTCCCGTCCGAGAACATGATCTGGTGCGAGTCCTATTTTTTCTAGTATATTATTTAGTATTGTATAAAAATAGCATTGTATTCACAATTAGCTTAAATCTCAAAATTTAAAAAATGGAATACCATTTGTTGTATTTAATTTTTTTCAATAAAGAGTTGGGTGAATAGATCGTTGGGTGAACCTAAAAACGTGGGGCGCATACAAGAGACGATATTTTTTTTTCAATCCAATATTGAAAATAAAATACAAATTATTCTAGTTCTTATTGTGTTAGTTATTCATTTCAAAGTCATTTATTTTATTATTATGGAACTTGTTTTGCAACTGTATCAATAATAACTGATACAGAAATTTAAACAAAATGTGAACAACATTCATTTTATAAAGTGGTAATAACAAGTACTCCTCCAACAGCAATATTCACATTTTGATCTATCGTAAAAGTAAAAGAAAAATAATAGTTGTTGTAACACTTATCTATTTAATCTATGCAAAAATTACTGAGTAACATAAGAACCAAATATTCTAAATCTTACCGAGCTAGCAATGCCTTGATGGCTACCCATAGGACTCTCTCCCCTCCACCTCCTGCGTTACAATACGGATGGAAGAATGCCACATTTGCCCCATCTCGCTTCCTCCTTTGTAACTTGCGCTCCTTGATGCGCATGTACCAGGATGCAAATATGAAAGCACATGGTACTATTACGAATGCACCAAAGAGTAATACTCCAATGAAAATTACAGGTAATACTATCAACAACCTGAAACAAAAGTAAGGATTTATTGTGTAGAAAGGAATCACACTTATGCTCATATCCAAGAACAATACTCAAACAACCCTTGCCTATGCGAACGCACTGCATTGAAATAGAGTTCTGTGATTGGTTAGTTAGTATTACGTGTGATTGTTAGTCAGGATGCTTTGTGATAGTGGGCACTTAAAAACCTCATAGTAATGTTTGTGAATTCAGGTGTAAGATTTTTCATTGACAAGGTGAATAAAAAACCGATAAAGGCAATATAATTATGTGCCATTGTTATTTATTTGCATTTAAATTCATCAACGCCAGAGCGGCCGCATGCGTTGTTTATAATAGTGATATTACATTAGCTTTGTCTGATTTCAAGTAACTTATTATTTGAAAAGTTATTCATAGACATTCATAGTGTAGATTAGATATGCATAATTTTACCAAAAATAAATAAGCATAAGATTTAGATTAACTAACTAACGAAATATATAAAAACAAAGAAAAGTAAAGTAAAGTAAAATAATGTAAGTGATATGGAATAAAAAGATTTTTATTTTTATTTATTTTATAATTATACCAAAAGAACATACTTTCATCAGTAGCGAGGCGAAACTATGTCGAAGGTAAGCCGCTCTACAAAAATTTTATGATCTGCAAAGTGGATCGGTGAGGTGGGATTTCTAAAAGGTAAGCCGATGGGAATCGGCTTGTATGAACCCTTCGACACTGATATAATGTATTTCATTGATTGTGCTAAAAACTATTGATCAGACTTACGTGAAACACTGCAAAAACATTTCGCCTCCGAATATTTAAGAATCGTGTAGTTGGTAAAGTTATGTAGTTTCAACACTTTTGGACAGCCTTCATTATTATTGAAAGTGAATTCAGTTTGGTTCATTTACACTAAAACACAAAAACAAATCTAAAATTCGTAGCAAGCAAGCACGTCACTTGACGACGTCACACACATCGTTTTTTTTTTTTTTGAGTGACTGGCCTCTTCTTCTTCTTCCTAATGAGTGGCTTGCTCTGTGGCTTCCGTTTATCACAGAAATTCCGCCAACGTCCCGTAGTCAAAGATACACGGTAATTTTCGAGGGGTAAATGTTCGGTAATTTGTAGAAATTTCCTTCCTTGAGTGTTCTTTCCGTAATCTGGGGGAAGGACAAAGACAAACACAAAACGTCACAAATGCGATATATTATAAATAAATAGTATGTTATAAAATGAAACTGTGTATTCAAGCTAATTTAAAAGGGAATTTATTATATAGTACTATAGTTTAATATTATGTTTTTTTACATGTTTACATAGTAGCAAAAAGGCCGGTTTATCAGAAATTGTAAGGAGGGTATTAAGGTTAGTATGGCGGGGAGTGGTATCTGGGAGTTGCTCGTATAGCGAGGGGAATTTCTGGCAGCACACATCGTCACCAGTGTGACCAGCCAGTGTCACCACATTTAGGAGTACTCTGTGGTCACCACCCACAAATCCCACAATGCCACAAAATGCCTAGTTCACTTCTTAGAGCATTAATGCTCTAAGGTCGAGTCTAACTGTACATACGACGGCACATCAGATGTAACAGTTGTACTACAAAAAAAGTTTTATCGTATTTACTACCCGTCCGAATTGCCCAAGCGCCTAGAGAATAAGCTTCGATATGACTAGTTATAGTTATGTGGTAAATATGCACGAGTTCTAAATAGATACTACTTAGTGACAAAAAAATATCCATTCGCGCAAATGTCCATTCGCGCAAGAGTCCATTCACGCAAGTCTTCATTCGCGTAAGTGTCCATTCGCGCAAATGTCTTTCGCGGAAGTGTCCATTCGCGCAAGTGGATTCGCGCAAGTGTCTTTCGCGCAAGTGTACCAGACCCATCTATGGTATGGTATGCTTCCATAAAAGTATGCTTCTAACTGCTAACTCATTTGCCCTTAGAGCATTAAGAATTTGCCTTAGTCATTTGCTATCGTAATCGCTGTGACTTGACAGATGGATTCGATACATTGCTACTTTTCTTTGGTAAGTTTTTATTTGTGCCAAAACAAAGTATCAATGTATCACATATAGCTATCAAAACACAGTTTACATTATCTTCATTGTTTTAAGCCGATAGATCCGCAGACCAGGGGGACTCTTCCGTACAAAACGATTTGAAATGAGATTTGCAAAGAAATTAGTGCCATATAATTTGCGGTTCCCAAAAAATTTATGTAAAAAAACCTGCTATGTATCGGAGGAACTTTAAAGGGCTAGAACTAGAACCCAGTGCCGTTAATTAAAAAAAAAATATCTCTTTGGACTTGGCCTCGGGCGGGGCGCGGGCGAGTCGGTCAATCAATGGCGCATATGTTTTTCAAATCCAATAATTCAAATCAAATTAGTTATGAATTATTTTAGTACAGATTATTTCTTTTAAGTTACAGGGTTGAGGTTTGTTTAAGTTGGTAGAGTCTGTGGTTTTAAACTAGTTAGGTATAGGAATATTGAAAATATTTGTTTAATTTAACCTCCGCATGCAATGCAAGTGCAACCAATCTCGTATTCTTGTAATCGATTCAGTCAGTTACAGTTAGTGTACTGTGAGTCGGGTAAACTCAGGTGATAAATTACAATATCTTCAAGTTCTTGTCGTGTGAGAAAAATCCTGCTAATATTATTAGCTTTAGCGTTTTCTGTACAGTTTGACGTTATCATGTCTATGATGGATGTTGGGAGTTGGGTGGTTTGATGTCTGGTAGTTGACACTGAACAAATAAAGGTCGGACTCGGGGAGTCGTCTTATTTGTAGGAACCAAACATTCTTCATGTGTGGTCCTCGCAAAAAAAACTATGTTTTTGTAAATTAATTTGATAAAAAAAATAATGAAGCCTTGTAATATCCAATAAATAATACTAATCAAATGTGTTGTTATTAGTGTTACTTTTCTTAATAAGTAGGTACTTACTTAAAAAATGATCAGAAATTGTTTATGGTTGTGTAAACATTGTTGGACAGCGAGTCGCTTCAGGACAAGTTGTGTTGTTTATTTTGGCTGCAGCTTCACGTAGGCTTCCTCTAACTATCTTCATCTCGGTCCCCGTCGTTGTAAAATATCACACATCTATTGTACAATAATATACTGCGTCTGGTATAGCAGTCCAAGAGACAAAGGAAACATGGTCTACCATTGCCTGTTTCTGTTTATCCCATCATATGAAATCAAACTTTCTGACTCCCATAAAATATACCTGTAATAGTAGTGTAAATTTTAGTGAGAATTATGATCATTTATCTTTTAAATTTGAACTGTTTTGTTATGAGAAACAAATCACAATTTGTTTCTCATAACAAACAAATAGTCTTTTAAGTTTGCCGTATACTTAGTATTGGTTTTTTAGCTCAATCTACTCTTTGTTTGTTTATTATTTGGCTTAAGTATATTTCTTGTTTTGATAATTATGTATGTATTTACCATGTGGAATGCATACTTATACCTACCTATTAAGTGCTTAGTATTGTAAATTGTTTCCATCGGTGAGGCTTTCAAGTGTTATATTAGCTTCGTACTGTATTAAATTTAGCTGTTGGTTGTCCGAATAATTAAATAAAAATAAAAATAAAACAATTGAAATGCATTATAATAATTATGTAAATAAAAAAAGGTCAAGAATTTTGAAAAAATCCATGGATTATTATTAGTATTAACCAATTTTAGTTTATACCCCATACTATATGCATATAGCAAACAATTGACTTTAGGTAAATATGCATCTGATTATCCAATCTCTAGAGATGACAGAAAAAAAAAATGTTTTTGTTTGTTACCATAAAGCGGTGTATAGTAGAACTCTACGTCATAAGCTAGTAAGTGGAATAGTACATTCCAGTGCAGGTTCACATTATTCCAGTGGCATTCCAGCGCTGGACTGGAATAACAGATGCGAAATAGCATTTCTGAATCTTTATTTTACTTACGTTTTATTTTCGCATTCGGCTTTGCAGGTTTTACACTGTAAAGTGCCCTCCTCCCCTCGAAAAAGGGAGTAAATAAACAACGACGCAGATGACACTATAGAATATTTATTAATTAAGAGAATAAACGATTTTTAAAAGAGTACCCCGTCCAATTTACAATCTCTTGCGCGCTTTAATTTTTGCGAATTCATCAATAATTTCACTCAAATCCAAGTTTAATGCCGCCTCATTTTCTATCGCAATTAACGACAAATGTCGGAGGCGATCTTGTCGAATGCTGTTTCTTAAATATTTTTTTATAATCTTTAGTTTACTGAAAGATCTTTCTGCTGCCGCGGAAGTAACAGGAATTGTGTGAAACAGTTGCATCGCTGTATACACTTCCGTAAGGTCACATTCGAGCACGCCAAATTTCGTTATAATTTCTTTGCAAAGCTGGCGAATAGACCATCAATTGAGGGAGGATCAGATGATATACATTAAGAAATTGGAGCGAAAAAGTGGGTCCAATTATATCGCAATATTTCTTCTGAAACTGATCACATTTTTTGAGTAAAATCGTTTCATTCCAGCTGAGCAAATTTTTTGGAATCAGGAAGTCGAACGATTTACAAATTGCACTCATACCAATAAAACGCGCATCTAACTGATTGATTATTATGTCGAGTACACTGTTGAAAATAGTTACTCTAATCTAAAGACTTCTTCCTGGTTTTCGAATCGGTGATCAGAAGCCAATTCATCGAAATGCTTTTTAGTTTTTCTTCGTCGCTTTTCTGGGAAGGTAGGATCGATGTCGTATTTTCTCGCGGTTTCGGTGGCCTTGGACTTGAAGGACTCGAAGTAATTTCTATACTTTTTCAATTTATCCGTTGTTTCGTCCAAAGCCTTACTTGCTTCGTCCAAAACGATATCACGTTTTTGCAAAACTTTGGAAACATAATTGATATTGTTCAATACGCTGTGCATGAATTCACAAAGAAATACAAACTCAAAATTCAGCATTTTTGATTTTATAATCTCTGCTTCACTGCGTTCGTCTTTACTGGAACTCTTCAGCGTTATTTCGGACAATGCTTTAATGATATCGAAAAAACGAAATTTGACTGCAGTTATTGAATTAACCCTGCTGGCCCATCTTGTTGGATTCAATTTTTTCAAAGTAATTTCTGATTCACCGGTGTATTTCGACAAAAGGTCCCAGCGCTTAATGCTGTTTCCAAAGAAGTTAATTAAGTCTTGAATTTTTTCGAAAAATCTTCTGAATTTCGACGGAACCTCGAACGGCATCATTTACGACCAAATTCAAATTATGACTGGCGCAATGTACGTACTCTGCGTTTGGCTGAATATCTTTAACTTGTTTTTGCACACCATACGCACCACTCATTACACTGGCCCCATCGTAACCTTGCCCAACACACTTTTTAAAATCAAGACCCTTTTCAGAGAACAACGTGGTAACTTGATTTACCAAATCTGCGGCGCTGTGTTTAGTGACTGCGTGGAAACCTAGAAATACCTCTCTTACTTCAATATCGATTGGTTGTCCATTTTCCGATCTTAATATCACTGCATATCTTACGACAATGCTCAGTTGATCCACTTTTGATATGTCCTGCGTGGTATCCAAGATGATGGCGAAAAACGGTGAGGCCCTAATTCGATCCAATAAATCACTCTCGAGTTTGGTGCCCAAACACTCGATCATTTCATTTTGAATTGTTGCACTCAGGTATCTTGTTGATCCTAAAAACATGGAGATTTTAGAAAACATTAGATTATGATAACATAAATTATAAACACAGTAAACGAAATAATTTCTTACCTTTGGGCATATCCGAAACTTGACGCAAGATGTGGTCGTATCTAGCTACGAGTTGGACAATTGAGAGAAAATTTCCGTGATTTCCTCCCTCACTCAGATCCTCTCGATGTCCTCTCAAAGCCAAAGAACTCTTCGCAAGAGTAATTATAATATCAAATAATCTGCGAAGAACTTGTCTCCAAAATGATGCTTCTTTGCGAATTTCATCTTCGAGTTCTCTGTCGATGGTGGAACTTTTTTGCCACGCTTCATATACAGCGCACGCCTTCGTGTGTGCTTTCGAGGAACCATGTTGCTTAACTCTGTCTGATAAATGCCTCCAGTCCCGAATGCCTGTGCGCCATGCATTTATTTGCGAAGCAAACAACCTACACGGTTGGCAGTAGGCGCATCCAGCATTTTCGAGTAGCATATCCAAAAACGATCAACTGGACCGTATTGTGACGTAGAAACGTAATACGTTTCTGAAAAACTCCTGTTGTCTTGGTGGGGGTCCTTCGGAAAAGGTCCCGGAGGTTTTAAAGGTCCCTTGTCAAGAATCGAGACGTTTTTCATTATAACTCAGTTTCTTGTTCATGTACTTTCCCAAGTCATTTGAAATTTAGAGAACTTTTGAAGATGTAGAAATGGATGATTCCTCTACTGTAGGTTGCACGGAAGCGTCGAGGTAGTCATTTTCAGCAGGGGCATTGATGGTAGTATTGGTAGTTATTAGATCCTGATCTACTCGAGTCACTTTATTAATTAACACAGCTGCGTCGGCGCTATCAATAAATGAACACTTGTCACTTTTGACCGATATTTCGGCTGTTGAAGGAACTGTAGCAGGAAGCGGTTTCGTAAAAAAGGTAAGTAAGCTTGGGCAATTTTTTTTTTATTTTCTTCTCTTTCTTGACGTTGTTTCGTTCCTTTTTTCTTTCCATAATTTTCAATCGTTAACTATCGAAATTTGAGAAATTCGGAGTACTTACTGAGATTTTCCTATATTGCTTGTCAATGTTTAGTATAGATTACAGGAAGCTCAACATAAAAAGAACCATAAAACAGCTTGTTTGGTGATGATGCGGTAAAATCAATATTAACTCGTAAGAAGATATTATAGTTTCTATAGTAGCTCGTTTGTCAATTTGAACTTGAGTTTAGAAAAACGTTGGTTATTTTTTTATTGCCGATCAGGTTGAGAGCTACGAGTAATATAGATTATACGGTTAGCGTTGTGTTGCAACCTGTATCATATATATCTTCCCAACTAGCACAAGACGGCTGCTTAAGACCTATATAGCGTATATAATTACAGTTATAAGCTGCAAGAGTCAGCTGCATAACGCGCTATGCAACCCTTTTGCAGCTGCTTTAGATCTAAAGGGGCGAAATTAGAACCTATTTAAATAGATCCAGTAGAGTGTCATAATAGCGCATTTTATTTCTTACAACCGCCATTTTCACTCCTTAAGCATCCTACTGGCACTAATTGAATGAATGATCGTCAGATTATTTCATTCACTCCGAAGCGTAAATTACAGCTTTGAGTGCAAATTGCGACTTTCTTTGGGAAGCTTGGTGGTTTTATAAGTATTTAATTTCTATTACATGTGAGATGTTTTTATATAATAATGGCTAAGCAGTGTGTCGTGAAATAATAAAATGGTGGAATTGCAGTGTAAATATTCGATTTGAGTTACGCTACGCGGCTTGTTCGGTGATAAACATCGGCAAATTTAATTTACTGTGAAACGTGTATGGTGTTTTTGGAATAAAACTAATGGGCCCTCAATTTATTGAAGATTTTACGAAAATATAATGAATTTGTAACAGCGGGTCAAAAAAAAAATCGTAATTTTGATAAGTATTACACTGAATTATATTTATTTATGGATAATTAACGATAACATATTGTTTGCGATCATACTAAACTGTGCCATGTGACCTGTGTGTTTAAAAAGAGAAATATATGAACAACAAATGAAATAATTGTCTCAGAAAATGGCGTCAATATTATTGCAGCCTTGGTTTTTAGTTTTCGCTACTGTAGCCCCCTTTTGCAGAAATGGGTGACAAAAATCACGGTTCAGGAACTCCTAGATCTAATTAAGCTGCTAAATTCTTTGTTCTAGAACTTCTATCTCCATACAATGTCTAATAAAGTGGATATTATAACCTAGAGTGTGAATTTGATGTGATATAAAGCTTCAATTTCCTTCTAAATATCTTGTTATTATTATTATTATTATTTCATAACTTTGCGCCTACAACAGCCACTTTTCTTTGATATTTTTTTCACCATTATTATTTAATAATAATATACTTACGCGAAATATTATTTAAAAAGCCAGAAAACAATAAGTGTGGCCAGGCGTACAACGTTCTCCATTTTCTTGAAAAGCTATTATTTTCTATCATGAAGCACTGCAGACTCCATAGTAGTTCCACAAAAAGGAATACTACGAGCTTAGGAGCTAATTTTACCTCACAGACTTAACAGAAACCGTAAGAAGTTAATTAGTCACAATTTCTTATCCTATGCAGCACAGGGTGGTAAAGTATGCCACCCGGGCCCGTAATGCAACTAACAGTGCCAATAAATATGCAATTATCACTACAATGCAGTCAATGGTGGTCTGAAATGCTATGCGAAACCATTATGCGAGTAAAAGTGGCAAAAAAGTTACAAATCTAACTATTATGCAGTTAATGGTGCCATAAGGTGTCACAAAAATACCTTAGGTTTTAAATGCGGTCATAGCCATAATTTTAGCTGTTATCGAACTTGTGCCTAATTCTGACTCCTTATGCCACCCCTATAGACATTGGAGCTTTAAGGAAAGCTGCATTTTTCCCTTATGCCACCCCTATAGACATTGAAGCTTTAAGGAAAGCTGCATTTTTCACTAGTGTGCTAGTTGGGTTGTCATCGGACATGTTTTGCGAAAATGAGTTTTACCAGAATTTGGTGCCAGATGGATGGATGTGCGGAATAGAAATCATAGCATTAGTGGTGATACTGGATGAAATAAGGCTGGTAGTAGGGAATTACGAATTACAACAGTCAGCGACACACCTAGCATCAACTACTGTAGTTCGTCCCAGACCCCAGAAAGTTGAAAACATCGCCACAAATATCAAAAATGAGAACTGATGCAAGGCAAGAGCGAATGAAAATTTCATTAAAAAGTTAATCGGCGGAATTGGTGAATTGATCTCACGACCGTCAAGCACGTGAGCTGATCCAATGCGCTACGGGCGTACTCATCCAAACTACCATATAACTGAAATAACGATAACAAACAAACAAACAGCACATGCTTATCGAGGACGCTTGGCGCATGTGTTGAAAATGTTAAATAAGGAGTTTTATCATTGGTGATGTTGATTTGAATAAAAAAAATAGAAATTGAAAAAAAAAAGAAAATCTTGTGAGCAGGCTTACAAGCAGCAGGGTACAATCCTTTCCCAATGAGCCAATATTTCTTCAGAGACGATTTCTATAGGAGTCGACATACTTGCAAAAGGCAATTGACGTACAAGAAGAATATAAAGCAGATACTTCATCAGCCAAATTTATCACCACCGTTGCGTCAGAAAAACTATTTATGAACTCGAGACCGAGAAATCCAAAAAGATCCGATTTATTTTGATCATTCCTCAGAAAGTCGGATTGCACCATTGGGAGTAACCTGACGTCGAATTCCTGTTCCTCTTGCTTCTCGTTCCTGTACCCCGACATAGGTATCTCTCTAACTATTATAGATATTGACATGCAGTTTTTTATTATACGTGTAATTGATTAGTTCACATTTAAATGAAATAAAAAAGGTAGTCCAACTTTTTTTTTTTTTTTTTTTAAATAATATTTACAAATAAACGTATGTTTTTCTTTCTGTATATAAAAAGATAATTTATTGGTAATTGTAATAGATTTAATTCAACTTTTTATGTTTTTTATAATAAAACAATTAATCTGTATACATAGAGATCATAAATAAAGCATATACAGGGTGGCCAGTCGATTGGCGTCATAAAAAAAAATTTAGGTCCCGCATGTCATGGGGTATCCGAATCACCCCCATGTATGTTCCGCGATTTTGTATAGTTTTCGAGTTATGATTTTTTCCCCGATTTTTTGAAAAATTTCGACATGACCAGCTTAAAAAAATCTAAAAAAAAAGGTGAAGACTTTTTAAAGATTTTTTTTTTGCAACTAACTATATCTTCATGAGTTGTACTTTTATGCATAAAATAATCAGCCACGTAACTTTGATAAAAGTTATGTAAATGTTGGTCTAAAGTAAAAAAATCACGTTCCGTGAATTATGTCTTAAATTTTCAACTTTAAATTAAAAATCTCAACAGGTAACCTTATGATTTTTTAGTTAGCTTAAAATATGCGCCAAACTCTCAGCTTTCTTAATCATAAAACAAAAATAGAACTTAATGGAGTAATTTGGCTGATATCGGTCTTCAAAGACAGCAAGGTGGAAAATTCTTAAAATTAACCATCTGAATAAATATTTTTTTTTGCCATAATTATCATTCCATAGGCTAATATTAATGATAAGAGAATGCTGGAAATCAAGGTTTAATAAGGAAAGTTTTTAAAATTAGATGATAACGTAAAAAAAAAATATTTCTAAAAATTTACAATAGGTTTTCAAAGTAACTACCTCCAGCAGCAATACACATTCTACTCCCACGTAAAAAAATCTCTTTCAATCGTCTAAAAGCTTCTCTGTTCTCACTGACAACACGTTGGGCTTCTGCTATCTTCTGTCTTAGCTCTTGTTCACTCGAACATTCTCGGGCGTATGCTATTTCTTCGTAATAGCCCCAAATGAAAAAATCTATGGGGTTGAGGTCAGGTGAGCGTGGACGCCATGGAATCGGTCCACTGCGTCCTATCCATTTGTTAGGGTAGGTTTCATTTAAGTAATTTCGGACTTGTGCTGCGTAGTGACAAATATCCTGTCGATAGAGACCTTAATTATCAAAATCGGATCAACCGTTCCGGTTTTAGAAATTTTCATAGTTTTTACTAAACAAGTGGCGCCATCTCTGTTCCTAAGGGTGAATGTCGTTTATCCTCGGATGAAATCGTTTACTTTGGTCCCTACTATCACTGTGCAAAACGGCTTGCTTCCATCACAAAATGCAGCTTTAGGTCAAAAAGTGTCCATAATAACTATGACTATTGCTAGTTGTTTGGTGCTGTTGACCTGATCGATTAAATCCGTACTTGCAAAATTATTTAACTTAAGTTTATCAAATATATAAGTAATAAATTCATTATATCTATGTATATTATAATCTAGATCTTTGCTTAAATTACTAAGGTCTAGTGTTTTGAATATAAGCCACTTATCGCTACTAATTACTGCTGTTCCTTCTCTTACAGGCAGAATTCCTGGATTCTTTTTAATCTTGTCTATTTGAAGGGCCCGACTGTGGATCGTCAGGATCCCGATGAGAATGTACCTGCGGAGGACGTTTAACATCTTTAATAGGTATTTTTGTGTTTTTATTTGTATTCAAAATGGGAATTATATTTTGATTCGTTTTTCTATGAACGAGATGTTTTTGATAGCGCGGTTTGTCTTTAGGTCTACGAGAACTCTATCACCTACTTTAATCGGAAATCCTTGTCCGCCGCCGCGTTTTTGTTTAATATTTTCTTTAATTTTGATCATTTTATCTTTGAGGTAGAGTACGTCATTACAGATGCTACGTCAAATAGCTTTCTTTCGTATTTCGCGATTCTATAAATTTCTAATATAGTAGAGTGGAATCTTTCCACAATACCCATTGAATTTAGATTATGGGGCGTACCTATGTGTAAATGTATTTTATAAAAGCTAAGCATTTCTTTTAATAGAGCATTATTAAATTCTGACCCGGGGTCTGAACTGATTTTGTTTGGTAATATGAAAAATACTTTATAAGGGCTCTTATTACTTCTGGAGTTGACTTATTGGGCACTTCTATTGCCTGTCCTAATTTACTAAATGCATCTATAATTGTTAGATAGATTTTTCCTTCTATTGAAAATAAATCTATAAACAATTCTTGAAACGGCTTCGATTGTGTTTGTGTTAGTTGTAATTCTGGCTTAAAAGGTTTTCGATCATATTTCATTTTTTTACATGTTTCACATGAGTTTATAACACTAGAAACTGTTTCATTCATATTGTTCCAAAAATACGTTCTTTTTATGATAAGCGTTTCCCTAATACCTCGATGACACGTTTTTCCTTCATGGTATTTAATAATTATTTGTCTTTGTTTTTCTTCGTTGTCAACAAAAACCACGCGTTCTGTACATTCGAAGAATTACACAATCTTTTCTAAATAATTCTATGATTATTTCGATGCACTGTTTTCGATGAATTTCGCTCTCAAAGTACATAAAGTATTTAGTTTTGGGTTTTACGTATTCTTTTAGGAATTGTTTTATTAAGTCTTTGCGGTTTAGTGTTTTATTAAGTTTCTATATCGTGAGCTGAATGTATCGTATCTGATTTTTCTGTTTCTGGTACTTTGCTTTGCTTTGTTTCAACGATTTCTCTGAACCTGATGATATGGTAATCGGGCTTCTAGACGAGCCGCGATCCACTTGCATAGAACTAGAGTCATCCTTCACCATAGCGTTCACTCTAATTCGTGATAACGCATCTGCTTTACTGTTCTGTTTACCATTTTTTATATAAGATATCGAAATCAAATTCTGACAATCTAATTTTCCATCGAGTTAACTTAATATTGGGTTCTTCATTGAATTTAACCATACTAGAGGTCTGTGATCGGTGTAAATTATGAACTTTTCCCGTATAAATAAGGTCTGAAATGTGTTATTGCCCAGACAATGGCTAATAGCTCCTTTTCGATGGTACTATATTTCGACTCGGCCTCATTGAGTGTCCTACTTGCGTATGCTACTGGTCGATCGTTGCCTACTGTATCTTGTGATAAAACTGCTCCTATTGCATAGTTAGAGGCGTCTGTAGTTAATATGAAGGATTTGGTGAAATCTGGATATTGTAAAAGTGGTGCGTTTGTTAATAATTCTTTACATTTTTGGAAAGCTAACTTGTATTTATCGTCAATGACTATGCTGTTCTTTTTTTTAAACAGGAAGTTAATGGTTGAGTTATTTTCGCGAAATATTTTATGAATTTCCGGTAATAGCCTATCAGTCAAGGAATTTTTTTGTCTCATTGAAGTTCTCGGAAGTGGGTAATCTAATACTGTTTTAATTTTATCGTTGTTAGGTTTAAGACCGTCTTTGGTTATAGGATGTCCTAAATAAAGTACCTCTTTACGCGAGAATTCTGATTTGTCCAATCCAATTGCACCTTTAAATTAGTTTCCCTAAGTCGATCAAATATTTGGAGTTTTTCTAGATGTTCTTGTAGACTATTGCTATATATAATTATATCGTCAAGGTATACAAGGCAATGAAAACCTTGTAGTCTTCTTAAAATATTATCCATAGCTCTTTCGAAGGTGGCTGGCGCTGTTTTTAGGCCAAACGGCATCCGAAGGAATTCAAAGTGTCCCGCCTGTATACTGAAAGCTGTTTTTTGCCTATCATTTTCCTCGATTTCTATTTGATGATATCCACTGGCCAAATCTAAAGTACTGAAATATGTGGATTTTCCTAATTTATCGAAAAGATCTGCTATGTTTGGAAGAGGTATTTGTCGTCGGTTGTTATTTCGTTTATACGCCTGTAATCTATGACCATTCTATACTTTCGTTCGCCTATTGCGTCTAATTTCTTTGGAACTAAGTGAACCGGAGCATTCCATGGTGAATGCGATTCCTGGAATTCGTTATCTTTTAGTAATTTTTCGACTAGTTTATTAATTTCCTCACTTTGTATCGGTGGTAATCTATTTGGTCTAACATAAATTGGATCTTCATTTTTAGTTCGAATTCGATGCTTAACTTCGTTTGTGAATGATAGCGGTAATTTTTCTAAATATAAAATATGTCTTTGTATTTTGCACATAAGTTCTTAATCGCGGTTTGTTCCTCTGATGTCATGTGATCGAGTCTAAGTTTATTTAGGTTTTCTGTTAAATTTTTATCTAGCTCTATGTTATCTATATCCATTTCGCTTAGGTTATTTACTTCGATGGGTTGCGCGTATTTTATTGTTTCGAAAGGCCTTTCAATCGTAAGCGTTATGTGCTTATCTGATACATTTTTCATGACTGTGTGTGAATCTATTGTCTACATTGTAAAATTTATGTTCTCCTGTTGTACGAAAAGATTTTAACATGGGAATACAAATAACTTGAACGTGATGGCTACGCGCGTGGGTGATAATTACTTCGAATGGTTCTTGATATACGTATTCTTTGAAATGTTCTTCTACTTTTTTTGGGTTAATAAATGATCTACTGCTGCCTGTATCTAGCATAAATTAAGCATTGATTTCTGGGATCACTATATGAGGTAATTTTAATATGGCATCATAATTAAGGTTAATTATCTCTTTTCTTGGTAGGGCGAGGCTTTTATTTGAAAATTTTCTTCGCATGGTACTTCACCTAACCCAGACATTGACTCTAATTGTGGTTCTGGTTGTGACTCTGTTCACAGTATTGCTCGTAAAATTGATAATTCTCGGAATCATAATTTTCATAATTTGGATCATAATGTACGTTTTCTTCTGGTTCCGGTTTTAGCATATTTTGGCGAATCGGTGCCATACGCAACGATACGTCGGTATCTAATTTGTATGAAGGGCGTTGTGCTAACGATGGGCTATACATACCGAATTTAAAATTTAGATTTGTGGTATTATTAAAATGTCCGAATTAAGGTCGGTTTTGTTGATTGTTGAAATTGTTATTATTTTGTCGGTAATTTGGATTGCTTTGCGCTATTGATCTAAAATTGCTTTGCTGACCCAATTCTGTAGAAGCAAAGGCATTATACAACAGTATACTACACCATATAGTCCACAGTCAAACGGAGTAGCAGAAAGGATGAATAGGAATATTTATAATAGAGCTAGAACATTATTACTAGAAACAGGGTTGCCAAAAATATTATGGAGAGAAGCAGTGCGGTCACGTTTATTTTGTTGAAAAACTAAATTTATTGTAGTTTTACGTTTATTTTGTTGAAAAACTAAATTTATTGTAGTTATTCAACAAAATAAACGTGTTTTATTTTTGGAATGCCTTTGTGAACAA
The DNA here is from genome assembly GCA_963556745.1 of Catoptria pinella. Classification (NCBI taxonomy): domain Eukaryota; kingdom Metazoa; phylum Arthropoda; class Insecta; order Lepidoptera; family Crambidae; genus Catoptria; species Catoptria pinella. The sequence continues at coordinate 11,286,051 of OY750777.1, read as the reverse complement.
ATCTGAAACATTTTCATCTGTTGAAACATAATTTACAGAAATTAAATTCTTTTGTACTATATCTTGTTGTGAAATTGCTATATTACTTGTTGATCATCTTAGAATACCAATCACCAATAGTTTTGTTTTTTTTGAATGGGTACAGAAACTTATAATAAGTTTACTATTGTAATTAAATAACAGAAACCTAGATAAGAATAAGTTTACAAGAAAGAATTGTATGTAGGTACTTAAGTAAACATAGTTGTTAGCTATCATATGGTGTTATGTTAGAAATTGAATGCAGTTTAGACAAGTAATTGATTGTTAAAATATTTTAATAATAAAACTAAGTAATTAGATAATAAGTTTTGTGTAGCAATTTAAGAATTTTCAGTACAATGTCTAAATTGAGGGGGTGTGTAGAATTGTGTGATCTAACCCTAATTTACTTCTATGTTATCTGTGGTAATTTAGTCTTTGGTCTCTTGCAATAAAGCTGACAAGTGAATCACGTATTTTTCCTTCGGTGCTCCTTCTAAACAATTTCCTCAACATTGGAAGATTGTAAGGTCTGTTTGTCCCAAATTTGAAATTATTATTTTGTGTTGGAATTCCGAATTTAAAGTTTGTGTTTTGGGGATTTACACCAAATTTAAAGTTATTGTTAGGTACAAAGTTTGGTCTGAAATGATTTTGATTTTGTGGGATTCCAAAATTTAAAATTATTATTGGTTGGAATGAAGTTTGGTCTGAATGTAGACATTTGAGGTATTGATGGTTTAAGGGCGCTACTCACACACCTGCCGCAGGGGCAATCTAGGGTGCATGGCGGTTGTGGCGATATCGGGAGTATCTCTACACACTTGCCTGCCGTGCAGTGTTTCCGAGTAAGCTGAGCTGAGCACACGTATTGAGAATGGCACCCGTATTATCGACCAATCAAAAGATTGGAGTAGCCTTGGCGCTTTCAGTGGTGCTACCTCAAAAAAAAAGGAAAAGGAGATACTGGGTGAAGAAATGGCTACTGAAAAGAAGTGAGTTATGCCACATGAATATTATAAAAGAACTGGAAGTAGATGACTTCAATAACTTTTTACGGATGGATTCTGACTCTTTTGAAGAGCTTCTTGCAATGGTGGCACCATTTATAGAAAAAAAAAATACATTGATGCGGAATGCCGTAAGCGCTAGAGAACGATTAATTGCTACGCTTCGGTTTTTGGCCAGTGGACAAACCTACGAGGATTTGAAATTTAGTTGTATCATATCACCACAATTGATGTCAACAATGATTCCTGAGACTTGTTGGGCGATTTACAATTGTCTGAAACATTATATAAAGGTAAGTTTATATAAAGTATAATTATAAAAAGTAAACCTGCATGTTAGAAATTTAATTTCCCGAAATTCTAGATAAACTGTTTTTTCTTGTAAGTACTCAACCAAGATTCAACCACAAAAAAAACAATCACAGTCGGTGAAATATTTTTTATTAATACGGTAACAAGTTATAGGTACCCAGTTTCCAAATATTAAGTTAATTGTGAGAATTTTAAAGGATAAGACATTATCATTTTAATTACTTTTTGTGTTTAAATATAAGAAAATCTTTAACTTTAGTGAAACTACCTTCCACTAAATTATTATTATTACTAAAAGTAGTGTTAGGGAAATCAATGGTAATGTCATCATATTGAACCTCAGAAAGTTGTGAGGATTGTGTAGGAGTAGGAACAGATGCATAGGCTTGATGTTGTGGGGTTGGAGTAGGAGCAGATGCGTACGATTGATGTTGTGGGGATGGAGTAGGAGCAGATGAGTATGATTGATGTTGTGGGGTTGGAGTAGGAGCAGATGCGTACGATTGATGTTGTGGGGATGGAGTAGGAGCAGATGCGTAGGATTGATGTTGTGGGGATGGAGTATGAGCAGATGCGTACGATTGATGTTGTGGGGATGGAGTAGGAGCAGATGCGTAGGATTGATGTTGTGGGGATGGAGTAGGAGCAGATACGTAGGATTGATATTGTGGGGATGGTGTAAGAGTATTAATAGGTACTGAATGAATGTACGGATTGTGATATTGGTTTTTCAAAGTGATTGACGATTCTTCTGTTAGTTTTCCAAGTTGCCCATAGAAAATGACTTCGGATATTAATTTTTTCGCAACAACTTGCTGGTGTTTACTTAAATTTTTCAATTGAATACCATAGCCCTATCCTATGATTTCCCATTCATCTGTAGTGGTAAGAAGTTTTTGAGCAGTATCAAACAGTTTCTCTTGTTTTTTTTGTAAGTTTAATCGCGGTTTTCTTGGAGCAGGTTCTTCTTCTGTTTTGTCTAGCTTACTTGGACGTTTTAGGTTGAGTGATTGACTACCAGATGGTTCATCCAATTCCAAACTCTGTGAAACCTGAAATATTAAATTTCTCAATTACTGTTTGTTTCAGATGCCCACATCGGAAACTGAATGGAAGAACACAGCAAAAATGTTTGAAGAAAAATGGAATTTCAGTCACTGTGTTGGAGCAATGGACGGAAAACACGTAGCTATAGAAAAGCCCCCTGGTAGTGGCTCGTGTTTTTTTAATTACAAACAGTTTTTTAGTGTAGTACTTTTTGCCATTGTTAATGCAAATTATGAGTTTATGTATGTACACACTGGCATAAATGGAAGCGTCTCTGATGGTGGTGTAATACAACATACAAAATTTCATGAAAAACTAATGAAAAGCCAGTTAAACCTACCACCAGCTTCAACGTTACCAAATAGTAATACTACAGTGCCCTATGTATTTGTAGGAGACAGTGCATTTTCTCTCAACAGACACGTGATGAAGCCCTATCCATTCAAGAATATAAACCATGAACAAAGAATATTTAATTATAGGTTATCTAGGGCAAGACGGGTAGTAGAAAATGCTTTTGGGATACTGGCAACACGTTTTAGGATATTTCGCCGAAAAATAAGTGTAAATGTTGAGAACGTCGATGCTATTGTTCTAGCATGTTGCGCTTTACACAATTTTTTAAGAACAAAATCAAAAATCTATTTGACAAATTCATGTACAGATTCTGAAAATACAAACGATCGAACTTATCGACCAGGTGATTGGCGGGCAGAATCATTCGAATTAGTATCACTTGCGCAAAGAAATGAAAAACAGCGCAACGATGAAGGAAACTACGTTAGAAGTCAATTTATGTCGTATTTTAACGGACAAGGCAGTGTTGATTTTCAAGAAGACATGTTACGAGTAATATAAGAGCATTAAAATAGTTTTAATGTTGATGAAATACTTAAGTAAGTACTTATACCTAATATTTAGAAGTAATTCTAATAAATATATATATAATTGTGCCAAGTGATTTTATTCTTGTTTTATTTTAAGTATTACCTCGTCACAGTCCATGGTATCTACTCCCGTGCGAGATGGTTCAGTAGTCTCTTCAATAAAAGTAAAGAGATTATAATACCAAAGAGATGGTTTGTACACATCATCGCTGCCAGATCCTGTTTGTTTTGAAGAATTAACCTAAAAAAGATAACACATTGAAATGAAATACAAATACCTACAAAAAAAAATTTTCAAAACACAATTTTGAATAATCATTACTTAATTAAAAATACGTACCTTTTTTAACTCCCGAAAAAAGGATGTCCGCATATTTTCAAATTTTTTTTTGAAAGCCGGCAGCTCCATGTTGGTTTTGAGTTCCCCAAAAATTTCAAACATTAGTGTGAATGTTTGCTGCCTCATGTCACGGTTAAAATAATGTTTATGATTTTTATCCCACATGTGAGGTCGGTCTTGATAAACTTCTATAATTCGCGTCCAAACTTCGCGTTCGTTGTCGGCCGCCATTTTGATTGTACGCTATGTATACGTGCACTCCGTGTGACAGATACTGACAAACTGACTGAGAAATTGCCCCAATCGCGCTACACACGCAGCGACGGCAGGGACGACTTAGGGATCAAGGATGGTCTCGCGCCCCTGCCGCCCTGCCGCAGGGCCAATCCTCCAAATTGCCCCTGCATGCCTACACACATCACAATTAAGGATGCAATTAAGGGTCATCTCCACTCCTACACCCTAGATTGCCCCTGCGGCAGGTGTGTGAGTAGCGCCCTTTAGGCATCGGTGGGTTTGCTTTCTTATTCTTAAGCCGCGTATCGACTGCGCGCGGCTGCCGCGCGAGCCATGTTCGACCGCGGCAAACCTGCGTTTTGGTGCGCGAGCCAATTTTAAAGCTCACATTTTCATATAGCGCGGCAGGCGATCCGTGAACAAACATTCATTTTGTGCGCGGCAACCATGGACGTATCACGTCAGCGACGTGCAGCTGCGGCTTTTATCATCATATAATATTATTCATAAGCGTTCGAGACGAGAACCTAGTTGGTGGATGAAAAAAATATATATGAATAGAATGCTACACGGTAGTTCGCGATTAATGGAAGATATGAGATACGAAGCTATCGACGAAACAATCAAAAATTTCACAAGAATGACAAACAAATGATTTCGAATTTTTAAAATCATTGATTGAGCCCCATGTAAAAAGAATGGACACTAACTTTCGAGATGCCATTTCAGTGACCGAAAGACTTGCTATCACTTTAAGATTTCTGGATACTGGAGACTCATATACAAGCCTACAATATCTTTTTCGAGTATCAAAACAGTCAATTTCACGAATAGTACCAGAAGTTTGTAGTGCATTATGTCAGGCGCTGAAAGGTTGGATCACAATATCCTTTCTATCTTTATACTTTATATTATTATTTACTAAAATTACAGAACCGCCACGAGTAGTTGTTTGCCTAACCAACGTATTTGCTAGTTGAAAATTATTTACATTAAGGGCTCCCGCAGATTTCCAATTTCCAGTTGGCCGACTATCGAACAACTAAATTGCGTACTTTTACAATTGAATTGGGCAACTATATTGAGTTGGTTGCCAGTCGCAGACCTCATTGATTTAGTCGGTGACAGTGTTGCTACTAAAGTGACGTGTGCGTGAAAATGAGGAAAAAGAACGCTCTACTTGCTGTTTTATTAAAGAGAAGACGAAAACAAAAGAGAGAATTCTGGGTACATCCTTTAATAAGTGACAGATTAGTAAATGGGAAACATCATACATTGCATTCTAAACTGAGATGTTACCCAAAAAAATTTTTTCAATTCTACCGAATGAGTATTTCTTCTTTTGATGAACTTGTGCATCTAATCGGGCCAACAATTATCAAACAGGACACGACTTTCCGACTTGCCATCACCGTTGAAGAGAGAGTTGGCTTAACACTTCGGTAAGTACCTATAAATCAGGTTATTAAAAATACATCTCATTTATCGATATGTTTTTTATTAATGTTTTACTTAAAGTAATCAAACATTTTGATTGTAAGTAAAACATTTTGATTACTATAAGTAAAACATTTATAAAAAATATATTGTCAAATAAATGTTTTACTTATAATCAAAATGTTTTACTTTTAATCAAAATTAAATAGGTACAAATTAGTGTTTTTTTTTCTTTTACAAATCAATAAGTTCTGAATCTGACTGCTCTGAAAAATTTGACCAGTACGAAGAAATGGTACTATCATGTGGAGATGGAGTTAAGCGTTGCAGAGGTGGTGTTTGACTTTCCGGAGGTGGACTTGAAAGCTGTAGATATGATGGTATTGTTTCCTGTGGCCCTGTGATATATTGCTGTTGAGGTTCTGTCATATGCTGTGAAAAAATTGGCTGGCGTGTGGATTGGACTGTTTGTGGCTGAATAACTTCATCAGAAATAACCCGAATGGAAGTTGAAGGAGTAGCCCGCTTAGGCGGACGGGAGCTTCTAGAAAATTGTGAAGTACTAGGCTGAATGTTAAACATTGTATTTGGCAACAATCTTTTCTTTTTAGTATCTTGAAATATTTGTAAAATTCTGATACGCACTTCTAATTTTTCGTCAGGCGTCAGCTCTTTCATAAAAGGAACCAAAGATAGGCAATAATTAGTATCGTCGTCTTCATTAGATTGAAGTGCCTTTAATACTTGATCATCAAAGTCGCTTTGTTTAGTTTTCCGTTTTCGTTGCGGGTTTGATTGTGCTTCTTCTGATAAATCAGCGTCATCTTGTCTTAATTCACTCTCAATACTACCTTCAGTAGGTCGTAATTCCACACAGGGTACCAGAACATGCGCTCAAAGTAAACATATGGTCGTCGTTTAGAAGCTGCTTGTCCAGATTTAACAGACTTTTGAGCTTTAAGTTCTCTAGCGAAGCAGGTCCGCAAATTATTCCATTTTTTTTTGGATTTCATGACCTAAAAGAAAAATAAAAAAAATAAGTTATTCGGAATAATTTTATTTATTTAATAATTAACACTAATGGTGTTTCGACACGGTCAAATCGGTTTGATCAAACACGTAGTTTCCTATGTTCTTTAGGGCATTTTGTAAAATTTTACAATCAATTCATTCATGTGTGAGCGGAATGGAAGATACAGAATCATACGAGAGCGAGTGAAAATGCGATACTTTTGCTTGATCAAGCAGCTTGATGCGCGTTCACTCACTAGCGTATGCTTCTGTATATTACATCCCAGTCACACATGAATGATTGAATTGATGTTTATGAACTATCATAGAGAAACGAAAACTGCCAGAAAGAATGTAGAAAACTACGTGTTTGGATCAAACTGTTTGTCCGTGTCGGAACACCATAATACAGATGATTTTTCAACTTTCTGATTATAAGTACCTACTTAATTTTACGTGTTTCAGAACAACTTTCACAACACCTATTTTGTTAAGAAAAACTTTTTTTTAATTATGAATGTTTTTGTTGCAGGTATTTAGCAACAGGGGAATACTTTTCTCAACTTTCGTTTGATTACTTAATTGGTGAATCTACAATCAGAGATATAGTGAAATCTACTTGTGGGCAAATATGGAATGTACTTCATTCCCAATATATGCCTGAAAAGACTGAAGAAGATTGGATTCAAATTGCTAATGAGTTCTATGAACGTACAAACTTTCCAAACGTCATAGGAGCGATAGATGGGAAACACATACGAATCATTCAACCGCAACAATCTGGATCTTCATTTTTTAACTACAAGAAATTTTTTTCTTGCGTTTTGATGGCTTGGACCGATGCTGACTACAAGTTTGTCCATATTGATGTAGGTTCCTACGGGAGCAGTAGTGATTCTGAGATATTTAAGTCATCACAAATGGGCAAGATGTTAATTGAAAACAAACTTAACATTCCCAGTGGAAAACCCTTACCTAATGAAGATAACGGGCCTGTCATGCCATTTTGCGTTGTCGGTGATGAAGCATTTGGTCTTTCAAGTCACATATTACGTCCGTACTCTAAGAAAAATTTGAACTACGCAAAACGTATATTTAACTACAGACATACTTGAGCACTTCGATTAGTGGAATGCACGTTTGGCATTTTGGCAAATAAGTGGCGTATATTTCATCGTCCTATAAATGTCCATATAAATTTTGTCGTTAAGATTATAAAGGCAGCATGTATTCTACACAACTATGTTCGCTCAAAAGACGGAATAACTTTTAAGGATACTTTGTACGAATCTCCTTTGGATGAATATCATCACTCAGAAAACAATAGGGGAAGCAATACCACAAATGGTGTAAATGTCCGGCAGTACCTGACATCTTATTTTGTTCAACCCCATGGATCTGTTCCGTTTCAATATGATAAAGTGTAAAACTACTACATAAAAGCACATAAAATAAATTTTTTACTCACCTAGATCTTTTCTTTCATTCGCACTGAGTTCTCCCCAATTGCTTATTAGTGCTTCGCAGACTTCCTCCCATAATTTTTTTTTAACATTAATGTCAGAGTATTGCTTCAAGTCTTTTTTGTATAGCGCTGGCCTTTTTGACACTTCATCTATGAGCTCTTCTACTTTTTCATTTGCAATAAGTGATCGGGAGGCCGGCGGCGGCGGCGCGGGCGCCTGCGCGGAGGCGGGGAAATCACGCGCTCGCGTGTGGTCCTCTTGCATTTTGCCGTGCGACTGACCAACTAAGTTGGATAGTCCGCGGGCTTGCATAGGGTATAGTGGCTAATAAGCAGTCGGCCGATAGTTGGACAACCTTTTAATTGGGTGTAATCGGAAGGGAATCTTGGTTCTGATACGATCGGTGTTCAATTAGTTAGTTGGCCGATTTAGTTGGATAAGATGTGCGCGCTATCATTAAGTTACTGTTCTATTGCTATACAGTGCAATTTAGTTGGCCAACTAGAAATTGGAAGTCTGCGGGAGCTCTAAATGACATATCACCAGGCTTCAGCCAGTGTTCGGTAAAACAAATGATTTGTATATTATTATATTCAACAAATAATTCTAATTCTAGATCTTTGCCAGACAGGCCCTGAATATTTTGACTAATTATATTGATACAATTAGGCCTGGCTGTTGTCTTGTGCCTCAGTTTAAATCTGAGTTTGTCACTGTTTTATTTGAAACAATATGCCGAGCAGTAGAACTACTGCTACTCGGTTTAATGGAATTAGTTACAGATGTAACAGAGTCCTGTAAACTATAAGCTAACAAATTAGCTATTTGTATCCTAAATTTTTTCGGCAGATACATACTATCTGGAGTCAATGTAAAATTGTTAATAAATTTATTAACGTCAAAGTATAAAACAACGTCACTGTGACGACAAATCAAATTATATATATAGATTTAAATCATAGATGCGCTTATTCTGATCCCTGTTTAAGTTACTTGCATAAGGGAAAGCGCTCATTATTATTTTACACCTTGGTTCAGACTGCAATGTTAATAGAATATTAATAATTTTAAGAATGTCCCTTTTTGTAATTTAGAACTGTCACCACATAATACTACTACTGTTGTGGCGTCATTAATCTGTGACTTATTAATTATAATAAATATTAATAAGTTTTTTTGAGTGCTTATCTCTTAGAGCTAATCCCAATCACTGACCTAATTTGTCTGAAAACATAATTGTTTTTGCCTCCTTTGAGTGATAAATCTTGGAATAATAAGCCCCACGCACGGAACAAAATTTTCGATGGCATTAGCACAAGCAACGTTCCCCGCGTTCAGCACTAGTGACAGCACCGACTTGTTTTTTTCCTTTGGATGCAAAATCTTTTGGGGGCTTTTGAACAGTGTTAAGTCTAGACTCGTCCATATTGTAAATTCTATGCGGCAAAATCTCGCTATCAGTCACTTCTTTTTCCAAAAGAGAAAAAAAAATCGATACTTGAGGCTTATTGAATGCTTTTGCTCTCGCAGCCGAGGTTGGCTCTAGAGCTCTGAGTGAAATATTAGAGTTGCGTTGTCTAAAACCTTTCAGCCAATCCCAACCAGCTATTTTTTCATTTTTATCAAATCTATGATCCAATCCCAATCTTTGCGCAAATTCAAAGGCTAATTTTCTTATTTCGGTCGTATTAAATCCAAAAACTCGACTTTCGAATTCGAGAATATGATCCACGAGTGCTTTTTCTACTCCTGCGTTGAATGTAGGTTTAAAACGACCAAGGTTTACTGGAGTACTACAATAATGACGACGAAGGGTTGCTTGTGGCTCATCAAAATGTTTGGATGCTGAAAGCTAACCCATCCTATTGTCCTTTACAGCTTCAATAGCCTTTTCCATGTCTTGTTGTGACCAACTTTTCCGCGTCGATGTTCTTTTGTAATTGACTGGCATCCTATGTTAAAACAAAAAAAGTATAAAAAGTAAGATGACATAGTATGCCATCTTACACCCACGTTTTGTATGTCATCTTACCCAATAGATAATGCAAACTTAATTTTAATTGTTGTGACAAAAACTTTGAGGTTAGAATACGTATTTATCAATATTTGGGTCATATAATAGTTCTAATAGACATATCAAATTAGTTTTACAAAAAGCTCCTTACCTTGCGAATATTTCCAGCACCAAAGAAAAGCGTAATCAAAACTTTTTCTCACATCAAATCACAAAAACACGCACTACTTTGCAATCCGCGTTCGCTTTCCGCCATATTGAATGTCAACATCAGCGACATCTACAGGCACTCTCTAACTAAAGCGTTATTGGTTCACTTTTAGAGCGTATATTTAAATCAATATTGTTGGTGTGTCATCTTAACTGACTATGTCATCTAAAGCACAACTCCCTTACGTCTTTTCAATTTCTTCACATAGTTTTTATTGTTTTTTATTTCTTCACTAGTGCTTTGTCGAAACATGAGTCAAAAGTTTCATCAGTTTCCACTTTTGACATATTTCATTTAAATATTCATCATCGATTGAAGGTGAAAAAAAAGCACTGACATGCACGAAGCATCAGATCAGACGGACATGGTTCAGGTTAAAGTTTCAAAGTCAGAGAATTGATATCTAGTAACTTAAAACATTTAAACTAGTTATACGAAAAAGTATCTGCATTAAGAAAAATAAGCTAATGATAAGTAGGTAACAACATCCTTCATTTCTAACTAATGTTCTTGTTGTTAATTAGGTTGTTTTTGCCATCAAGACGATCAAGTACTAACCAATATGGATGATTGTTTTAATTCAATATTTTATCCGCGAAACTATCTAGGTTACTTTCTTTATTTAGGAGCATGAGCTCTTGTACTAATTGGATTTCATTGCGGAATTCGCCGAATCTCCTAATTAGAACTGTTTTTATTTCGGACCAGGTTCTTGCACCTGTTCCTTCAGCGCCTCAACTGCTCTACCTGTTAATTTATTGCGTATTAAGCAAGCTATACATGGGTCGTTCCCATTAGTTATCAAACTAAGTGCATTTTCTACAACTTCTATGTAGAATGCTAATGTTCTTTTGTTACCATCATACTCGTAAGTTGGTAATATCATTGACTAAGTGCCATAATCTATTTCTATCGGTTTTTCCTCTATCGTCGCTTCTGCCTCTACTTTCTTGTCGTTAGTCATGATTGATTTGAAAGCACAATAAAAAAGAAAAATACACTTTGCAAGGAGAAACTTATGTGTAAGGAAAATCTCGGGAGTTTAACAGAGTCTTATGCTTACCCCACGAGCATTGCTGATTTTAGGCTTCTTGATGTTGAAGTTGTGAGTCTGCTAGTCTTCTTGATGGATGGTGCCGTCACCCACAGTAGGTTCTTTTTCCCGCGTCTCGATTAGCGAAATCGAAGATTCTATTCGACCCGAACCGTATGTAGACCGCTGGGTTTGCCGACTGCGCCAGTTAGGATGTGAGCGAGGGCAAATAGCTTTTTAAAAACTGTTATCGGAGATGTGTTACTCGCTTCAAGAGCTGAGCAAGACTGTCCTTTATTATTACAATTTCTTTATATAACCAATCTTATTGCTAATACAATGGTATCTTTTGAGCTAAGGTAATTCGTAACATGTTTGCGGAAGGCCATTAGGGATGTTGTTAATGAGGGGTCTGATTGTCCTGCTTCCTGGTTCGTGCTATCTTGTTGTTGTGTCGTGGGTGGTTACACCACGTAACTAGAGATAGGAATTATTTTTTTGGCGGTATTGTGTGGTGAGGCCATCACAGAAAAAGTGAATAACAGTTATATTGGGATACTTAGATCTCAAAAACTTTAATATTGGATCCAGATGTGCCCATATCGATTCTGGGTTGTGTAAATTGCTTGGTGAAATGGAACAAAAAGATATTGCCTTTTCAGCTTTCATATACAGGACACCGGTATGTAATGTGATCTGAGCTTTGGTCGAACCGAAATGCATCGATTGAACTTCTTCATAATGTTTGCATTGGTAATTTTCGGAGAAGTCGATGTGGATAACAGCTTCGTGGTTTTCTAAATTGGTTATACATGTTTTGTACTCTTTATATTGACGATATAGTATGTTATATATATGTTTTTTGAATATCGGCATTTGATTATTGACAATTTTCACAAGATCTTGTGCTGTGCCTTCCATTTCCGTTTTAGTCATTCTGTTTGTATTTTGTAATGTATGAGAATTTTATGTTTATGTAAAAGAAAACAATAATCACCACTTACTTACCTTGAAGAGCAAGGAAAATGAAAACAAAAATAAGTGTTGGAGAATAATTTTATTTTATTGAGGGTTTTGCAGGCTCTATACACCGTCACTTTTTGATCATTTTAATCCCGTGGAGGGCTCATCCGGTGCATGAAACACTATCGATTTGTGAAGGTAAAATAAAAAAAATAAGATGCCTTTTTTAAACTCGAATCAATTCTCGCTTTAGTGAAAAAACGATGTGAACCATTAGTTTGGCCGGCGTCGGTGCATGGGCAGTCAATAACATTCAAAGAAACCGACACACAATTTTCTGTGCCGCCACACCAATGACGCGTAAGCGCAGTCCACGTGGACTCATGCAAATTAGCCAATGCTAGGTCAAAGTGTCAAACTCCGCCCCCAAACCCTATTTGATTGGCAATGCGGAAGTGGCACACCTCCCGCGCACCCTACGATCAAAAATAAACAAAATCAGTTTTCTCAAGACGTCATCGTCACCGGTGCATCGTCGTTTGTGTAGTTGTCGCGCGACAGAAAATTCGTGTTTGGGAATCACTGGATAGGACGTAGTGGTCCAGTGGCTTGGCCCGCAAGAAGCCCGGCCTGACCCCACTAGACTTTTATTTATGAAGCGAGGTAAAGCGATTGGTGTACAAAAACGAGCATCAAACTCGCGAAGAAATGAAAAGTGCGATAGTGAACGCTTTCAGTATTATAAAAAGTGACTGGGACACTTTATTAAAATTAAAAGACAATTTAATTAAACGGGCCAGGTTGTTGTGGTCCTTATAAAACTGTCAAAATTTTAAATGTCGATTTATAAATTTGACTTCATATTCGTATGAGTAGTCTAGGTTTAACAAAATCGAGATTTAGCAAATGTTGCTGCAAGTAGACTTCTAATCAGTATCTTTTAGAACTTTTTTTCTTTTCAAATCGTTGTAAATAATGTTGATTCCACATTTTTAAACACACCATAAATACTAGGAGACATTATGGTCACAGTTTTAAGTAACATGGTAGGGAAGAGCCGTTTTTTACTATTACTGCATACCTAATTCTGTAAATTTAAATAGGGCGTTAAACCTAGACACAAATTATTTATGACGGTCCTAACCCCGCAAAAGTATAAAGGAAAATTTGGGATTATTTAATTTGTTTACATGATCAGCTGAGCGCGTCAATAATCTGCTAAATTGATAAAGCGAGCGGGGCGTGGCGTACGCGACGACGTCACTCTAAACTCGAGTCACTGCTACTGGATTTATGTACCTTGCGAAAATTACTTATCACTTACAATTTTTTTATTTTAAGAGATATAATACAATTTCTATTTTTATGAATAGTACTGATGCTCAAGATTCCGATTCGAAATAGATCTATTGGAAGTCGACCTTCGAAAGTTTTCTTGTGGAAGAATGCACTGTAGGTACTCCCGACAATCTTAAGCTAAAGATCTTAGTGAGTCACCTATCGGCCTCGATTTACAAGTACGTAAAGACTATCCAAAACTTTGAAAAGCCTTTCCAAAGCCTTGAAGGCTTTAGACGATATCTATGTAAAAGCGAAAAACACGATACTAGCCCGCCATGTCCTGTTCAATAGGAAGCAACGATCTGAAGAATCTATAGCTCAATACTCAAGAGCATTGCGTTTATATGCGCAAGACTGCAGTTTTGAAGCCGTTACGGCTAAAGAACATGAAGAACAGGCTATTTGCAGCGCCCTCATCTCTGGCCTCCAGTCTAAAAGAATAAAGGAACGCCTCCTAGAAAATAGCAAACTTTCCCTGGTTGAGACGCTTAACCAAGCTATCACCCTCGAGACTGCGGAAAAAGATTCCATCACAATAAGTAGCAACGCCGGCAACCAGAACCTTCCAACTTAGCCGCAGCTAGGCCCTCACCAGTGCGTTATGTGCCCCTTCTACTCCTACTCATGCCTATAGAAGTATAGATCAACACCATCAACGAGACGCTGTTTCTTCTGCGGAGGGAACGTACACCAGATGTTTAAGTGTCCAGCAAATAACGCCTTTTGTCAACTTTGCTCGAAGAAAGGCCACTTCGCGAACGTTTGCCGATCAGCAAACTCCAGCAACGCTATCCCTGCTGACGGAATAGTCGTGAGCGACATCTCCGATGGTCCATCTTGCAGTGGGGCTATTTCTGCCGCGTCCCCATCATGTTTGAAGAGTGCGACCATTCCTATAACTGTGTGTGTATTTAGTTGCGAAATAAATACCACGTGAATTGTATGTTTCTGTGAGTGTCACCGTTATTCGTAATTTAGAAAGGTATTATTTGTTTGTTTGTTTTAAGGAGCGTGTAATGTATTATTTGTTTATTAGTATAAATTCATTTATGTGACTGATTTCATTGTGGTTTTAGGTCAGTTTTATGTTAAGCTATGAAAATGTGAATCTACGAGGGTGGATCCAAAAATTCGCGGCCTAACATAGAAATAGCTTCGACATTTTTGTAAATCTACTCTCATTCTTTAGTATGGTTCTTCAGTAGTAAATGTGCGAAGTTTCGTTCCGATACTGCAAGCCATATTTATTTTGTGATCATTTGTTTCATGCTACCTGACATCTTTTTCAATAATGGAGAAAATTGAACACCGAGCAGTGATCAAGTACTTCAGTAAAAAAGGCCTATCACCAAAAGATATTCATCAAGATATGGTGAGCACTTTGGGTGGGTCAGCTCCATCGTATTCCAGTGTAAAAAAGTGGGTGGCTGAGTTTAAGCAGGATCGGGAGAGTATTGAAGATGATCCTACTAGGGGAGGTCAATAAGTTCGCGGAATGGAGGGGTTGGTGGGGATAAATTTACTCGTCCAGGTAGGCACCACTTAAGCACCTCATTAAGAGTATATATACCAAGTTTGAACCTAATCGGGTCATTAACTTTTGAGTTATCGACCTGCAAACAACTAAATCGGGAAGAAGTCAGCCAGTATGGAGAAAATTGAACACCGTGCCGTTATTAAGTTCCTTACCAAGCAAGGAAAATCCGCTCAGACGATTTTTCAAGAGCTGTTAGCGGTTTACGCCGACTCTGCCCCTGGTAAAACCATGGTTTACAAGTGGCATGGTCTTTTCAAACAAGGAAGGGAGTCCATTGAAGACGACCCCCGCTCCGGACGGCCAATTGAGGCCACCACACCGGAAATCGTCGAAAAAGTAGAAAAACTTGTATTGGAAGATGCCCGACTGAAGAAGAAACAACTTGCAGCAATGGTTGGAGTATCCGAATCAAGTATTTTAAATATCCTACATCATCATCTTGGGATGACTAAAGTCAGTGCAAGATGGGTTCCGAGAATGCTCACGCCACTTCAAAAACGCGAGCGTGTCGAGTGCTCTCACCAGTTTCTGGAGCTCTGTGGAGAGAGAAAGGAAGAAGTTATGGCCCGGATTGTTACTGGAGATGAAACCTGGGTTCACCACTATGAACCTGAGTCGAAGCAAGAGTCGATGCAGTGGCATAAAAAAGGCACACCTCCTCCAAAGAAGTTCAAAGTGTCACAATCGGCCGGAAAGATCATGGCGACTATCTTTTAGGATACAGAAGGTATTTTACTGATCGATTATAAAGAACGTGGTGCGACTATAACGGGACAGTACTACGCTTCTTTACTGGAAAGATTGAAAGAAGCCATTAAGGAAAAAAGAAGAGGAAAACTGTCAAAAGGTGTGCTCCTTTTGCACGACAATGCACCCGTCCACACGTGCCATGTTGCGACGGCTGCTATTCACCGATGCGGCTTTGAACAATTAAACCACCCACCATACAGTCCAGACTTGGCCCCCAGTGACTATTATTTATTTCCAAAAATGAAGAAAGAGCTGCGTGGAAAGAAATTTGACGACGATGAAGAAGTCAAGTCGGCAATTTCGGCCTATTTTGACACCAAAGACAAATCATTTTTTTTCGATGGTATAAACAAGCTATTTGAGAGATCCGAAAAATGTATTAGGGTTAAAGGAGAATATATTGAAAAGGAAAAATAATTTGGTGTTTAATTTCAACCTCCTTCTCTCTCATTCCGCGAACTTATTGACCTCCCCTCGTAGGAGCGGTACACGGTGGGCTGAAATCCGACTCTCAAAGACATAGGGACATAAATTTATAAATGTCGTTTTTTTTGTTGTATTCGGCTTTTGTTTACAATCATTATGCTCAACTATGCCGAAAAAGTTACTACAGTGTATAAACGGCGGACTTATAATTATTTTGCAAAATATTTGTATGGAGCTTGCATGAAAAATCCGATTATCTTTGAAACTGCAAGTCAAACCGTAATATCCTTACAGGAGGTCTTAGTACTGATTATTTAAGATTTTTTGACATACCACATTTAACGGATACTGCTGCAGGATTTTTGTAAAAAATGGAGAAATATAACGTATTTTTTTTTATTTAATCAAAATTTTTTTTAATTCTTCAAATCAGAATACTAGCAACCAATTAGTTATTTATTACCTCTCTAGTATGCGTAAGCGATAGTAGCTATTTTCAGTTACTTAGCATTATATGATTATTTAAGATTTTTTGACATACCACATTTAACGGATACTGCTGCAGGATTTTTATAAAAAAAATAGTTACTACCACATATTTTTTAATTTCTTTAATAATTAATTTTAATAGCATCAAGTCAAAATAATAAACATCAATAAGCTTTTATTATCTTCCTGGTCTGAAAAAGTGATAACAATTTACCAACAGTAAGCCTCCATGTGCGCCTAGCCTATTGTACCATGCTACAATGCAAATCAACCTTATTATTTATTCCTGGGAGTGAATTAATTATTTGGAATAGGAGTTTCGGTAAATAACTTTCTATTGTTGAGCACTATTGTCACTCTTCTAATGAGAGAGTGTAAGACTCTCTCATTAAATAGGTTCAGGGACATAGAAAGAGGTCTAATGAGAGTTTAAGAATCTAAAAACTATATGAAGCACTTATAAAATATTTTTTATCGATATATCAAAATACTGTTAAAATTAAAATACTTCATCTTTAAAAATAATTTTATTTATTTCACATGATTCTTAAATAAAATCAAAATACAATCAAACAATAAAAAGTTAATAAATAAAATAAAACAATACATACACCAATAATAAAACAAAAATCATAAAATACACTAATTAACATTCAACATCGCTTTCGTCGGATTCTATTTCGGAATCAGGATCTAAATTAGACACATCCAAAAATTCGATCGGTCCTGAAGGCTTGATCAGTTCTAAGGTCTCAACGAAAAAATCCAGATTTTTCTTAACGTCCAACTTTGGTCTTTGTGCAGAGATCAAGGGATCAGAAGAAAGAATAAGCATATTGAAGATATCCTCATTCGAAGCTTGTCTGTTCTTTTTCCGTGAATGATGTTCCCGGAACCTCCTAAAATCTTTGTTGCGGGCCTCCGAGGCTTCTTCTGAGAGGCTTCCAATCGGCAAAATATTGTTACTGGCGATTATGTCTGCACCGTGTATTAGCAACTTATGAACGGTCGACGACATGTGGTACCAGTCGTATAACTCCACGTACCTTTTTGCTGTTTTGAGAGCATATTCTTTAAATTTGATAACATCTATATTCTCCCCAGATGTTATTGCTTGTAGAATCACAGCGAATCGTCTAACGAGCTCTTCATCCAACCCAGTAATGGCTGCAGTTTTATCAGGGGATGCGAAAAATCTCCTTGCTGTATTCCCGTCATTCGTGGTCCCTGAGCCTTGTTTAACAATATCAATTAAAAGATTGAGCTCATCTTTAAATTTATCTTGAATAGTTTTCTTTCTACTTTCTAACAAGGCCTTGTGCTCATCTCCTCTTGCAGCCCACTTCTTGAAGTCAAGTCTGTAGGCGATATGTAAGAGACATTCCATGGTATTTATACGGGCATGTAAAGATGACAATCCAAATTCATATGCACTACTGGAAACAGTCTTTAATGTTACAGCGTCCAAACGGTTCATTTCTGTAGGTTTGGCTAAACACAGGTAACAGGATGCGTTAGACCTAGCTTCAGAGAGGTACGTGCAGATTTTTCCGTCAATCATCGTCATCTTCAGTTGATGATGCACCTTATTACTTTTGTACTCAGTGGGAATGAGAGCTTTGATTTCGTCATCCATTTGCCTCTTGTGACTTATTACTACTTCTTCGCTCTCTTTCACAAATGTGAACTGCACTGGACGACAATATAAAACTGAACATGGCTTTGGATTTGTCCATAAACTGTCGTCTCCAGCAGTCAGCTGCAATGGCACCAAGGACGTCATAAATATACTAGAATCTTCTTGCTGCCCCTGCATTTTCTGTTTATACCGGCTTTGGTTCGAAGCACCATCGAATCCCCACTTGGAAATTAAATTCAAATTTTTATTTTGCACCTGTTCAGGAAGACTTTCAAGTATCCTCTTCACTGTGACATCAAGTAATGCTTGAAGTGCAATTCTTGCTGAAGAATCTGTTACAGTCACTGATTCCTTCGGAGGATAACATTGATATTTGGCTTTTTGCACTTTATAGTAAGACGGGTAAATATCTTTTGCACCTTCTCGAATAGTGGTTTCTCGTAGGGTGATGTATTGCCACTTTGTCAGTTTTAATGAAAGGAGTAACCCGAGCGCTTTTTCTGCTGTAAATATTATTGTTTTAACTGGTTTAGTAAGCATTTCCTTAATTTTTGTAGCTGCTTCTGGATTTTTCAGCATGTGTTCGATTACAGATGCGATATCCTCACGTCCTTCTTCTTTTAAAAGTAATGCGGCTGAATAGGCCAATTGACTTGAATCTTCTCCTTTATATTCGTCAGATCTTCTCTTCTCTTGTTTGCTTCCTAAATCTTCAAAGGCTTTTCTAGGTCTTTTTGTCATTGTGCCAGTAGATGATGTCGACGGACCTGGACAGATTAAATGGGCACTGGGTCCTTGGTCTTCTTCATTTGATTGTGGCATGCCAAAACTGGTTGGCACGCAACTTGGCCAATCAATATTAGCCTGAAGCCAATTTTCATACTGCTTTCTGAATACATCGAGGATACGGTGAGATTTTTGCCACCTCTGTGAAGCAGCTCGCGTAAATCTTCTACAAAACTCCTTGACCGTTACACGATCTTCATCAGAAATACGATCACCTAAGCGGTCTGTCACTGCACTGAACAATACTTCATGATTAAATGAAGTACCTTCTCTTCTTAGAACAACAAATAAGTCTAAGTTCGTAGTTAGACTCTCCATTATAAATATTTTACGGTTGCAGAGTAAAGATTGTGACAGATCAAAAGTTTGGAATAAACTGAATTATGAAGTGACAAATTAGTTTATTTATAGTAGTTTATTTATTGTTGTTAGTTGTTATGTACAATGACTATTAACAATATAAGAGATTTGCAAATTAACTTCTGAATTACCCTCATTAACAAATCATTCTTCTTCTAACTAATCATTACAAAAATTAAGCTGCTTGCCACTTATGATTGATTGTCATTAGTCATTCAACATTTTCCTTTGTGAACTAGGTAGGTATGCTCATTAAAATGTGGAATGCTGCTAAATGATAGAAAGTATTTACCGGAAATCCTAATCCGAATAATAATTAAGTCACTTCCCGGAATAAAATAATAGTTTATTTGTGTTGTTGCATGCTAAGTAACTGAAAATATCGCTATCGCTTACGCATACTAGAGAGGTAATAAATAACTAATTGGTTGCTAGTATTTTGATTTGAAGAATAAAAAAAAATATTGATTAAATAAAAAAAAATACGTTATATTTCTCCATTTTTTACAAAAATCCTGCAGCAGTATCCGTTAAATGTGGTATGTCAAAAAATCTTAAATAATCAGTACTAAGATCTCCTGTAAGGATATTACGGTTTGACTTGCAGTTTCAAAGATAATCGGATTTTTCATGCAAGCTCCATACAAATATTTTGCAAAATAATTATAAGTCAGCCGTTTATACACTGTAATAACTTTTTCGGCATAGTTGAGCATAAAGATTGTAAACAAAAGCCGAATACAACAAAAAAAACGACATTTATAAATTGATGTCCCTATGTCTTTGAGAGTCGGATTTCAGCCCACTGTGCGGTAGGCCTTCAACGTCTACCACGAAGGAAAACATTGAAAAAATATGTGATCATATTCTGAGTGACCGAAGATTGACTATCAGTCAGATAGCTGAGATCACAGGCATTGGTTATGGCCGGGTACAAAATTTTGTAACTCAAGAATTGGGGTTCCATAAGGTTTTTGCTCGTTGGGTTCCGAGATTGCTTTCAGCTGAACAAAAACGAGTTCGTTTCACAATTTCCCGTGACTGTTTGGAGCTTTTTGAGGTAGATCCAGAGGATTTTTTATCCCGGTTTGTTACCATGGATGAAAGCTGGGTTCACCACCATACTCCTGAATATAAGCAACAATCGAAGCAGTGGAAATCTGGCTCTCGCGCCCTAACCCAGCACCTGTAAGACCAGCGGCAATACCACCAGCAAACCGTTTTGAAAATATGGTGCAAAATTTGGTAAGTGATTTTATTATGTTTCAGCAACACATACAAACATATAATAAAAACTAGTATATTGCACCGAGCGCGGGCTGCCGAAGCAGGGTTACAATTTAGTGTCTGTGGTATTTTGTTTTAGTAGGCTAGGCACCCCTAAAACGGATAAAATTGTTTGACATGGCAACACTGCAATTAAACTGAGAACAAAGTTAAGAAAATTGTACTGTCATGTTTGGCACAAAAGGGCAATAACCCAGTGCCGTTAAACCCAATAAAAAACCTACCTTACTAACCTATTTATGATTAGATATATTTTTTGGATCACAGAGTACTTTTGTATATAACGGAAATAGAGGTATATTTCTGCGGAAAAAATGGAAAGAGCCAACTAGTGCCATCTATGTTCTTTACGGATAACTACTACACTACTAGCATTCGTGGTGCTTTGGCGCCAAGCTTTCAAATTTATTATTATAAATTATTAAGAAAGAGAGAAGTTTTTCTTATAATGTTTATTAAAATATATTTTGGACAGCTGTTGAAGTTCGTCATTAACATTTTCCACGTCTCGTCTACCACCAATAATTTTATTTATATTTTTACAATGGGTATAAATAATATATCTAGAAGTTTTATCAACTAAATACTTTCTTCATTTTTCACTATGCCTTGGGCAATTTAAAAAATCCATATTTATAATGGTTGTCATTATAGTTTTAATTAATTCTTTGTGATTTGGTTTTATAACATATTTCTTAAAACAAAAATCTGTTACATCTTGTATTTGTGATAATAGCTTTACAAAATCATGTTTTGGATTATGAAGCCAGTTGTGACCTGCATACTCCCTTTTTTATGTATTCTAATTGTTGATCACTTATCAAATTTTTTTTACAGTTTTCGCACCCCTTCTAAACTTTCTTTTTCGATTCTTTTATGAAGTATCCACTGACATATTGAAAGGGTGCTATAATTTTTGAGTCATTTTTATTTTCTAAGGGAGTAATTGCGATATCTACTATGTCATTAAAATCAACTTCACAGGTCGCATTGACTTCACATTCCTCTCCTATAATAAATCTGTGTAAAGATTGGGACTTATCTTCTTCGCAATTTGAGCCAGGGGCATGGACACTAACTAAATTATTTATTAATAAAGTGGCAAACGCAGCATCAAATTGCTCCGTTGTTGGATTGGTGTTGTGGCACCCGTGACTTCGTATAGCCCCAAAAAAGTTCTCTAGGCTGTCTTGATTCAGGTGCCGCATCTAAAACGATGTTATATTATAATCTTTTTCTAATTTTCTGATTAATTCTAAAACTCCTTTCAAAGTATGAATCCATCCTTGTATTGTCGGGAATGATTCATACTTCCCATTTTTTATATATTGCATTGATTTAAATATTTTTATTCCTTCCTTCCACATCTTTTTGTGCCCTGATTTAGGCGTTACCGCACCCAGTAGCGGTTTAGAATATTTTTTCTTATTTTCTCCGCTTTCATTGACCGAGTCAAAAATGTTGTCCATGAATTGAAAAAAATCTGCAGTCTCCGTGCACTCGGGGGGGATGATGCCTTTTCCTGCAATAGAAAATGAATATTATGTTTAACTAGTTAGTGAATTCATAATATTTTACAAAGTAGAACAACACAATGCTATCATTGCTTTAGTAATAATTAAGGTGGTTATACCACCAAAAGTGGCGCCCCCAGAGGTTTTTATTTAATAAGCTGTTAATAGAAAATGATTTTAATAAAACTACGTGGAATTTTACGACTTCTAAAAGTCTAGTATTTTTAGAAGGTATCACTTCAGGTTCCCTCGTAGTCATTCATAGAAGTAGATAACAACCCAGCCAACACATAAGCTAGATAGTAGCGAAAATATACAACAATAAGCAGTGTCAAGCTTTATTACTTTTGTATTACAGCTGACGTTATGGCTTTATTTTGAATAAGAGAGTTCTTAAATTAAAATAATGTTGTAAGCTTACTAAATTCTGTATAAAGTTCGCGGTATTTTTTCAAGCTGAATAGTAATCACAAGTAGAATCTGCTAAACAAGCGATATTCAAATAAAAGTAATTGAAACAGCTATTATCTGCACAGTAGCTGAAGTTTTTGCTTTGTCCTGTATAACATATTTAAGCAAAGCAATTAAACAGCAAAACGCTGAATATTAGACGAAATATTTTCTTTAAGCTGCATAGTGTACGAAATGGTACTACTAATTTATTCAGATGCTGAATGTTTTAGATTTTTTCTTCTTTACACAGCTGACTTCTGCATAATTGAAAATAAACTCCTTGTTTTACCTAACTTATAGCTATAAGCGTACAATTGTCTTTATGTTAAGCTTAAAACAATATCAGTTACAAATGTGGGTATCTTAAGCAGCAAATAACTGATTAGTTGAAGATATTTCACCGTTTTGTGACAAAACTGATAAATACTGCATCAACAATATGCCTCCTCAGAAAAAAATAACAAAAGCGTAAATGATTCATGGAAAAAAAGAAAGAGAACGGGAGGAATAAGAAGAAAGTATTCACGAGAGTATGTAAAGATAAAAAATAGTATCTGTGCAGTAATAGAAAAGGGTTTGACAACTGATACAAATAGGCCCGGGTCAAGTGCGACCAATACAGTTGAAGAGGGTTGTACACGATGATTGTGCATCACCATCAGGATTAGTGATTCAAACAAATAGATCGGGTCCAACTTTAGGTGCAGATAACGAGAGTTATATGTGTGACACCTTTGCATCTCAATCACAGACTGAACAATTTGATAGTGATTCAAGTTCTACTGATTTGAAAGAAAACTCGGAATTTAATAAAAATTCTGATTTTCGCAATAACCGAGAATGGGCTGTGAGTAAAAATATTTCTCAAGAGGCTGTAAAAGACCTACTAAATGTCATTAATCAACGATTTCCTGGAACTGTACCAGTTGATCCTAGGACTTTATTGCAAACTCCTAGAAATCGTAATTAAAGAAATTGAAGGCGGAGAATACTGGTATAACGGTCTCGCGGACCGTTATGGAATGGCAAGAGGAAGTGCCCGTGCTGCACGTGCAGCTTACATAGCTGCATTTCCGAACAGGCAGCCAGTACCATCTGCTCGCAACTTCCAAGAAGTCCATTACCGGAGTCGGAGCCAACAGAGATCACCGCGAACCGGGAGTTATAATTGACGTCGCTGTTGAAGAAGCAGTGCTTAATGATTTGTATGCTAATCCAACGACCAGCACTAGACGTTTGGCTTTGCGTCAGGGAATTTTTCCAAAAAACGGCTTGGTGCGTCTTAAGAAAAGAGGGGCTGCATCCTTATCATTATCAGAGGGTGCAGCATCTGCATGAAGATGTAGATTGGAGGCCAAGGTGCATATTGTCGACTTGGATTCAGAGGAAGATACGAGAAAATCCAAATTTTCCAAGAAAGATATACGAGAAAATCCAAATTTTCTAAGAAAGATACTATGGATGGACGAAGCAAGTTTTTCAAGAGATGGCATCACTAATTGCCGAAACCTACAAAGGTGGTGCCCAAAAGGCGAAAATCCAAAATAGAAACGCCCATCGACATTTCAAGTGAAATTTACAATAAACGTTTGGGCAGCCCTTATTGATGACCGTTTAATTAGGCCGGTGATATTGCCACGAACGTTGACCGGCCAAAGCTTTTTAGAGCTGTTGCAGCAACTTCCTGAACTCCTGGAGGATGTGCCGTTGATGGACCGTCAACACATGTATCTACAAATGGATGGATGTTCTGCCCACTACGCTGGAAATGTTCGAGCATTCCTTAATGAAAATTACCCTAACCGGTGGATCGGCCGAGCAGGGCCCGTAGGGTGGCCTACACGTTCGCCGGACATGACGCCCCTTGATTACTTTTTATGGGGGACATAGAAGCAACGAGTTTATAACACCCCTATCGAAACCGAGGCTGATTTGAAAGATCGCATAATAAACTGCGCGAATGGTATTCGCAATGATCCCTATTAGCTACGTGAGCGTGGACTAAGAATGAAGAAACACTTTTTTACAAATGAACAATAATATATTTCTATGTGTCGGTTGCAGATCTTTTCAATGACGTTTTATGAACAGTAAAAACAAACTGACACTTAGCTAATAAAGAGCATAAGTGCTCTATGGCGACCAGCCAGTTTCCAACAATCCCGAAATGATAAGAAGGGCCACACAACAAATTTCCCTTCGCGCGTTTTTGTGTTTACAACAGCGTGGAGGACATTTTTAGCAATTAATGCATTAGTTTTAAGTTTCATGTGAAATAATAAATGATTTTGATGAACCTAACCTACGCTTCTTTGTTTTATGAATTTAGAAAAAATAAAGAAAGTAATTTCTTATGAAGGCTATGTGATGGCTCTGGATTCCATAAGGCTGGTTTCACAGCTATCCGGGATATCCGTACGGGCAGTCCGTGCGCGGAAGGCCCGTACAGGTCACGCCCGCACCGCTCTGAAACGGGGTTTCATTTCATTCAGTTCAGTGCGATACGGTTGCTAGCGGGAGACAGTCGCTTACAAATATGAATACAAACGTTTTAAAAATTATGTGTGTATATTTAATTTGTAAAAGACGACGACGACAGATAAAAAGACTATGGGCCCATCCCATCCTCGAAGCAAGATATTTCGAAAGTGCATTTGTCAATTTAAACCATAAACTCAGGGACGATCCGCGCAAATTTTTCAATTATTTTCGTATGTCGGTTAGTAGTTTTGATGAATTACTATCAAGGTTGGAGAATAGAATAAAACATCAAGACATTTATCGTGCTGCTATACCTCCGATTGAAAGACTGGCGCTTACTTTGAGGTAAATATATTTTGTTCAATTGTTACATTATTTGTTTTAAGTATTTATTTTAGAAAAAAAGAAAGAACATTCACTTGGCCGCAAACAATAAAGTACACTTAAAAAATAATCGCTTATTACAAGTTTTAATTAAACATTTAGAGGTATTCGGGTTGCATTTCGGTCGAATCGTTGGTGGACACGCTTGATGGAGATGCAGTTGGTTGTACAGTGTAAGTAGCTGCCGTAGACTGGTATCCGGGTTGCATTTCGGTCGAATTATTGAAGGACACGCTTGATGGAGATGCAGTTGGTTGTACAGTGTAAGTAGCTGCCGTAGACTGGTATCCGGGTTGCATTTCGGTCGAATTGTTGATGGACACGCTTAATGGAGATGTAGTTGGTTGTACAGTGTAAGTAGCTGCCGTAGACTGGTATCCGGGTTGCATTTCGGTCGAATTATTGAAGGACAGGCTTGATGGAGATGCAGTTGGTTGTACAGTGTAAGTAGCTGCCGTAGACTGGTATCCGGGTTGCATTTCGGTCGAATTGTTGGTGGACACGCTTAATGGAGATGTAGTTGGTTGTACAGTGTAAGTAGCTGCCGTAGACTGGTATCCGGGTTGCATTTCGGTCGAATTATTGAAGGACAGGCTTGATGGAGATGCAGTTGGTTGTACAGTGTAAGTAGCTGCCGTAGACTGGTATCCGGGTTGCATTTCGGTCGAATTGTTGGTGGACACGCTTAATGGAGATGCGCTAGAATTTGACATCAACTGAATACTCATGGCAGAATTTAATACCTCCGATCGAAACAAAAGCTTTTGATATGTCGTAAATTTCTTTATAATTGGTCCCAAAGACTGAAAAAAAGACAAATCATCACTGTCAATGTTGGTTACACTTTGATTCAATAGGGCGAGTATTTGATTGTCGAAGTCACTATTTTGCTGTGGTTGTCCTCTTTTACGTTTATTTTGTGAAAGCCATGGAGCACTGCTGTTCTGAGATACACTTGTAGGAGTCTGAGTTACTGTTTGAGTGATGGGTGCCTGAGACGTCGACGACGAGGTTTGAAATGTTTCTTGATCGAAGTTTTGTTGAGTAGCTAAGTTTTGAGAAGTTGAATTGGTAGATGATGGACTGGATAAAGATTCGTCTGCTTGGTTTTGTATAACTTTATCTAAGAATACCATTTTTGGTGCCAACACAAATTTTTTCTTTGGCTTTGCTCCGCTGCCCGAAGGAGTATTTTTTTGTGAGGCCTTAAATTTTATGTATCCGTCTCGTACTGTCCTCCACCGTAGTTGGATGTCCTTGACTGAAACAATGAAGTTAAAAAATTTAAAATAAGTTGTAGAAAATAAAATATCAGTCTACATTTCCGTGCTTCTTTATAAGCCGCGCGCGTCCGAATAATCGCAAGGAAAGGAAATCAGCACCTTTTGTCGCTCGATTTAAAGTACAAGTTGAATTAGTTAAGATGCCTAAGACCGCGCGCTGCCTACGACTGACACAAGGCACGGGAGCCTACATTTAATCAAAGTGATGTAACTAATATAAACAGTGATGATTTGTCATTTTTCAGTCTTTAGGACCGATTATAAATAAAAAAAAGACATATCAAAAGCTTTTGTTTCGATCGCAATTATTAAATTCTGCCATGAGTACCTATTCAGTTGAAGTTGATGTCAAAAAGTTGACCTGGATACCAATTAACGGTAGCTACAACCAAAGTACTTTTACATTAAGCATTTACAACGATCAATACGGTATTTGACCGGTATTGAATTTGATGTATTTTGTGGAATAATATAAAAAAACGCTTTATATGAAATAAAAAATGAAATAAAAATTTAAATCGATCAAAAAACAAAAGAGATATAAGCGTTTGAAATTTTAAATTAGACAGAGATGACGATATACGATTGTGACGTCATTAGCCTGGACCGCCATAAGAACTTGTAGTAAATTTCGTTTTTCAAGAAAGAGATAGAAAATGATCTTTAATAGCTTATATCTCTTTTATTTTTATAGATATTCAAAAAGTGTCTACTTATTTTTAGGACTGGGAGAAGTTTTATTAACGATATTAAAAAAATGTAGTCAAATACCCCATAAACCCCATTATATGTCAATGCAAGATATACGGGAGCTACTACAGTGTACAATCTATCCCTATGGGGGAAACAACGATAAAACCTATATAATCTCATCTCATAAAAGTAAACTAATTGTATATTTTCAGGTTTTTGGCGACCGGAAGCGATTATGCGGACTTGTATTACACATACAGAATGGGAGTTTCTACGATCAGCGGCATAATAAAAGAAGTCTGCACAGCAATATGGGAAGAATTACAAGATGAATGTTTGCCGCAACCTACTACAGAGAAATGGTTACAAATTGCGGCAAGGTTTCAACAAGTAACTAACTTTCCAAATTGCATAGCAGCTATTGACGGTAAACATATTAGAAAAATTAATCCCCGCGGGGGGGGATCAATGTTTTATAATTATAAATCTTTTTTCTCAATTGTATTGCTGGCGATGTCTGACGCTAATTATTGTTTTACTTATATAAATGTTGGATCATGCGGTAAAAATTCTGATTCTAGCATATTTAAAGAAAGTGCTTTATTTAGAAATCTAGAAAATGAAAATATGCATATTCCGGCAGCTAGATCACTGCCTGGGACTGATATTGCTGTTCAACATGTGATAGTCGGCGACGGTGCGTTTGGAATATCAAAACATGTATTAAAACCCTATTCACGGATCAACATGACTTACAAAAAGAAGATTTTTAACTATAGGTTGAGTCGGGCTCGACGATATATTGAGTCAACATTTGGGATCATGTCAAATAAATTTAGAATATTCCACAAGCCAATGAATGTAAGTTTTAACTTGGCTAAAGATATCGTCAAAGCGTGTTGTATTTTACACAACTTTATTAGAATTAGAGATGGTTACAACGAAGAAGACACCCTTACAATTGTGGGCTTAGAAGACTTAGTCAGAAATGAACGAGCTAGGGGAGGAAATGATCTTCGTGATTTATATGCTAATTACTTTATATCTGATGCAGGGCGACTTCCCTGGCAGGATAATTATATATTTTAAGTATATTAACGTATAGGGAGTGCCTCCGCTGCCGGCACCGGTTCCCAAAAATATCACTAATGGGAACCGGCGGTAAGTATACTGCCGGCAGCCGAGATTTAAATTAACGGCTGCCGGCGCCGGCACTCAAGATGGCAACCGGTGACATGACAACTGACAATGCGCAAAAGGCTGGGTTCCAGTGCCGGTAAACAAATATAACCTCAAAGATTCGACTATTCATCGTACGTACGTTTATGTACTATAACACTTTCAGAGTTTATATTACGCAAATATTACGACGAAAAAGTAGCTTTATTTCATTCACCAATCATACAAAACAACTAGTGTATAATATACCTAAGTTAGACGGCCAGTATGCCGGTAGCCAATTCGGTAACCGGCGCCGGCAGCCTATGCGGCAACCAGCGCCGGCAGCTAGTTTGGTAACCTGCGCCGGCAGCGGAGGCACTCCCTAACGTATAACATTTATTGTTGATCTGTCAACCAACGCGATGCAGACAATACATAAATTATATAATTTCCCTGGCCGATTTCGGCTACGGTGACTGACAATTGACTGACATAAAACCATTGTTCGCGAAAGCCGGATTTCCACGTGTTGTTTGACAGGTTAATCTGGGTTATTTAATAGTTTAACATTTTTAAATAGAATTAAACTTCTACTTACCAAGTTTTGGTTTTTCTTCTTGTGACAAACCTTCAAACATCTCATCACAAATATCTTCCCACGCCTGAGCCCGGGCATCTTTGTTTTTATAATTTGTATTCGACGCATCCCATAAACAGGGTTTACATTGCACTAAGTCCACGAGCAACCCCGTGTCAATAAATCGTTTCATATCGACTGTACAGAGTACTCCCGGAGCACGTGAGTTCCGTGTCGCTGTGAAACGATGAATGAGCAGCGACGAGATCGCGGCAGCATACGGGCGGGTCCGGGAGCGGGACGCGGGTGGCTTTGTACGGGCTCTCCCCGGAGCGGGTCGCGTCCGCACCAATCCGCGTCGCTGTGAAACGATGTTCTAGTTCCTCAAGTGTGCTCCCGCTCCGGGCGCCCGTACTGACAGCCCGTACGGATATCCCGGATAGCTGTGAAACCAGCCTAATTATAGCTTCAAACGTCGCTATACGTATATAACGTCGTCTATTTTACTTATTTTGCCCACTTTGTGTTTATGGTGTTAATTCTGAATTAACGTATTTGTGGTATTATTCCGTAAGATGGCTGGAGTATATATATACAAAATGAGCCTATAACTGTGTTTCCAACTTTATTTCGATTTTATATAAATTGGCATGTTCTTAATTTCTTGATTAGATTTTCTATTTAACTGTTTCTGTTCTGTTTTGTTTTGTTTAAAAAATATGTGTTAACAATGGCGTTGGTGTGCCTTGCTACATGCATTTTTTTTTTCTCTCTTATAGCATGGCTGATTCTACTGAAAAAAGAACATCAATGGCCTGGCTATATTTCACAGATTTAAAAAACAATAAGGCCAAATGTAACTTTTGCTCAAAAGTCATGTCATATAAAGACGGTGGCCCATATAATTTAACTCGCCACACTACAACACCCAGGTGTTTTGAATTCTGTTTCCGTACCACCTAGTGGTGAAGCTTCAGCCGCACCATCAGATGTTGGATCGACTTAGGAAAACGTAACGGAAAATACAGAAAATGATAGCGGCAATTCTACTAAAACTAGACTATTAACAGCTGGAACCACTAATAATAGTAACGTCAACAACAACAACCAAAAATTGACGAATTATTTTAAACCTCTTATCTTCTAAAACAGGGATGCACAGACTACGGCCCGCGGGCCGCATGCGGCCCGCCGGTCGAATACTGGTGGCCCGCCGACAGCAAAAATAATACTCTCGTACATTCGAAAATATTGAGTTCTATTCCAGAATAAAACCAATAACAAATGTTCGAAAAGTAATTTGAATCTCGCGCGCGCGCTCTATCAATCTTATCGGTGCGCCGTGCATGCGTCGGTAACAGCGGTCGGTAATGTTCGTGCTGATCTCGGTTAAATTCGTTTTCTTGAGGAAGCGCGCCGCGTTATACTGTTCGAGCGAGCGAGATAGCAATAGTCCCAAATTCCCGATAGCTCGCGTAGGTAGATACACGAAGCTTCCAGAGTCGGTTTCGAGATTTCTCCAGACAGTTTTCGACTCTATGCGCGTGGTATAAAAGCCACGCTAACCGCAGCGACCGACAGTTCGGTTTTAATTTGAGTAAAGTGTCGTTAGTTCTAGTGTAGATTTTAACTCGACTAGCCGGTGTCATAATTATAATATATTTTGATCCACATTCAACGTAGATTTCCCGTCAAGTGCCGTGTATAATTGTGTTGTGAAATCGTAAGTAAAACTGTTATTAATTTTATCTACATATTTTATCAATTATTTTTGGTAATTAATTAGGAACTGTAATTGGTTTTAGGTGCTGTGGTAATCCTAGTCAGGATTAAAACGCAACATGGACATGCCAGGAACTAGTAAAAAACGTAAGGTTAAAGATGAAAATCGGCAGTTTCAAGAAATTTGGACTGAGAAATACTTTTTTGTATGGTCGCATAACAAAGTCGTTTGTTTAATTTGCAAGAATTCTGTTGCGATTGCAAAGGAATATAATGTAAAAAGGCACTATGAAACGCAGCATCCTACTTTTACGAAGTTTACAGGCGAATTAAGAAAGCAAAAAGTTTTGTCTTTAAAACGGGAGCTTATTGGTCAACAAGCTATGTTTACAAAACCCATTCAAGATACAGAAACAGCTACAGAAGTTAGTTATGAAATTTCTCGAATGATAGCAAAGCGGAGTCGCCCCTTCAATGATGGGGATTTTGTAAAAGAATGCATAGAAATTGCCGCTAAGAAAATGTGTCCAGAAGCAGCAAAAAAGTTTGAGAAAATTCAACTGAATCGTATGACCATCCAAAGACGAATTATGTCTTTGTCAGATAATATTGCGGAACAATTAAATGAAAAAACTAAGATAATTGTTTTTTTTTCATTAGCACTCGACGAATCCACTGATATTAGTTCCACAGCTCAACTTCTTATATTCATACGAGGTGTTACTCAAGATTTTGAAGTCTTCGAAGAGTTATTAGGAATGTGTTCATTGAAAGGTCAAACCAGAGGAGTTGATATACTCAATGTACTTTTGGACGAGTGTTCAAAAACTGATTTGGACTTATCGAAATTATCGGGAGTTTCGACTGACGGTGCTCCTTCGATGATTGGTGTCAATTCTGGGCTAGTTACTTTGTTGAAAAAGCATTTGCAAGAAAAAAACTTAAACGCTGAAGATCTCATGCAGTTTCACTGCATTATACACCAAGAAGCCCTCTGTTCTAAAAAAATTGAATTTGAAAATGTCATGAAAGTGGTAGTTTCGACTGTGAATTTCATAAAATCACGAGGACTCAATCACAGGCAATTCAAACAATTCCTTGATGACATTGAATGCGAACATGGAGATTTACTGTATTATACAGAAGTAAGGTGGCTAAGTCGTGGATTGACACTGGAACGATTTTTAAATTTAATAGAAGAAATTGATATTTTTCTGGCGGAAAAGCAAAGGGACGTCCCGGAACTTAAAAGTCCTGATTGGTTGTGTGATTTGGCTTTTTTAGTTGACATTACAAATCATTTGAATGTCTTGAACACACGGCTTCAAGGCAAAAATCAACTGATATCCCAGCTCTACGCACATGTATCATCCTTTCAATGCAAGCTGACACTTTTCAGATCGCAATTGAATTCTGGAAATTACAATCATTTTCCGAATTATAAGAAAATGGCTGAAAAATTCAAAAAAACTGCTATTAATTTCAGTTATGTAAAAAAGCTAGATATTTTGATTCAATCTTTTCAAGACAGATTTTCGGAGTTTAAAACAGTGAAACCTCTGTTGGACATATTTAGCAATCCTTTCACGATTTCAGTTGAAAATGCGCCAGAGTTAATGCAGTTAGAAATTATCGACATTCAGAACGACCAAGATTTACGCAACAAATTCAACGAAGGAGACTTGCTGAACTTTTACCGCTGCATTGATAAAAAAACGTACAAAGAGTTGCGCATAAACGCTCTGAAATGTGCAAGCTTATTTGGTTCTACCTATATATGTGAACAAACCTTTTCAATCCTAAATAATAATAAAACAAAAAATCGAAACCGCCTTGCAAATGAAAGTTTGGAAGCAGTTTTACGTGTTGCTACAAGTAAATTTGAGCCAAATATAAAAAAGATTGTAAGCACTATGCAGTGCCACGCTTCAAATTAATAAATTCTTTTTCAATTTGAATACATTATTATCAATTTTTCATTGTCTTTAATTACCTATACTTCTGGTGGCCCACCATCAGTTCATAATTTGCCCGAGTGGCCCCTAGTCTTAATAAGTCTGTGCATCCATGTTCTAAAAAAACCGGCAGTTAAACAAGTATCTGATAGAAATAATTTCCAAAAATTACTTACCGTTTTACATCGTAGACAGTAAATCATTTAAAAAAAATATTAAAGAACTCAACCCTCACTATGCTTTACCTTGCCGTAAAACATTAACCAATGCTCTTTTGCCAAACTTCTACAATATCGAAAAAGATAAAGGTAAAAAACTATTAGAAGATGCAGACTACGTAGCAGTAACAACAGACGGTTGGACATCGAAACCAAACGAAAGTTATGTAGCACTGAGCGTACACTTCATAAATAAAAATACAGAATTGCAGTCTTGTATGTTGGAATGTCATAAGTATGATCATCGTCATACAGCTGAAAACTTAAAAAATGAACTTTTAAGAATGTGTGAGGATTGGAAAATTACACAGAAAGTAGTAGCTGTAAATTGATAATGCAGCCAATATAAAAGCAGCAATAAGATTGTTAAAGTGGAAACAAATACCGTATTTTGCACACACAAAAACCGGCATATTTCCTTTTGACCGAAACGTATTCTCAGAAAATGAGTTCGTACAATTTGAAAACAAAGAATTAGAAAGAGCAGCTGTACTTCCTGTGGCCAGGAAATATACAGTGGCTATCAACTAAACAAACTCCTGGGAATGTGAGCGCAAATTTAAAATCAGCTCCTAGGAATGTCTCTTGCACAGACAGACCACTACGTGCTTCCTTGTTTGTGCCGTGTAAATAAATTTGACTATCTTAACCTATAAAACATTTTCAAATTAAGTATTTTTCCTACAACTACCTTCAATATTTATGAAATAAGAAAATACTTAAAACGGCCGTTTTCGTTTTTTGTATGTAATGTTGCTTACGTAAACGTGATCCATTCTGATTTAAGTCGGATTTCACAGTGCTCAATAATAAAATAGTTACTACATTTTTTTACTCACTATGAGACTTCCAGATGGCCAAGAACTGTTAGTAACAGACTCATTAGTTCATAATGACCAACCCGGCTTACCCACGGAGGACGTGGATCTGGAAATTGTGGAGCCAAATCCAAGGCCTTCCACATCAGCTCCAGCTGATCCGGAGAAATTTGGATGATGAAATTATGAAAATGCTTGGCGAATCCCCAACAAAGAATAAGAAAATGGGGAATAACATACAAAAAGATATTACACTCCGATGGGAGCACATTACAACTTCCGGCCTTTCGAAGGAAAGTCGTAAAGAACTTTTAGAAAAACATCTTATTCCTGCAAACTGTTCTAAGCTAACTGCTCCACTTCTAAATCCTGAAATAAAAGCTGCCATGTCTGACATGATGATAGGCAAAAATAAAGCTACGGAACAAAAGCAGAATCAGATTGCATCTGCCATTTCTTGCATTGGCGAGGCCCTGACGTAAAATGTTGAATTCGGAAAACAAAGATGCAACTGTAATTAAACCTTTGCTAGAAGGCGCTCAAGATACTTTGTGATACAACACTGTGAGTCAATGAAACGGAGAAGCCTTATTTGTGCATCCATCAAAAAATAAATTAAAAGATATGAGACCGAAGTTGATACGTTTTTATTTGGAGAAAAGCTCTCCGACACTCTGAAAGCAGCCAAAGCTATCAGCAAATCAGGATCCGAAATAAAGCTATCCCAGCCTAAGACTAATGCCGCGCGCTCGACTCGTAATTTTAACTCGAAGCCTCAGTTGGCAACCAGCAGGCAAGGGCCTGCTGCGTATACACAGACATCAACCGCATTCCCGTATCCTGCCCTTCCGCAACGGCGCCAGTACACGTACCCGGTACTACCAGCGCCGCCGCAGCCGCCGCCTTTGCCTGCTCCTCCGGCGCCATCACTTCCAGCAACAACGACCCTATACTATTTTATAATCAATAGAATAACACGGTGTAGAATAACACTAGACCCCATAATATTATCATGGGTTCAAGGTTACTGTATTCCTTTTTTATAAACCAGTAGTACAAAAGTATTATATTTAGCTATATATTCCACAAACACCTAAACTTTCTGCCGCTGAGACGGAACATTATAAGGGAGCCATAAATGACCTTTTAAAATCTCAATTCTAAAACCTCAATAGTAAATGAACGTGAGGATCAGTTTTAATCAAATTATATTCTTATTATATAAAAGAATAATGGTTATTTTTATTTATTTACATTAAAATTAGTCTACAAGGATTATTATATGGCTTCCTTAGATTTGAATAATGCATATCTTTTAGTGTCTATAAACGAGCAATACAGAAAATATCTGATATTCAAATTTCAAGATAATATTTTTGAATTTAATGTGCTACCCTTTGGTCTAAGTACAGCCCCATTTGTTTTCACGAAATTGCTTAAACCAGTAATGGCACAATTACGATCAATGGGCTATATGTATCTTTATGATGTTTGCTGTATTGCTCCTACTTATCAGGAATGTATGATAAATATTAATAAAACAATTGCCTTATTTTAATCATTAGGTTTTATTATAAATGAACAGAAAAGTTACCTCATACCATCCAACTTAAGTAATGTTACCTTATTTATTGTGAAAAACGACACAATACTTATTATGGCACTTTATTACACAAAAACTAAAATAAGTTTCCTGTCCTATCTGTTGAACTTCGAAAAAATCGTAATAATTGCTGTCGTTGTATAGATCTAGGACGTTAGACATAAATTCTAGGTAAACTTTTGTGAGTTTGTTATCAAGTAATTCCTTTGTGATTTTACTAGGATCTTCTAAAACTTCGAGTCTAAAGTATTCAGACAGTACATCGTATTGTTCTAATACTCTGTTGACGCAAGCTTACCTATAAGCTATGCTATTTTTAATACTAAACCTTTGGATATCCGGTCCAATGCTCTGATATCCAAAGGTCGCGGGTTCGATTCCCGTCCGAGAACATGATCTGGTGCGAGTCGTATTTTTTTAGTATATTCTTTAGTACGGAATTATGTTGCCTAACCATACTGTTCGTGGTATCAGAAGCAAAGAGATCTTAGGCTTTTCCAGAAGTAACTTCATACATGTCAAGGAATTGAGTACGAACGCTAAGAAACGCTAGTACAAAATGAACGTCGATTCGACTTATCGATAAATACGAGGTAAGGAACGCTCTAGTAAACTTAACAGATTTATTATTGAAGGAGATAGCAAAGACTCTCGAAGAAGAGCAAAATAGAAAAAAGAGAATATGGACGGATTTTTTGTCAGTTTTGGCCATTTGTACCAACTTTTTGTCACTGTTAAATGATTAAACCGCATCATTGCAGTCTATATCTAAGTTAAGGCCACCTTGTTTCAAAGATTTAGGTATTTCGCTCACCCAGTCGGCTTGCGTCCGCGTTACACGGGAGCCGGTTATTTACAATATTTATTCACATTTATTATACTTACAGATGGATTTAATATGAGGTACGAAATGCTTATTTTTAATAAAAAAATCTCATTTTCTTTATTTTCGGATTCGGTGGATTCGCATTCAAGTGTCAGATTCCGTACAGGCATACCACGAGTATGTCTGGGGTTGACGATTTCGGGCAGCATACATTTATGGTAAAAAAGTAATAATTTTGATTCCATCTTTGTTTTCCAAAATTCATCATCTTTTTCGATTCTTTCGATATGTACTGGTTCTTTTTCCCCGGCCCAAATACCAAATATATATCTCGATTCCATGTCGTCTTATCTTTGGATGCAATAAAGGCACGATTTCCTGGCACAACTCCTCGAATAATTCCCGACTGAGTCTGTAATTTCCGACAAACTCTAAATTGTGAATATTCGAAATATTTAATTGATTGCGCAGGCGGCGCAATGCCTTCCTCTGGTGCAAAGTTATAAATGGAATTTATGCCTGATTTTAGTTCTTTACTTAACTCATTACTTGCTCCAACAAAATTTGTACCATTATCACAATGAATTTGAGTAAGTTTTCCTTTTCGTGAAATGAATCTACGAAGGCATGCAATAAAAGCGTTAGTGCTCAGATCACTCACAACTTCCAACTGAATGGCCTTGGTACAGAAGCAAACAAACAAACAAAGATAACATTTAGAAATCCTGTTACCACGACCCTTCCTGCTCGAAATTGGGAGTGGACCGGCAAAATCATTCCACATATTTGAAATGAATAGTTTTGAGTGACTCTACTAGATGGTAAGTGGCCCATTAACGGCTCCATAGCTTTAGCTCTAAATCGAACACATCTAACACATTGGCGAGCTGTTTTACGTGCTAATGGTCGTCCGCCGATAGGCCAAAAACGGTCTGAAGCTTGACAGAAGTAGTTGAGGGCCAGCATGTAGTAATCGTAAATGCTCGTCTCGCATTAGGAGTTTAGTTAAGTGATGTTTTCCATCTAATAAAGCTGGATGTTTTTTTTTCAAAATTAAAGTCAGCATTGTTGAGGCGACCATTTAGTCTTAGTACCCGTCCTCAGCAATGAATGGAGACAACTACAACTTACAGAGGAGGTAAGTTTCTTTTTATGTTTTATTAGGTTAAGCTCTTTACTAAAAGATTCCGTTTGTGCAATTTTAATCAGTTGAGTAAGTGATTGTGCAAGTTTACTTGGGTTTAAGGAACCCGATAATTTAGTGTTTTTGTTTTTACAATTATGTATGAATCTACTGACGTAAGCTAACACCTCTGCGCGATCCTGTAACTGATGGCGAGAAATTGTATAATGAAAGCCAAATCCGAACAAGAAACGTAAAAGAAAGGGTGTTTGGATATTGGAAGAGAAGATTTTCTGCCCTGTCTATGAAGATAAGAACTGACCTAGAGAGAGTCCAGCCCATCATAGTGGCAACTGCTGTATTGTACAATATATGTAAAAAAATGCAGGATCCTATGCCGCCATTGTCACCAAATAGAAATGAGGACCATGGTTCATCATCTATTGAGGAAGGGAGGGAAGGGATATAGCATATAGTGGCGAGGAATGATGACCGTAACAGGTCACAATTGATTAACAATTATTTCAGTAGACTACGGCAATAAGCAAGCATGTGAGGGTATGACAAACAATTAAAATATTTGAATATAAAATGATTATTTTTATTTACAATCATTTTAAATTTTATTTTATTCACAAGAATTCTGCAGATTTTTTAAATATTTTTATATCTAAATGTAATTTTTCTATTTCTAATTTGTGCCGCTCCTCATTGTGGCGCAGTGATTGCTCATGGAGCTCCTGGGCGTGTTTGATAAATGCCCTAATTTTTTGGAGCTCCAGCTCCTGCAGGCCATCCAGAACTGATAACTTTTATTCACGCAGCAACTGCCGGACGATGTTGCCATTAACAGCCGCAGTTCTCCGTTTGTTAGCTCGACCTTTTAGATTTATTTAAACTTTTCTATAATGTAAACATGTTGTTTTAACACTCGTGAATGTTATGCATTACGTTTTAGTGGTGATGATATTGGTCTCTTAAGGGAACTGAAGGGTGTACTTGGATCAAATTCCCACTTCTATTTAGTCGCAGAGGCTTCGTTTACATCTGCTAGCGTTGTTTCATTATCAGGAATCTGTAAATTAAGTAACAATATTGATAACGGGCTACTTATATAATAAAACATTAATCTGTCAACCTGTCTGCCCATATATGGTTATAAAAATACCTAAAATTTTTATATGTAAATACATATAATACCTTGTTCTGAAGATGAGACTCCTCAGTCATAAGGTCCTCGACTACTTCAATGACATCCTCCGGATTTTTTGAGAGCTATGAATAGAATAATAAAGATTCTTTTTATTTTTGCAAGAACTCCATGGTAAGGGTAATGCTTATGCATCGCAGGCTTAAATGTCTATTTGTGTTTACTGAGCACTTACCTATTTTGCCATCTTCGACATCAGAAAAACATTCTGAATATTCATTTAGGATAGACTCCAGCTCGGCAAGCACATCAGAACTTAGATTATCACCTACTTTATACGTTTTGCGGCCATCGGATATCGTGGCGCGGGCAACACATCGGTTAACCGATAAGTCAAAACTATTTTTATTAACATTTATTTTACTCATTACAGCCCTTCCGTTGATAATTTCGAAGTAATGCTCCGGGATGACACACTCAGCCCTAGGAGACTTATGTTCCGTACGACGCACAGAGGCTTCACCGAAAATCACCTCTTCGCACGATACCACTATTTTATTAACCCCGGGTAACAAAGTGACTTTGCGGTCTGGGATAAACTTAATGCGCGGGTCGCGTGGTACCTTGCGGTGGCGCGCACGCTGTTGCTGATAGCAGGCTGGATAATCCGGCCGACATAGCTGGCATCGTTGGTGTCACCTCGGTGTGCGGCACGTAGGCATACTCCACCGGCGTCAATGCGACCGCACCATGCCCGGAACAAGACGCGGATGCCGTGGCACCTGGCGGCGCGCATCTCGATGTCGTTGGTTGCAGAGCCGGGGCCAGGGTGCCTGTGGCCCACGGCCGTCGCCCGCGACACTGGATGTCGAACAGAACTCCGGTCACCGCTCACAAGCGACGACGGCAATGGTGGCGTCAGCGAGCCATCTTCATCAGGGCTCCGAGGAACGCCGTAAACTTTCTTCTCAAGCGAATTTAATCGCTCCACTAATTTATTAATGTCCATATTTGTATACACAGCACAATGAAAGAAATCACCACAGGTGATCTGTGACCACAGCAAACAAAAACTTATTTCACAAACAATATGTATTATCACGGCGGCGCGAGTGAGCGAAGTGTAAGGCGTTGTCCTAATAGAACGCGAATGCGAGATGCGAGCGATGCGACCATAGCGTGTTCGCGCGACGTCAAAAACTGGGTGTCCTAATAGAACGCGAATAAGCGATTACGCGAATCTTGCTCGCGCGATTTGACGACGGGAGCGAGCGTGACCGGGCAGTGGCACTGGCACTGTCGATACCAACAACCATGGACGTCAGACACGCAAAATTTTTGCTGTCGGGAAATATTTGGATGACGTTTTGTGCGGATTTAGATGGAAATGAAAAAAAAGAACGTGGGACGCAAAGTGCTTTGTTAAAAATGAGATCAATTCGTGGTGAATTTCACAATCAATATTTTGACTTACGAGAAGATGAGTCTGCATTTTATGATTATATGTCTATATCACCAGAAGCATTTGACTACCTATGCAATATGATCAGAGACGATTGCAATCATGTTGTTACCAACTACAGAAGACCTATAAGTGTGGAGGAAAGATTGGTGCTGACGATTATGTGAGTGTAATTTCTATAATAATTTACTAGGTACTTGTTCAAATATACAGGGTGTTAAAGTAATTGCGTGCAATAGCTTAGGGGTAGACTCAGTATCGTTTAAGGAATCAAGGAAAAAGAAATCCAAGAAAAAAAATTAAATCAAAACAAAAAAAAATCGAGTGATTGTATGTGAATCAATCCTCTTTATTTGATGAAGTTGATAAAACTTGAACAGTTAACACTACATCATGCTTATAAAAGGGGAACAATATTTTCTGTCACCTAAGTTTAGATGTGTCACTAATCTGCAATACCCAAATTATAATATCTATCCCCAAGAAATATATTAGTCATCATATTTATCAAATTTGTCTCTAAGTATAAATCACCGTATTAATGTAAATATGTCTCTTAAATTATAGTTTGATCACTTTTTTCTATAACCTAAATATAAGATCTGTCCTCTAAAAAGTAAGTCCCTGGCAGCAATAATATATTTGTACCTAAAATAGTAAATCTATCACCTTATAAATCTAATCAACAAACATTTTAATCGTTCAATCATCAAAATAATAGATGTGTCACTTAATTAATAGAAAATTCCTAAGTAGGGGCGGAGTCAAATTGGCGGGCTGTGAAAATTTAAATGCACTAGGTAGGTTAGGTTAGGTTAGTGTTTAGACCACTCGCAGCGGAGCGAGCGAAGCGAGCGAAGCTCCATAAATATCAGGATCAACTAGTTTGGCCATAATGCTTATATCAGGATCAACTAGTTTGCCCTAGCCTAAACTGGTTTATCCTATCGGGCTTAGGACAAACTATGTAGTTTGGTCTAGGCTATACCAGTTAATCCCATCGCGTATAGGAAGAACTAGTTTAACCCAGGCCAAACTAGTTTGTCCTGAAAATTGGGTTTGGCCGGTAACAAATATACCTAACTAACTCGCACAGCTCGCACTTGACTGCAGTGTTTTGTTTAGTTTTAGATAAGTAGTGTTTTTGTTTCGATTTTAAATGTAAATTATATGATGAAAACCTATTGTAGTTTAATTTAATTAATTGTACCCATATTTTCAAATTTCAGTTGAATTATGTAATAAATTAATATTATTTTTCAATGATCAAATATATTTTTTAGGTAAACATTTTTAATTGTTTGGTGATTCAGTTTTAGTGACACTTTTATTATTTAGAAACCCAATATAATTATTTGATGATTGATATTATTTCCAAGTAATTATTAATTAATATTTAGGTAAGCGTTTTTATATTATTTGGTGATTAAAGGAGACGGGGCACCTTGGGCCGGAATGTAACAACTTGAAATAAACTTTAAAAAAAA
This sequence comes from Catoptria pinella, assembly GCA_963556745.1. Taxonomy (NCBI): domain Eukaryota; kingdom Metazoa; phylum Arthropoda; class Insecta; order Lepidoptera; family Crambidae; genus Catoptria; species Catoptria pinella. The sequence goes on along the minus strand of OY750777.1, from coordinate 11,244,537 downwards.
AGCTTAATTAATGCTTGTGCGAAATAGTAAAAATCAGCCTAATCCGCATTCTAGGAAATGAGAAATTAATATAACAAGTTACAGTTATCGACTCAGTTTAAAATCGATTAAAATATAATCGTCGGTCAAGTTTTAATTTCAGAGAACACACAATTCTGTTTCAACGTATCTACATTATTAGAATCAAATAAACAATTTATCAAACCAACTGAATGATTGCATCAATCACAATGTCACACAAAAATCACGTTATTTAAAAAAAATTGTTAATGAATAGGAATCGATTATCTCATCACTTTTACCTGGCTAAATGCATTAGACGCCAATGCCATGAAAAAGAAAGTAAACGTTGAAATTGACAGCACTTTAAAAAACAACACTCGTTATATTGGCGCGATCTTGGTTGTGTGAAGCTGAGACTTTTATTGAAGTGGTGGCTTCCTCGGCAGAACTAACCGAGTAAACTGTCTTGATATACTTGGTGCCAAATGCTCCAAGCTCCAAGCAGCATTGGAATGCGATGCACCCGCATTCTAATGAAAAATTAAACAATATCTACCACTGAACTACTTAACACTTGACACTGGCAAAAATTACTTCCAAGAGGAAAGTAGATTGCCATAACAAAAAAAGAAGAAGAAGAACAACACTCGTTTTGCTTCGTTGCGTGCGTTTGTTGCGTCTTGAGTTGAGTGTGCTTTTCCTACGTTATCTTAATAATTTCTACGACCTCGGTTTTCTTATTGGACACAGTGATCTTGCCTAACTAGTACGACCCTCGCTTTCATACCGGAGACCGAAACCAGCTTACACGATTGAATTGGACTTGATATCTTGGACTTCACGCCGGCCTATCGATTGGATATTGATTAATCATGAATCCCTGTGTAAATTGTAATATAGCGATTAACCGCTGTAACACGTTAGGCAGACGAGTTTTAGATGATGATGATGTGTTAGCTGTAATTCGTCGATGGCGTGCACCTGTACCTGTAAGTACGAATAGTTTTCGATAAATGTTGCAATGTTGTACCTATCAACCTAGAGCTTTTATGTCATAATAAAACTTCAGTAATAGTTACCATTATAAAAAGTTGGTGTTTGTTTTTCCAAACATTTAAATGTTGCCTATATTTCAGATAAACAGCAGTGACCATGTTTGCCAGGCCTGCTGGAATGAGGCCCAAGAAGTGGTTTCAGGAAGACTACCTATTGATCAACCAAGACTAGGCCACCACAGTGTTTGTGTTCGTTGTTCACGTTCTCTGTCTACTCAGCGAGTTGTCCACCAACTGAACACTGAGTCTGCTCGTGAAGCCAGGATTTATAATGTTATTCGAGAGTGGATTTTACCTCGAATTGTAAGTTGAATCCCTAATTAAGTTTATTTACTATTTTACTGTAGGTAATTAATCAAATGAACCTGTAGAACATCATACACAAACTAAGTGTAATTAACAAACTTAACCAGTAAATACCCTAATATCATGTATACAGTGTGTATAACAGAACATAAACTTGCTACTAGCAGGGACCCCCAATGGTTTAATTATAATTTCAACCTACCTTAAGAATTGCTGTAAGTTATTGTCAAAAAGTATATTCTCATTTTTTTATACTTGTATCACTTTTTAATTTTAATTTTTCATACATTTTATGCCAAGATCCACTGTTTTGGGTCACTAAGCCAGCGAAGTGAATAAGTAAGTATATTATATTGTGTTTATATTTGTTGCAGGTAGAAGCAACAACTCGCATATGCCATGCTTGTTGGGTGTCTGCAGACAGAGCTGCTATTCACATGACCTCAAGGCCATCTACTTCGAGTCAATCAGACCCTCCAATAGAAATTCAGACTGAGGCACCAGTTATTCCAACTGTTCAAGCTGAACAACTGGACCAACCAGCCTTGAGCAACCAGCACCAAGCTACTATTTTCTTGCCAGACTATATGAGAGCTGCAATAGAAACTGAAAGTAGATGTTTTATTGAAGGATGTCGGAGAACTGAAAGATACAGAATTCCACTATCTACAAGGAAAATGTTGCTTATTAAGCATAATTATTATGTGCCAGAGAAAAATAGAGTTTGTGACCAACATTTAGTTTTTGACGCTTGGGATTTTCTTGACAGTTTAAGAAATAATTATGTACAAGTGTTTACTGCTAAACATATACAAGACATGTTGTCGTTAAAAGATGTTAAAGATTCTTCGGTGATTTGTTTTGACTCTATTGATGATATGGAGGACCATATTTTGTATAAATGGATTGGTTTCAATAAAGCACAGTACCATCAATTATTAGAAGAAATTCCGCAGATTTTAGAAATACCAAATGGGTCTCTAGCCTTAGTAGCCTATTTAATTAAATTAAGAACTGGAGACTCCGATGAGAGGCTTGCAACATTGTTTAAGGTATCCAGACGCACTTTAGAGCGGTGGTTGCATCAAATTAGAGAAATGTTTACGGAATATTTTGTGCCTAGGTATCTAGGTTTAAACCATATAAACAGACAGCAAATAGTAGCTAGGAATTTGAGTATACCCAATACATTATTTGGTAATTTTGAAGGTGAAAATAGACCTATTATAATATTTGATGGTACATATTGCTATGTTGAAAAAAGCTCTAACTATTTATATCAGAAAAGAACATACAGCTTACATAAGTATAGGAACCTTGTTAAACCTTTTATGTTAGTATGTACAGATGGATATATTATTGACGTTCTGGGCCCCTATCCGGCCACCACATCTGACTCCGATATAATGAAAAATGAATTTTTAAGTGAAAGACCATTAAGGGAGTATTTTCAAGAAGGTGATGCGTTTATACTGGATAGGGACTTCCGTGATTCTTTGCCAATGTTAAATCAATGTGGTTATAGGACTTATGTGCCTGCTACGTTAGAGGAGGGTGAAACACAGCTTTCCACCAATGAAGCAAATAAATCGAGAGCAGTCACCATATGTCGTTGGGTTGTGGAAGTGGTTAATGGAAGATTTAAAAGGGATTTTAAATTGTTACGACAAAATTATTTTAATGTGGCAAGTCTATCTTTTATGAAAGATTTTGAGGTGGCTGCTGCTCTTTTGAATAAGTTTCATCCTCCCATTGTTGATCGTGTAGATTCTGGGGAAATAATAAATCAAATCAATATGTATATGAATGTAAACAATAACTTAGCTGATTTTGTTATAAGGTATAATTATAATAGGCGTAGGGCTGATTTTGAAGTTATCACTGTGCATAATGATGATCTAAATGGTTTTCCCCAGCTAACTGAAAATGAACTCATTTTAATTTCATTGGGCACATATCAAATAAAGCAGGCACGGTCCTATTATGGTGAGCATGTTAGGGCGAATGCAGGTTTCGTCATAGAAGTGTGCAGGGAGATCAGCAGTAGCCTACTTCGAGAGTTGTCAACTTCAAATACCTCATGGCTTCTTAGAGGACGTATACAGTCGAGGCATATCAGCCGAAAAACATATTTTGTGTATATTTTAGTTGACAACTCTCGCAGCGGTCGTGAAGCAATACTGCAACATTATTGCAATTGCATTGTAGGCAGACGTACTGTAGGATGCTGCGCCCATATTATGTCTATAATATGGTATCTTAGTTGGGCGCGGTATCAAGATAATTGTTTATTTATGTGACGGGACTGGTTGATATAAATAATACTGTCTATTTTAAGGCTTTGTACTTTATTTTTATAACCATCGAAATACACGATCTAAGAGCAATATAGGTAATCCCATCGTAGTCACGGGCAGTGCAAAACAGATAGCGCGCTATCAAAGCCGCCACAGAGTACATATATTGTACCCAGAACATCCTCTCTGTTTCAACAAATTCAATAAACACACTTAAGCTTAACTTATCACATAGTCTTTTAATCTAGTTGGTACAGTTTTCATTCTTACGGGTCTAGTCTGTTCCATGCTTATAATATCTGAACTAGAACGCTGATGGGGGCTTACAGAATCTGAATTACAATTTTCATTGTTTTCAATAACAACTTCACAACCATAGTTACTGTCATTATTACTATAATTATTTTTATTAGAGCCCAAACCCTGTTCAGTATTATAAGCCACTACAGATTTTCCCTCCTGTCTCTCTTTATTAGTATTGGATATTGATTCATATAAAGTTCCTTTATAAGGTTTAATATGTACAAGGTCCCTTCTGTATATTGTTCCATCTACATTTATCTTATATGATCGTTCACTTACTTTCTCAACAATAAAACCTAATTTCCAATTGTTGTTAATTTCGGGATTCAGTTGTACAGCTACATTCTGACCTACTAATAAATCAAAGGAATTTTTACATTTTTTGTCATAATAATATTTAGATTTTTCTTTTCTAGCTTTAATTTTTTCAGGTATGTTTGTAAACAATTTAGGAACAAATTGTTCTGATGAACTTGGTAATAGGGTCCTAGTCTTTCTAGATAAGAATTTTTGTACAGGGCTAAGGTTATTTTCACTATTAGGAGTATTCCTGTTGTGTAATAACAACTTCCAAAAATCTGACTTCTGACACCATGTTTATTTATGTGACGGGACTGGTTGATATAAATAATACTGTCTATTTTAAGGCTTTGTACTTTATTTTTATAACCATCGAAATACACGATCTAAGAGCAATATAGGTAATCCCATCGTAGTCACGGGCAGTAATCTATCACATCCTCTTAGTTAGAGTTACATTTTGAAGCTCTAAGAGACTGTTGAAGATTAATTTAGAAGCTGGATTCATTCTTAATAACATAGATCCGATACCTCCGGATCCATCTCCTCCAGACAAAACATCCTGATATGAGATTTTGAAGTGTTTGATGATGCTTCTTATCTTATAATGTGAGCCTGTGGCACACTGGAAGAGACGTAATCCTGAGATTAAGGGATCCTGAATCTGTATGCCTGGAGATATAAAATTGGTTTTAGTACCCAATTGAAGCAATTCAAATGCTTGAACATACCCTGAATCTTCTTCACTCCATTGATGTTTGAATTTTAAAATCTTCTCTAGATAAGAGACTTCTACAACTATATCTGAACATGCATGTCTGATTTCTCTGTCTAGAATGGTGATGGATCCATCAAACCAGCTTAGATCATTGTTTAACTTATCCTTATCTTGAATTTGATGAATGATCCCTTTTAGAGATCTTAAGGTCTCTTTATGTGTTGCATTCAATCCCTTTTGATAAAGAAATGACGTTAACTTCGTTGATACCGCCAATAATTGTACCATATCGGCGGCACTGGTTTCAGAGAATACAATCAAATCGGGATGAGAGCTATATGGCTGAGTGTCTTCTAGGAAATGTTTGGTGTACATAGACTTTGAATAATTCCGTCCTAAAGAGCCTAAGTCCATATCATTGAGTGGGTAAGATGCAGCTATTTTATGAGGAATTGTTGAAAATTCTAGGAGAAAATTATCTCCTCTCCATATATTGATCATCCCAACATTTTCTGATATTCTTTCTATCAAATGGAGCACAGTTCCGAGTGTGGCAGGCCTTGGTTTTTGGAGCTCAGAAACTGATCTTCTGCTCAAACATGAGATGGCCCCGGCTCGGCTCAACCCGTCTAATATTCCAATCATATAAGATGATGGTATTACTCTTGATTTGATCACCAATGGAAACAGTGATGAATCATTGGCTTGATGACTTTTCTGATAGGAAAGCATCCCATAAAGGAAACCTTGTGCCCTCCCAATATGAAAGCTTTTATCGAATATTGAGTATCGCTCCCAGGTACAGGAAGGAAGAGTGATCACTTTTTTCTCTTTGAACCAAGGAGATGATTCAGGTTTCCAAGTTTTTAATTTATCACTAACATTAACATGCTTGAATTGTGTGTCTGACTCAAGAGTGATATCTCCTGATTCTCTGAAACAGCCTTCACATGAGGCATGGAAGTGGTACAACCCCTGTTTGGGATTGCCATCATGTAATTCGCCAGCTGTAATTTGTGCATATATAAGCAGACTTTGATACATAAAGTCGTAATTTTTATGATTGAAATCAGTGAGTGTGTCTGTTGTACCACCTGCACAGTTTTTGGACGATATTTTAATCATAATTGAAGATGAATAAAAAGTATTTAAAAAAACCGTGTCTTTTTTCTATCAACCTTATGTAATCATTCCTAAATATTACCTATCCTAACATTTTCAACCTCATTATCTAAGCCTATGACTGCTCACTGCTGAGCACAAGCCTTACCTCATGCACAGAATATCTAAAAAGACCAGTAGATCTATTTCAATAAATGAACTTATACAGGTTAATGATATGCATCACAAGTTTTTTTTCTTGTTGGTAAGTAACTGTAATGTTTAGTTTCTAACTAGAGGGTGCATTATAAAGAAAGAAGTTCCTCAAAGAACCTAATTATGCGATTCTATTGCCATCATGCGTCACAAATCAGCTTGTCAACGTAAATTACGCATAACCTCACTTTTTCGTAATTTTATTTTTTCTCCATTCTCAAATTGCCAAAATAAGCCAATTTTTCAGAGAAGGTTTATTATTATATCACCTTTCAAATGATACCACTTTCAATTTGTTACACCCCGGCCCAGGTTTATATGAAAGGGGCTCCGTCTCCTTTAAGTGACAGATCTACTATTTTAGGAACAAATATTATTTATTAGGTCACTGAAAATGCATTTATTAGGTAATTGATAAAATCATACCCTTATAAAAGTCACACAATGTGTTACGCTTGATGTGCTGTTGACTATGTACCTTTTCGATTTGATTGTTTTTTTTAAAAATTAAATCAGTCAGCCAATTTCTGCAGAACATTTGGGAACTACGCACTTTGTATGAATTATATTTGAGATTTCAAGTCTTTTGAAATGACTAATTTAATTTATTGAAGGAAAGGAAAACAAAAACAAAACAAACAAGGTATAAATTAAAATGAAGGTTTATTTAAGTTCAAAGTAAAAAAAAAACAAACAAACTGCAAAGTTAGTAATCATTTACGGATAGCTCAGTATCGTACTCGTGTAGACCTAGGGGATCATTTTCGTAGTAGTTCCGCACCGACGACATTGAATGATGTGACGCGTTTACCGGAGAGGGTAATATAGATTGCGATTGAAGAGGTAGTGAGACTAATTTCATCAGCAATAAAAGTTTGAATTTTACTTTTCAGTCTTAGTTTTTGTACTGGCGTTAAATACTTGAAATATGGCGCCAATGATTTTAAGAACAACATGTCTTCATCGTCTTGTTCTTTGTTTTTCCCATTAAAAGCTTGTATTTTTTGTTTTTCCACTTCAATCATTTTTAGTTGAAAAAGCGTCAGTTCTGGTTTTTTTGCCTGTCTTTGCCTTTGCCAGTACTCGCTTGCTCTAGATGAACCAGACTCGCTGTCGTCTGTCGTCGTAGGGAATCTATTTCGGGGGATCAAATTACCACTAGCTAGAGAACTTGCGTTAACAGATTCCGAAACAGGTTCTTGATTTTCCACCACTTCTTCAATTTGATCCATTTCTGGAGTCTCAACTTGATCCATTTCTGAAGTTTCAACTTGATCTTTTTCGGGAATCTCAACCGTGTCTGAATTCGTGTTATCAGATCCCGCATTTAAATCCTGAAAGTTGCTTTGGGTGTGTCTAGGTTTCACTATATCTTTTAAAAAAGATAGTTCCTTAAAAAAACACCATTTGCCTATATAAGTCTCATCGCTATTAGGACTGCCTGGGTCACCCGATCGAGGACGACGTACTTCCTTGGCTTCCTTCATGAAGACGTCTCTCAAATTTTTCCACTTGTTTTTGACGTCGGCTTCTATAACAATCATAAAAATATTAATGTGATAAGAATATACAAATAATTTTTCTCTATATAAGCAACCTAGGTTGAATACAAAATAAATTTTAAAATATTACATTATAATAAAATAAAAATATTTCTCTTTTTACAGGTACCTAACAACAGGAACATCATTCCGGAAATTATCAGTACCTTTCCGTATTTCAAAAACAGCCATAGCAAGCATTGTGTTGGAAGTTTGTACTGCTATTTGGAAAAATATGCATAACAAACACATGAAATTTCCCAGTACTGAAGAATTTAAAACTATAGCAGAATCTTTTTCAATGAAAAATAAATTCCCACATTGTTGTGGCAATTTGGACTGCAAACACATTCGTGTCAACAAGCCGGCGAAGTGTGGCAGCATGTACCTACTACAATTATAAAATGTACAACTCCATTGTACTGTTAGCTGTCACAGATTCAAAAAATAAGTTTATAATTATTGACGTAGGTGCATATGGAAAAGACAGTGATGGCGGTGTACTCAGTAATTCAAGTTTCTATCAAAAGCTGGAAAACGGAGATATTCAACTTCCTCCCGCAGAACCATTACCGAACTCTAACATTATGGCACCTTATGTGTTTTTAGGAGACGAGGCATTCCCACTAAAAACATTTATAATGCGACCTTATCCAAGAAGGCTAGCGACAGATGTCACAAAAATAAGATTCAATAAAAGATTATCTGCTACGAGAGTTGGCGTAGAATGCACATTTGGAATGATGGCCTCGAAATTTCGAATACTTTATAAACCTATAGAGACCTCGGTTGAAAACGCTATTAAAATTGTAATGTCAATCTGTCTCTTGCACAATATTTTAATAGATATGGACAAAACATATTATAGCGATCAACAACACCTTATAAATCGTCGACGGCACAACACATTGACGACATTAAACAGAACCAGGCGTAATAATAACACTTCCAGAGCTGCGATTATTGCAAGACAGAATTTTACTAATTATTTCTCAAATTCGTCGTAAATAATGTAGTAAAGAAAATAAGTAATAAATAAAAAATATACTCACTTGTTTTATTTAGACCAAACTCCACTCTCTGTCACTCTTTAGACGGTTTTTGTAGTCATCTTTGCGTTTGTCCCAAAGAATTGGTCGATTACGCACCTCAATTATCAATTTATCTTCAAATGACATTTTAAACAAATCTCGCAAACATGTGCGTTGCGTTGACGTCAAGTTTACAAAATGGCGGCCGGCCGGATGGCTAAGTTCGCGCGAATAGAGTTTCAAACATTTGAGTCGCGCGACAGCGTCGTGCGATTGTCAGTTAGGACACCTATTAGAGTTCAATATGTTTCATCGCGCGTTCGTACGAGTAAAATTCGCGCGAACTTACGATGATCGCGCATTCGCTTTCTATTAGGACAATGCCTAAGAGTTAAGTATCGTAACAATAACAAATGCGCCGGCCGGCGACCGCTACACTCAGCAACACGGACAGCCTAACAAAGGGCTCTCACATAGCGACTCTCACATTACCTATATATCACATTACGATAATCACGCCTCGGGATCGGGACACTTGCGTTCTTATTCGATTTTTGGTACACTTTTGTGGGAATAAATTCATCCCACTTCTGAGCTAAAATTGTCAAGTAAAGTCTGTCTCAATCCAATTTAATGAAAATATAAACAAAGGCGCCATAATTCCGACCATAGAGTATTTAGTGATGTGGTAAAAATTAGACCATTTATGAATCGATAAATTAATTGATTGCTTCGATTAAATTAATTGAATGCTATTATGTTGGAGTTTAGAGTGTTAGTGGAGTTTTTATGTTATTAGTTCTCAAGCCTCGAGAGATGGCGCTGGTCATCGCGATTATAGAAAGAAATAAAAGGCTTAAATTGAACAGAGTAAAAATTTTAGTTTTTTAGTGTTTGTTAGTTTTTTTTTTATTTTTTGAAGGCGGTTTTTTTGTGTTTAATTCTCTTTATCAGAGTCCGATTCTGTATCCTCTGACGAGTCTGAGCCCACATTTACGTCTGAGCACACATAAACGGGGTGGTGACGCCGTCGGTGGCATCATCAATGATTCCATCTAAGCTCATCATTTTCTCCTCCTCTTTAATTACGTGGCCTACGCATTTGGTCCACTCGTTTCTGCTAATTCTATTTATTCCGTCTTCAAGTAAAGGCCTTAGTTCAGCCATTTTGAAAGATTTGTTATTTCTTGCCACATACGACTTTACCTGAGCCCATATTAGTTCAATTGGGTTTAAGTCGCAGTGGTAAGGAGGTAATCGGCAAACTATTATATTTTTTGATTTCGCTAACTCATCAACATATCTGGTTTCATAGTCGTCTCGCTGGATTTTAGAAAGAAGTTAAGCCTTTATTTCCGTTTCATCAAAAGGTATTCCCTTGTCACTCAACCAGTTTTGTATATCGTTTTTTCGCAAACTCATATTAGGCAGACTCTCCACTTTACGTGAGTGATATGTCGCGTTGTCCATGACCACCACTGAACCTGGTTCTATTTTGGTCAAAATTTTTTCGAACCTGTAATTCATAAAAAATAAGATGTCAATAAGCACGCTATTCATTTATATTAACATGACCATCAGACTAATTGTGGAACAGTTTTCAATCAAAGAGGTCCCCCGACTGCAATGACACTTGTTATTTAACTTTTTAGTTCGTTTATGGCAGGGCAGTCGTGTTTATAATATATTTTTTAATTTATTTATTTTTATTTCATACATTTTAGTGACAAATTATATAGTTTTGAAATGTGCTCATCAACGCCTTTCATTTGATGCCCATATTGTAATAATTGAAGAAGAAAATATTTTTTTCACATTTGAAAATAACGTCGTACAGTCGTCATAATGACTTAAAAAAAATTGCCAGTGTCACTCGGATTGATGTAAGGATTCTAACGATATCCCATATATCCAAATACGTTGACTTATTTCCAAATTATAGTGGAAAAAAGAAACTCACATACCCACAAACATACATGAACCCTAAACACATATACACTCCTTTTTGTGCAGTCGTGTAAAAACCTAATCACCTTTAAAATAACTCACCATTTCTCAAAGTTATGAGCGTCCATTTCCCCATGGTAGTCATCATCAGTTTTTTTGGCTTCGAATATCCACAAAGCGTCTTCTAAAAACCCCTCGCTAATTCCAATATGTGTAACTATGAGTCGTCTTCCTTTTGAGAGATTCTTTAATCCCGTTGATAGTCCTCTTAGGAAAGCTTGTCTAGAGCTCTGTATATCATCATCCATCCAAACATACGCCATGGAGTGACCTAAAAACAATAGTTAAATAAGCGATGCAATGTTAATAAACTTATTTAAGCATCGCTATCCTCGATTTTCAAAAAAGTTCAAAAAGTCTGTTTTTTCTAACATTTTGGCACAAATGTAAAAAAGTCAGCCAAAAAGCAAATTCTGATAGATTTTGTCTGCCTAAGCATTTCTTATTATGGCACCGAAGCTGTAGCACCGCTGTCCTTGATTTTAATTCAGTTCAAAAAGTTTGTCTTTTCATACATTTTGACACAAATGTGAAGCGGTGCTACAGCTTCGGTGCCATAATAAAAAATGCTTAGATGGACAAAATCTTTCAGAATAAAGCACTTTTGTCTTTTGGCCGGAACTTTCATATTTGGACCAAAAATTTATGAAACGTGGATGATATCATTTTAATAAATTAATAAATAATTCATCTAGTTATTAGTAAACAATGATGTTTTGTGGTCACTGACTATACTAATTTTTTAAATAAAATTAATTTACCTTGATTAACCCATGTTTCATCTAAATAATAGATTTTTCTGTTTTGTTTGCGGAAGTCTCTTATTTGTAATAAGTATTTTCTTCTCCAAACTTGCAAATCTTTTTCTGGATCTCTTGCGTTAATTAAAGTTGAACTTTTTCAAAATTCTATAAAAGGTTGCGCGAGAAAATGATGAGAGATCTTCGTCTTCGTTTACCGCATTTAAAACTTTGTCTACTGTTGCCAATTCCCCGGCGTAATAAAATTGATGCACTTTTCTGCGTATTGCGGTCAATGTAAAATCGTCCAATTTTTCGATGACTGTACGATTTGCTGGAATATGCTGTGGTGGAGAAGATACTTCGCCAGAAATTTTGTACTCTCTTAGAACATTAGACACGGTGCTTTGAGAAGTTCCCATTATCTCCGCAGTTTTTTTATGACATCAGTCGTATATGTATAGTTTGTCATCGTTTTTTCCACAAACTTCAATCTAGCCGTTATGCGGTGCGAACGGCGCGGTTACTTGTCCAAAAAATAAACTAGATTCTATTTACTTAACCCCTCACCTGTTTGGCCCCGCGCGGGCGCTGAGACTTTTAGTGATGCGGGTACTTGAGCCGGTACGGCGTCGTGAGTCAAGTGGTCCACTGTTTTGGTTTTTGTGGCCTTCCCGTTTACTAATACCACATATATTGTATATCGCTGGAATCCTAGATAAATTATCTACAATATTTTAGTACGTTCATTAAAAAATAATTTACTATGATCAAAGAGTATGCAAGTGAAAGTGAAAATAGGGTTGTATCTGACTTTGGTATCGAATAAATAAAAAAATAACAACTTATACGTTCTATTTCTGCACTTTATTTAAACTCTTACTATATAGTAATAGATATATATATAAATATTTACATCTTTTAATAGTAAAATGTAAAAAAAAAAACAAAACCGCATAAAGATATTTATTGTGCACATAAAAAAATCTCAAAAATAGCACAACATTGCATCTTGATTTTGTTTAACATATTGAATTAAATCTAAGTAATGTGTATATTTTAAGAAAGCTTATTTCATGTTTAAAAGAATACGTTAACAATAAGGCCACAACACTGCGTTTATTTCAAACAATAGGTAAAACATCAAACCCTTCGCTTTGGCGGTCGGTAGAACGACCTTTGAAACTACGCTTTTTACAAAAAAACAAAGCCAAGACATGAAACGATGAACTTTTATTCTAAAAGTACATGAAATAGGCTTACAATAGCAAACAAAAAAACTTTTATTACTCACTAAAATAAAAAGTAACAAGCTTTTACAAATACAAAATTTATGGGCCGTGCCGCCATTATATTGAACAAGTACAGAGTGATTAGTATGGATAAGCCTGTGTCATCATGGTATCTATGATACGAGTGTAGCTTTTTTTTATTTTTTTACATAAAACTAGCGTCGTATATCCAAGTATGAATAAAGTTTTTAAATTTACACCATTTGTTTTTTTAACCGACTTTTAAAAAAAAAGGTTATTTTTAACCGACTTTCTAAAAAGAGGCTATCTTTTTTTACATAAAACTAGTCTTTGGGTATGAATGAAATTATTAAATGTACACCATTTATTTTAACCGACTTAAAAAAAGAGGTTATTTTTTTCCATAAATATTTTTTAACATAAGACTAGCGTCTTTGGGTATGAATGAAATCATTAAATTTATACACCATTTTGTTTTTAACTGTTTACATTTTTATATTTTATTACACAAATTAATATGTGGATACAATACAAAGAATATTACAAGCCTGTTCAGGAAGTAATAGAACATAGTATCCGCTGCCATCCGCCGTTTTGGATAGTCAAAGTCAAAATATCTTTATTCAAATAAACTTAGAAATTATGCGCTTTTAAATCGTCTATATTCTTTCAGGAAGAACATAGCATCCACCGCCATCCGCCATTTTTGATAGTCATAGACATGGGCGTTTTCGATATTTTATGATAACCGATATGTAACCGATATAGAGTTTTAATATCGGATATGATATCCGATATCACATATCGATATACCTTGTTGTACGGTTTGCTAACTGAGAACGGATATACGATAGGTACAAGATAAATTGACTTTTATAAGCTAACAAATTAGAGCGGAAATCGCCTACTCATTACGCCATAATATCTGAATAACCGCGTCATCTCTTTTACTCCAATGTAAGTATACCGTCTCAGAAAGAGAAAAAGCGAATATCAACTGAACCAAGATATCGTATGTTCGGTTATGAATAGTTTTGTCGATTTGAGTTATATGGTTTCGTTTCAGTTTTTTGATATAGACAGTTTTTCGATATACAGTTTTGAGTTTTGGTCTTGATATTATAGTTTTTAAAATATCGGTTACGTAAAATCTTATATCGATATGATATGATATCTAACTGATAGCCGATACAAGATACGTTTTGATATATCGGTCTCATGTCTATAGTCAAAGCCAAAATATCTTTATTCAAATAAACTTAAAAATTATGCGCTTTTCAGATAAAATATTGTTTATAATTTTTAAATTTGAGATTTAAGCATTCACAATGCTATTTTTATACAATACTAAATAATATACTAGAAAAAATACGACTCGCACCAGATCATGTTCTCAGACGGGAATCGAACCCGCGATCCAAAGGTCGCTGGTTCGATTCCCGTCTGAGAATTTCATTCTTAATAATTATTTTGTTAGGTTAATAAAATATAAAATATTTTACTAAATAATATACTAGAAAAAATACGACTCGCACCAGATCATGTTCTCAGACGGGAATCGAACCCGCGACCTAAGGTTGCGACCTTAGGTCGTAACTTAGTAAAATATTTTATATTTTGAACCTAACAAAATAATTATTAAGAATGAAAATTAAGAAAACATGTATCTATGCAAAGCGCAACGTTGCAGCCAATGCACTGATATTGCGTACGCTTTTTGCAGACACCACAGGCACTGCGTTTACGCTGCTTCCATTTATCGTCATAGGGAAATCTCACCTTGGAAAATGCATGCATTGGCTCCAACGTTGTCGGTCGCAGTTGGCCATGTTTCGCAAGAATTTCGTCCACCAAATTCTTGCGAAAATTCCGGTGCTTTATAAAGTGGGTGTGTGGATGCTCAGGTGGTGGGCTCTCTTTGTGTAAAATGAACGCGTTGAGCACACTGACGTTCAGAAGGCGGCGAAAAAACTTCTTGTACCACACCGCGGTACGCTTTCTTTCTATGGGATAGGAAGACAACATCTGGTCTTTCTTATCTACACCGCCCATGCGGACGTTGTAGTCGTGCACCAATGTTGGTTTGCCTTTCCCATCTCTAGCAGCAGAAGCCGCGCCGTGGTAGGTCGATATTAGAGCGACAACGTTTTTATCTTTCCAGATCAGAACATCCACATCCCCACTCGTGGCCCCGTGTAAACTGCCAAGACTAAGAGGCTTCTTTACCAGCGCCTTTAAATTCGCGGGCACATGTTGCCGGTTTAGGCGAAGTGTACCAGCGCAGTCATAGCCTCGGCTCTTTAAAATCCTCGCCAACATCGGACTATTATAGTAATTGTCCATAAAAATTGTATGCCCCTTGTTCTCGAGCCCCTGAAGGAGCTCGAGAACAAGCGGTGTAATGTACCCCAGCTTGCTTACCTCATCATCACTGCGACCGGCATGCACTTTAAAGCGCCACAGGTAGCCCGTTTTCGAGTCGCACACCTCGTATGTTTTCACTCCTTTGGCTGCTGCCTTATTTTTAATAAACTGATTTATACTCAGCCACCCCTTCCACTGAGTTAAAGACTCATCTAAAGCAACGCATTGCCCCAGATGATAGAGCGCTTGAAATTTTACATTCAAGTGCTCTACCACTGGAGCAATTTTCGCAATTTTGGCCTCAGATTTAGAAAGGTGACTGATGTTATTGTTGTTGTCAAAAAAGTGCAGCATTGAGCAAAGGGCTTGAAAACGGGTGTACGTCATATACCTACCAAATACTGGGGTATCAAAAATTTTGTTGTTAACTGACCAGTATTCGGTCAACTCTGTTTTATGGACGATGCCGGTCGCAATTATGATGGCAAAAAATACGTAGATTTCATCCGCATTTGTTGCATTAAATAGTAGTTTTCTACTGTGTCCACCTAAATCACCTCGATCCAGGGCAACCTCCAACGTTTGATCTGCGTATCGATTTGTTTCCGCAGCTATATACTCCATAAAGCTGCGGTCCCAGATCGACACGAAGGCCTCGTACGGCGAGGAAAACGTGGAGGTTGGCCCTACGCGTGCACCTGTGAATGTCTCCCTACGGAGGTGTGGGGAAATGGCGGGTTTAGGCAAAGCTTTCCACTCGAAATCGCCCATAGAGTGTGGCCCAAAGTTCGCTAAAACTGATGCGGAATCGGATGGCGTGGATACTGATGGCGCAGATGCAGATGACGTGGTTGCGGATGGCACGGATACTAATAGCGCGGTTGCGGATGGCGCTGATGCGGGCAGGTCTCCGGATAATGACTGCGACTCCTCGCTGAAATAATCATCTTGGATGAGGGAGTCTAGAAATACTCGATCACTCCAAGGAGCCAGCCACCCATATTCACCATCATCATCCTCGTCGACATGCTGGTCGTCATCATCGCTCCCGTAATTTATAATGTTCTCCAGCTCCGGATCCAGCACATTGTAAATTAGCTTTCTTTTACGACAAACCAATACAGACGACGAGGTTCTTGCACTCTGCGGGGTATTCGCATTCGTCCCAATCTCCCGGAAGTCAGCTGGTGAGGGCACCTGCGAAGCTGGTGAGGGCAACTGCGAAGCATACGCATTCACCTCTGGTGTCGCAACTGGTTCAGCTTCTGGCGAGGGCACTGAGGACCGTGGCGTCCACGCGAGCGCTGAGGTCGCGATCGATTCAACTGGTGAGGGAACTGAAGAAGATCGTGGCGTCGGCCTCGTCCACGAGGACGTAAAGGTCGCGATCGACTCGGCCAACGACGGCTTAGGTTGGTTGGGGTCCCATCGCCGTGGCACTTTTTTGCGCAACGGTTCCTCAAGTGGGATCCCAACATCTACTGTGGCAGAATCTGGTGCCGTTGTTAGTATGTCCCCCACATAAAATGACGACCTAAAAAATTAAACAGTATATTACAAAAACAGCTGTATAAACATAAATAATGTAGTTACTTAGTAAAAATAAACATCCATTACCGCACCTCTCAATTTCTTGTGCGGGTGCACCCCGACCTCGACTTCCTCTAGTTCGCACCCCCCGTCCTCGACTTCCTCTAGTTCGCACCCCCCGTCTACCCCGTTTAGCCCCCCTTAGCACTTGAACCCCCTCTGGTTCTACCCCCCTGCCCCTACCTCTCCCCCTTCCCCTTTCTCTACCACGTTCACTTCCTCCACCACCAACATCACCACCTCTTGTTCTTAAGCCATGCAAATTTAATAAAAGAAAATAATAATAATAATAATGATAATAAAAAATCAATAAAAGAATAAAAAGAAATTAAAGCAAAGATTTTTTAATTCGAACAAAATAAGGCAAGTAAAAATGTCTTATCCATACTAAGTTACTGATTTAAATCCGCCATTTTGGAGTACAAACACAACTTGCTATCCTACCATAATATGGTTACACTACTACTTGCTTCATAACCATAAAATGGTTTTATCAGTACCTTCATTACAGTTATCGTGATTTATTGAAATTAAAACGAATTTAAGGGATTCTGCTATTCATAACTATTTGTTTATGACATTATTCACTCGATACAACAAAAACAATGCGTTAAAATCAAGAAAAAATAGGTAAAACCGTATGAATTAAGTCGGAGTGCAGGCGAATTGATGATATTGTATCCCAAGAAAAAGTGTTTGAATCATAATTACAGGCACGAATCTGAATAACTTTGACAAAAAACGATAAAGCACTTACCTAGGCATGATTTCTTCAAATTATTTACTTTTATTATCCACACAATAGCACTTTGTTTCCAAACAAGCCGACAGTGACAGTCGCTGTACAAGACACTTCCTACAGAGCACAGAACAATATTACTCAGGGGAGAAGAATTGTATCTCCATAGAAAAAAAATGGCAACCTAAATTTATTTACGTATACAACTAGCGCTGCAGCGGATTGTCAATGAAAACTTCTAAGCGCGCGATTATTCAAACTGCTTTTTTTAAATTACCAAATCAAACTAGTTTGGATCTTTTTGTGAAGAGATGTCGATAATATATAATGTATCACTTTCTTTAGTGATAAATTATATATTAACATCCCTTCACAAAAAGATCCAAACAAATTTTTTCAGTAAAATGTTGTTTTCCTTATTATTTAATAAATAAAACAATTCTTTTATACTTAATGTACGGAATTTTTATTAACATAATATACACTTCTCTTATTTTACACAAAATGGCTCATTCATAAGATAGTTTGATGTTATGGCATAAGAATAATTCTTATGGTTAAAGCTAGGATGACCGAAAATAGGGTATTTTGTTAGTATACTGAAACATACACCTTTATAAGATGATATATTCTCCAATTGTTTCCGCGATCCTCGTTTTATCATTAATAAATCTACACATAACATTGAACAGTTTAAAATTAAATTGGACAGGTTTCAATTTAATTACATCTAAGTCTTTGGAGGTTCTTTTAAAAGTTGTAAGAAATCAAGCCATTGACAAATTCAGTAAAACAGCAGTACAAAACATTCTCTAATAACTGTTCATCTTTTAAGAAAATGAAATAGATATGTAGACGGCAAATTGCAACAGAATATAACAATATTCTATGTATGTCGGTATGCTTTTGAAACAACTGTAACATGCCTTTGTTTCATTGTTTCAAAAGCATACATACATACATAGAATATTGTTAACAACAAATTATTCATTATGAACTTCAAACTACAATTATCAACTTTTTTAAAACAGATGCTTAGAACTTAATCAGTTATAAACACAAACAAATACATTGCGTGCATTAATTATGTTTTAAGATTTTCATTTTTCTCTCCACAGCCTTCTTTTTATCATCTTCTTCCATTTCTCTGTTTTTTAATATTATAAAACGTTTCATTACAATACAAAAAGTGCTAATTTTTAAATGGTTAACATTCACTTCTAAATGCTCTTCACATTTATTTAAAAAATCTAAATTCACATTTTCTAATACATTCATAATTTTAACTTTTATATTTGGAGTCCAAGCATCTGTTCTTAAAAAGTTATTAATTATTGTTGCCATTGTTTCAACACACACAATCATATCTTTATTTGCATATTGTAAAGAGTTAGTTTTATCACTATATTCCTTAAAAGTAATGAATGTGTGTGCAGCTTCATTATTTTCGGACAAGAATGCTTTTCTGCAATTTAAACATTCACTATTTCTTATTTTTTTAATAATAAAGCCGCACACATATGCACAAGCTTGGCTTTCGGGCGTCGCCATCTCAGTTGCTTCGACTGCATCGCAATATATTGATTCTATGTCATATATTTCTTCGCTTATCATAGTCGGAGTTTTATCAACTTTTGGGCTCTGATCTACAGCCATAATAAAATTTATTAAATTATTTGATAATGTGCAGGTGTCATCTTCACAATTTTTTTTCAGACCCGAATATTTTAAATTACTAACTATTGCGGTTTTAAGACCCGCTACAAATTGTTGGACTGTGGGGTTGTTATTGGAACCACTACTATATCGGATGCAGCCGAAGCAATTTTCTAGTGGATCCTGATTTAGCCGACGCGTTGATAGAGATTTTATTCCACTTGATTGCAGGTTTTTCCACAGGTGTT
Organism: Catoptria pinella; assembly: GCA_963556745.1. Lineage (NCBI taxonomy): Eukaryota > Metazoa > Arthropoda > Insecta > Lepidoptera > Crambidae > Catoptria > Catoptria pinella. Next base: position 11,225,069 of record OY750777.1, on the reverse strand, counting down.
CTATTGCGTTCATTGTGTGTAACCATCCATTCTGAGAGGGAGGATCGACAGCAGACCCTACGTATTTCATATTCGATATGAAATTTTTCATTTCAAAGAATAATTCTAAATGTGGGCTTCTAGGAGTCAAGTTTGTGGAATATTTTTTTCCACCGCGCAAATCTGCAGTGTCTGCGTTCACAGCATCAAAGAGCTGATCAAATTTGTGGGTGAATGTTGCAGTCACGTGGGCTTCACTTGGTAGTTCATCTGTGAAATAATAATAAATCTTATTAGAGATTACCTTCATGTATTATAGTAACTAGCTCCCAATCGCGACTAAGTCTGCCAGCACCTGTCTTATAAGAGTTTGTCATTATTTTTTTACTGCATTTGTTACTTTTAATAATAATATGCTGTCTGGTTGACTTTATCCAACTAATATTATAAATTGAGATTTTATATTATTTTTATGCATTCACAGTGCAGTTCTGTAAGTATAGGAAAAATGTGATAGTAAAAAACCACGAGCCCTATAAGTAGCTTTCATCCCGCCTGAAAGCTACTTATAGGGCTTGTGGTTTTTACTATCACATTTTTCCTATAATATTATAAATATGAAAGTTTACATGTTTGAATGTTTGTAACTCAATCACGCCAAAACGGCTGAACGGATTTGGCTGAAATTTGGGACACAGATACTTTGTAGCCTGGAGAGGTATATAGGCTACTTTTTATTCTGGAAATGTATCACATTCCCGCGGGGTAACATCGTGTAGTTCACGCGGGCAAAGCCGCGGGCGGAAAGCTAGTAATCTATAATACTTGGGTTAAACCCGTTTAATTATGTTTAATAAATAAATATTTATTACTCACTTGTTGCAATTTTGGCTAAGATACCAGCTGAAACGGAGTGGCTAAATACTTGCGCAGCCAGTTTCACTTTCATTTTCTGTTTAATATTAGGATTCAGATGCTGCTCTGACAGTGCAGGAGCAAAAACAAAGTTTGAATTATTTTTATCTAAATTATAAAAGGCTTCAATGTGTGCCCATTTAGCCAAACCTAAAACAATAAAAAAAAAATTCTAGCAAAGTTTCTAAGTCATCATCAGCATCATCATTAGCCACAGCGTCAGCCATCATAAGTTCCCACTGCTGGGGCACTGCCCTTCCTTATGAATGGATAAGGAGAATGGGCCATGACCCACCACGAGGGCTAAATGCGGATTTGTGGGTATTAACAACTGCAATCGCAGCCGGCTTGGCAGGACCAATGGCTTCACTTGCCTTCTGAAGCACGGAGGAGCTTGAGATTAAGTTTTTGGGGACCAACCATTGCGAAAGTTGAAGTTAACTTCAGGCCGAGCGCGCTGACCACTGCGCCACGGGCTTCTCAGTTTCAAAGTATTACTTGGCAAATCTTAGCAATATGTAGTCACTTTTTGGAAGATAAGTATGTAACTGTCAACTAGTACTAGCTAATTACCTAATATGAAGTAATTATTTGTACCTTTTTCATTTCCTCCAATAGACTGGAGTTCAGATTTACACTGAACATTATGTTTAATAAGAAGATTTCTGGTGCATTTAAGCAGATGTGGAGGATCAAAAATAGCAACAACTTCTTTATCATTATGTTTGAAATATGGTTGTGTAGTAGTGGCACCTAATAATTTTAAAACTTTAACATTTACTGTTGACATGTCGCAGACAGTTGCAACAACATTAATGTTTGCATTGAAACATTCTGTCAGTATCTGAAAAGAATTAAAATATAATTTGAAATAAATTATTCTATTTTATAAATAAGAGTAATTTCTTACTGTTACTCAGAAACAAATTAAGAATCCATTTTTAGTCTCCAGGCGAAGCAAGGTTCAGTTTCTCTAGTGCATTTTATTAATATTATAATAAATGAAAATGCTAAATATGCATATTTCAAATAAACTAATTTATTACCTCTTTTAAAATTACAGCCATCCTATCTGCTTTCAAGGAATGTGATAGGTAATAAGCAATTGGCTGCTTCCATTTTTTCCTTATACCCGAAAGCATAAACACAAGTGCTTTGGTGGCAATTATATTCTCCCTGCCATAGTTGCCAAGATCTTGAAATCCTTTTACTTGATCACTTTTAGGGTCATATGCAAAATGCTTTCTTATTGACATTTCATCAAAGGATAATATACATATATTATAGTCTTCATTGTCTTCTTTTAATTGTTTTGTACTCATTTGTTTCAGATTCAGATTCAGATTCAGATTCAGATTTTTATTGCATATTTTCAATGACTCAAAGATATGTTTGTTGATCCCTGGTTTTAAGGGCACTCTGTTTAAAAGTTTATTCAAACTGCTTTGGCATGGCAAAGCAAATAGCCTTCTTAAAAGGCGGTAACAGGCTGGTGACTTTTTATATATCACTAGGGCCATTATTTTTTGCTTCAAAGTGTATCTTCGGCCCTTTGGTTTTTTCGGGCAATTCTTCAATTGGCTTTGCAATAAGACCAGAAATGAACTGCTAATTTTCATGTCACAAAGCTTTTGAATATTTTCATCTTCACTCAGAGTTTTAACAGCATTCTTTTTCTTTTTAATTATTTTTCTTAGCCGAGCTATTTGTCTTAACTTGTTTTTGCAAATTTTATAAAGTTTTAATTCTCTGGGGGACATTTCTTGGGATTTTAATATATTAAGCGACTTTAAAATGCCCTTGCGTCTTTTTGATGCAGATGGTGATTTAGTTTGTAATGGCAAAACTTGTTCATTCTAGAAACAAAATAAAAACCTTTCATCAGAAATCAAAACTCGTTTGTCATTATATAGTAGTCTACCAACACAAGTTTGAAAGTACTAATCTCAAAAACAATACATTCTGAAAAAGAATAGTCTATTTATCTACCTGTTTGCTACATGGCAATTCATCTACACTATTCATAGAAGTTTGTTGGATATTTAATATTCCACTTGTAGAAGGTTGTTCTGTGTGTTGAATAGAAGGATCAATATTTTCTATTGATGACAATGGCACTCTTGTGGGTTGCTTTCTTCCAGCACAAGTTAACAGCTCATTCTGAAAAATATTTTTTGTAATTAAGCTTACAATGAATCAATAAATCTTTCTCTGACCAAATCTTTAATAAAATTCATTATTTATAAAATTTAATAAATTAAAGATTCCTTTCTACATGAGAAATACCTATATAACCTTTTACAATTACTATATGCTAGTAAATTACACTTTTGGTTTTAAAAAAATAACAAGATATTAAAATACTAGAAATAATAGTGAATCGATTCGAATTTAAATTGCGAGCTTGTTGTAGGTGTGTTCAAAATTATTTTAATATTTGTCTGCCTGCCTAGCATGACCATCATTATATCACGCGATATGATATCATACTGTCTTGCTTACTCCCTCCACTAAGGTGTTAGCAAGATATAAGCTCTTTATCATGCGTCAATAGTCGATAAATGCTGCTCATGCTAGGCCAGCTGGTATATAAACAAGTAAAATTAAATAGCATTATGAATGCAAAAAATTAAAAATAATAATTTAAATAGTTAATTTGATAAAACTGTCAAGTTCAAGTTAAAATCATTGTGGTTTTTTAAAGTTTACTTTTACTGATTTAAAATTTTAGATTATACATACCACATTAGATACATTTTCCTGTTCATTCAATACTTCATCAAATTGTCTTGCATAAGGAACAGCAAATTTACTGAGTTTTTGTCTTTTATTATCATAAAATTGCGAAGAACTAAAATGTCTTCCGCATAGAACCTTGCTGGAATTATGCAGAGAAATTAAAGATTCAATGGACCAATTTTCATTCGGCCAACAATATTTAGCCCAAGCACGTGCCCTGCAATTAAATGATTATGTCACATAGCTTTCACGATGTAGAAATCAGACAATATTAATTTTAAACTAGGTAGGTACTTACTTGGTGGCATTGCTGGTTCCTGGATTTGGGAACCTGTGATACGTCACAGTTAAGTCTTCAGAACGAGTTCTTCCGCACTTAGAACATTTTCGATGGTTGTTTGCAGACATTTTGCTTCAATAATATAAAAAAAAACAGTTGCTTATTACTACAAAACTTAACCTAAAACGTACTTTCGTATGATTAACACTAAACTTAACTAATAACGTCCTTGCGTAAGTATAAACCACTAAACTTAATTAACAACGTCCTTGCGTAAGTATGGTAAGTATTTAAAATGCAAAAGGCAAAGAATTTGCAAAATAATACAACAAACAAAATGTGGAGAGAAACCTCGACTCGATCAACACGTAAACAACCATGGCGGAAGTGTGACCAGTTTAGAATCGTTTTTAAAATGAAGGATGTTTTTTTATATGGTATACTTGGGCAACACACACATGTAAGATTTATTGTATGTGTGCAATATTATGAGCCAAACTTTTCTTAGGAAGATACCGGACCCTGCTACAGAGTAAAAACCCATAGATTTTTTCTTAACACTATGGCTGCTGAACTAAATTCGCACGGTACCGCTAACTGCTGCGCTCGCCTCGCTAGGCGAGTCCATAGCACACGCGTTTGTCCAGTGATAAATTGCACCGCGTGTGCTAACTGGACCGACTAGGTGAGTCGGGCCCTGGCGCAACGATTGTTCGCGTGGACTCTCGACGTGAGTCGGCGAACATGCCAGTCGAGTCCATACTGACGCGACGCCTGTGCTCACGGATGCGCTACGGGAGTCCATAATAATAAATTGATATTGTATGTTTTTTCATCTCAACAAATAAAATAATATACCAGAAATCAGCTGTTTCATACATTTTGATATTTCCGTAATTAATTTTTGTATGAAGCAGCCGATTTTTTTTTCGCGATTTAAAGTTTGTCCCTTAGTAAAAGTTGTTCAGTTTCATGGTCCTTATCTACCATATTCGGCATTACGGTTACTTTTGTTACATATTGTATATGTATAAATAAAAATCAATGTTTAAATGTTTGTGTTCTAATGAACTCCTATATAAACATTTATTTATAAATTGTTTAAACATAAAAAAATAAATCAAAATGTTTAAACGTATAATACGTTTAAACATTTTGATTTATTTTTTCAATACCTACTTGTTAGTATATTTTTTAGCTACCCTGCAATCTAGTGGAAATTAGCGAGTTTTTAAAATAAACTATACAACCCGCGCGAGCAAAGCCGTTTTGTTTTAGTGGACTCCGCTCGCAGGTTGCGAGCACAGCCGTTTTGTTTTGGTGGACTCGCGCTGTGAGTCGTTAGCACTGGCGCAACCGCCAAAACGTCCGACGCGCTAGGAGAGTCGACGCGCACACCTATCGCAATTTTTCGACTCACGACGTGAGTTTTGAGCAGCCAAAGGGTTAAGGCAAGTCTGTTCTCATTGACTCATATGCAACTACACAGACTAGACAGCCCATCTGCCCTTCCACAGGCAACAAACACTCAATGGAACGGAGAAAACAGACTTGAAGTACGGCCCGATTTTTATGCCATAAAATGGCGTTCAATCAGTTGGGGGATAAAAAATGGCGCCATTTTATGGTATCGAATCAGGTGAGGGGTTAATCACTTCCCACTTAATTGACGAACTTACTACTTAATTGGCTATTTCCACGCGAAAAATTAGTTCGCCGACAGCTTAAGTTGACCCGTGTAAATGGGTCATAACGGACCCGCAGGCTGATTATCTAATTAAAAACCACCTAGCGACCGGTTTGATTTGACAGATGAATGTGATGTATACATTGCTTCTTCTTTTTGGGTTAAAAAAATCATACTAAAAAAAAGTAGCTATGTATGTGAAATGAAACCGGTCGCGAAATACATTCTATTTAGATAATCAGCCTGCCGAGAATAAAATTAATTGAGATTTTTGTGATATTTTTATCAATAAAGATAAAGTGATATTTTTTTTCGATAACATAACATCGATTCATAATCGATATAAGAAATTGAACTAATAATTGAATTATCTGATAGACTTTTACGTCAAACACTATGCGATCACAGATTAGATAAGATTTTTGCTTGGATATATAACCTAGAGATGAGACGTACTAGGCCAAATACGTACCGAGTCTTGCAAGTACGAGTACACCAAAATACTTATTCCATAAACCTGTTCCACGAGTATTTAGAAGTATGCGTTTTTAATTACTCTACTCTTTTCGATTACGTATGTTGTTTACTTATAATTCGCTCTGCACAATATTCTGAATAACAAAACATACATTGGTTGATATAAACACTTAGTATAAAGCTTAATAAACAAAGAAGTAGTTATTTAGAATAAACTTTCTGAAGTTGCAGAAACAACAATCTTAGGTATAAATTCAAATCGAAAAATTTCCTTCATGCTTCAACAGGCTTAGGACTGTCAGCTTCAAATACGCATCTAGAGTTCGGTAGATAAATGTTAAATAGGTATTTTATTAGTGATAAATATCTTCATAACTTTCATAAACGCTAATATGTTAAACTAATAATTCACTTTAACCGCGAGAAAGCAATACGAGATGCCAAAAACAACTGATGATAATTTTATTCAAATTTGAATAAAAACACACGACAAAGCAAACGGTCACGGCTAGAAGTTAGAATATGAACCTTAATTACAACAACTTAAAGTATTATTGTCTAGCTGCGGAAACAAGACAGAAAATCTTTGGACTCGCTTACTCAGACGCTTACTCATACCCAACCCACATTGCAAACAAAAAGCAGCTTTAACACGTAACATTAAGGTTGATCGTAAATGTATAGGAATCACTCTCACTCACACTTAGATCGAACGCGTACCGACCGCGTCTTCGAGTCTCCGACTCTGCCTTACTAATAAGTTTGTGTGAGTAATTGAGTAATGTACGCCGTCAAATGTTCGATACTTCTAAATACTCGAAACGCGTTGGACGCTGATTCGATACTCAGTATTTAGACGTCCAAGCAAAAACTTATTCCAAAGACTTATTCCAGTAAATACGTCTCAACTCTAATATAACCTCACTTTTCTTCTTAAATTTTTCAACAAAAAATTCAGATTTTACATATAATTGTTACCATTTTGTTTGACCTATTATGTTTTAAAGCAGGGGTCTCCAAACTACGGCCCGCGGGCCAGGTGTGGCTCGCGAGGACAACAATCCGGCCCGCGGAAGCGGGCCGGGATTACTTGATATCTGGCTCGCCATAAACTGTTTTGAATACTCGTATATTGTAGCATTTAAAATGTAAGTAAATAAGTCATGGGTAGTAAATTAAGATAGGTAACTCTTTGGTCATGTTAAATAATATGTTTTATTTATTGTACCTACTATACAAAATTATATATAGATAGTTGAAGTCTCGCGTGGCAATGCATGGCAGCGGTTTCTAACTGCATCTATGACTGGTTACACTTTCCACAACTTATTAGAAGTCCGTTCATTTTCGTCAACTCTGTTAGGATCAATCACATGTAGGTTGACCCGTAACATAAAAAAGCGCTCACGTGACATAGCATTAGCTATTGGATCAATCGAAATTTTTGATGCCAATACATTTTTATTCGAGGGCATTTAATGCAACTCATCATCCCATGAACTCCAAAGATTTTTTTTATTTCATTGGGTGTGCATATCGGTTTCATTTCAATATATGGGGAGTTTGGGTTGATTTAGTAGTAACATTATCACTATTACACACAAGCACTGTATTACTTTGAATATCACTTATAACCATAACGTCAACCTGAACATCAATGGCATGTGTTCTGGTATGATCCTGCTATTGTTAATCTGGCTGTCATATGTCAAGTTTATGGTCACTCTGTTATGTCATGTCTCTTTAACTTAACATCATAATTGTAAATGTGATAATATTTATATAATAACAGAAATAAACACTTAATTAAATATATTTTTATTACTTTACAACATGGTGTCAGAATAAAACTCGATCATCATGGAGTCGGCACTATTCGAAGTGATTAAACAACAATCTGAAATCTTGACAGCCATGCAAAAGCAGCTGCAAAAAGTACAACAAGCATCTGAAATACCAGAAAAAATGTTGTTGTACAATGTACGTTGTGGAGCAGGGGCTCCAATGAATACAGAAACAACAGACCAGACCAAAGCGCTTAATACCTATTTTCTTAAATGGTTGGCTAAATTATAAAAATGCAACCAGCATGATTCTTTGGGGAAAAGATTATGTGACAATAATATGATCAGCTATAATGTTATAAACGAGATATTTGCTGTTTTATGTTTGCTATAGGTATCCATTTTAAATGAATTGTTAATCGTTCAATGTATGATAGGATATGACACAATTACTTGGACATGGCACAAGATATTGAGTTACACAGTTGGGTACATTTATTAGTTTGTATAGTTTAGTAAGTAATATTTATATGAAGGTTGGTTATAAGCTTCAAACAAACTAATTTGACAAATAAAATTATCTACATTGGTTATCTTGGAACTTGAAGTCTCTATCAAAAGAAATGCCCAGTATTATGTCTCCAATCTATTTCTTTTTTCATGGAAGTATTATCGAGGAACAAGAGGCCTTATCTTTCGGTCAATATCCATCACTGGACACTATAATCATGAGAAGAATGTATATCTAGATAGTCAATTAGCATTAATTGGAAATGTAATTCGTGTCCTGTCAAGACTATTTCCTCAATATTGCAGACCCAAATTAGATGTGATGAAGATTGATGAATATCTCAAGGCAGATAATAAGAATAATGAATATCTCAAGGCAGATAATAAGAATTATAACTTTCAATTTATTCAGAACAATTCTGACATTTCCTTATTACTTAAACCCCAAGTAATAAATTTCCCAGAAAGACTACTGTATATAAATGCTTATTTAATGAAAGGTCTAGAAACCACATGGGTACAAGATTAAGAAAGTTGAAATGGCACAAACGTATTCTCAGCCGACGAAATAGTAAAAATTGGCCAAGACGTGTCGGGCTCGTGGTACTTAGTATGGAGTTCTCTGTGCGTGTGTCCGACTGGCACTTGACCGGTTTATATTTTGACTAAAAAAATCACTGCTGCCGTCATCTAGCACGTACTCTACGTCTTTGCCACGGAACTGCTCCACTTTCGGAATAAAAATATTCCCTAAAGGCATTTCTTACTGCCAGAGCATCAGAAGTTGACTGTCCTCCAATACCTCTGAAATTTGCCAATGCATTCATGTCTCTCAACGTTATCATTTGATCTCTTTCTGACCAAAATAGCATGTACAATCGCGTAAAATGTTATGTAGGCAACATATTGCCGTAACGACTGTGACAGTATGATCGTGACTCATAAGTAATCTCCTTTCAAATAATCTATTTTTTTTCACTAATATACCAAATGTATCTTCAACTGTATTACGTGTTCGGCTCAGGCGGTAGTTAATATTTTTTTCCTTCATCTCCTCTGGCGTCGTCAAATACGTACTTAATCCTTCGTCTGCAATGATTACATGTGGCAAGACTGTGTTCCCTCCTGGAAGTGCTTTTGGTGAAGGGATGTTTAAACTTTCGTCGCTTAGACGCTTTCCCAAAGTAGAATTTTTTAATATGTTGGCATCTGAATTTTTACCACAAGCGCCAACATCTATGGCAATAAATTTATAATTTGCGTCTACCAATGCCAGTAACACTGTACTAAAGTATTTTTTGGAGCAATAATACATAGAGCCACTATGCGCCGGAGCTTGAAATAATATATGTTAACCGTCAAGAGCTGCAACAGCATTGGGAAAATTCAATTTTTTGCGGAATATTATTTCTGACGTCATCCACAAAAATTCATCTGGCGTAGGCATTACAATCGGTATTACTTTACATGTTGAATAAACTATTGTACGAATTGTGCTCTCGCCCATACGGAAACTATCCGACAGCGATGTAAAAGAATTTCCGGTTGCTAAAAACCTGTAAAAAAACATTGTATAGTAGGTATTTTATTTTCTGTTTTATTGATTTATTAAAAAAAAAATTCCCAGGTACAGCATGTAGAGAAAGATGGACAAGAATACGAGAAAACAATAAAAAGGCGTTGAGTTTAAGAAAGACCAAAAGTGGTCAAGCCGCAACCAAAATAAAACCGTCTAAATACAATAAAGAGCTCAGCTTCCTCTTTCCCTATATAAACGACGAAGAACAGAGTTTCAAATATATCAGTACCAGCACAAGAAACGCCCTCTTCATTTATTTCCCGACATTCAGAATCTGGAGAAGATTCCCAATATTCAGAATCGCCATTACCGAGATACACTCCCAACTCCAACTCGCCCCTGTAGTCGTACATCATCGCACAGATCCACAGCCAATCCTACCACTAGTGTAGCAACAGTGCTAAAAGACTATTTGGCCGAATAAAACCGGTCACATGATTCTGCGCAAAATAATATTAATGTAAACCAAGATCCTTTAATAGATTTTTTTATGAGTATGGCTAGAACTGTACAACGACTTGATGGAAAGAAACAACTGTACATCAAAGGTCAATTGTTTCAATTAGTGCATAATGCAGAACTGGAAACGCTAAATGAAAAGGAGGCTACTTCTTTACCTATTGAAACGGTTCACTCCCCTGAAATGACCCCCTTTACCTTGCCGCTAAATCCAGTACAAAATACTACAGTGTTCGAATCCACAATGATATCTGGACAGCCTCAGTTCACCAATACAGAAGTTCGCTCGTAATTACTAATAATAATAAAATTGTTAAGAAGAAAGACTGATTTGATTTATACATATAATATTAAGAAAGATGACTTGTGATAAGTGAATTATGTTTCTCAGATGCTAATTAGAATAATTATTATTGTGTCTGCACGGCAATACGACGTATGTTAATTGTGTAAAAAGTAAAAGCTAGTATTGTGTTCTGGATACTAGATTGTAGCATACTTTGTAATTTGATTTGATTTTCTCTTTTTTTTTCTTGGTGTGGAGGATGTTAAGAAATGTCAAAATGTCTCGTTGTAGTCTGTGGAAAGGACAAGTGTTCTGTCAAAAAATAACGCTACAATCTGTGGGTTTTTTAAAATAAATGTAATAAAAACATAGACTTAGAAAAATTCTATTTCTATGAATAAAAATGTAACAGAACTTTTTGGCGGGCTTTTGAAAAGTTGAGCGTGATTTTTAAAGTTTTATTTACAAATTAATTATAAATACTGTATATTGTAAATTCTGGAAGATTTTTCTTAGATTATTTTTGGGTGAAATTTTGTTATAAGTATCAATTTTATCTTTTCCAGGTTGATAGTCATATCCGAGAGAGTCGAGTCCGAGTTTGTCACATCAAATTTCTCCAAGAGTGGAGATAACAAATTCATAGATGGGGATAAAATTTTCTGGGCGAACTAGGATGTCCTGTAGTGATGGCGGGATGGTTTTATGTGTTTCCATGAGCAGAGTGCTTAGTGCGAGTTTCTTAAATTCTTGCGAATAACTTTACTATCGCGTTAATCGAGTAAACGTGAAACGCGGCGTAAATCGAAAACGAGCGAGTGCGAGATGTAGTTACATGTAACCGCTCGATCTGCGTTTACTCACCGTGAATAGAGTTTTTTATTTTCTTGTGTTGGTAGGAAGTTTACGTCGTGATATAATCCAACCGATTTTAAAAGGGGATATCTTTCTATCTAGCTAAAAGAAAAGTATTAAAACTGCTGCTTTTGGATTTGGTAGGGTTATAGGAATGTGTTTACTTTTTCAGTCGACAAACTTTTGTTTTTAAAATAAAGCTTATCGCCCAAAAAGGTTGAGATGTTCGAAATAGGACTTGTAGAGTCAAACTAACTAATTAAGTCATTGATTTATGGTGTGGAAACGACGGTGGTTTGATTTTGTATTGTACACTCTTTCACCAAAGAACGTACCTAAAAAGTTTTGTCAAAAAAAAAGGTGTTTTGAAGTGTTTCAAGATTAAAGTGGTTCTGAATTATTGTGCGGACATGCTCATATTTACTGTTGATTTGGTTATTTCGTTATTTGTAAACGTACGAAACAACGCGAAAATGGGAACGAGCATGTCTCAATTCGAAATTATGGTTTCATTAATGGAGCAGTGAGTAACAAACATTATTTGAAAAATACTTTATAGTAGCTATACTTCTTTGCTTTATTATAATTTGTGTTATTTACGGTGTCAAATTGTTTTACAGACATGAAGATATCAGCAAACCCTCATCAAATGCAAGAAGCAGGGTTTTACATTTAAGGTTGTGGGAAGAACTTGCAGAACTATTAAATAGTGATGGAAGTGGTGATACTAAAACTGCTGAGAAATGGAAAAAAGTAAGTAAACTACACATCTAATTAATTAGGTATAGGTTAGGTTAGGTTATTATAGTATTTAAGTATTTTGACACTGCAACCCATTATCTGACTAAAAAAAAATTAGTTCCTCTAAAAGTGCCTATGTAATGTGATGTGATTTAGGCACTATTACCACAATGAATTAAAGCTACCAATAGCAACTCTGTCTCAACTTATTAAGAATATTGAACTTTTTAGGTGTCAATGTTACTCATCCAACGCGGGCTGTTTCTCCACCTCAATCTCCAGTCCGGGTACGACCTCACCCTTCTTCCGTTGGCCACACTCCTACTCAACGTGGCAGATGGGCTAGGAGAAATATATGTTCACCTCGAAGACTGGTGAGGCCTACTCAAACTGAACAAACCAGTCAAATACTTCTCCAGGCCAATGAGGAATGGAGGAGAATCTGACACAGGCAACACGAGGACTATATGGACCAGAGAAGAGAGAAAAATAGGATAAGAGAAATGGAACTGCAAATCCAAAGAGACTGGCAGCAATTAGGATCAAGAGGTTTGGAATTAATGGAAAAATTATTTGATAAATATTGTAATAATTAAGAATTTATATACCTACCTAGGTACTTACATTTTAGTTTTAATATTTTATATAAGGTGCATTGGGGCAATTACGCAATGAATTTTTACAAGTTGTCTAGAGGTCTATAATTTGGTCAATCACAAAAATAATATAAAGTTTATTACTACCATTGTTTTACGTCTGGTTACATCAAGAAACGTTCTAAAGTACTGAAATATTCGATAAGTAAATATGTGTTTAGATTTTTAAAATAGAGCATTTAAAATGCTAGATAATATTTTTGGTACCGATGGGTAATTCCAAAATAACATGGGGTAATTCTGAAATAACTCAATATTGAGTTTTATTGCACTTGGACAGAAGGTTTGAATTTCTTTTTCATTCACCATTACCCCTAACACAGAATATCATCAATTTTGTTACTAGTGTCGGAGATCTAAGTTCTAACAGTTTTTTATTTCGGAATTACCCTATGAAAGAGCGAGTGGTTCTCAACATTTCATTAAGATTGATATATTATAACATCGTGCACTGGATACATGGTTATAGCCCGTACCATTAAAGAAACTAATATAAAAATAAAATATAATAAAATAAATAAATAAGCGGGCAGCAAGCGTCAGATAACGCTCCCTAGCACTATTAGTCTGCGCAATGGCGCAAGTCTGATGTTCAGTTGGGTTCGTTTCTATAATGGCGCATATTCATACTTTCAAACCCTTTGTTGTGCTGTCTCAGCATTGCATACGAATTCTTAAATTAAATTGAAAATTAAACTAAATCATTTATCAATAATCAACTTTATTGTTTCAGTTACAAGGTAACTATAATTAACCAGTCAAAGATTTTTGTTCACCAGGGATACAAACAATCCTATGATTTATAGGATTGTTTGTATCCCTGGTGAACAATATAAACATACATACATCCGTTAATTGAAAAAATTAAATTTCTTTGTTACGGATATAGTAATAGTAAATCAGTCATATTTTTTTCATTAACATAACAATTCAATAAATAAAAAACTAAAAACTCTAGTCTTTTTAATTTCCATAAAAGTTAAATGCAGCTTTATCGCATAAATGTACAATGTGCTTTACAAAAAAACATATCTCAAAAATATATCAGTCATATTTATTTGTTACATAATTTAACTAACTAGAACTTAAATGCAGCTTCATCGCAGGAAAGAAAAGTAATCATAGTCATATCTTACAATTTCTAAACCTCTGGTTTCCTAAAAAAGCGGTGCCATCATGTAACGGCCCGCGTAATACAGCGGTGAATGACGTCACTAGAACCTGCTAGAACGTTGTCTATGTGAACAATATGGCGCGATTTTCTAGAGAATGGTAATTGAAACCGTAACGTCAAAAAGCGGTGCCGCCATTTGGCCACCGCCGCGCTATATGGCCGGTAAATTATTGCACCGCTTTTTGAGGAAACCAAAACCTAACACTCTAAATAGGTCCTTCGTAAAAACCCAAATTTTAAAAAATATAAAAAATACAAAAAGTACTTTAGTTACTTATGTAGTAAAGGTAGAAAATTAAGTAAAATAAACAGTATCCTCCTCATTGGTTAAATAATAATTTTTAGCTTTATCGCTGTCTTTTTTTATGTCTATCTTCTTTATTACTAAATCCTCGGGGACTTTGTCAATATCTTTTTTCTTGATAGTAATAAACGTTAAACGTTTCTGCACTCTCGTAGTTTTTAAAAAGTTTATTAGGTAGTAGTTTTTATTTTCATATTTTGTTATTTCTTTTATGAATCCAATAAAATATTTCCATTTATTTCTAATTAAATATCTGACGAGCACTGAATCATTTAATTTATAATTTTCATGAATAGAAAGGTCATTTTCTTGGTTTCTACTAGCTGCATCTTTAGTTTCGAGTTCTGTTAGCTGTTCTTCACTAAAGTCGATTTCCTTTGTATCTTCTTTATTTTCCAAATTTCGTCTTTTTATGGAATTGACTTCTTGGTTTTCTTTACCTTTACTTCTTTTTCCAATACCTTTACCTTTAACAGATAGAAAAGTAGTTTTTTTTTCACTGGGTATCTCTTCACCAGCTAAAATTTGAGTACCTTCAGAATCTTGAATATCATCACAATCAAAAATGTCGGAATCTGTATGTTCGCTCATGATATCGGATACACTGGTTATGCTGTCAACTGATGATAGACGTTTCCTTTTCCTTTTGATTCCTGAACAGCTTGGCTGGCTTTGTTTTATTTCTGTATATTGTGTTGTAACTGTAGATTCTTTCTTTTTGTTAACTCCTTTGTTCTTCATATTTTTTCTGATGCTTGTTGTGACTTTCTTAACTTCATGGGATTTGCCCATCTCTGATAAAATTTTCTTTCCCATAGCTGTAGTTATCACTTCAGCGCCTTTCGTAATTCGTTTCTTTTTCGTAGCAGTATTATCTTTTTTATCCTGTTGTATTTTTCTAAGTAACAATTCTTCAAATGAACACAATTGTTTGGGGTGTGCTTGGGCTTGATGTAATTGTTGGGGGTGTACTTGGGCTTGAATCAATCGTTTGGGGTGTGTTTGGGCATGAAGTAGTGGTTGAATGTGTACTTGGGCAGGAAGTAATGGCTGTGATGCTTCTTTGAGGATTACGTTTGAAAGTATTCTTATTTTTGGTTGTGCTTGAACTTGTGATGGCTTCGAATTCTGGAGACATGAAGGTATCTGACTTGGGTGGTTAGCAACAAAAGACATCATTTGGATGTTTGACTTTGATTGTTGGGACAGCAAGCTAACATTATCAGTGTTTGACATTTCAAAAGTCTCATTGGTTGAAGTAAATTGGTCGTTAATCAAGTCAATGCAAATTCCTATTAAGGATTTTGGGTTTTTGAGATCATCATGAGTATGAGTACAATTAGGTTTTGACATATGTTTTAGGTATCTTTGGTATGTATCTGGGTCATACTTTTCTGCTGGTATGACATGTTCGTTAAAGGGATAAATTCCCGCTTTTTTAAAACCACTTTTGATAACATCAGGGTTAAGTTGTTGCCATGTTTCTGCCATAGCCTGGGCGAATACTTTTTTTGGCATTTTTGTGCCAACATTTCTACGCTGCCAATCTACGAGTTTGGCATCCCATTTCATTTTAAAGGACTTGAAAACTGAAATGTCCAGCGGCTGTAGCAAATGTGATGTATGTGGTGGTAACTTGAGAATGGTGATATGGTTTCGAATTGCCAGCTCCACAACTCTTGCATCGACGTGAGTCGAATGCCCATCATAAATTATAAGGACCGGTCGCTCTTCACCAATACTTGGGATCAAAATTTTTTCGAAATAATTATAGAAGATGTCCGTCTCCATCCATCCTTTTTTACTGGCGGCATAGGATAATTCAAAATCGTAATAACCACCTTCCAGATCAGCCATCCATTGATCCCAAACAAATGCGCCTTTAAAAATTATCAAAGGCGGCAATTTCTTACCACTGGCGCTTGCACCTGCCAGCACAGTGATGTTTTCTTTTCCACTTCCGTGAGTGGTCCTTGCAGAAGGTTTATTTTTTTGTCCAACCACTTTTGTTTTAGATGGATCAAGGCATAATGAAGTCTCATCTAGATTCCATATAAATTGAGGTCTTCCAATAATATTTAAATCACTCAAAGTTTTTTTGAGCAATCCAAAATATTCTCCAATGACGAATGGGTCTGTCATTTTTCGTCGCACATATTCTACTGGCTGTGCTTTTTTAATAGACAGTCCATGTCGTTTCCGAAAATTAATAAACCAGTCTGGACCTGGAATATTATTTTTAAATGGTGTTTGTATATTATTTAGTCGTAAATATTCACTGACAATTTCCATAATTTCCAGTCTCGACAACCCAAAACCCCATTTTTCCATGATGATGATTGTCTCTGCTAACTTTTTTTCGATTTCTAAAGGTATAACAAGTGGTCTACCTGCATTTGGTCTGATGATATTGACCTTGAGATGTTCATGAAGGGTAGTCATAGGAATATTGTACCTTTGGGCTGCACTATTCGCAGTCATTTCTCCATCCTTTACCTTTTCTATGGCCTGGCTTAAGTCTTGTGGTGTGTATTTTTTTACTTTCTTCTTAGTGTAAGTACGGGGCATAATTTTTCTGAAAGGATAATATACTTTTATTCATAATAATGCAATATCATGGAACATGTAGGCCGGATCGTACCTATCTACACGCCACCCTGATCAATATTTATTCGACGATTTTTTCAGAAAATACACAAAACTTTCGATGCATGCAAATTACTTATATTATTTTGTGCGGAAAGAGAGTATTGTCAATTAAATAAATGTCGTAGAACACACAATGTTCCGGCAGTTGCTTAAGCACCTTGCTTATGGAAGGCACACGCATGACGGTAAAACAACTATAAAACTCATGAACATTCTTTCGTTTGAATTAAAACATATGAAGCGATGCAACGATGTTGTGGCAGCGGTTTATTTTGTGTACTTGGCAATAATGGTACTATGGTACTATGAAAACAAACTCAAGCGAAATTAAAACTTAAACTAATATTGTTGATGAAGCATGTGGCGTAAATTTTTCCTTCTTTATTACATTCAAAAGTTTAATTTACTTCAGTGCCTACAGATTGAGAGCCACTGCCTATTACTATGAATAAGTTTAAGCGGGGTTATTGTGAAAAAAAATATGTCGGAATAAACCCATGGGGGTAATTGCGCAATATGCAGAAAAGAACGTTGTACTCCTCTTAAATATTAAAAAATAATCACAAAAAACGATAATCTATTGTTTAAACAAACAAGCGTGCACATAACTTACCAGAATCCCGAGAAAAATATGTTGGGGTTAATGCGAAACACCAAAAAATGGCGCGAAAACACTTGTTTGACAAAATTTGTCACCTCACACGTGGCAGTTACACTTAGCGACTCACGATGACTGATGCGCCGAGGAGACTCAATATGGCGTCTGTACTAATGTTGCCAGCATAAAAATATCACTGCAGTTGGTAGAAAATTTGAATTTTCTGTATTACCCCATTTTCGGAATTGCCCCAATGCACCTTACCTACTTTTATTGTTTCTCATTACAATTATGCCAAATATTACTACTATAATTAGTATAATCTAAGAAGGGGTTGGGTTATTATAATTCAATATGCTTTGGTAATATTCAATTATTTTTAAAATTAAGTTTTAAGTGCATAGGTACCAATGTACCTATGCACTTCAAATTTACTGGCCTATTGCCAATAATTGGGATAGTACTTTCATTATTATTTTTGCATTAGGAACCTTATTTTCATAAGTACTTAGTTATCAAAAGTTTTCTTACATTAACCCATTACCGCCCTCTGTACACATATGTGTACACCTATTCAAACTCAATTTCTGAACGGAATCACAAATGTCAACTCAAAATGTTTAGTTATAATAAATTAAGAGGTCACTAGCATTTATAAAAAATAAAAAAGTTTGCGGGTGGCGCGAAAATAAATGTCAAATTGTCAACTTTTCTTTGATTGTTTTTAAAGTGGCCGGCGTCGTTTGTGTAATTATTCTAATTTAATTAATAAAAGCCGTAATTAGATTGAATTTTACGTTCTCAGGTAAGTTTACATTGTAAACTATTACAATAAGCTAAAACAATAACAAATATTATCATATTACATTGCAAAAAGTGTTCGACAATGTTGGTGTACATGCTCGTGTATAGTGGGAGGAAGTATACTAAAAAAAACTTATTTGCAGGACCTGGCTGATCACTGAAAGATGTCGCATAGTTATCGTTTATCTTCTCAAAACGACTTCCTCAGACTTGAGGAAGCTGTGGAGTCTATTATGGCTGCTGAAGATGACGACACAGAGATCGACTTGGTAGTCATACCACCTGATCCTGCTGTTGTGAGTGATGAAGAAGAAGGTGTAGAGGACGATTTGGCTACATCAGTACTTCCACGTGACATACCAGGTACGGTCGAGCTATCACGTCGTCAACATGACGATTCGGAGTGGAGTAGTAGTGACGATGAACCGCTTTCTAATGATGGACCAGCTCGAAAGCGTGCTCGCCGAAACCAATTTGCTGAACAAAACCCTACTTGGAGAAAAACATTGCCGATCTATTCAACTGCCCATGAAATCACACAAGTTATTCAAGAACGACAACAAAATATAACAGATTCCTTTGCAACTTTTAACCCTACAATGCTGTTTGAAAATTTCTTTGATCATGAAGTTTTACAATTGATCGTAAGCAATAGTATATTATATGCTGGGCAGAATAATAGGCACAATTTTGAAGTGACAATACAAGAAATGAAACACTTTCTTGGCGTGTTGCTACTTTCAGGCTACCATAAACTACCAACAGAAAGGGCTTATTGGAGTCTTGACGAAGACCTCGGCGCTTCTGTAGTGAATCGTTGCATGTCAAGAAATCGTTTTCTAG
This sequence comes from Catoptria pinella, assembly GCA_963556745.1. Taxonomy (NCBI): domain Eukaryota; kingdom Metazoa; phylum Arthropoda; class Insecta; order Lepidoptera; family Crambidae; genus Catoptria; species Catoptria pinella. Next base: position 11,205,750 of record OY750777.1, on the reverse strand, counting down.
AAATAAAAAGAAACTTGCACTTTGCCGATAACACTTTGTCAGAGGGCAATCAAGACAAAATGTTCAAATTGAGACCTTTGTGTGATTTATTGGCGAAAAATGCATGTCAGTGGGGAGTATTTCATGAAGATTTATCAATAGATGAATCTATGATAAAATATTTCGGACATCATCCAGCCAAGCAATTCATAAGGGGAAAACCTGTACGTTTTGGTTATAAAAACTGGGCCATTACTAGCTCAGATGGATATTGCTATGGATTTGACGTATATTGCGGAAAATCAGCGGACAGTTCCATTGATACATTAGGAGCCAGAGTTGTTAAATCCTTGCTGCAAAAGTTGCCTATTTCTAATCCTCAGGACCACAAAGTTTATTTTGACAATTTCTTTACGAATTACACCTTGCTTCACGATTTGCGTGTCCTGGGTTATAGAGCGACAGGTACCGTGCGGGAAAACAGGACTAAAAAATGCCCACTTATTTCATCGAAAGAAATGAAGAAGAAGCCTAGAGCTGAATTTGATTACAGATTCGACAAAACAAATGAAATACTATTTGTGCGCTGGAAGGACAACAGTGTTTGCACTATTGGAACCAATTTTGATAATGTGGAACCACTAGGGAAAGTGAAGCGTTGGTGTTCTACCTCAAAACAGAAAGTAGATGTAAATATTCCACATCTCTTTCAAAATTACAACAGAGGAATGGGTGGCGTGGATCAAATGGATCAATCCATAAGCCTATATCGAGTCAGTATCAGAGGAAAAAAATGGTGGTGGGTTATTTTCACCTATCTGGTAGATATGGCAGTATCAAACGCATGGCGTTTACATATTCTTACTGCAAAAAAAAAAAATACAACGTGCCTCGACCAATTAGCTTTTAGGCGATATATAGCCAGATCATATTTGCCCAACATCAACACAAGGATGAGGCCTTCTTCATCAGCAGCACCAAACGTCATATCCTCAAGCAATAACGGCCATAACCCTGAGCGAATTGTTAATCCCCTTCGATGTGTTATTTGCCATAGCAGAGGTCGTTGGCGATGTTCTAAATGTCTTAAAACTCTTTGCTTGGAGCGACCCTGTTTTGGGAAATTTCACTCCTGATTAGCCCGCTGTACACGGCCGTGTACACGGTATTTTTTTCGAAGATATATATATTTTTTTTAATTTTCCTTTTTTGTTCAAAATCTGTAAGCCATTTAATTATAATTATAATAAAAACATCTGAAAATGTATTGTAGTTTGACTATGGGCGTTAATGGGTTAATTACTGTAAACAATAGGTTTTTTATTTCCAAATGTTGGCCCCATGCCAATAGTAAAAAAATCAATTACTATCACTTTATGACAAAAAAAACAATGGGTATAAGCATGCCAATAATTGGTTTTGGGTACTGAAGTATATTTTAAGTATGAATATTTTTTACCCTGTTTAAAGGTTCCCTAAGAATTCTCTCGAATGTCCACACGGACGAAGTCGCGGGCGGTAACTAGTAACACAATCAAATTGAAGACTGATTGTAGCATTTATCTAATTAATTTAAGGAGATTACAAAAAGTTAGTGTTCGTTTGTATTTTTTTAACTTTATTAAAACTACTTAATTTCTTAAGCACTGGTTTTATTTTTCTAAAATTATGATCCCCAAACTACCTACATAGCTTAACGTTAGCAAAATCTTTCATGATACAATATGTAGGTTTTAAGGTGCGGCCACATTTGTCTGGCGCCACAAATGTATGCATTAAAAACACGTCCCTATAAATACGGCGCGCGTGGCGTCAGACAAATGTGACCGCACTTTTAAAAGCATCCTAAAAATAATTGGTGCAGTACATGCCAACAATAGGTCAAAGGGGGCCAATTAATGAACTTTGGGTTATTTTTGTTTCCAATAGAGATTACAAAATAAATAATTCTATTATAAATATAATAGACCTACTCTTAGAGCAGTTCTTAATGCTCTAAGGACCTACTTACTATAAAATTTAATTCAGTGAAATAAAACAATTAATGCAATTCAAAATAGTTTATTCATGTAATTACAAAAGCTTGTGAAAGTCAAAGATGGCCGCTGAGGATATCCAGAGTCTCCTACAACATTCATTTATACATATTTAATTTTTTATTCATTTATATACACTTCCAAATAAAATTAAGACATTTGACCACAATATTTTGTTCATATTTTTACCTAAAAGCCAAATTGATTCTCCCTTACGGTGTAAACCCTGTATATAAGTATTCAGGTTGCTATTTTTCCAAATGAAGGAATCATGATTGGCACCACCAAACTGCATTTACACTGATGATGCGTTGCTCATCATCACATACCTGAAAATTGTTCTCTTCCTTAATACACTACATACCTTTTTAAACATGTTAGTTTTGAAATATCAATTTGGTCTTAATTTACTACCTTCCTTACTTACCATTTGCATGTTTAGTGAATGATAGTGTTTGCTACTAAAGTACAGATGTTCTTTTTCTTTAGATGGAACAACTATTTTAAAATGACTCCCATCAACACATCCAACCGTTCCTGGTATCCCATACTTTCAGTAAAATCTAAACAATGACAAAATTAAGTTACTTACAAGTTAAACATCAATAATATTGACTTTTATAATAGGTACTAAAATAATTAAATTGCGACACTAACCTTTGACTTACAGCTTGTCTGGCAGCAAGAGTGGAAGGAAAATTAATATATTTATTTATTATATTTCTATGTGTTAAGGCTTCACATACTTCCTCTATGTACGCAAAGCAGCATGTCAAGGTATACACTATACATATCTATAACTACGACACGCTATACAGTGTTAGAAAGAAAGTCACCTTGTCATCATTGGTGGATTTGTTTAGTGTGTGCAAATTTGGCAATGACTGCTCAGCTGTCAAAATTAAGGGCCAATTACTGATCAGCTGTCAAAATATTGACGTTAGTGGGCAACGCCCCTGGCGCATACGGCACCACAGTGATAAAAAAATAAAATAAACTTTTTTTATAATTTAACATAAATAAATGATTATTTGATCCAAAAGTTTTGATTAAAAGAAAAAATTACCTTGGGGATAACAGCGTAATTTTTTTTTTTAGTTCAAATAAGAAAAAAAGTCTCGCTGCTCGCGTGACGTCATCAGTCAGTCAGTTCACCTCAGTATACAGTGCACACAGTTTTTTAGTGTCGTGTTGCGGTTTGTGAAGTTTATTAAGTAAAAACAACGTAAAAAAAATACAAAAAACTGGAGTATCGGTAAGTAACTTTTTATAGTATTTTTAAGTAAAATTTATTAAAAGTGTTAGTCTTTTTAAACAAATCGAGTGAGCGTTGACGAAATACGGCATTTCATACAAACTTTCAAGTCCTTATTTAAAGTATTTAATGAAACTTTATACACATAAGTAAAATATAATTATGAAACCATTGAAAAGAAACGTGATAAATTCGAGATAAGGGCATTGACGAAAACGTAATTTTCAAGTCCTTATTTTTCAAAATGAATAAACCGATTTTAATAAAACTTCATAAGCATAAGCAGGATACATAGTTTTAAAAAGTTAGAAAGGAACATTTTTGGAATGTCTTATTTTAAAAAAGATAATTGGAAAAGACATTGCCAGTTTTTGTATGGGAGGTGGACCAAGTGCTGCCCAGAATGAAGACATGGTACATTTTGTTCCTCAGGCCAATACTAACATGTAAACCAAAGCGCAACAAAATCTATCCCAGGAGTCAAGAAAAACAAATTTTTTGTTTTGAATTATTTATTTACAAAAAAAAAATATTTTAAGAAAAACATGTAATAAATAAACATTTTTTATGTGTAACAGTTACAGAATACAATACAATATTATAAAATAATGTAATCATACAATAATTACTAATCATCATCGTCGTCGTCATCGATAATAATTCTATCTAAGAATAAAGCAGGGCACCTTATCACGTCCTGGTGCCTAGCCCACCCTAAAAACCATACTAAGCACATGGTGTGCGCACAACAGCCGATAGTCCTCCGACCCGTAAAACATGTGCAACAATAGTTCCTTATGGCTGCCAGTCCGGTATTGCTGGAATCGACTAATATATAGGAATGGTAGACTTTAGACGATATATGTCTACTTCTTAAGTTAAATCTGAAGAGGTGGACATTTTCAGACGGCATATTAAATGTTGATAGATCGCTTAAATCTCTGTTATATTGTTGGATAACAAATGTTTCTACATTTCGTATATGCTCGCTATAGTAACTCGGAGCGAGTTTTATTTGGTATGTACCAACTGCGAATAAAGTCAAGTCCTCAGCGGTGAGAACTGGAAATATGTTGACATTGTTCTGAACAACATTAATGTTATCAAAAGCGACTCTGTTTCGGTTCAGTCTTTTGGAATCGACATAATCAGCCAAATCATTATTAGAGTCCATCCGCTCTCTAACTATATTGATGAAATCACGCGAATGAGGATTATCTAATAAATCCACATGAAATGCATTAGTGAGCGCAGCGGCGATTCTAAGATCGGTAAAAAAGTGAGGCAAGGATATGTTGCAGTATTCCTGGCGAAATAACTTAAAATCCCGTTTCAATCTGCCATTTACCACCTCCACGGGCCATCGACATATGGTACACATTCGCGATTTATTTGCTTGGATCGTGGTTAATTGATTCGATCCCCTACTTTGAGACTGAGGCATAACTGCAACATATCCATGCGACTCTAATACTGGAATGGAGTCACGGAATCCTTTATCTAAAATGAACACATCACCAGGATGTAATAGCCAATGAATCACCCTATCAGGTCCATCTAAATGGCTATTCAAAATAGACGCATCATTTTGGGTTGCTGCGTGCGGACCAGAAATGTCTATAATATGCCCATCACACGTCACAAATAAAAATGGTTTCAGAAGGTTCCTGTGTTTTTGGAGACTATACGTGACTTTCTGAAAAGAGAAGTTAGTACTTTTCTGAATGTACATGTACGTACCGTCGCATATTATTATTGCCTTTTCGTTATTGCCAAATAAATCGTTTGGTACCGCCAGATTTCTTTCTATCATTTGCGCTCTAGCTATATGATCGAAACCCAAGTTAATAGGGATAAAGTCAGTTTCTAGGCATTCCCTAGCGATTTTCACTAGCCGTTCCAGGTTTGAGCGTGACATTTGAAAAAATGTGGCAAGTCTTTCATTAGACTCCCCAGTTCTAAGTTTTGATAATAACACACCTAAAGCGGTTCTAGAGTTAAAACGACAGTTTTCTAATAATGACGGAGTTGCGTCATGAATTCTTTCGAATTCATCTCGAGTACGACCAGTCCAGTAATGTAATTCCGCACTGTGTTCATCTTGTAGGTTTTCAAAATCTAATATATGTGATCTAGGTAGTTTTAACCATGTTATTATTTCACTCATTTGCTGTGGATTGAAATCAAAACAACGATTTTCTGCCGTTGGCAAATCATCGCAAGTTGCGTCTTCTAAATGGTCTTGACAAATGCGTGAATGTGGTGAAACGTAGTAACTGTGGTTAATTAGCAAATGTACTTTTACACTTTTAGGTACTCGATGACGAGTATTGTTTCTACAACCATATACTAAACAAGAATTGGAAGTGTTTGGTGATCTACAATAACCAGGTAAACGAAAAGTTACGTCTTCTGCTTCTATCTCTGCAGGAATTTCCTCGGCAGGTATATCTTCTGCAGGTATTTCCTCGGCAGGTATTTCCTCAACAGGTACTTCGTCTGCAGGCAAAGCTTCTACTGGAGGCAGCGAAAGCCTTCCTCGACGAGCTCTTGTCCAACAGGTGTGGCAGAGATGTTCTTCATTATTAAATGTTATCTGTAATGAAAAAAATCCTCAAATCAATATACGACACAAAACCAAGCTGCTGAATAAAAAATAAACATGGTAATCATTAACGGTGCATCCACACCACAGTAACATTATTATTTCATAAAACTCAGTTCAGTAATACCGCGTTATTATGACAATATTCTAACTAAAGTGTATAGTCGAAGAAAAACTAAGCGCCCCGATGAATATTATTTCTTGGAACGGCTTATCTCATCCAAAACAATAAAGCACGCGCCTCAATGACGACACGGCTACTTTTTTGTTGTATTGTATTCGATAATTAGGGCCATAAAGACGAAACCGAGCACTTCATTTTTTTGAATACTTAATGCATACTATGAGAAGCGACAGTACTTATATTATACGTTGTAGTCTTTTAAGATAAAATAACACGTGCGACGATTCATAGTCCAAACTGTCATACTCGAGTTGTTCTTCATTGTACGTTTATACAATATAAATAAATAATAAAAATGTTCTTTATTTCACAAGTTACAAAATAAAATGAAGACCTCCCAGTAAGCAGTTTTGAAAATCGCTTGTGTTGGATAGATTACAATATGTACAGATTATAGCAAATAATAAAATAAAATACACTTACCTCACGTGGAAGTACAGCTCGAATGATGTGTTGCACCGTATGGGAATGAACATTCTGAAGGTCACGGGTTAACGTGTGTCGTCTGGTTCTTTCCACAGATCGGTTACAAATCAAACATACTCTTAAACGTGCTTCAAACATTGTTCACAAGCACACAAAACTTCGAAAGTCCAGATGAAAAGCCAGGTCAACAGGTTATGAAGATACGGAAGTCCAATAACACGCCGGTTCGTTAATTATTTATCAAAACAAGGAAATAGGTACGCACAGCCGCAACGAAACACAAGTGACGTGAGACTGCCTGCGAGCAAAACGTGTGGGCAGAGTGGGCAGAGTGACCATCACCGCGTGCGCATGTATACAGAGAGAAAGAGACGCAATACAAAAAAAGAATGGTGCAAGCGAGACAGTCGATGTGTATGCTAGTGAGGCAGAATATAACAGGTTTTTAGTTCGGCGCGCTACATAATGTTGTAATTGAACGTGTTAGATGCGTATTGTCATATTTTAAAGAGAAAACACGTCTCACAAACTATTTAATGAAAAATAATTAAAATAAAAAAAATAAAAAATAATTATTTTTTTATTTAATTTTTTTTTATGTTTTCCAGGGGGTTTTTTTTTTAATATATTTTTTCTTAATGTATATTAATGCTAAGATCCCATTGCAATTACATTCATGCCTGGGCAGCACTTGGTCCGAACACTGGCAATGTCCAACTGTTACTATGGAAAATTTAAAATCAGTCTCACTAGATCTTACACTATTTATCAAAAATTAGTTCTATTAACTTTTTAGACCAATATAATATAATATATAATAGTGTAAGATCTAGTGAGACTGATTTTAAATTTTCCATAGTAACAGAAATTTCCAATTATCTTTTTTAAAATAAGACATTCCAAAAATGTTCCTTGCTAACTTATTAACTTAAAACTATGTATCCTGCTTATGCTTATGAAGTTTTATTAAAATCGGTTTATTCATTTTGAAAAATAAGGACTTGAAAATTACGTTTTCGTCAATGCCCTTATCTCGAATTTATCACGTTTCTTTTCAATGGTTTCATAATTATTATTATTATGATCGATAAGTGTAGTCTTAAATAGTTTATTCGCTTTTTAATAACTTGGCATGATAGATATTATGATTACAACGCCTCTTATATCGATAGATTAAATTCTTATTTTACTATTTTTTTCTTCATTTTGTTTTGGTTTTGTTATAACTTAATTAGTATTAAATGATATGTTTTTGCTGTAGAGACGAACCATCCGGCTGCGGCGGTGGGAAGAGGGTCCATCACGACAGCGCTACGAGAAGGCATAGGTAGATAGTCTGACCCATATTTAAGCAATTACGAAGATTTTCAAATGTAACTTTGTCAAAGCCCTCTTGTGTGTTTTAAAAAAATGTTGCAGCAGTAAATAAAATAATTTCATTAGGTTAGGCATAATTAACGTGACCATTTGTCCCGTTTTCGAAAGAAACATCTTTCCAGATGTTTTGACAATCGATAAAGATGAAATAGCTAAGTAAATAATTATTACATTGAGATTTTGCGCACTCACAATTATATATTAAGATAAATAATTATATTAGAAAGATAGTAGAAAATATCGAGCGCCTCAGACGGGACTCGAACCCGCACTTATTAATTATCATTATTCTTCTTTTAAAATATTATATTATATTTAAAATAAAAATAATTCATAAGTAGTTTTTGTTCTCATGACTTGGTAATTTTCCAAACATAAGCAAAACAGACACCTGTGATTTGATTCTTTGAACTTGCCGCCCATGAAAGAAACAAAAGGCGACGGATTCTTTTTTTATTAGTGTGAGAGCATTCGAATATGGAAACTTTTTTTTTAACTTATCGGCTTAAATTAAAACAAAATATGCGAGTCGTTGATAATCTAAACATTTTAAACCGTTTATGTTTTGATTCTTTGAAATATCAAATTGTTGATTATAATTATGGTGTTGAGATTTTCATTGTTGATTTTGCATGTTGATATGTAAACCCGGGAAAGTGAAACCTTACCATAGAAATAAAACACAATTTTTACGGATTACAGCGCGTATATTGTTAATTCAGGTGTTATTTTAGAATTTTTTAGTTTGGATTTATTGGTTTTTTGAATTCTCGACGTTTACTTGTCTTACTTAACGTGGTTTTACTTGACTATTTAATACTTTACAATGTTAACCCGCCTTTTAGCGGTGAAGCCTGCGCACTTGATTTAACACTGACTCTCAATCGTAGCTTCATTTCGTTGAACAAAAAATAGTTTTAATTAAATAGTTGTGTGATGGGAAGTATTTTTTGTTTTAGATTTCCGTGGACACTGTGCGGCGGCGATCAAAAGAAGCTAGAAAGAAGCGAAACAATTAAATAATGCCGCACCACAGAGAGACAAGAAATGGTGGATGAGCTCCGCGGGTCATGAGCATCTTTGTTATTCTAACACGTTTTGATTTAGAGTTTATTTATTCGCTTAATCCTGAACATGCACTATTTTTTATCGATGCCGATCTTTTTACCTCTGAATGAAAATCCACGTTGTGGTAATAACTAACGTGGATTAACGGATCTATTCCTTTCGAATACCAAAAACTAATACCAATGGTATTTGTTTATTGCCGTTATAAAATTTCTATTCCCAATAAATACCAAATTTATTAAAAATTATATCAAAAATTTTAAAATTTGGTATTCGTTAGGAATATAAATTTTATAACGGTAATAAACAAATGCCATTTGGTATAAGTAAGGAATAGATCGATTAACGTTTGCCTTATTAAAATTTATTTTAAAAATAATACTATTTCATGGTAAATTATAATACTTACTCTTGGCCAACATTAATTCTTGCTTCTCGGCACGGGGCGCACCATTTCACTCTATTATTAATATTTTTTTACATGTTACTTTTAATTTTTCATAGATATATTTGCATAAATAATATCACGTTTTATTTATTCATCTCGTTTTTTGTCTAGTTATCAATGTGTGTTTTCTATGTTTAAATTAAATAGGAAAAATAAGTATTGTTAAAAGATTTAATCAGTTTTGGACTTAGCTTACGTCATCTTCGCAACCGGTATTGAAAATATTATCGTTCATTCTTCTTTTATTGAACAGTTTCGTTTGCTAAGTGCCTGTATCACAATTTAAAAAACAAATCACAATCAAAATGCAACTCAACTAAATTAAAGAATTACTTTTTTTTTAAAAACAACTTATATTTATATGACTAATGGTTACACATTACGTTTCTATATTATATTCCTGATTTCTGATGGTCTACAAATAAGTCCCCACAGGCACACATTTACTAGCGAAAATGACAAAAGTATCGTAACTCCTTTGACTAGACCGAAAATCTACCACTGTTGTTCATTCAATTATGCTCTTTAAAGCTATGAATATAATGTTCACTTTACGTTTCCAAAATTGTTACAATAGAACAGAACAATGCAACCGTTTTTTTGTTGTTTGTCTACTTTTTTGTGAATGTTTTGCGTTTAACAACCCACTTTTATTGCTTTACTTACCTATTTGCAATATTTGTGTGAATATTTTTTATTAGTTCAGTCCAGCGAGTCGTCAATGTCATTTTATGTTGATTTTTATTTCTATTATAACTATTGACACTATTTTAATTATTAAATTGTTACATGTTGTTACTTATACAATTCTAGAAAAAATAAGACCCGCACCAGATCATATTCTCGGACGAGAATCAAACCCGTGACCTTTGGATACCTGAGCTATCGAGTCACTAGTGACATCATCGAATTTCTTCTAGCATTTCACACTCTTACGCTGCGTTATTTCATCAATGTATGGAATTAACCTCGACCGACATTCAATGAAATATCTTTCCAGATATTTTGACAATTGATTAAGATGAAACAGCTATATAACTTTTAAATTTGAGATTTTTCAAAAGATAGGATTAAAGATAAAATTTTTCGAAAGATATGTCAATTGAATGACGAGGTTAATTCCTTACGTTGATGAATTAACGCTGGCAGAGAGTGGAATATACTAGAAGCAATTCGATGATGCCACTAGTGACTCGGTAGCTCAGCGGTCAGAGCATTGAATCGGACATAAAAAGGTTGCGGGTTCGATTACCGTCCGAGAATATGATCTGGAGTGAGTCGTATTTTTTCTAGTTTATTATTTGGTATTGCATAAAAATAGCATTGTGAATGCTAAAATCTAAAATTTTAAAATGTTGTTACTTCCTCAAAAAGTTGATTTTGTTTACCCAATTTTTAAATCTTAGTCGATCTACTACCTACCTACCAACTATAGAATCAGAAACAGTGATAAAACAAGAAAAAAAACAATAAGCTTTTATTATACCGTATCGTTATAATTGATACAATAGAAAAATGTTTTATTGTGATAGTAAAAATAAATAATTTATTTACCGTATAAACGTAAGTTTGTGTTTTCTTTCCCATTCCCACTACCTACACGATGATTTTGTATGATCAAGCAAGACATTCAAGAAAAATAACGAATTGTAAGCCTTATCTTGCACATTATCACTTGGAAGACGCGCAGCCTATTATTTCGATTTTATGCATTTTCACCTATTGACAGTGAACATTTTTATGATGTGTATTGTCTTGCTTGATCTCGACCGACATAGCTGCAAAGGGCTCGAAGAATTCGTTTTACTCGCATGCAAAACTAAATATTATCTTCACTTTGTTAATACCAACTTAGCCTAAACATATGTTTTTCTTCATTTTAGTGGCACTACTTAGCTTAGTATTCAATCAGTCCGTTACATAAAAGTTTTGTAACGTTGGAGTTCGCGGTTGTGAAATTAAGATTATAGAAAAAGCTCCATTAAAATTCTTCACAAATAGTAAATTTTGTAGATCACAGATAAACAACATTTGCACTTTATTTAATGAAAAATATATTTTATATCTTATTTGCCTCTCATCAAAGTCAATAAGTCAAAAATCTTTATTCAAATAAATTTAGAACTTAGTGCTTTTGCATTGTCTATATTTTCCTACCACTTGTTAGTGACTTTTTTATCTTTTTTGTGTAAATCATAAATTTAAGTAATTATGAATTAAATTTTTTCGAAAGATATTTCAATTGAATGTCGAGGTTAATTCCTTACATTGATGAATTAACGCTGGCTTGCAGCGTAATAGTGCAATATAAGCAATTCGACAATGCCACTTGTGACTCGGTAGCTCAGCGGTCAGAGCATTGGATCGGACATCCAAAGGTCGCGGGTTCAATTCCTGTCCGAGAATACGATCTGGTGTGAGTCGTATTTTTTCTAGTTTATTATTTGGTATTGTATAAAAATAGCATTGTCAATGCTTAAATCTCAAATTTAAAAATTACTTTCTAAAAAATTTGAGTTTATTTACCCAGATTTTTAAATCTTAGTCGATCTACTACCTGCCTACTATCTGTAGAATCAGAAACAGTGATAAAACAAGAAAAAAGCAATAAGCTTTTATTATACCGTTTTGTTTGTTCTTTCGTAATAATTGATATAATAGAAAAATGTTTTATTGTGATAGTAAAAATAAATAATTTATTTACTGTAAAAACGTAAGTTTGTGTTTTATTTCCCATTTACTACCTACACGATGATTGTGTATGATCAAGCAAGACATTCAAGAAAAATAACGAATTGTAAGCCTTATGTTGCACACTATCACATGGAAGACGCGCAGCCTATTATTTTGATTTTTAGTTCCCGTCTCGTTAAATACACAATTAGGTTAGTAAATCGGCGATGAGCATGTTTGAAATATAGTGTTCAACACAAATTTGTTTTGCACGGAAAACTCATTGAATCAGCAGCTGCGGCCGACGCACACTACTATAATCTATTTAAATAAACTAGAAGCGCATCACGCACACATGCACAGTCTGTCGAGCAGCACGACTTAGTCGAGACGGAAATACGAAAACACTATTTGTCTCATGCGACCGATTCTCCCTGTTCATTCGCATTCGGGTTCAAGGTCACACTTGATGTGCTGCCCACTGTACACACTGCATTTTTTTGAGACACATGTTTTGCAACACCAATAGGCCTTTGGTAAGAACCCGTCGCAAAGAATAGAAGAGCAGTACTTGAGCACCTAAAATGAAAAAGAAAGTTATTGAAGCCGAAGTGTATACAAATAATGTTAGGTTGCTATTTAGTTGGTACCATTATTTTATTGGTAATTCTGAGAAGGAAAACATACCTTTATTTCCAAGGATACTCTCTGAGATGCCTTTAAATTGGTGTTCATCTTTAATTCATTGCAAAGAGTCCTAAAAGACTTTTTGGTTAGCCGGTACCTGCGCTTAAATTCTTCATCACTTATGTTGTTGATATTAAATGAAACTCGAGCTCTTGCTTGACTGACGGTGATAAAATTCCGATAAATTTTTTTCTCGGCCTCCGCCAGCATTCTCCAAGCAAAATAATACCGAGCTACCATGCTTTTACCTACTCTTCAATATTTTCGGTAACTTCGGTTTTCAAATAATACCGAGCTACCATGCTTTTACTCTTCTTCAATATTTTCGGTAACTTCGGTTTTCAGTGTTTTCACTAAAGAAATCTAGGTGACAATGTCGCGTTAACTTTTCGATTGATTTCACGTTTTTTTTCACCTAAGTTAACTACTCGAACTGTCAAATCACAAGCAAGAACGTTCTCACGTGGTCACGTGGTGCTCTAGGGCGCTCTACATTCACGCGAGACATTCACGCGAGAATCTCCGGAGATTCTCTGCGAGAACTGTAGCGAGAACTTCTTTGGGTACACACTCTCACAAAGTTCTTAAATAGTTCTCACTACAGTTCTCGCGTTCGATGACGATGGACGCAGAAGTAACCGCTGCGACAAGTTTATTGTTATGCGCATTCGCATATTATAATTATGCGTATGCTAAAGAGAAAAAAGTTATTAAAAAGAAGTGGCGTAAAAGAAGATGGTGGATGACAAGTATTCATCGTAATAGAACAAGGTAAGTACTTTTTGAACGACTATGTAGGTATTTTATATTTTTATGTCTCATGATTTTTTAAAAAAAATCCTTGATCACGTTAAGATTTATTAATGCATCAACCAAAAATGATCAACACTTTATAATAATCATGCTAATGAAATAACTTTCTCTTTTTACAGCCTAACTATGGATCAGCAGTTACATGAATTAGTGGCCGAACCATCAAATGAATTTAAAAAGTTTACTCGAATGTCTTCGATGGATTTTGAATATTTATTGAATAAAGTGTCAACACAGATTTCTAAGCAAAATACTCAATTAAGGGAATCCATTCCAGCTCGGACACGTCTTGCAGTAACATTACGATACTTGGCCACTGGAGATGACTACCAAAGTCTTCATTTTTTATTTAAAATATCCCCACAAGTTATTTCGCAGATAATACCAGAAGTTTGTCAAGCCCTAAATGAAGCATTAAAGGAACATATAAAGGTATGTGTGAATGGCTGTTGCCACCTGTAAAAAAATACAATATGACATTTTATGATTTTTTATTAAAAAACTTATTAAAATTAAAAGTAGGTACTAAATAATATACTAGAAAAAATAGGACTCGCACCAGATCATGTTCTCGGACGGGAATCGAACCCGCGACCTTTGGATATCCGGTCCAATGCTCTGACCGCTGAGCTACCGAGTCACTAGTGGGAACGTCGAATTTCTTCTAGTATATCAACTCTTACGCTGCAAGCCAGCGCCATCTCACCAATGTAGAAGGAATTAACTTCGACATTCAACTGAACATCTTTCCAGATATTTTTAAACAGTTGATTAAGATGAGAAAGCTATATAACTTTTTAAATTTTGAGATTTAAGCATTCACAATGCTATTTTTATACAATACTAAATAATATACTAGAAAAAATAGGACTCGCACCAGATGACCAGGTGACTCGGTAGCTCAGCGGTCAGAGCATTGGACCGGATATCCAAAGGTCGCGGGTTCGATTCCCGTCCGAGAACATGATCTGGTGCGAGTCCTATTTTTTCTAGTATATTATTTAGTATTGTATAAAAATAGCATTGTGAATGCTTAAATCTCAAAATTTAAAAAGTTAAAAGTAGGTATTAAAACAATTTTTAAATGATCTAAATCTAATCTAAATCTAGTATCAAACAAATTGTTTTATTTATCACACAATTGAAAGGCTTCAATGATGATATTAGATGCAGCCCGGTTACTTTCCTAAACAAGTGAATCTGGCGAAATTGAACCTTCATAGGTTACAGTACCTATTTCTGCACTAGTGTTTGAATCAGGAATGTGAATAACTGGTGGGTAAATGACGTCATTCGACTGAATATTAATATTTGAATTTGGTGAGTTATGAATGATCGGTTCTGAATGTGAGGATGACGAGGTTCCAGGTCTCTGTTGATATTGATCGTGAGATGAGTTGCGTGATAGAATAAATTGACTGGCATGTTGTGACTGTGGTGACGGTGTTGGTACTGGTGTGTAATGAATAATCGGCTCGGAATTTGAGGATGACGAGGTTCCAGGTCTCTGTTGATATTGATCGTGAGATGAGTTGCGTGATAGAATAAATTGACTGGCATGTTGTGACTGTGGTGACGGTGTTGGTACTGGTGTGTAATGAATAATCGGTTCGGAATTTGAGGATGACGAGGTTCCAGGTCTCTGTTGATATTGATCGTGAGATGAGTTGCGTGATAGAATAAATTGACTGGCATGTTGTGACTGTGGTGACGGTGTTGGTACTGGTGTGTAATGAATAATCGGCTCGGAATTTGAGGATGACGAGGTTCCAGGTCTCTGTTGATATTGATCGTGAGATGAGTTGCGTGATAGAATAAATTGACTGGCATGTTGTGACTGTGGTGACGGTGTTGGTACTGGTGTGTAATGAATAATCGGCTCGGAATTTGAGGATGACGAGGTTCCAGGTCTCTGTTGATATTGATCGTGAGATGAGTTGCGTGATAGAATAAATTGACTGGCATGTTGTGACTGTGGTGACGGTGTTGGTACTGGTGTGTAATGAATAATCGGCTCGGAATTTGAGGATGACGAGGTTCCAGGTCTCTGTTGATATTGATCGTGAGATGAGTTCCCAGCAAACATTTTAAGTATTTTTGTCCAAGACTAAAGAATATATTACCAATTCACGTAAAAATAACGTCCCACGCACCATTTTTTTTCACTTCAAACACACTTTAACTGCTACGTCGAAATCTATAGCAATTAAAACGTTATTTTTACTTAATCTGGTAGAGGACTCTAAAGTTGAAATTTAGTCGAAATAAGTGGTAGAATTGTCGGTTGAAACCTTGACCAATAAGTCATGAATACTTGTACGTGCTTGCTTGGTATTTACTACGTAATTATTTCTTATTCAGCGACCATTATGTCATCGATTTTAAGTCGAATTTGATACTAATTTTGAAGTAAATTTTACCAATAGTAAATACCAAAATGCGACAATCGAGTGAAAAATACTTGTAAAGTATTTGCAATACCGTTAGGTTATATCGTTATAACTTATAAGTCAGATTTACTTAGTAATTTAACTAATAAGTCTTAGGTGACGGAGGCAACCTGACGTTTATCGTGTTTTAGTTACAAATAAGTCAGTTTACGGTGAACTACGACATATTACATGTGACCTAGTTTTTTTCATTAAAATTAAACTTCTAATCTGCAATGGGCAAAGATAAAAAATTGTACAGACATTCAACTTCCTACTATAGAAAATGCAAACGAAAAACAGAAGCTCAGAAAGCTGAAATGCGTAAGAGAACATTAAAAGAAGGACCATGTCAACTGCCTGTAAATTTATTAGCATCCGATGCTCATCCCTCGGCCTCCACGACATCTTTTCATGAAAATGCATCTTCAAGTCAGCTTATAAAATCAAACGAAGAGATAAGTAATGATAATCTACAGAAAAATAATAATGAAGAATCAGAAAACGAAGACTTTGAAATTGAAGACTCTGGAAATGATGATCTTGAAAGTGATGACTCTGTGTTAACATCATTAAAACTTACTGAAGATTTGAAAAAATGGACAGTACAGCATAAACCCACCATCTTGTCTCTTAACGATTTGTTGGGAATAATAAATAAATACGGATTTAAACTTCATAAAGATGGAAGATCACTGCTGAAAACTGACGATGTCACAGAAACTATAACATATTTTATATATACAATAAATAATTTAGTCTATTTTACGTAAAATAGTAAAATGTTGTTTTACGATAGGGCTTGACTAACTGATGACGTCACGAGTATCGATAAAACCGATAAACCATACTAGGACAGGCAGTCCAATTAATTGGCCATGCAATTTATTTTTGATGTATTTTTTTATAATTTATTTTGAAATATAGACCATTTTAAGAAACTAATTTCGTTATTTTCAAGTTTTATTGATTCTGTCTATTTTTAATATTTTTCTAAAATTTTACCGGATGTGACGTAGCTAGAGCTTGAACAACGAAATATGTCTTTGCCTACACACCAGAAAAAGGTGAGCATGCGAACGTCTGTGCCACTTGCATAATTCCTTCCTAAAACAACCTAGAAGTAATGTACCGATGATATACGTTATTATTTTAGGTTTCGTTACGATTGTGACGGCTTCCCGGCTGAATTATTTACAAAAGCATGTGTGCATTTTGGTTAAATCGTCGAATTCTGTCACATATTCGTTGCTCATGTAACGCAACCGGGACAAAGATATCGTGATCTTAAGTTTTAAATGTAAAGTCTAAAATATTGATGAAAATTGTATTCAGATTAAAAATAAACAGATTTTCAGATCACGATAAACGTTCCGAAAACATATTTCCACGATATCTTGATTCGTTTTAGAGAAATTTGCAAATTTATTTACTATGAATAATCAAAGTTTAGGGTGACCATATCGTCAGTTGGTCGGTCGGAACTGGAGGCGCGGCAAGCGAATTCGGTAATCGGTTGTGACGACGAGCTGAGAGGCCGCCATCGATATAGCTTGCAGTGATTATTGAGTTCTAGAAATAGTTGTTTCTAGAAAATGGAAATCAATTTTTTTAGATATTATGAAAGGGTAATTTTGTTGACATATTGTTGAGGTTTGATTTGCCTAAGTACTCGAATCGTAAAAAAACTACTTATAGTTTATTAATCAGATTGTTATTGACTATGTAGGTACATATCTAAGTAACCTATGCAAAAGGTAAGTACCTATTTTAGTTTTTGGTGGGTATTTTGCTTAGATATTTTGTAATTTTATGAAGATGTGCCTGTAGTAAATTTCCTAATATTATAAATGTGAAAGTCCGTTTGTCTGTTTGTTTGTTACGCCTTCATGTCTGTAGTTAGTCATGTCACGCCTTCAGTAGTTAACTGAACCGATCATCATGAAATTTTACATACACGTCGTCAGGGGTACAGAAAAGGTTATAGGGTACCTTTCATCCCGAAAAAAATAATTGTTCCCGAGGGATAGCAAAAAAACTTTCCACGCAGACAAGGTCGCGACCTGTCACTAGTCTTAATCATAATCCTTTAGTTCCCAGAATATGATAGTATACATTGATGACATAAGATAATATCTGCTATTCAGCCTCCGTCAGGTGTGGAAATCTGTTAATACTTATCTAATTATAGAATTTAAGAAAGACCTAATTAGAAAAATTAAGGTCATAAAAATCAATTTACTTATTTACTCAAATAAAAAAGTACGTGTACGTAAGTGAAATCACGTTAACACTGTAGGTATGATATTATTTTTGTGCTTGTCCATATAAATATATTATGTCATACATTACACACCCATAAATAATTATTCAAACTATACGCAATGTTTTAATTACCTACCTACGAATCCTACGATACTGAGTGCACTAACCACCTGCGCCTACCTACAATACAACTACGGGTTGTAGTTGTATTGTAGTTGTATTATCGATGGCACAGATAAAAAATTGGATTGAAAATGTCAATATCACCACTAAGCCACACAGAAAAGACGTAAGTAGTTACAGTCATCGATAACATTATTAAGTAGTGTACACAACACTATTTCACTCACACATTTGCACTTCGTTTTTCGGATCACCTGTTCATTGACATTGTTCTTCTTTGACATTCTATTTCTATGGATGATGTCGATATAAACTGCCAAACAAATAATGACACGTCGCAACCTAGTCGCGTCGACTTATCCGTAATTATTACCTATTGGTCGCGACTATAACTTCATGGTAGTTAGGATTATTGACTTAAATAGGTAACCTGATACCATTTAGTCGCAGATAGTATGTCAAATTAACGTAAAATAACTACTAGATACCTATAGGTTGATATATAGGTTAAAAGAACATTTTAGTCGAACCGCCATTTTATTTTAATAATCCGAAGAAATGATATTTCAAATCGCAGATTTTTTGTTGTTATTTCTCGGATATTATCGTTAAACGGCACCTCTACTGTCTAATATTCAGATAGTTAGTTGGGTTTATGTATCTAAATACTGCAAAGGCAAGATTATGACAACTATTGATAAAATAAAAAAAATCATCTTGACTTAAAAAAAATTATTTTTTTAATATATTTGAAGCCCATCAGCAGATTTCAACGTTAAATCAACATAATGCACGAAAAAATTTTCATCGCAGAAGATTCCGTCATAATATCGCGTTGTAATGAGCGCCAACACTTGGAAACTTGTAAAGCCGCCATTATTATTCTATCGATACAGAGTTTAGCTTTTTAGTTAGACATTTTGTTTTGGAGTAAAAATACAATATTATTGTCTCTTTTACTCTTCATCGCAAACGATATAAACATCACCTAAATATGTAATTAAATTGTAAAAAACACGTGCGATCTACGTTTAAAAGAGGTAAATGATTTCCAAATTAGTAATTGCAACTACAAGGCACGTCGTGGTGACGTCGAGTTTACGTGGAAAATATGACCTATCTGTTGACCTGCTGGTTGCAATCACTAAAATTACGTGGAATAAACGTCACTGGCACGTGCTTTTTTTCCCCACTTAGGGTGATTTCACGTCGACTCTACGTCGATTCTAGGTATCTTATTTTGGTCACCGTAAAAATTGCAACCTAAAATTGGTATTTTTATTGTAATTTTGACCTAAAATGTTTGCTGGGTTGCGTGATAGAATAAATTGACTGGCATGTTGTGACTGTGGTGACGGTGTTGGTACTGGTGATGAGAATTCAGAATGTACTGCATATTGCATATACATGCCATCTATATCATGCATAAATCTTAATCTTTTTTCTTCCGGTAATTTTCTCAATTTTGTAGCCAATAGCTTTGCATACAAGTCACAATCATCGTCTTCTTTTGGAATTGGTTGAGGTGTATTTCTTTTTACAGTAGCATTAAACGTAGACAAGGCTTCCTTCATAACTTTTTCTGCTTGAAACACTTCGGTGGGGTGTTTTCGTCGACGAATTGTTGATGCATTTGTATTGACTGTATGACTTTGATCATCAGCTTGCGGATTTTGATTAGTCTGATTTTCTTCAAGTTCTTCATTTCTACTAGTAGACGGCTCCTCCTAAAATAGAAATAAATTAAAATGATTATTTTTATTGTTGCAGTTACCATCGTGCCCCGAAGAATGGCTACAAATCGAAAAAGACTTTGCATTGAAATTCCCGCGTGCTGTGGGATCAATAGATGGCAAACATATTGTTTTAGAATGTCCCATAAATTCCGGATCGGAATATTATAACTATAAAAGAACCTTCAGTATAGTTTTGATGGCGTTGGTTGATAGTCACTACAATTTTATTTTCGCAGACATAGGCTGTCAAGGCAGAATTAGTGATGGCGGAGTTTTTACTAACACAGTTTTATGGTCAAAAATGCAGACAAATGACTTAAATTTACCACAACCACATCCGCTGCCTGGTTCAAACATCGACGTGCCATACATTTTTTTGGGAGACGGCGCTTTTGCCCTTTCGGAAAACATTATGAAACCCTATTCTGGAAATCACAACTTGGGATCCCCAAAACGAAAGTTTAATCAGATTTTGTCTGGAGCACGAGTAGTAGTTGAAAATACTTTCGGCATTTTGGTAACAAAATTTAGAATTTTCAAGAAACCAATAAATTTACAACCCGAAAAAGCCGCCTTGATAACGTTGACATGCATACTCTTACACAATTTCTTGAGACGAAGCACTACATCATCACACATCTATACACCTTCCGGAACTATAGATACTTATGACAATAATAATTTATTAATAGAGCCCGGCTCTTGGAGAGGAGAAATGGAGAGCACCTGTGCTATTCGAAATCCGCGACATATTCCACGGCGAGCGGCTCATCACGCAACAGAAATAAGAGATGAATTCGCTAAATATTTCAGTAGATAGGTTATGTACTGGTTGTCAATAGACATAAGTTGATTGTACTAACTAATAAAGGAAAACTTGCTGTATCGTCGAATAAGGCGTTTTTGTACTTTCCTATATGTAATAATAATTATAAGTAATAAAAGTTGCTGCTTACCGTATTTATTGTTTTCTTACATTTCGTAGTGTCCCCAAAAAAAGAGTCTATTATTTCGTATGCGAACCATATCGGCTTGTAAACATCGTCGACACCTGCTCCAGAGTTTTCTGATTTCTTAACTTTATTTTTGTACCCTCTGTAGCTTGCAAATAACGATGTTTTTTTGTTTTTTAAGTCATCAACGGGTATTCCCATCAGTTCACTTATACGACCCCACGCATCATGGTTTTTTAGTTTATTTTTGTAGTCTTTTAAATTTATATTCCATAGCACGGGTTCCGCTTGGAAATATTCCAAAAATTTCAACTCAAGATCGTTTGTCCAAGTTACGCTCATATTGACGCCACAAGGTACACAATTACTTCCGTTCAAGTCGGCGGCGCGCGCGCTACTGAGAAACATGCGAGTGTTAATTGACGACCTCCGTGGTCGAGTGGCTTTGTACACCGGTTTTCAAGGTGTCGCCATCTCTGAGGTCCCGGGTTCGATCCCCGGTTGGGTCAATTTAGAAAAGGAGCTTTTCTATATTGGCTCAGGTCTGGGTGTTTGTGATAGCAACGCTGTCTTTGATTTCCATAACACAAGTGCTTTAACTACTTACTTTGGAATCGGAGCAATGTATGTGATGTTGTCAAATATTTATTTATTAATTATTATTAATTATTTACCTTTCGATAATGACATGTGTTAGTGTGGAGTCAATACACGTTCTCGCCTGTTCTCACGTTCTCGCGCTCCTTTGTCTCGCGCCAAA
Source organism: Catoptria pinella (assembly GCA_963556745.1). Classification (NCBI taxonomy): domain Eukaryota; kingdom Metazoa; phylum Arthropoda; class Insecta; order Lepidoptera; family Crambidae; genus Catoptria; species Catoptria pinella. The sequence continues at coordinate 11,183,933 of OY750777.1, read as the reverse complement.
AAACCGACAAAAAGTGGAGAAAAGCTGGAGAACAACGCGAGAACTTGAGAAATCGCTTCCACATTCACGTTTCTCGCATGTTTCTCGCGTTCTCGCGAGATTCTCTTGAGAATGTGGAGCGCCCTTCTCACTTTTCGATTGTCAATGCTCGGTATCGACCGCGTAAAAAACTTACACTCACAATTTCTAGTACGGCCTTTCGTCACGAGATGGCGTAGTTCCGATTCCATACTAAATCGCGTTTACGTTAACGAGATCGAATAAGTAAGAAAACTCGCACTAAGCACTCTGGTCTATTAGTAACAGACGCTATATGTTGAACGCCTGACAAGTGAAAAATATATGTTCCTGTTTCGGGAAATAGATACTTGGAGTTGAGAAATTAAAGGATGTGACTTGAATTCAATTATTTAGCAGAAGAATATTTATTTTTTACTAAGAATCAAAGAATGACATTCACATGGCGGGCTTTCGCAGTGTTGCCACGTATAATATTAAGAACATTTTATTTGTTGGCTTGAACAGTTCCAGAGTTTGATCTTCCTATGAAGTGCATTCAGTGCATACTGGCGATGATATTAAGCGCATACGACACAAATGAGCTTTGAATCTGCAATGTCCAAATCTTAGCCTGTTTATCTGCGTGTAGAACTTCTTTTGCAGATAATTACCGGATGTAGCGAACCAGGGTTTTCGGCTAACTTCTTTATTAATACCAGCATACCATGCTCCTTTTGATTGGATAATAGTTGTCCTTTCTTCAATCCATTCGTTATTGATTTTCTTTCGATATTCAGGAAGCAGATCTTGCCAAGGAGTTGAAATGTTTTTAATATTGCCACCCAGAGAATTCGATTTCTGGCAAGATAGTCGGCATTTTCGTTACATGTGCTGGAGTCCACACAAACTTTACTTTACTTACTTGGTATCTGCTAAAGTTTGTATTATTTCTTTGATCTCGAAAAGTAAATAGTGTGAATTAAGAAATCCTGGATTGCCTAGTGCCTTTAACACAGACATGCTATCAGAAACTATTAGAAATCTACTTTTGTCAGAACACATAATATCAGATTGTATATTTTGCAGGGTTCGAAGTGATAATTATCATTGATAATTATCTTCGATAATAAATATAGGTTGATAATTTTCTTTGATAAGTGCCTACATTATATTTTTCATTTGTACATTATATTTTTCACTTAAAAGTTCTAAAATAAGAAGTTCAACATTTCAGGCAAACAAACATTCTTGTTTGGTTTTTATATATAGATATAAAAGTCAACTTTGAGACCAGCAATGGAATTATGTTTTCCCACATGTCTTTTTTAAGGTTTTTAGGTAAATGTCTAAATATAATTGATGAAAACTCAAACTAAACGTTATTACTCATATAAATCTATAAAAAAATCAACATTACTACAGGATTTGTCCGAGGCCTGGTTAAGGGTTAAAATGTTCCTACTTTGCTCCAATATTTGCACCAAAATAAGGTAATTATGAATATTGTTTATATTATAATTTATGATATATACTTAAATGTATTAACTTATCAAATAACATGTTATCTAACATATTTTTATAGATGAATCAATGTAATTTATGATATATATAAAACTATGAATAAGGAGCAAAGTTACATCTCCATGTAGAAGTTTTTTAAGCAAAGTTATGCTTGCCTTATTCAAACTATGCTCCAGTGATATTACGTGTTACCATTTTTGACAGTATCAATGGTTGAGAAATATAGGAAGATAGAAATTAAAAAGGAAATTAACCATTTTCTTTTCATACGCAAAATAGGCGCTGTAGACGTCGAGTTGCGGAAACCGCCCGTAATGAATGAAGAATGAACCATTTTCTTTTATAAATAATTCTTAAATTTAGTTATAAAATAATTTTGTTTCGTTGGCTTTTTATAATCTGAAATTGTAATAAATATGAAAATTTGACAATTCAGTGTGGCTACTTATAAGTAAAATGTTTTAAGATGCGTTCACAGTTAAATGAAATGTTGCACCGTTTTGGACATATATAGCGATAAAACATTTAAAGAGAATTGGAGCATAATTATATATATAATCATAAGCAACCTATAGGACCAAAGTAGGAGCATTTACGGTACTGAATTTGGAATCAGATCAATGTGTGTGATGTTGTCTGATATTTATATATTACTTACACTAGTCTTGCCTTTTAACCATTGAAATCAAACTATTTACATGAGTTTCATTCTGATTTCTTTTGTAGGAATATGGAATACCCTTCTTCGAGTTCTCCGGAACCTGGACCCCCATTTACAATGGATCCTTTGAACCCATATACGGATCTTCAAAGTTCACCAATTCCTGGACCATCATCTGACATAGATACTCTTAATCTTTATATGGACCCCCCAAGTTCGCCAATTGTTGGACCATCATCTGGCATAGATCCTCTGAACATGTATGTGGATCCTCCAAGTTCGCCCATACCTGGACCATCATCCGCCATAGATACTCTTAATTTTTATATGAATCCTCCAAGTTCACCAATTGTTGGACCATCATCTGTCATAGATCCTATGAATGTATATGTGGATCCTCCAAGTTCGCCCATACCTGGACCATCACCTGCCATAGATCTCGTTAGTGTAGAATTAGAACGAATGATGTCTCCACAAGAAAGTGAGCCGTTATATGACATGCCAGGCTTAGATTTATATGGAGATGAAGAACTGTATGGGATACTGAGCGGAAATAACGAAACAATATTAAATGTATTAAGTAGTGCAAATCCGAACGAGGAAGATGTTGGCGATTCTCACGCATAGGAACAGGATGAAGTGGAAGAAGATCCAGAGGAAGATTCTCCAGAAGAAACAACTGGCTGGTTTCCGGGTAATCCCAGTAAATTGTTAAAATTTACATTTACAGGAACAAGTGGTATCCTTCAGCCATATGATGCAGACGTCCAAAGTCCTTTGGACTGTTTCTTTTTGTTTTTGGATTCCAAGATCTTAGACTTAATATTGAACTGTACAAATAAGTACGGCAATAATCTGAAAGAAGCGACTACTGCACGTTCTCGCTTTAAAAAGTGGACCGATTTAAATCACGCCGAATTAAAAACGTTTATCGGTATACTTTTAATCATGGGCACTATAAAGTTAAATAGAATGGTGGACTATTGGTCCACGCACTATTTTTTCCGCCTAAGTCCACGCCTTTTTATGTCGCGGGATAGGTTTTTTTAATTTTAAGAGATTTGAACGTACAAGACAACGATAAGACGGAAAGTATCTATAAAATAAAATCTTTGATTGAATTGTTCAATGACACAGTTAACGCGGTATACTCCCCATTGGGAGAATTGACTATTGACGAATCTCTTATTTTGTGGAAAGGGAGACTGTTTTTTCGTCAATATAATAAAGGTAAAGCACATAAATACGGCATTAATTTATATATTTTAACTGATGCAAACGGTATAATTTTAAAAATTCATGTGTACGCAGGGTCCCAAGACATACAAGTAGGAGGTAGAAACCACACCAAAAAAATAGTACATCTGCTTATGCAAAAATATATAGATAAAGGGCATGCGTTATATTTGGACAACTTTTATACCAGCGTGGGGTTGGCTGAGGAGCTAATAGCCAAAAACACGTATGTGACTGGTACCCTAAGACCTAACTGTATCGGAAATCCAACACAATTAAAAATGACCAAATTAAAACCCGGCGAATCATGTATAGTACACAACAATAAAAAAATTATAGTCACCAAATGGCAGGATAAACGGGAAGTAATATTTATAAGTACTGAACACAAAAGTCATTATCATGGGACTACTAGTCGCCGTGTACGCATAAAATATAAACCGGCTGTACAAATAAAATATAATAAGTATTATATATAATAAGTATATGCGGGCAATAGACCGACATGATCAGTTATTATTGCTGTGAGCACAAGACACTGCGCTGGTACAAAAAAGTAATAATACATTTAATACAAATATGTTTGGTAAATGGTTATTTACTTTTTAATGCAAAAAACGCTATAAATAAAATCTCCTTTTATAAATTTAGAATGAACGTAATGGAGGAATTGTTACCGATGCCGAATATAACAGAACTTTCTCGGCCTCTATCAGAGGGAAAAATACATTTATCCGCCAACTTGCCAAAAAGAAATAATAATACCTTAAGAAAAAGATGCAAAGTGTGTTGCTCAAAAACTAATAAAAGGGTTTCTGTTATAACTGGCTGTCCCGATTGCCCTGGATTCCCAGGCCTGTGCCTTACTAATTGTTTCAGAGAGTTTCACAAATACTGACAGATACAGATTTCTCTGTAATACAACTTATGTTCTTGTGTCTATTGTAAATAAATACCGCTCGTGAAGCGTGTCTTCGACCGTACATATAAGGACAATAATATCGTAGTTATTTAAATACACATAGGTACAGTCAGCCACACATCAGGTTACACCAATCTGTCAAATTTCCCCAATCGATATTAAACCTTATGAGTTTGACATTAAGTTGAGAATCTACTGAAGAAATTTGACAGATTTGTATGCCTTGATGTGTGGCTGGTACATGCCTTCAATCTGGTACTCGACTCGTTCATTGTAAACACTTTGGTACTACTTAAAATCTGATTTGTCAGCTCGGCATTTTTGTATCGTTAGTAGGTAATCGGATCTCATATTTTAAAAGTTTTCGAGCACATTTTATTGCCATTGGTATTTGGTGTAAGGGATGTAATTGTTCACTGTAATATGCTGTATACTAATAAATAAAACTTCATTTATCCAATCTGGTACTTATTATTGTTGATCAAGGCGCCAAGCTTAATATTCTCAATAATCTTTAAAATCAATCTTATACTTTCATTAATAATCAGTCTCCTAAAAATCAACAGTCTCCTAAGTATAATTATATATAAAATCAGCTATATTAAAAAATGTTTCACAATAAAGGAAAAGTGGGCATCGGTCTTTGTATCTATTACAGTTCGTGAAATGCATGATTATTTGGAGATGTGTATTTCGAACAGGAATCTATATTTAGGTTAATCGGACCCGTTTGTGTAATGTTTTTTAATAAATATTATTATTATCCAATTCAAAACCTGGTTTTATTTAACCCTTATCTGCTCTATACTACCTCATCTATATTAATATGGTATTAATTTTTATTTTTTAATAAATCTAATATTTTCTGCATCTTTATATTTCTGTTATACGGTTTGAAGCGTAATAATTCATTTGAAACCAACTGGCCAAAATATTTGCATCCATGGATGTAAAACAGTAGGGTCATCATCTTCTTTAACGGTGCACGTTGCCCTGTCCATCATATTTTTTTCCGTGTACAATGGGGTATCCCTAAAAGATTTTTTGTTTTGTTTAAATTCCTGTTCCTAGTTTTCTAAGTCTTCCCAGTTTTGTGAATACGTCGTTTGCGAATGTTCTATCACTTCGTCATCGTCGCATTGAGTTTCACTTTCTGCCTCGGATATGTACTTTCTTTTTCGCCGTAATTCTTAAACAAGAAATATACAGTAAGTAACAATAATATAATGGCTAAAAAAACTAAAAAAAGTACTACGCAAAGTGCCTTTTTTAGTTTTTGGGAATATTTATTAATTAATTAAACTTGACAGTTTTTTATTTGCATAGTTTATACATTTGAGTTGTGAAGAAAACCAAAACAATATTTTTAAACCTAATTTAATACCTCAAATTCAATTAAATTATTAGGAAATGCATAATAGGTTGAAAAGGTTTAGCACAGCTGTATTTAAAAAGAAACTTACCCTCCATTTCCAGTAATACACTTATTTTGCCACTTCTAATCACTCAAAACAATGTGCCTGGCCGTTCACGTTAGGTTTCGAATGTAAACTAAAAGTATTCTGGCTTTGAACAGGTAAAAAATGCTCAAAATACTGTTTTTCTTTTACGCATGGCTGAAGACACAGATGCGTGTCATCTAATCGTATGGCGCTGGGCACTGAACAGTGTCACGTAATTATTGTTTGACGCCACATTTAGAAGTTAGCGAAATTAGACAACGCAACGAATCGGTTAAGGCTGGTTGTTGTTGCATTTGTGCTCTGTCTATTGTGGAATTCGTTTAACTGGCGTTCTACAGTTTCTAAGGCGATAGCTTCTGCTACAATTTTTTCAACAGTTGCCGTATCCCCAAGTAACAAAATATTTTTTCTCAGTTTTGTTGAGTAACATTTTTCTGTTATTTGGTCGATAAGATTTTCATCTTCATTACTAAACTTGCATTTAGTGTCATGCCACACTGGCGGATTGCAAGCGTTTCCAAAGCGGAGCGGTCGCGCAGCGAACACGCCGCGTGTGCGCGGCGCAGACGTCGCGTGTGCGCGGCGCAGACGTCGCGGCTGCGCAGCGAATACGTTGCGGACGCGCAACGACTTTGCCGCGGAGAGAAGCGTGGACGCCATTTTGTACACTCGCATAGCGAAGTCCCCGCCCCCGCGCTACTTTAGTTGTTACAAAGTGACGTGTGTGAGCGGACGTAGCGTCATGGCTTCATTGACAGATACAGACTTTGATACAGAGTTACTTATCAGTGAAATACAAAATCGTCCTGTTTTATGGGATCAAAACCAGAGGGAATATAGTGATCGTAATAAGAAAAAACAAGCGTGGGAAGAAATTTGTAATTTATTGATAAAAGACTTTGAAGCAAAAACAAATAAGGAGAAAAATGAAGCAGGTAAGTGAAATATATAATAATAAACTTTATATGTACTTATTTTGCCATGGCAATGCCCCTTCATTTGAAATAAAATAGTCAGCAAAGTTATCCCTGATTGTATTACCAGAAAGTCGAGCAAAGTTATTACCAACTTGTACGTTATCGTAAAGCCCAATAATTCGGGGTAGTTTTTTATGACGTTTTATCACTTTAACTTTAGACCGTACGAAATTATGCAAAATACAACAAGTTTTGACTATTTCTTCGCTAAAGACGATTCCAACATTTAACGGTCGATGAAAAATACGCCATTTATTAGTCATGATTCCGAAAGTACATTCTATATATCTTCTAGCACGGCTAAGTCTATAATTGTACTCTTTTTTTAGGTGTTAATTGGTTACCGGCATAGGGTCGTTGCATGTAGTTCGATAGAGGAAATGCTTCGTCGCCAATAAAAGTAAAAGGAAGCGGTATTTCATTATCTGTTATTTGTTTCGGTTCTGGAATATTTAAACGATTTTCTTCTATGTCATTTCTCAACTGGCTTCTATTAAATATAGTTGAATCTGAGCTTTTTCCGTAGGAACCGACATCAACAAATATAAACTTGTAGTTGGCGTCACATACGGCTAGCAAATTCATCGAAAAATACTTCTTGTAATTAAAATAAAGTGAGCCACTATGACATGGCTTTATCATCCTTATATGCTTTCCGTCAACTGCACCTATGCAGTTCGGAAAATCAGCATTTTCTAGATAGCCTTTGCTTATGTTTTCCCAATCTTCTGTTCGTTTAGGTGGCATACAAATATAAAATAAGTTTTTGATAATAGCTTGGCATGTCTCTCGCACAATTTTTTGTATTGTTGAATTTCCTCTTCGAAATGAAATATGCAGGTCCGTTAAAGAGCATCCAGTGGCCAGATATCTGAAACATTATATTATTTTATTGTTACAGCTGTAAAATTACAAAAAAAGTGGAAGGGAATTCGCGACGCCTACGTCAAAAATAAGAACAAAAAAGTCAAAAGTGGGTCTGGAGCATCTACTTCCAAAGAATACATATATTCTCATTTGCTATCCTTTTTGGACCCAACGACGCGAAGCCGTCCATCAAAAACACCACCTCCAGCACCAGATGATGAGAATACGACAAACGTGGACGATGATTCAATTAAAGTAACAAAAAAAGCAAAGAAATATAATACTGATGCTGAAGATAAATTGATTCAAACTTTGATTAAAAGAATGGACGAAAGAAGAAAGACATAAGTGGTAAAAATGAAGTTGAATATAACTTTGCTTTGTCACTGGTGGATGACTTAAGAGCGATTCACCCTGATTATAAGATGGATGCAAAGATAGAGATCATGAACGTTCTGAAAAAATATAAACATATGTCGAACAATCCTCCAAACTATTATGGATATTTTACCACTCCAGAACTACCTCTAAATGTCCAATCAACTAACCAATCAAGTTTTACTTCACCAAGTATTCAAGATGAGGACAACACTGAAGATTCAATTATTGCTGATTTATTTTGAGAAATTTTTTTATACAACTTGACTATCACACAAAGAGAACATCTTTGTGTGATAGTTTAATTTCACCATTGTTAAAATATCACTTTGTTGATTATATTAATGAAACAGTACCTACCTAACAAGGATATTTTAGGACTATTTATTGTTAAAAACTCATATTGTTGATTACTAAGATTAACAAAACGTTTATAAAACATTTTTGTGATTCCTCATTATTAAAGTGCCATATTGTTGACTGATTAGATTAATGAAACGTTAATAGAGATATTTTGTTAGTTAAAGAGCTATTGTATTAATTTGTTAAAAGTAATGAAAAATTAAAGAAATATATTTTAAAACGTATTTACCTTATAGTGATTACAAGCCTTTCTTCAGGTGATACCGATAATCTTAAGTGTTTATCTTTATGTTTTATGTCACTTTGAATCCGATGTAACAACTCATAAAATGTAGCTCTTGACATACGCAGGTAAGAATAAAATTGTCTTGGATTATTTTTAATTCTTTTGCAAAACAACACATAGAAGTCGCTCTCGTTCAGTCGATTGGTTGTTATTGGATCCTCCCAAAATCTTCGATGTATTGATTTACGCTTCTTGCGTCTTCGAAGTAATAAAGTTAACAGCAGTATTTCCTCGTCGGAATCCATTCTGTTACTGAGTGTATCGTACGCCGCTCATTTGAGCCCGCGGAACCGCGACGTGTGTGCAGCGCAGCCGCGACGTCTGCGCCGCGCACACGCAGCGTGTTCGCTGCGCGACCGCTCCGCTTTGGAAACGCTTGCAATTCGCCAGTGTGGCATGACACTTAGAACTTTGGCGCCCGAGGCGAATCAAGAACTTTTCAAATTTCTCGTCCGATTCTTGCTTCATTAATCGAAATAAATGTGTTTCTTAATAATTATTGCCTATAGATAATTACTTACTATTGTTACTCAGTAGATTATCAGTATTTATATTTTAGGCAGCCGTACACCCTCCAAATTAATTTAAGGTATTTTTGACTCCATATCTGCCAAGGTTGAGGATTGATTGTATACACTACTTGGTTATTTGCATCTAATATGTGATGGGTCACTTGGAGGAATTCTCTCATCTTTCTTATAGCAGTAGCTCTATCTACATTATCCTGTAGGATAAGATGCAGTATCTCATTGTTGGTATATGCTGCAACATATCTGTCCATTTCTATATGAATAGCGGCGGTCTTAGATAAACTTGTAACGTAATCATAAGTACATGCACGTTCGCACGGCTACGGCTGCGGCGTGTACAATTGCACTTACGTATGCGTTTCCATGGGAAACAATATTTGTAATAAAATATTCATTTTACTTTAATAAAGACTCGACCGTTTTACTGACAACATGTCTTTGATTCCATGACCCTAAAATAATAATATTTCATGGCGACCCTGCCAGTTGGAAATGAAAAGTAAAGAAAAGTAAAAGTAGTTAAATAAAGTAGAAAAATTAAAGGGTCTATCACAAATAAAATTAATAGTATCCAGTGCAAAAATTTGTGACTTCAACAATCATGGGCAAAAATTATTCCAAGGAAGAAGTCGTAATTGCCCAGAACGCGAACGGCGCAGCAGCAGCCAATGCAGAAGTAGCAAAGGCAGAACACTCCAACCACATAATTCAGTCTTTACTGATAGTTGCCGTTGTCCTCATTTCCGCAGCGACCATTTTCTATCTGCTCAAAATGTGTCGAAAAAATGCAATCAAGACCTTGAGGCGTGAGTTGAATGCCGTCTCGATGGACAACCTCGCTCGTCCCACTGTTTAGGAGAGCGGAACCCAGCAGGGACCCCGGGCCACGTCTCGCAATAGGTTTCCAGGAAAATCCCGACCCCCATCGGTTATCCCTTAATTTCGGTGCTAAAGTGTTCAGTGCGTCTGTGCCATGCGTGTGAAACAAAAGACAACTACAGTACCTATGTAAGTGCTAGTAATAAGATCTAAGTACTAATAATCTATTGTATTTCTTTTTCCTAGATTTTGTGTCGTAAGCCTTTTTTTTTAGAAAATATGTGCCTTAATGTGTTAATAGTTTATATTACTTAGGCCTACATACATATTATGTCTATATCGGATTTGAAACAATTATATAATAGTTTGAAAGAAATAAAAAACTATTTGACAAAAATAGGACCAGTTCGAAGGCAGCAATCCGAAAGCGCAAAAGAAAAATTATTTCTAGCAGAGAAGTTGTATAAACGATTAGAGAATTTTTCATCTAATATTAAAATAAAAATAGAAAATTCTGAGATAAGCAGCGAAAGTTCGCAATACATAAATAAGCTTATTCAAGATATTAAATTCGTCTATCAACAAATCTCCAACTTAATGTCCCGTTCAGACGCAGAGTACCATTCAGGTTCAGAGTCAGATAAACCCGTAATCATGGCTAAAGATAATTTTGATATGAAAACGGCTTTAGCATTATTGCCTATAATGAATAATAAGGAGGATGTGACTATTCAATTAATAGACAATGTCTTATTATATAGCGACCCGCTTAACGAAGCTGGCAATAAACAATTGATAAATTTCGTCCTAAAAAGCCGACTATCGGCTAGCGCTAAGTTAAGACTAAAAAGTGAGTACAGTTCCGTAGAATCATTAATCACAGATATGCGTAAATTCCTTATTCAGAAAAAATCGGCTGTCGCAATACAGTCGCAATTATTTAGCGCCAAGCAAGGTCGTAGAAGTATTGAAAAATACGGTTCCGATTTAGAGGAACTATTTGTAAACTTAACTATATCGCAGGCTGATGGTGACACAAAGAAATATGACACCTTACGCCCGATTAACGAAAAAGTCGCTATTGAACGTTTTGCAGAAGGTTTGTCGGATCCACGGTTAAGTACAATAATAGCCTCCCGCGAGTTTAGTTCCCTCCCGGAAGCTATACAAACAGCCTTAGATAAAAAAATATCTACAACTAATCCCGAACTAGGGATAATGAACTTTGAACGCAACCCGAAACGCGTTTATGCTAGGGGTAATAGGCGTTATCCGAACACTACGAATAGGCCTCGCTATGTAGGCAATAATATCGCACCCAGGCAGGGCTACCGTATCAATCAATCTAACTTTAATAGGCCGCCGACGAATGCAACTCGGGGCAGAATTTTCAGAAGCTACCGTCGTCGAGGTCAAGGTAATAGGTATTCGTACCCCGCCCGCGTCGCTCAGATACAGTCTGAGAACCCTGAGCATCATCGCGAAAACGTCCCGAATGTAACAGGAGACGAGTTTTTTCGTTCCTAAAACTAGCCATAATTTCGTGTTTAATTACAACGTAAATAGTGTAGTCCAGCTACGTACAAATATAAGTAGTAATGATATAAGTCTCTTAGTAGATAGTGGCGCAAGCCTCAGTGTTTTGAAATATGAGTGGGCATTAGAACAATGTCACGGACATTTAGATAACGAGCTGCATTATGATAGGATTGTCATTAAAGGAGTTAGCGGCAAATTAATTTCTGAAGGTTACATATATCTAGATTTAGTATGTAATAATGTGTCTTTTCAACAGAAATTTTATATTTTTAAGGACCTTACATGTGATGCCGACGGCATATTAGGTGAAAACTTTTTGACGCGTTATCACGCTATAATCAACTATGAAACGCGCCTTTTGACAATTTCAAAAGACCGCGTTGTTGTTAGTTTACCCATTAGTAACAACAAGAACAAATTTATACACGAGATACCCGCTCGATGCGAAATAATAAAATATATACCATGTGCGAGCAAAGAGGATAGCGTGATTTTGTCACAAGAAATAATGAGTGGAGTTTTTATGGCAGGAATGATTTCTAGACCATTAAATGGCAAGATTCCTGTAAGAATTTTAAATACGACATACGAAAATGTCACTTACGACTTTTCAAACATTATATTACATTCAATTAACAATTTTGATATTTGTGAGCTAGAAACTAACGAGAAATCGGTTCAACGAGTTAAAAATTTGTTTAATTTACTTGATTTAGATCATTTGAATCGAGAAGAAAGACTTAGTATAGAAGAAATTTGCGCAAAATATGCGGATGTGTTCCATCTTCCCGGAGACTCTCTAACTGTTACCAACTTAATGGAACACAATATAGTACTCAAAAACAATGTCACCCCTGTTTATGTAAAACCTTATCGTATTCCACATGCATTAAAAGGAGAAATTGAAAAACAAGTCCAAGAAATGTTGAAAAATGATATCATAGAGGAGACGGTGTCTGAATGGTCCAGCCCAGTTCTCCTAGTACCAAAGAAAGCTGATAGATCCAACGAGAAAAAATGGCGGTTAGTCGTCGATTATCGGCAATTAAACAATAAGATACAAGATGACAAGTTCCCTTTGCCGAATATCACTGAAATTCTAGATTCGTTATCCGGAAGTATTTATTTTTCCAAATTAGATTTATCCCAATCATATTATCAATTATCTCTAAATTCTGATTCACGTAAATACACATCTTTTAGTTTGAATAAGATGTATCAACTTTCTCTGGACAGTAACTCACGTAAATATACTACATTCACAGCCGGAAAACAATACCAAATGAAGCGTTGCCCCATGGGTCTCAAAACGAGTGCTAGCGTTTTCTCGAGACTCATGACAGTAGCAATGTCCGGCTTAAATTACGACAAATGTTTCATCTACCTAGACGATTGTATTGTTATAGGAAAAAGCATCGATCACCATAATAAAAATCTAATGTGTGTGTTAAACCGTCTAAGAGAAGTCAATCTCAAGTTAAACCCACTTAAATGTGAATTTTTACGCAGAGAAATATTGTACCTAGGACATAAAATAACATCAGATGGCATTTATCCCGACCCAAGCAAAATAGTTGCGATAAGAGATTATCCAAGGCCGACGTCCCCCGACGAAGTAAAGCGTTTCGTCGCATTTACTAATTATTACCGTCGATTTATTTTAGGTTTTTCGGATTTGGTGCATCCTTTAAACCAATTATGTAAAAAAGGTGTAAAATTCGATTGGAATGAAAATTGTGAAAATGCTTTTCAAAAATTAAAAGTTGCACTTTCCAACCCTCCAGTTTTAGACTATCCCGATTTTAGCGAAAATAACATTTTTAGATTGCAAACCGATGCATCAAAAACCGGTTTAGGCGCTGTGTTATCTAACAACAATGGCAAGGTCATAGCTTATGCCAGTAGGAGCTTAAAGCCCGCTGAAACTCGGTATCCAGTCATTGATTTAGAGCTTTTGGCAATTGTATGGGCCGTACGTCACTTCAGACCATATTTATATGGCAGAACATTTATAATTTATTCTGACCACAGACCATTGGTATATTTATTCAATTTAAAAGATCCTTCTAGTCGTTTAACAAAATTCCGTCTTTACTTAGAAGAGTATGATTTCACAGTTGAGTACGTACCCGGTCGAGATAACGTAGCTGCAGATGCGTTAAGTCGACTCTCGGTGACGTCACAAGACTTAAAAAACATGCATGAAAAAATTATTTCGGTCTTAACCAGAGCCCAAAGTAAAAAATTAACTAACGAAAATGATAAGCCCTTGATTAATATTCCAACAGCTGGCCGGTCTGATCAACCTACCGCTGTTGAAATATTGAAAAAGCCAGACGATATAATAGAACTACGTTTTGTGGAAAAATTAAAAGATAAATATAAAAATGACCCAAATATTTTCGTCTCAAACGCTAATTTATGCACATATTTACCTTCGCAATCCGCGATTTTTCTTTATTCTCGATCGTTTCCATCCCAAGAGGAGTTAGCGAGAGATTTAGAAAGCATGTGCTTGAAACTTAATATAAAGAAATTACTCATTATAAAAAATACATGTAATAATAAAAATATTAAATATTTGCTGCGCATGCTGCGCAGCAAATATTTAATATGTAAGTAGTAAGTTTCAAATAGCGTCACCTCAAATATTAATTACTAGAGGTATTACTAGAATAAATGATAAAGACGAAATAAAAACAATTTTAAATGACTTTCATCTGCTTCCCACAAGTGGACACGCAGGAATGAACCGTATGCTTAATAATATTAAGAAATATTATTTTTGGCCTGGAATGTCGAATGATGTCATGAATTATGTCAAAAAATGTAGGAGTTGTCAAATACAAAAGTTCTGCAATAAAAATACGCGAGAACCTTTATCCATTACCACTACAGCCGACTCGGCATTTGAGAGGTTAAGTTTAGATATAATGGGCCCTTTAGACATAGACAATTATAGTAATAAGTATATTTTAACTCTGCAGTGCGATCTAAGCAAATTCGTGGAAGCGTATCCTTTACCGCGGAAGGACGCCGAAACTGTCGCTAGGTCATTCGTTAATAATTTTATATTGCGCTACGGTATTCCAAAACAAATTTTAAGTGACAAAGGAACGGAATTCACTTCATCAATTATGAGCGAAATATGCAAACTATTAGGCATTGAAAAATTACACTCTACGTCTTATCATCACGAGACTATGGGTGGCATAGAAAACACTCATAAACATTTAGCCGCCTATCTCAGAATACAGTGTGAAAATAATAAGTCCGATTGGAGCGAGTGGGTCCCTTATTGGTGTTTTTCGTTTAATACAAGTGTTCACTCCGAAACGAAGTACACTCCGTACGAGCTAGTATTTGGTAAAGTCTGTAACTTACCCAGCAATTTGACCAAGGGCGTCGATCCTTTATACAACTTCGATGACTATCCGAGAGAATTAAAGTACCGTTTGCAAAAAGCGCAACTAGATGCCAAGGAAAATTTGTTAAAAAGCAAGGAAGTAAGAAAATTTAAATATGATAAAAAATGTAATTCTGTTAGTTATAAGTCAGGAGATTTAGTATTAGTGAAAAATCAAGTAGGTAATAAGCTAGACTGTATTTATGAAGGTCCCTTTAGAGTTATACAAGAAATAACACCGAATGTTAAAATTATGAAAAATAACAAAGAAGTGTTACTACACAAAAATAATACGAGACCTTATTATTCATGAAATCAAGTAAGTACTTACCTAATAATACAAAATATTTTGTTAGCAAAGTACTTAAGTAATTTAGTTTTAGTCCAAGTTATAATGTTTATGTCATAATGTGATGTATTATTGTCAACTAGTATAAGCGATTACATTGTGTAAAAAAAAAAAATGTAAAAAATAAAATGTGTTTACTTTATACTGATTTTAGAACGTAATTGTGTTAGTTATAGCATTTTTTTTTCTCAATAAATAGGGATGGGTACCTTATACTTTTCGGGGGAGTTGTAACGTAATCATAAGTACATGCACGTTCGCACGGCTACGGCTGCGGCGTGTACAATTGCACTTACGTATGCGTTTCCATGGGAAACAATATTTGTAATAAAATATTCATTTTACTTTAATAAAGACTCGACCGTTTTACTGACAACATGTCTTTGATTCCATGACCCTAAAATAATAATATTTCAAACTCATGGACACCTCTAGGGGTAACTTAATATTAGATTCTAACCCCTGAACTACAGATAGATATGTGTGAATACATCTTATAATAAATCCTCTTATCTTTGCTGGAGTTTCTGAATTATATGTGTTAATTACAATAATTCGCTCAATCAATTTCTCATAAGATAATGCTCCGTTCGGCATAAATCCAAGCTTTAGGCCACACCTCAATATTTGCTTTGCGTAAGGCCATCTTTGTTCTTGATATGGGCGACTGTTTTTCAATCGCCTTTCTTCCTTAAGTGTTAAAACGGCCATTGCTACATATTCTATGTCTGAAGTGTGAGCGTATTTTGGATTTGTGACATCGAGCATTTCCAGTGGAAGGAGTTTCAAATAAATAGCTTTGTTTAGGAGCAAAGTATTCATCTAACTTTTTTATTGTAGTATCACGCCAAGACGGCGTAACACAATTCACGAAGTACCGTCGCCACGAGCGTAAGCATTTATACCGTAAACAGGGGTTACTTTGATCAATTTCAAAGTTTCTGATTTGATAAGTTTTTAATGAGAGGAAAAAAAAAATAACCAAAACTATGTAATAATCGGTTTTTTTGGATCTATGAAATTATTGAATAAAAAAAAAAACACTAATTTGCAAAAAAATAAATAAAAACCGCCTGATCAAAGTTAAACGGAAACTGGGGTTACTTTGAAACCACCCAATTTTGATATAGAAACTCAAAGTAAACCTGGTTATTATAACGTAAAAAAAAAATAAAAAAAATTGGTCAATGGGAAAAAAAAATAGAGAAGTTTGAAAGTGTCGGGGTAACTTTGATAAATAAAAAAGACATCGATTATGAAATTAAAACTTTAATAAAGATGTAAAAAGAAAGAAACTTAACTTCTTTTACATGATAATAGAACTTTTAACAATTTTCTTAAATATTTCGTATCAAATTAACAAAAAAATGTACTTTAATCACATAGTACTTAGTTAGCAATTATATTAATCAGTCTAATGATTGCAGCAATGAGATCACTTAAAAAAATATGATTTAGGAAATTTCTAAAATATTTATATCGAAATTAAATTTGCAACACTCAATACCCTCTTGATTCTTAAAGGTGGACGGTTTTGGAATATATGCAATTATGTCCTCTTTATTAATTTCTGAAACATCATCTCTTACTAACTGAAAGCATTTCTTGTTTCCCATGGACTTGAAACCTACCGCGATCAAAGGAATCAAGTCTGTGATCCGACAAACGTATCTGTATGTTTTTCGGCTTCCTCTGGAATAAAATTTGGATAAAACATATCTCCCCACTTCCAGCTCGTCACTTTCATCAGGAGGCGTGCTTTCGCTTTCCGAGTTTTCATTGATCGGAGTTTCATTTGGAGAACTGTTTGTAACTGTCGTTTGAGGTTCTACAGTCGATACACTTGTACCCGGCTCAACATTAAGACGTGTTCTTTTCGGTCTAGGACCACTTGTTTCTCCACCAAACCTTTGTTCTTTTAGGAACGTAGTGAGAGCGCTTTCCACTTCCTCAGTGGGATCAAGTTCGACTAGAAATGGGAGGCGTTTCAAGACCTGTTCTCTACACAAGGGATATATGCCAGTCGCTTTGAATGCACTCATCAAATTTCTCTTCACGCCTCCTAAAATGTCGGAAAATGGAGTACGCAAAGCAGCATATCAAGGTATACACTATACATATCTATAACTACGACACGCTATACAGTGTTAGAAAGAAAGTCACCTTGTCATCATTGGTGGTTTTGTTTAGTGTGTGCAAATTTGCCAATGACTGCTCAGCTGTCAAAATTTAGGGCTAATTACTGATCAGCTGTCAAAATATTGATGTTAGTGGGCAACGCCCCTGGCGCATACGGCACCATTCGCCCCGTCTCGCTGCTCGCGTGACGTCATTAGTCAGTCAGTTGACCTCAGTAGACAGTGCACACAGTTTTTAGTGTCGTGTTGCGGCAAGTGAAGTTTTTAAAACAACAGTGAATTAATAAAACAACAGAAAAATAATTACAACAAACTGGAATATCGGTAAGTAACTTTTTATAGTATTTCTAAGTAAAAATTTATCAAAAGTGTTAGTCTTTTTAAACAAATCGAGTGAGCGTTGACGAAATACGGCATTTCATACCAACTTTCAAGTCCTTATTTATAAAAATTTATGAAAAAGTTATTAGAACTCACTTTTGATAAATAGTATAACATCTAGTTAGACCGATTTTAAATTTTCCATAGAAATAGAAATTTCCAATTATCTTTTTTAAAATAAGATATTTATAAAATGTTTCTTGCTAACTTTTTAAACCTATGTATCCTGCTTATGCATATGAAGTTTAATTAAAATCGGTTCGTTCATTTCGAAATATAAGGACTTGAAAATGACGTTTTCGTCAATGCCCCTATCTCGAATTTATAGCGTTTCTTTTCAATGGTTTCATAATTATTATTATTATGATCGATAAGTGTTGTCTTAAATATTTTATTCGCTTTTTAATATCTTGGCATGATAGATATTTTGATTACGAGTAGCTTCTCTTAGATCGATAGATTAAATTCTAAATTTACTATTTTTTTCTTAATTTTGTTTTGGTTTTGTTATAACTTTATTATTATTAAATGTTATGTTTTTGCCGTAGAGACGAACCATCTGGCTGCGGCGGTGGGAAGGGGGTTCATCACGACAGCGCTACGAGAAGGCCATAGGTAGATAGTCTGACCCATATTTAAGCACAAGAACATAAGAACATCCTCTTCAAATTGATAATGTGTGTAATTATCTTAGTCTCTTACATCTGCCCCTCTAGTCAAAAGTAAAATATTTGCAATCATGGATTTGATTTTTTTAAATTCGATGGTAACGAAAACTTTTGTCAATCCAATGCATCTTTTGAAAGCGAAGCAATTACGATGATTTTCAAATGTAGCTTTGTCAAGGCATTCTTGTGTGTTTTAATAAAATGTTGCAGCAGTATTTAAAATAATTTCATTAGGTTAGGCATAATTAACGTGACCATTCGTCCCGTTTTCGAAAGAAGCATCTTTCCAGATGTTTTGACAATCAATAAAGATGAAATAGCTAAGTATATAATTATTAAATCGAGATTTGGGGCATTCACAATGCTATTTTTATATTAAGATAAATAATTATATTAGAAAAATACTAGAAAATATCGAGCACCTCAGACGGGACTCGAAGCCGCACTTATTAATTTTCATTATTCTTCTTTTAAAATATTATATCGTTTCATATCGTATTTAAAATAAAAATAATTCATAAGTAGTTTTTGTTCTCATGACTTGGTAATTTTCCAAACATAAGCAAGACAGACACCTGTGTTTTGATTCTTTGAACTTGCCGCCCATGAAAAAACAAAAGGCGAAGGATTATTTTTTTTTTAGTGTGAGAGCATTCGAATAAGTAAACATTTTTTTTACTTATCGGTTTAAACTTAAACTAAAATGAGTCTAACTAAACGAGAGTAAATGCGAGTCGTTGATAATCTAAACATTTTGAACCGTTTATGTTTTGATTCTTTGAAATATTAAATTGTTGATTATAATTATGGTGTTGAGATAATTACGTTGTGCAAGGCTATGAAGACCGCTGACACCGCGACATCTAAATTAGAACACATATTTATTGCAATATAACGGAATCGCCGACGCTGCACAACGTGACTGTTGCACACGCTCCGTCGACTCCCCCCCCGCGCGTCACCGACGCCGCGTGCCTGCATTTGCCCCACACTTCGTTTCCCACTTCGAACAAGTCAATTACTTATAAGAAATAATTGTAATTTTCCTTTAATAAATTTAATTAAATAATTTTCGGTTTTTTTTAAACCCTACGGCTGTTGCCTTCGTATTTGGCGCAGTCGGTAGGATTCTCGCGGTCGGTTTCGCGCTTCTAAGAAGATTTCCGTCCTTCGTTCGCACGTGCCGCCCGAGTGGCTTTCAAGTCGCGCATCGAGAATCCGGACCTGAAGGAGCAGCCAAGGGAGTATCCAGCCATTGATACGCAGAAAGGGCCGAAATGTTACTGTAAGTGCACTAAAAGAATTGTCTTTGTGTTGCTTTGTACTAGTTTTTAGGGTTTTTAGTGGTTAGGTATTATCGCCAAAATTTTCCATCCAGGAAAATCATCTAGCGAGGCTGTATCGCAACAGTCTCGCCAGCAGGCCGTAGATTCGTATAGGTTTAACGTAGAAAATATAGATAATTTAATAGAGTCGGATAACTCGGATAGTAACGATAATTTAGGTAACACTATAGATAATCAGGTTAATATAGTAGAGACATATAATTCGAATAATAGTGACAATTTAAATAATATTTTACATAATCAGGTTTATCAGTTACCAGAAATGGCACAGCCACACTACGACCCGGATGTCATTTTCAAGGCCTTACGCCTGGTTCCCGACTTCGACGGGAACCCGAACATTCTCACAAGATTCATTAGACTCTGCGACCAGGTGGTGCAGACCTATACTATTCTAGATGGCTCGGGAGCCGAATTAAATAATTTGTCACTCTTAAATGGTATTTTAAATAAAATCACTGGTAACGCTGCTAGAACGATTAACTCTAATGGAATACCTGGGAGTTGGCTTGGCATAAGAAACGTTCTTATTAATAACTTCTCAGACCAAAGGGACGAAACAGCCCTCTACAATGATTTGTCGTTGCAGACGCAGGGTAGTAGCACTCCCCAGGAGTTTTACGATAGATGTCAGACACTTTTTAGTACTTTAATTACATACATTACTTTGCACGAGAATATTCCTACAACAATTGAGGCCAAACGCGATTTATACAGAAAGTTAACGTTACAGGCATTTGTTAGAGGCTTGAAAGAACCCTTAGGGTCCCGGATACGCTGTATGCGCCCGGACAGCATAGAAAAGGCCCTGGAATATGTCCAGGAGGAACTAAATATAATGTACCTCGTGCAAAGAAATGAAAGTACTCACAGGAACCAACCCTCATCCGCTATTAACAAAATTACACCTAATTCATTTGTGCATGCTAATAATATTAACCCCAGTGTGCCTAAGCCATTTGTGTTACCGCCTTTTGCACCACAGCAGATATCTCACTGGCAACGTCCTGTTCCACAGCCGCAGCCGCCGCAATTTAGGCCTAATAATGTACAGTTTAATAACGTTGGCCGTATGCCGTCCCGAACTCAACAGATGTTTAGGGCGCCGCCGCCAAATTATAACGCGAACAGCAATAATTTCCGTTTGCCTCCTAGAAATAATTTTTCTAACAACTATACGCCTAAACCTATGAGCGGTGTAAGTCCTTATGTATCAAAACCCATGCCCCTAACAGGACATGACTGGCGTAGACACGGAAATCCACCCCCAAGTAATTATTTCAAATCTCGCGACGTAAATGTAAATGATTGTTGGACTTATGACAGTAACTATGACTATTATCACTGTACCACTCCGTACGAATGTGACGCATATAATGACTACGAAACGTACTACGACAGTGGCTATGGCTACGGTGAACCGATAGACTACGGAACCGGCAGCGCTCACTGCTACGACAACGAGCCGCTATTAGGTGCAAATCAATTAGAAGATTCGCAACAGACAGACACTGACACGACTCAGGAGGATTTTCAGAAGGCTTTAACTTCAAAAAAGTCAAGATAGAATTGAACCTACAAACTCAACGTCAGCTACCGTATATTCAGATAAAAAATCCGCCGCTTAACTTTCTTATAGACACCGGTGCTAATCAATCTTTTATTAGCCCCGCAGCCGTTCAAAGATATTTTTCTCATTTAGAACCTACTTATGAGCCTTTCGAGGTTACAAACGTCCACGCTACGAGTAGGAATAGTCATTCTATTTTAATACCGTGCTTCCCGGAATTTAATCAGCCGGACGGTATCAAGTTCTTTATCTATAAATTCCATGAGCATTTCGACGGGCTTATCGGTCTTGATTTGTTAACTAAATGGGAATCAAATATTGATTTAAAAAATATGACCTTAAGAACAATATCGTCTATCAACCCTATTCATTTATTTAATTCACGGAACGCTAACTTGTATGAGGATATTATCCCTGCAAACTCAACAAAATTGGTTAAAATCCCTATTAACTCAGCCAACGGTGAAGTTTTAGTCCCTGAGCAAATTTTATGTAACTGCATAGTCCACGAATGTTTAACGACCGTAATAAACAACCGCGCTTATGTCGAAATAGAAAATCCTAGTAATAACGACATTAACTTTTCATTAGATCGACCCGCGCAAGCCAGCATGTTCAATATCGTGTGTACGCGCACCGACCATGACTCACAACGCGTACGTGAGGTTTTATCGCGCTTACGAACGGATCACTTAAATGAAGAAGAAAAAGCGAATATTATATCTCTTTGTACAAACTACGCAGATGTTTTTTATCTCGATGGTGAGCCTTTGACGTTCACGAATAAAATCAAGCATTCAATTCGGACCACAGACGAAATTCCTGTTCATACAAAGAGTTATAGATATCCGTTTATTCATCGGAAAGAAGTTAACGATCAGATAAATAAAATGCTAGAGCAAGGTATCATCCGTCCTTCAGACTCAGCCTGGAGCTCGCCAATCTGGATCGTACCTAAGAAAGCCGACGCGTCTGGAAGACAAAAGTGGCGAATAGTGATCGATTTTAGGAAACTAAATGAGAAAACTATCGATGATAAGTACCCAATACCGAATATTACAGACGTCCTTGATAAATTAGGGAAATGCCAGTATTTTACCACTCTAGACCTGGCATCTGGCTTTTACCAGTGTGAAATGAATCCCGACGATATAGCTAAAACCGCGTTCAGTGTTGAGCACGGGCACTATGAATTTTTGAGGATGCCGATGGGTCTCAAAAATTCTCCATCCACCTTCCAAAGGGTAATGGATAACGTGCTCCGAGGGCTCCAGAATAGCATCTGTCTGGTCTATCTTGATGATATCGTCGTATTCAGTACATCCCTTCAGGAACACATCGTTAACCTAGAAAAAGTATTTCAGAGACTTAGGGAATCTAACTTCAAAGTCCAGATGGATAAGTCAGAGTTCCTTAAACTTGAGACCGCTTACTTAGGACACATTATTAGTAGGGAAGGAATCAAACCGAACCCAGACAAAATTACAGCAATTCAGAACTACCCCATTCCGAAGACCACTAAAGAAATAAAGCAATTTTTAGGGCTAATTGGATACTATAGGAAATTTATTCCAGACTTTGCACAAATTACAAAACCGATGACTATATGTTTGAAAAAAGGCAGAAAAATTACTTTTGACTCCGAATACGTAGAATGTTTCGAAAAATGTAAGACCTTACTGACCAATGATCCTGTGTTACAATACCCCGACTTCACTAGAGAATTCATATTAACGACAGACGCATCTAACGTGGCAATTGGAGCTATTTTATCTCAGGGGCCAGTGGGCTCAGATAAACCAATAGCGTACGCTTCACGTACGTTAAATGAAAGTGAACAAAAATACGCCACTATAGAAAAGGAACTTCTTGCCATAGTCTGGGCAACAAAGTATTTCAGACCTTACCTTTTTGGCCGCAAATTTAAGATCCTAACCGATCATAAACCACTCCAGTGGGTTATGAGCCTTAAAGAGCCTAATTCTCGGCTTACACGCTGGCGCCTAAAGTTAAGTGAATTCGATTTCACTGTAATCTATAAAAAGGGCAAATATAATACTAATGCAGACGCCCTCTCTCGTGTTGAAATCTGTAATGAGGAAACTAGTTCCATAGTAGCAAATCCAACAGAACGACAGGCATCATTGACAGGATCAACTACAGTAACTGCTCATACAAACCAAGAAAATCCTATATTGGAAATTCCTATAACAGACGAACCCCTTAACAAATTTCACCGACAAATACACTTGACTATCGTAGGAGACATAAAAAAGAGACCCACAGTTTCAAAGCCTTTCGAATCTCACACTCGGACCTCCATACAACTATCTCGAGGTAACTTAGAGGAAGACTTGATAAACGCTATTAAGGAGTACGTGAATCCTAAAGTTAAAACCGCACTGTTAATTACACCCCCACTTGACATGTATACTATCATACCGATCTTACAAGATAGATTCAGAAGCTCCGCGATGAGCTTAGTACTTGTGAAAACTGAATTAGAAAACGTCAAGGAGTACTTACGACAGCAAGATATTATTCGTCATTACCACGATGGTAAAACCAACCATAGAGGTATAAACGAATGCTATTTGGCTCTGTCACGTAGGTACTACTGGCCTAAAATGAGGGAGCACATTACTAAGTTCATAAATGACTGTACTATATGTGGTCAATCTAAATATGACCGCAATCCCATTAGACAAGAGTTCAATATAGTACCACCACCGACAAAACCGTTTGAAATAGTACATATGGATTTATTCACCGCTGAAAATGAAAAGTACTTAACCTTCATTGACGTATTTTCTAAATACGCTCAAGCTTATCATCTACGAGATGGTACAGCACTCAGCATCATTCAGGCTTTATTAACATTCTCAACTCATCATGGGCTTCCATACACTATAGTCACAGATCAAGGCACAGAGTTCACTAACCAAATGTTTTCAGAGTTTACTAAGTTGCACAAAATCACACATCATAAGACCCTTGCACACTCACCTAACGATAACGGTAATATCGAACGCTTTCACTCAACCCTTTTGGAACACTTACGCGCATTACGTTTGCAACAACGAAAAGAACCGGTAGTTAATCTTATGCCATACGCAATTTTAGCATACAACAGCTCAATACATAGCTTTACAAAATGCAGACCCCTTGATTTGATATTAGGCCACTGTGACCCTCGCGACCCTTGTGATATTGACCTTAATGAATTATTACTTCAACAATACATTCAGACTCACCGTAAGCAAATGCAATTAGTTTATGACATTATTAACGAAACGTCGCTTGCTAACCGTACATCTCTTATTGAAAGTCGCAATAAGGATCGTGAACCAGAAGTTGAATATCAACCTGGTCAGCAAATATTCGTTAAAAACCCATTAGCTTCCCGTCAGAAATTAGCAGCTCGTTATACTCAAGATAAAGTTTTAGCTGACCTCCCCATCCATATCTACACATCGAAAAAACGGGGTCCGGTCGCCAAATCTCGTTTGAAACGCGCACCTAAAAACACCAAATTGTTACAGGTTAACCCTCATACTTCTACCGATGACTCATTCTCAAGAGATAAAACTTGAGAGCCTGGACAACGGACCGGGACTCCTACCATTTAAGTTACCCATGGCGCTTATCACTCATTATCACTCATTTCTTCAATCCATTGATTTGCATGATATAGATATTAATATACAATTAGTTTACGGACAACTCGAAACTATCGAATCTCAGTTACACGGTAAAGATACAAAATTTTTATATGAATCTCAGTTACATTTTCTCAGAAGTAAATTAGGTAAAGCTTCAGCTGAATTAAAAAACCTTCAGCCCAACGACCGTCCTAAACGAGGCATTGTAGACGGCTTAGGTTCTGTTATAAAAAGTATAAGTGGCAATTTGGATTACACAGACGCTTTAAAATATAATCACGCCATCTCAGTTCTCAGGAAAAATCAGGATAAATTAACAAATGAGTTGAATTGCCATATTAGTCTTAACAAAGACTGGATGACTCATCATTCTCACATTCTATCTCAAATTATAGATAATCAATCAAAAATAAATAATACCGTGCAACTCATCCTAGAAAACAGTAATTATGGCGAAGATATTTATATTAGGTTAACTAAATTAAGTCAGTTACTCACTATCACCGGTGAGAATATCGATGACTTATTATTAGAATTACGTAGAATAGAAAATATAATAGCTTTTACGCGTGCATCAAGCACTCACCATTCTATGATAGGTATAGATAGTTTAGGTAATATAGTAGCGAAGCTTAAAACGCTGTACGATAAAAATCAGGTACTTGATATAGAATTACGAGAGTACTATGACGTAATCATACCCAGTTCGTTTTATTCAGAGACTAGTATAGTTTTAGTACTTAAATTACAGATAGTTGCTAGTGATAGGTATAATCTTTTTAAACTATCCATATTACCTAATAAAAATAATCAGATCATTATACCACCATCTCCGTACATAGCAACCAATGATGAAACTTTTGTGTACATAGAGGCTGAATGCCCGAAGCTAAAAGCCCATTATCTCTGCGAAGAGAAATTCAACCGACAGGTCCAGACGCAACCAGACTGCATCCGGAAGCTGCTAACTGAGCAATCAGTTGACGTATCCTGCAAAAAAATGTCCATCACCTTATCTAGAGAAGCCATGGAGAAACTGGATGATAAGTACTACGCCCTCGTGCTGCCTGAGCCGACCAAAGTACAGCTACAGTGTGGCAGCAACGAAGATTACACCGTCCTGAAAGGGAGTTATCTCGCCGCCATACCACGTCACTGTCACCTACGAACCCGAAAATTTATGATCATCAACGAAGAAAATCGTATCATAGGCCAACCTATCAAGATCACTCAACTTACCAATGAGACAGCCTCTCCTGCCTCCGCAGCATCACTTCATCTGAACACCATCAACCTAAGGGAATTACACCGATGCGAAGATAAGATGTCATCTCAGCCAACTATACAGCTCGATGACGTAACAGACAACACCCTGTACCATACGACTCTGCCCTTTTACATACTGCTATTCTGCGCGACGCTGCTTGCTGCAATCCTGTTCTGGCGCCGCTACCTTTGTAACCGAGCAAAGAAGAATAATTCACCAGTTCCTGTCGAAGAATTATACACAGAAATCAACCCTGCCAATAAAGTCCAGAATCAAGTACCAGCAACTTTTTCACTAAACGTCATGAAATAGTTGCTGTTCTGAGGGTGGAGGAATTACGTTGTGCAAGGCTATGAAGACCGCTGACACCGCGACATCTAAATTAGAACACATATTTATTGCAATATAACGGAATCGCCGACGCTGCACAACGTGACTGTTGCACACGCTCCGTCGACTCCCCCCCCGCGCGTCACCGACGCCGCGTGCCTGCATTTGCCCTACACTTCGTTTCCCACTTCGAACAAGTCAATTACTTATAAGAAATAATTGTAATTTTCCTTTAATAAATTTAATTAAATAATTTTCGGTTTTTTTTAAACCCTACGGCTGTTGCCTTCGTATTTAGATTTTCATTGTTGATTTTGCATGTTGATATGTAAACCCGGTAAAGTGAAACCTTAACTTAGAAATGAAACACAATTTTTACGGATTACAGCGCGTATACAAGGTGTTACAAAAATACCCCTAATGCCGAATATGGTATATAGGGACCATCAAACTGAACAACTTTTACTATGGGACCAACTCTGAAATCACGAAAAAATAATCAGCTGTTTCATACATTTTGATATTTTCGATTTTAATTTTTGTATGAAACACATGATTTTTTTTTCGCGATTTCAGAGTTGGTTTCATAGTAAAAGTTGATCAGTTTGATTGTCTCTATATAACATATTCGGCATTAGGGGCATTTTTGTAACACCTTGTATAATTCAGGTGTTATTTTAGAATTATTTAGTTTGGATTTATTGGTTTTTTGAATTCCCGACGTTTACTTGCCTTACTTAACGTGGTTTAACTTAACTATTTAATACTTACAATGTTAACCCGCCTTTTAGCGGTGAAGCCTGCTCACTTGATTAAAAACTGATTCACAATCACAATGTGGCTTAATTTCGTTGAAAAAAAAAATAGTTTAAATAGTAGTTTGATTGGAAGTGTTTTTTGTTTTAGATTTCCGTGGACACTGTGCGGCGGAGATCAAAAGAAGCTAGAAAGAAGCGAAAAAAATGAAATAATGCCGTACCACACAGAGACAAGAAATGGTGGATGAGCTCCTCGGGTCATGAGCATCTTTGTTATTCTAACACGTTTTGATTTAGAGTTTATTTATTTACTAAATCCTGAACATGCACAAATTTTTATCGATGCCGATCTTATTACCTCTGAATGAAAATCGACATTGTGGTGTTAATAACTAACGTGGATTAACGTTTGCCTTATTAAAATTTATTTTAAAAATAATACTATTTAAAAAATTTACCATGAAATAGTATTATTATTACTTACTTACTCTTGGCCAACATTAATTCTTGCTTCTCGGTACGGAGCGCACTATTTCATTCTATTATTAATATTTTTTTACATGTTACTTTTAATTTTTCATAGATATATTTGCATAAATAATATCACGATTTATTTATTCATCTTGTTTTTTGTTTAGTTATCATTGTGTGTATTCTATGTTTAAGTAAGATAGGAAAAATAAGTATTGTCAAGTTTTGGACTTAGCTTACGTCATCTTCGCTACCGGTATTTAAAATATTATTATTCATTCTTATTTTATTGAACAGTTTCGTTTGCTAAGTGTCTGTTTCACAATCTAAAAAACAAATCACAATCAAAAAGCGACACGACTAAATTAAAGAATTACTGTGACACTTTAAACTTTTACTTCACATAAATGTATGCAACAAAATATTAGTACCGCCGCTTGTCAAGAGATGGCGCTGTAGTCTTATGAATCGCGCTAGCATTTACTGTTGCAAATTGTATAGATAGTATGACTGAATTTGTACTGTCGTGGAAAAGCACTGAGGCTGCAACCAAGCAATTGATTCGTTGCGTTCACGGCACCTAGTTAGCACCCACGCTTGTGAGTCTCTTCTGGGTCCGTGTTTGCGATGAAGTCGAATGAAAGATACTAGGCTGCTGTTCACTGTTTATTTTTCCAAAACACCACACACACTTTTACATTGCCTTTTAAACTTTAGAATGGTTACAAATCAAGAGCAACTAATTTATTTAATTAATTTAAGTGCGAGCGCGTGTACAACTGTTAGGAGACCGAGACGGAAGAGGTCAGAGCGGGAAAGCTATACAATTTCAAAGGGTATTTAGTTTGCCAAGGCAATACTAAACATTCTCGCACCTTTTTTTAAAGTAAGGCTATGTTACTTATGATTAAAACATACATAATGCAGATCAGTATATGATTATTAAAATTTAGTGTTTACATTTTCTTAAAAAGTAAAAAAACTGATCTAAGTTACGCAGAAAGACTAAAGTTAAAATTAAGTGAGATTTACTTTACATTTTATTTTATTTTAACATGTACTATGTAGCTTGAACATTACTTTATTATTTAGTGGGTAACAAAACTAACTTATGAATAGGTCTAGAGTATTCACCTTTAGAGGTACGAATAACAACTGATCTGACTAAACCGTCAGATTTGTTAATATTAGTAGATATTATTCTGCCTAAGGGCCAAAAGGTGGGAGGAGTATTCTCATCTTTAATTATAACAAGATCTCCAGTATTTAAATTTTTATGAACTTGAAACCATTTATTTCTAGATTGTAATTCAGACAAATAATTAAAGTAAAATTGTTTCCAAAACTTTTGTTTAATTTGCATTATTTTCTGGTAAACATTAATCCTAGATTCATTAAGATCTAATACATTAGGTTCAGGTAAATCAGTCAGAGCTGTACCTATTATAAAGTGAGCTGGAGTTAAACATGTTACATCATAAGGTAGGTCCGTTAAAGG
This sequence comes from Catoptria pinella, assembly GCA_963556745.1. Taxonomy (NCBI): domain Eukaryota; kingdom Metazoa; phylum Arthropoda; class Insecta; order Lepidoptera; family Crambidae; genus Catoptria; species Catoptria pinella. The sequence goes on along the minus strand of OY750777.1, from coordinate 11,154,527 downwards.
GTACAAAGGTCTAGAGTTAAGTATGCATTCAATTTGAGATAACACAGTGTACAAAAATTCGTAAGTCAACTTAGTACTAAACAGGTGTCTTTTAAGTAAGGATTTTACAGATTTTATACCTGCTTCATAAATACCACCCATGTGGCTGGCTAACGGTACAGTAAACTTATATTCTATCTGGTTGGAAGAAACATAGTTTATAATGTCGCTGTAACAATTTTCATTTTTAAACATTTTATATAAGTCATGTAATTCTGTTTTAGAACCCTTAAAGTTAGTAGCATTATCTGTATACAAACAAGTAGGTATGCCTCTCCTAGCTATAAACCTTTTTAAAGCACAAATAAATGATTGAGATGACATATCCATAACCAACTCGAGATGAATGGCACGAGTAGACAAACACACAAATAGACATATGTATCCTTTGGTATATTTGCAATTTCTAGTCCTAGTATTCCTAACCGCTATAGTACCGCTGAAATCAATTCCTACATGATTGAAAATGCGACTTAACGTTACTCTGGCTGCTGGAAGATCTGCCATTTGCTGTCCACAGACTCGACCGCTGTAGCGAGTACATCTAACACAAGAGTGAATACATTTTTTCACTTCACCTCTGCCATTTATAGGCCAGTATTTTAATCTAATGTTGTAGAGTGTGTTTTGTATACCTGCATGTAGTAATTTCAAATGATAATGTTGCACAATAATATTGGTTATGTGGCATTTTGAAGGTAATATAATGGGGTGCGCTTGACTAAATGGGATATCTGAGTGTCTGATACGACCTCCTACTCTCAAAAGATTGGACTCGTCTAAAAAGGGGTTCAATTTTTTAAGAGCGCTAGATGTATATACTGTAAATGACTTCTCTTTGTTTTTATGATTAATTTTCTGCTCAGGGGGGTTAATTTGAATGGACTGTAATTCACTTATTTCTCTAGAGTAAAAATTATATTGACAAGTTTTAATAATGAGATCATGAGCATGCTTAAGCTCAGAAACAGAAAGAAATGAGGTATATCTGTTGTTTTTATTCTTTAAGTTGTGTACAAATCTAAACAAGTATGCGACTGATCTGATTAACTTTGAGAAGTTAGAATGCTTACAAAAATGTTCATAGAAAAATGAAAAATTTATTGGTGTCTCTTTGCAATGAGCGATCATGGTACTTTTAGTACAGGTAGGTTTATCAGAAAGACTTTGAGTAATCTCAGGCGTCTGTGCTTCACTAATGGGCCAAAAAGAAGGGTCATCGAGCAACCATGAAGGACCTTGCCACCATACATTGCAAGATTGCAAGGCGCTAGGCATGACTCCACGGCTGATGAGATCAGCTGGATTTTGTTTGGTATTTATGTGATACCAATCATTACTGTTAGAGATGTCAATGATCTGCATAAGGCGATGTGACACATAGGTTTGAAGCTTATTTTTATGAGGAGCTTTTATCCAACTAAGTACAATAGTTGAATCTGTAAAAAGAAATATTTGATTGATGGTTATGATATCTTTAGTGGAGGTTATAAAACGGTTTGTCAGTTTAGCTAAAATTAGTGAGCCATTTAATTCTAATCGAGGGATAGATTGTTGCTTTTTGATGGGAGCAACTTTGGACTTGGCTGTGACTAAGAGACAACTAGGTTTTCTATTTAGGTATGTGGCTCTTAGAAATAAACAAGCACCATAGGCTTTGTTTGAGGCATCACAAAATCCTATTAAAATTATATTATCAGGTATATCTGTAAAACAATATCTAGGTATTTGAATTTTTTCTAAGTCCTTGAATTCAGTAACAAACTTTTGCCAAGAACTTTGTACTTCATTTGGAACAAAGGAGTCCCAATCAATATTTTGTTTCCAAATGTCTTGCATTAATATTTTAGGTAAAATTGTAGCAGGAGCGAATATCCCTATGGGATCAAAAATTTGAGCTATTTGAGATAAAATATTTCTCTTGGTACATGGTACTTCATTGGGTTTTGGGATTGACACTTGAAGTATATCTGCACTAGGTAACCACTTTAAACCAAGGGTTTTCACTGAAGTATTTGATGTGAAATTATATGAATTTTCTTCAGTATGCAAAGTATATTGAGAAGTATCAGGATTTGGATTAAAAACATGTTCGCAGGGGTTAGGGAAGTTGGAAGCCCATTTATGTAATGTTAATCCTGCCTTACTTAGCAAATCAATGAGTTCTGAACATAGCTGAATGCACTTTTCTTTTGATTGTTCACCACATAAGTAATCATCCATATATGAATTCTTAGTTATGCAATGGAAAGCTAAATTGTGTGTATCTTTATATTGCTCGGCTAAGTCTAACAAAACACGACAAGCTAAATAGGGTGCACATTTCGTTCCATATGTAACCGTGTCTAATTCTATACATTTAAGTGGCTCAGAACTTGAATTTCTCCATAAGATTCTTTGTAATGAAGTTTGTTGAGGATTTATAAAGATTCCTCGAAACATTTTGACTATGTCACAGGAAAATGCATATTTATAAAGTCTGAATCTAAGAATTATTTCAAAAAGATCATTATATATGTTGGGACCTTCATATAATATGTCATTTAATGAGATTCCAGAGGATGTCTTTGCACTCGCATTGAAGACAGTACGAAGTTTGGTAGAAACACTATCGGGTCTCAAAATAGCAAAGTGTGGCATATAATAAGCATCTTCATCTGTAGATGAGAAGTTGTCTATGTAATGAGCGTGACCAAGATCAATAAATTCCTGTACGAATGCCGTATACTGTTGGTGTAATACAGGATTATTTTTCATTTTGGATTCTAGTTGAAGCAAATATTTATAGGCCATGTTGAATGAGTTACCTAATTCTTTGACACGTTCAGACTGAACGGGTAGGTTAACTATGTATCTACCTGATTGAGTTTTTGTAGTAGTTGACACAAATAAATCTTCACAATATTTATCTTCTGGTGAGAGGATTTTCGTCTTTGGAGATGTTTCCTCTTGTTCCCAAAAGGATTGAAGTATTTGATCTGTCGAATGAGATGCAACAAACATGCTGACAGGCTGTGCCCTGTGTAAAGCAGTAGGATTGTCCATACAAACTGGACCAGAAATCACCCAACCAAATGTAGTGTTTATAAGATAGGGCAAGTTTGGACCTAGCTTCATGCGACCTGTTTGCATAATGGAGTAAAACAGCTCCGCACCAATGAGCAAATCAATAGAGCTTGGAATATAAAATGTGGGGTCAGCAAGTGAGTTTGCTTGTTTTGGGGGTATAGGCCATGTTTGTGTTGGTATAAAAGTATGTGGCAATGGAATCGTTATATTTTCCATAACAATGAATGACAAACGTGCAGTATAATTAGTGTAGCGAGATGAAATGGTTGTGTTAGTACTCACATGTGTTGGTTTTTGGCTGTTGCCAATACCTTGTATCAGACAAGCATTGTCGGTTAAGTTAAGCTGTAGCAAGGTAGCGAGTCTGTGGGTAACAATATTCACTTCACTTCCAGCATCCAGAAGCGCACGTGCATTCACCCACTTTCCCGAAGCGTCTTGTATCTTTATGATGGCTGTGGAAAGCAATATTTGGTTTGCATTATTATTAGACACAAGCACCGCTGAAGGAAGATTGTTATTTTTAGAAACATTTAATGACTGTGTAGGAATGAGCTGAGAATCAGACGATGTAGTTGGCATCGGAGATGTATTATTTGACGGCTGTAGCACTTGAGATTGTATCATATTGTCATTAGGTTTTGATAAAACATAACTAACCTGAGATTCATTACGTTGCTTATCCATATGAATACTTGTGTGATGTCTGCCTCGGCATTTTAAACACTTATATTTGGAACACTTATGTTTTGTTTGATAAGGCTGTAAGCAGTTAAAACATAAAGATTTAGTTTTGATCAGCTGTATGCGGTCTGGTATAGATAGCTCTAGATAGTTAGGACATTTGTGTAATGCATGCTTACTTTGACACAAACTGCAAGAAAAACTAGATTGTTCAGTACTGAAATGAGTTGTTTTTACATTAGGTTTATCGACAGATTGCTTATCATTTAACAATTCAAAGGCATTTCTTCGTAAGTTCATAAATTCTAGTAATTCGGACAAAGTTGCAATTGAGTTTTCTTTCCTATTTATTTCCCAAGCAGCACGCAATGAATTATCAAGTTTTTGGCAAATTAAAAATACTAAAAGGGTGTCCCAACTGTCAACAGGTAAATTAATTGCTTTTAAAGAGTCTAAGCTTTGTTGTAATGTAACAAGAAAATCTTTGAGATTTGTTCTAGAAATAATATTGAAGTTAGTTATAGCTTTTAAGTGATAATTGACTACAATAGTCTTGTTTTCATACTTTTTAGATAGTATGTCTAAGGCCTTATGATAGTTATTGTCCGTGATGAGGAGTGATGATATAAGCCCAGCAGCTTCACCTGAGAGCGCCGACTTGAGGTACTGAAGCTTGCTCACCAGAGGCAAATCCACGTTGTCCACGGATGCGTAAAATATATTTTTGAATGCTGGCCATTGTTTTATATCGCCGTCAAACCGTGGGAGTTCCAATTGAGGCAGCTTGACACGTGGCTTTCTAGCCCCGTCCACCAACGCGGTCGTGAGATTTGGATCAGTAAGCGAGAAATTTGCCTTGTTCGGGTGCAGCAACGTTTCCATTTTAGATTTAGCGGCAAAATATTTTGTTTCGAAGGCCTCGCGTTCAGCCTCGTCTTCTTGTCCCTCATTTTCGCAGCTTTCGATAAGCTGTTGCACCTTTTCGAATCGATCTCTTATTAAGCCGATCTCGGAATTTCGTACGGAAATATCGTGTATGTTGTAGTCGCCGTCTGCGTTGACGTTGTTTACGTAGTTGAAGATGCGAGTTAATCGCCCTTTTACGGAACTTCTTTGTGCTTTCAAAGCGTCGACGTCCATCTTGAGCTAAAGATAATATTTGTTGTCTTGTCAGACTGCTGAAATAGAATAACACTTCACGTTTTGCGTGCGTAGCAAAGCACACAATATGATAAATACTTGTGTATCACTTTTTAACTTGATGAGATAGATTTTAATAGATTTGAGTTGAACTCGTTGCAGAGAAAAAAATGGCCGGTTCGGTGAGCCGAGAGAGAGAGAGCCGGACGGAACGGGGGGGACCGAGCAGCGGCGTCGCGCGCGTGCGTCGTCGGTCGTCGCTTGCTTTCGCGTCCACAGGTGTGAAGTTTGTCGCTTCGTTGATTGGTTGGCGTGTACGCCGTAGACAGACGATAGAATAGTCGAGTGATGTTATTGGCGTGTTCGCCGCGAGGTTTGTTTTGTAGATGGCGCAGGACGTTGTGGTGCGTCTGCTGCAACTTCCGTCGAGTCGGTAAAGCAGTCTAGTTTCTAGTTTTGATTGCGCTCTATGATGGCGCTGGAGTGCGCTGGAGGTTCTCCGCCCGCCACACGAATCCACACGACGATACCCGATGACCGAAGCGATGAACTCGATGAAGGAAAAATGGCGTCTTGCTTGGCGTTGGCGACGAAGGACCATAGATGTTTGCGATGAAGTCGAATGAAAGATACTAGGCTGCTGTTCACTGTTTATTTTTCCAAAACACCACACACACTTTTACATTGCCTTTTAAACTTTAGAATGGTTACAAATCAAGAGCAACTAATTTATTTAATTAATTTAAGTGCGAGCGCGTGTACAACTGTTAGGAGACCGAGACGGAAGAGGTCAGAGCGGGAAAGCTATACAATTTCAAAGGGTATTTAGTTTGCCAAGGCAATACTAAAAAGTCCGCTTGTATACAAACTGTATTGTTCGCTATTTGTACGTAATAAACTGTTTGACCACGTTGTAAGCGACGTTATTATTCGGCGGCAACGCTGTGTCCAAAACCGGAAGTCACCACTATTACAACTGGCGCCCAACGTGGGGCAACGCTGGCAACTAAAGGCAACGCTGACTCACAAGAATTTGTTGTGACGAAGTTTGGACGCAAAACAACGTACCCGCTCTCCGCTGCAAACAAACAAGACGAAATGGCGATGACAAATGAGCAGTTTAAGGAACTCTTGAAAACCGTCGTCGGTGGCCGGCGCTACACCCTAGCTTCCTGTAAAGCTACATACGATGGAGTGAAGTCATCCGAGGCAGTTGAAGCTTTCCTTGCCGCAGTACGTGTGTTCAAGAAAATAGAGCGCATATCGGATACTGAAGCAATTGATGGCCTTCCATTGCTACTTTTAGATGAAGCTGCTATTTGGTGGCAAGGCGCGAAGGAAACAATCGGTACATGGAAGGAGTTTGAAAATCAACTTCGGTGCAACTTTGTTCCGAAGATGCCTGAGTATCTCATATATAATGAGATTATGAATGTGAGACAACAAACTGCTAAAGATACTGACATTTTCTTAGCGAAAAAGAGAATGTTATTTTCACAATTGCCTGAAGGAGAGAAATTAAAAGAAAAACAGCAATTGGATATTGTATATAACCTGCTGCATCTTAGCATCCGGGACAAGGTATCTCGAGAAAGTGTACCGACTTTCAACTCCTTACTGAATAATGCTCGCAGCGTGGAGCAAGTTTTGAAGGAGCAAAAGGAATCTATGGATACTCCAGTTGCCTCATCTGCCCCCCGCAAAGCTGGAAATCATAAATCCAATAGACCAAAATGCAACCACTGCAAGCTTTTTGGACATGTTTACGAGCAATGCCGAAAGAGGAAGAAGCTTACGAAAGATAGTGCAACACAAGAAGTTGAAACCGGAGTCATAAAGCAAGAAGAAAGCACGAAGCTATCTTGCTATGGTTGTGGTGCACCTGGCGTGTATAGAAGTAATTGCCCTGCCTGTCTGAATAAAAAGGTGACGACAGAGAAAAAACTGACTTTTTGCTCTGTGGACGTTGGAATAGAAACACATGAACGCCCTGCAGTATTCCTTAAAGTGAATGGTCTAGACGGAGTTGCTTTTATAGACACATGTGCTAAAGCGAATGTGGCGTCATTCCAGTTGTACGAATCTTTGAAGGAACGTGGATACAGATTTGAAGAGAAACCTGCGCATGTGACATTGGCGGATGGAGTTTTGAGAAATGAAACGGTACTCACGATTACGGTACAGGTGGAGCTATGTGGACGCAAGTTTTATAGCAATTTCATAGTTCTACCGCAGTCTAAAGACAACCGAACACTCTTTGGGGTTGGTTTTTTAAAGAAAGCAGGCATGGATGTTAATCTAGCACAGTTTACCTGGCACTACGTGGAGGAACCTGAAAAGGTATACGAGTTATACGCAGAAAGCTTTGTCACCTTTGATAAACCAAAGAACGTCGTCTCTCCCAAGAAGATAATCGACGTCGCTAGTGTTTCACCTGCCGCACCTAAAAGGTCTACTCAGCCTGTTCTGCTACCATGCGAAGCTATAGTATCCACGTCGATGGGAATGCAGGCTGAATTGCCAACAGAAGGCGCACGCTTTGATTATAAGTTGATACTGTTAGACTTACCCGCGTCACCTCCAAGTAAGCGAAACAAGGAAACCACATTCGATGGGTATTCTCCTTACCTTGACTTCATGATGAAGGACGCCGTTAACAGCATTGACTATGTAGAAAATTCTTTATCTCCGTATTCTGCTGGTTTGTTCCCCGATACAAAGTAGATCTATGTTCTATCAATGTTAATTTTGAATTAAATGTTGAGCAAACTGCCGAGTTAGATAGTTTGTTAGAAGAGTATAAGGATGTTTTTATTTTTAAAGATAAGCCCACTACTGAAATTGAACATTGTATACAAATTTTAAATCATCCCCCCATATCGATGCCACCATACAGGCTTTCACCACCTCGTAAACAGTTACTGAAAGCTGAACTTGACAAAATGTTAGATGAAGGAATCATCCAACCTTGTAGTTCACCCTGGGCAGCACCAGTGGTTATGGTTCCAAAACCAAATGGTACGATTCGACTATGCGTTGATTACAGAAGGCTTAATGCTATAACTGTACCTGACATATATCCCATCCCAAGAGTAGACGAGCTTCTACATGAAGCCAAGCCGACTCCTTTCATGTCAGCGATAGATTTAAAAGCTGGCTATTGGCAAATTAAAGTCCGGGATGAAGACCAAGATAAAACAGCTTTTATCACACCTTTTGGCATTTATAAATTCATTAGAATGCCCTTTGGTTTACGAAACGCTCCATCCACCTTTCAGAGGCTAATAGATAGATTTCGCCTTAGCCTAAATACCACCAAATGTAATGTTACTAATGAAAATGGTGCTCCCGATAATGATGGTGGTTACGGTCCTGTAAAGCTACTAGCTTACTTAGATGATCTTCTTGTCTTTTCTCCAACGTTTGAATCGCATTTATCGCACCTTCGATGTATTTTCACAAAGTTAAGAGAATATAACTTGTCTGCTAACCAGGATAAATGTCGATTTTGCAGTTCATCTTTAAGGTATTTGGGTCATCTTATAACCCCAGAAGGACTAAAAATGGATCCAGAAAAAACTGCTGCGATTCGTAATCTTAAATACCAACAAACCTTAAACACTTAGTAACGTTCCTACAAACATGCTCCTGGTATCGCCGTTTTATACAGGACTTTGCGAAAGTAGCCGAGCCATTGACTAAACTCACAAAGAAAAGTGTTAAATGGGCTTGGACTGATGAACAAGATAGAGCTTTTAATGAATTGAAAACGTTACTTACAAGTGCTCCTGTTTTAAAACAAGCCGATGCTTCTTTGCCTTATATTTTGAAAACTGATGCAAGCAATTATGCTCTTGGGGCAGTTTTAGTCCAGGGGGAGAAGGAAGACGAGCATCCCATAGAATACGCCAGCCGTCTCCTTACACCAGCGGAAAGAAATTACAGCACCACGGAAAAGGAAGCCCTTGCTGTTGTGTGGGCAGTAAATAAGTTTTCCGGGTATATAGAAGGATTACCGATTACAGTAATCACAGATCATCAAGCCTTAAAATGGTTGATGTCACTTAAATCACCTACTGGAAGATTAGCCCGGTGGGCACTGCAGTTGCAAGCATACGATATCACAACTAAACTATACTCCTGGCAAAACAAATGTGGTCGCTGACACTCTTTCACGGCCACCATGCGAAGAAATGGGCAAAGACTTATGTAGCTTATGTAGTATTACAGTAGACATGCCTTCTAGAAGTACCAGTGGAGTCCGGAGTGAACAAATGAAGGATGAGAACATAGCCAAAATAGTGAAAATTCTTGAAGGATCGAATGATGATGAAAACGCTTACTATTGGAGTCATAAAGGATATTTTCTCAATGATGGACTTCTATACAGGAACAACCCTCATGTTGAAAATGATGATGCGCAGCTTGTAGTACCTGAACATGAATGGGTTTATATTCTTCAAACATACCATGATAATCCTATGGCAGGACATTATGGCATTGAGAAGACATATCAAGCTATCTCTAAACGATATTTTTGGAAGGGGATGTATAAATATATCGATGCGTATGTAAAGAATTGTGCTGCTTGTCAGAGATATAAAGCAAGCAACAGAAAACCGGCTGGTCTATTACAAACAACTGCAATGAATCAAAGATTTGAAATTATATCGTTCGATTTGTTTGGACCTTTACCAGAGTCCGATAACGGGATGACGTGGATATTTATAATTGAAGATGTAGCTTCAAGATGGGTTGAACTTTTTCCATTAGAATCTGCTACTGCAGAAAAATGCGCTTTAGTTCTAATGAACGAAATTTTTCTCAGGTACGGATTGCCCAGACGAATGATCAGTGACAATGGTACCCAATTTATAAGTGCAGTGATGCAACAAATAGCTTATTGCATGAAAATAAAACATGCGTTCACCCCGGTGTATCACCCGGAGACAAACCCCGTAGAAAGACGCAACAGAGATCTCAAAACTCAATTAGCAATTATTCTCGGTGACAATCATCGTAACTGGCCTGAGCAGTTACCATTCATACGTTTTGCGATGAACTCAACTCAGTGTAACTCTACTAATGCTACCCCTGCTTTCCTTACCTTTGGGAGAGAATTGAAGACTATAGATGACAATTGGCATAATTTCCGTCAAATAGTATTGTCAGAAAACTTTGTACCCGAGATCACCCCTAAGTTGTTACAAATGGCAGTGACAATGGAAAAAGTGAAGGAAGTACAAGAACTTAAGGAAGAAAGGAGGAAGGAAATTGTGGATAAACATAGGCGAAGAAGTCCTATCTAAAATGTCGGTGATCTTGTTCTTGTTACTACACATCCCATAAGCAAAGCTGGTCAAGGCATTAGTGCCAAGTTTGCCCCTCGACGGGATGGTCCGTATTTAATTACAAGACAGCATGGACCTGCTTCTTATGAGATTGCTGATCTGAAAAATCCTAATATAACATTTGGTGTATATCACGTGTCTGCTATGATGCCATTCACTATGAGAGACGAAGACATACCGACACCAATTCAACCCCTTAGAAGAAGGGGCCGTCCCAAGAAGAACCAACTTTTAACTGAAAAAACAGCTTTGTGTGTGAAACCTAAGCGCGGAAGAGGTCGTCCTAGGAAAGCCAATTAACACCACCTGTGACAAATAAATGAACAATATTGTCCTGTCTTCTCGCCGGGACGTCTATCGGAGCCAGAGGGGGAGGTTGTGACACTTTAAACTTTTACTTCACATAAATGTGTGCAACAAAATATTAGTACCGCCGCTTGTCAAGAGATGGCGCTGTAGTCTTATGAATCGCGCTAGCATTTACTGTTGCAAATTGTATAGATAGTATGACTGAATTTGTACTGTCGTGGAAAAGCACTGAGGCTGCAACCAAGCAATTGATTCGTTCTCAGTCATTTCTATGCGATAATAGGTATTTCGTTCACGGCACCTAGTTAGCACCCACGCTTGTGAGTCTCTTCTGGGTCCGCTTGTATACAAACTGTATTGTTCGCTATTTGTACGTAATAAACTGTTTGACCACGTTGTAAGCGACGTTATTATTCGGCGGCAACGCTGCGTCCAAAACCGGAAGTCACCACTATTACATTACTTATTTTTTTATTCAAAACAACTTATTTATATGACTATGCTTACACATTACGTTTTTATATTATATTCCTGATTTCTGATGGTCTACAAATAAGTGCCAACAGGCACACATTTACTAGCGAACATGACAAAAGTATCGTAAGTCCTTTGACTAGACCGACCATCTACCGCTGTTGTTCATTCAATTATGCTCTTTAAAGCTATGAAGATAATATTCACTTTACGTTTCCAAACAGAACAATGCAACCGTTTTTTTGTTGTTTGTCTACTTTTTTGTGAATGTTTTGCGTTTAACAACCCACTTTTATTGCTTTACTTACCTATTTGCAATATTTGTGTGAATATTTTTTATTAGTCCAGTCCAGCGAGTCGTCAATGTCATTTTATGATCATTTTTATTTCTATTATGACTATTAACACTATTTTTATTATTAAATTGTTACATGTTGTTACTTATACAATACTATAAAAAATACGACTCGCACCAGATCATATTTTCGGACGGGAATCGAACCCGAGACCTTTGTATGTCGGTCCAATGCTCTGAACGCTGAGGCCGTGTCACTATCTTTACAGATATTTTGACTATTGATTAAAATGAAAAAGCTATATAATTTTTAAATTTGAGATTTTTTAAAAGATAAGATTAAGAGATAATTTTTTTCGAAAGATATTTCAATTGAATGTCGAGGTTAATTCCTTACATTGATGAATTAACGCTGGCTTGCAGCGTAAGAGTGGAATATACTAGAAGCTATTCGACGATGCCACTAGTGACTCGGTAGCTCAGCGGTCAGAGCATTGGATCGGACATCCAAAGGTCGCGGGTTCGATTCCCGACCGAGAATATGATCTGGTGTGAGTCGTATTTTTTCTAGTTTATTATTTGGTATTGTATAAAAATAGCAACGAGAATACTAAAATCTCAAAAAATGTTGCTTCCTCAAAAAGTTGATTTTATTTACCCAGATTTTTAAATCTTAGTCGATATACTACCTACCTACCAACTGTAGAATCAGAAACAGTGATAAAACAAGAAAAAAGCAATAAGCTTTTATTATACCGTTTTGTTAGTTCTTTCGTTATAATTGATATAATAGAAAAAGGTTTTATTTAATAATAAATTATTTATTAACCGTATAAACGTAAGTGTTTTATTTCCTATTTACTACCTACACGATGATAGTGTATGATCAAGCAAGACATTCAAGAAAAATACCGAATTGTAAGCCTTATCTTGCACATTATCACTTGGAAGACGCGCAGCCTATTATTTCGATTTTATGCATTACCTATTGATAGTGAACATTTTTATGATGTGTATTGTCTTGCTTGACCTTGAGCGACAGAGCTGCAAAAGGGTGAGCGTCAGGATGGCTGGTTGTCTGCATCGGTTTGCGTCAAGCTGGTGACCAAAAATTGCTATCTATTTGTTACTATTTGCTACCTACAGTTAGTTAATTGCTACCTAACTATAAACCAAAATAAACGGATTGCAAAATGTCCAGCCATTCTGATATCAGGATGGCTGGTCCACTCTCCGTTTGTGTAAACTATACAAATTCCTGTTATTATTTTTACTTCAGTAATTGCTACCTGATTGCTACCCTCACGTTTAACAATGTCTACCTTGTAGCTGTAATAAGTAAAAAGTTATGATCATTTGAAAATTTTACAGGGAATGGACTAAGGGTATTGAAATAAGCTAAAACGATTACAACAATGTTTTTATTGAAATACATTTTTATATGAAATAATATCTATTTACTAATGCCCTTACTAATAATGATTTAAAAGAAAGGGACAAAACAGTGTGTAACTTATACATCTGTTTTACACTTTTATTGCTTTACTTACCTATTTGCAATATTTGTGTAAATATTTTTTATTAGTCCAGTCCAGCGAGTCGTCAATGTCATATATTTTATGTTCATTTTTATTTCTATTATAACTATTAACACTATTTTTATTATTAAATTGTTACATGTTTTTACTTAAACAATACTAGAAAAAATACGACTCGCACCAGATCATATTTTCGGACGAGAATCGAACCCGAGACCTTTGGATGTCGGGCAGTGTGTAACTGATACATCTGTTATGCAATGGCATTAGTAAATAGACGTTATTTCATAAAAAAATGTATTTTAATAAAAACATTGTTGTAATCGTTTTAGCTTATTTCAATACCATTCCCTGTAAATTTTTCAAATGGTCATAACTTTTTACTTGTTACAGCTACAAGGTAGACATTGATAAACGTGAGGGTAGCAATCAGGTAGCAATTACTGAAGTAAAAATAATAACAGGAATTTGTATAGTTTACACAAACAGAGAGTGGACCAGTCATCCTGATATCAGAATGGTTGGACATTTTGCAATCCCTTTATTTTGGTTTATAATTAGGTAGCGATTAACTGACTGTAGGTAGCAAATAGGTAGCAATAAATAGCACACATCCAGCCATTCTGACGCTCACGCAAAAGGCTCGTAGAATTCGTTTCACTCGCATGCAAAACCAAATATTATCTTCACTTTGTTAGTTTCAACTTAGCCTAAACATATGTTTTTATTCATTTTAGTGGCACTACAGGTCGTAGCTCACTTATACGCCCCTGCTACGCCTCGCCTAAAAAAATATCATTCCAATATGGGCTTTAAGTCGTGGCCTTGCGATATAGTTTATAATTGCAACATGAATTAGCGGACGCCTCGCGGTCCGCCGCGGCGGAGCGTCCACGCGCTGACTCCTAGCAGTCGCCGCGGTGACTGCGAGGCGACTGCGCGGAGACCGCCAACAGTCCGCGCGCCGGCGGCAGCGCTGCTCCCGCCGCGCGCGCGCGCGTCGCCTTGCGCACTGCGTCCACGGCCATTTTCGAATCATCTGCCGAGCAATCCGCACGCTCGACTCCTTTCCGAGTGTTTTCGCAGTTATTAAAGGTATGAATAAAGAAAAACTTATAGAAGAAGTGCGAAGATATCCCTATCTGTATGATGCCAGTGACGCAAAATACGCTGATTCTGCTTAAAGGGATCAAGCATGGAAATCTATTGCCAGGACGGTGTCTGCAACAGGTATGTACCTACCTATACAAATAAAAAAAAACAGAATAAAAGAAAGTGCATAATAAAACAATCGTATTTCTTGTAGGTAGTCTAATTTATTTCTCATAAAACATTATAATATATACAAATATGCGCCAGACAAAAATTGGTACGAACAATAAGCTCGTTATATTTATTAATATTGTTACGAAAACGCACCGCGAATTCTAATACGGTAGAAGTTTCGCGAGTAAACGCGAGCAAGCGAGTATGATCCTTATATGCGTCACATAAGGTTCATTTGCCTATTGAGTCGCTGCGGGCCGCTCCGCGGTGTCATAAATTATAATTTACTAGCGATTCCCGCAACTTTGTCTACGTATTTTCATTATAAGTTTTGGATTAAAATTAACTAATGATCTGTTTAGACGAATTGTACAAATTCTCTTAAAAAGGGGTAAAATGGAGAGGCTACACGTGGACGAAGTCGTGGGAAATTGCTAGTATATATATAGAAAATATTTTAATACTACCATGAAAGTAGACCTTCAGGAGATTGAAAGTAAGATGAAAACAAGTCTCGAATATTAAAATAATGTTCAGCACCACTGTACCTTTCGTTTTCTGGTATTGATTGCAGTAAACCATTCTCAATGAGAGGTATTGGTTGCTGTATCTCATGTTGATTTAGATACTCTATTTCATAAGTTCGCATAATGTTATGTAAAATACATGTCGCTAGTATCAATTTGTCAACGGCTTTCGGGTTCATATTAATACTTATGTTATAAATGCCAAATTTCTGGTACAATATTCCAAATGCATCTTCTACAACTTTGCGTGCTCGTGATAAACGTTCATTGAATATAGTTTGTGCCTCAGATAAGCCACGAGAACGAGGGTATGGCCTCATTAAATTTTTCATTAGAGGAAACGCCTCATCTCCTATGAAAACATGTGGTATGGTTCTGTTACTTCCAGGTAATGGTTTATCGTTTGGTATATGCAATAAATTATTTTCAAGGCGTCTGGCTAATCTCGAAGATGCAAATATTCCACCGTCACTATTTCTACCATAAGCGCCTACATCAACTATTGTAAATCTGTATTTATCATCAACCACACCCATTAGGACAACAGAAAAGTGCTTTTTATAATTAAAATACAGCGAGCCACTATTAGCAGGTGCTATGATGTTGACATGCTTCCCATCTATTGCGCCGATGCAATTTGGAAAGTTCCATCTGTCTTGAAATCCTTGAGCTATACTTCTCCACCGCTGTTCAGTTGGCGTTGGAATGAAAATTCCTATTAATTTGTTTATGATTGCGTTACATACTTCTTTTATAATTGATCGGATTGTTGATTCGCCTAATCTAAAGCTTAAACTCAATGTTCTTGCTGAACTTCCCGTGATCATGTATCTGAAATATAACATCATCTATTAAAATCTCTAAGCAAAAACTCACGCACCTTAGCACACAGACACCTTTTCACTTATATATTTTTCTTTTTCAGAATCAGTTTGCAAAAAAACATGGGCAAATTTACGAGAAAGCTATAGAAGATCAATTTTTAAGAAACGCACAAAAAGTGGTCAAGCTGCTACCTCATCTAAAAAATGGCAATATGAAGAAGAAATGTCTTTTTTGGTGCCGCATATGAAGCAAAGACAAACAATTACTTCATTAACGGAAGATGATAGTGACGATATCGAAAATATTAATGTGAATGAAATGAATGAATTGTTGTCAAGTTCGAACGATTCTCCCATTCCATCGAATGACCCAGAACTTAATATCCCGGACCGACCAGAATCTGCTTCTTCGACAATTGCGTCAGAAAAGTCTCCTTTGTTTCCGAACATACCTAAAAGAAATCGATTCAAAGGGACCCAAGAATGTACCTCAGCATCAGCTGAACTTTTAAAATATTTACTTAAAGAAAAAAATGCTAATAAAGATGACGACATCGACAAGTATTTTTCGAGCATTGCAACAACAGTAAAAAAATTAAATCGTTACAATCAATCTGTTCTGAAGTCTAGAATATTCAACATGGTGTCTGAATTTGAATTACAAGAAATCCAGGAACAAACCAATATCTATGTTAGTTCTTCACGACACAATACTGATATTGAAAGTCCTTCAAATTACAACACCCACTATGCTGGACCCTCGGGTTATAACACCCATAGTGCTGGACCTTCGGGTTATAACACCTATGATGCAGGCCCATCCGGCTATAATACCAGCAATGCAGAGCTGTCAGGCAATAATCCTCCAGTTGAAGTACCAGAATTAAACAGTGAATTGCCTGCTACGCAGATAAATGATTCCTAAGATTATTAATATACAGGGTGTAAGGGACAGCCTTGCATTAAATGAAACCGTGACTTCAGACCGTCTCAATAAGAACAAGATTTGTTCAGACAAACCTGTCGGAAATTAAAAAAAATGGTTTCCCATAGTAATCGATCAGCTGATTGGTACGTTTTGTATGATAAGTTTTTTTTTCATTTCCGACAGGTTTATCTGGGAAAAAATTGTTTGTATTGATGGTTTGAAGTCACGGTTTCATTTTATGGAAGGTTGTCCCTTACACTCTTTATATTATGAGCTTGAATACTCGTTTTTTATTGATTCTGTATGAACATTGTAACTATTTAGTATTATTCAAATAAATATGTGCACATTTACAACTATCTCTTTCACTTACCTTAACGTGACGGCAAATTTTTCTATAGGTGTTATTGCTTGTCTGAATTTCGTATTCTTCTTTGTTATGTCTTTTTCAATACTCGATAGTATGTAGTCAAATAAGTACCGATCCATACGAAAGTAAATGAAAAATTTTTCTTCATCATCAAATAGGTGTCTTTGGATCTGCCAAAATTCCTTCTGCACGTCTTGCTTTGAGCATTTTATGCACCCAAAATCTTCGTTTGTTATTTCTTGCTCTTTTCTCTTCATCATCAAGTGCAATAGCAATAATTGCTAGTTCGTGCATTGTGAATCGGGACATAGTTAAAAATACGAGTTACTTCAATGGCAACCGATCGCGAACTGTGTCTATCGCTAAAAGCAAGAGCGGTCGGGCTGGACATCTGCTTGCTGTCGCCGCGTGGACCGCTGGGCGTCTGCTAGCTGTCTCCGCGAAGACTGCTAGCTGTCTCCGCGGCGACTGCTAGCTGTCTCCGAAGTTTAGGGCGGTGTTGGGTGGGAGCGGTGTTGGAGCAGAGGCGTGTAAGTGAGCTACGACCTTTAGCTTAGTGTTCCATCAGTCCGTTACATAAAAGTTTTGTAACATTAGAGTTCGAGTTGTGAAATTAAGATTAAAGAAAAAGCTCCTTTAAAATTATTCACAAATAGTAAATTTTGTAGATCACAGATAAGCAACATTTGCACTTAAAATGATGAAAGATATATTTTATATCTTATTTGCCTCTTATCAAAGTCAATAAGTCAAAAATTTTTATTCAAATAAATTTAGAACTTAGTGCTTTTGCATTGTCTATATTTTCCTACCACTCGTTAGTGACTTTTTTTATCTTTTTTGTGTAAATCATAAATATTATCTTAGTATTTAAAATAGTGTTTACAATATTTTAAATACTAAGATAATTAACGTAAGTATTTCCTCATTTAAAAGCTCGTTTACCATTCCAGCATACTTAAGTAAATCATTATTAAATTAATAACATAAGCAAACGTCACAGACAGTAATTTTTAGTTCCCGTCTCGTTAAATACACAATTAGGTCAGTGAATCGGCGATGAGCATGTTTGAAATACAGTGTTCAATACAAATTTGTTTTGCACGGCAAACTCATTGAATCAGCAGCCGCGCCCGACGCACACTACTATAATCTATTAAAATAAACTAGAAGCGCATCACGCACACAAGCACAGTCGGTCGAGCACCACGACTTAGTCGAGACGGAATTACGAAAACACTATTTGTCTCATGCGACCGATTCTCCCTGTTCATTCGCATTCGGGTTCAAGGTCAAAGTGTATACACTTGATGTGCTGCCCACTGTACCTATGTGGTTTAGCTTCGACATTATTCATTTTTTCCAGTGCTTTACAAAGGAGTCGCGGAAATGATTCTTTAGGAACTGTAGATAGACGGGGATTTTGTAGCTTCCAAGTGGTCAGTATTTGCCTCCAGGCAGACTTTAATGGCCGAAAAAAGGCCACATCCAGTGGCTGACAGAGATGAGTAGAATGTGGTACTAGACACACAAAATCGATCGCATTTTCCGCGCAATACATCAGTGTCGAGATGTGATGACAGGTTGTCACCTATGATTACTTTTCTACCCGGCAAAGCTTGTGCATGAGGAAGAAAAGTGGTCGAAAACCAGTCGCGAAAGGTAACTGCGTCTATCCATCCACTAGATGTACGATTAAATCTGGAACCCTGAGAACAGCAGGACTTTTCGCAGCATGGCGCACCACGTGGCGCACCCTTCTTCCATGTGTTGTACATATGTACGGTTTTATAGATAATGTACGGTGGCAAAAGAACCCCATCCGCTGAACCACATACCATGACCGTGGTTGCACTTTTGGTGAAGTTCATAACTTTTTCTGGGTACTTTACCCCTCTCTTGTATATACCTAATTTTTTACCCGGGTCGTCACTTACATTAGACTCATCGTAATTGAATATATTTGACGCGGGTACGTCTGCAATGGAAACATTTTTTTCTAGATTGTCGAAATAGTTGTTAATGGACTCATGTGAGACGGTAGCTCTTGCTTTTTTTATATTAGTAGCGACTCGCTTGGGATATGTACTTTGGTGCCTTTTTAACAAGGAGTATGCCCAATCTTCTCCAGGCAAATTATTATGAAACTTGGACACTGTTCTTCCTCTCCTGTCAAGGTAGGATTTAGCTAAAAATCTCAAATCTAAGCAACTCAAAGGATACCCTCAATCTGCACATTTGGCAGCAGATTTCAAGATTGTTATTTCCTCAGCTTCACTGAAAACTGTATGAGCACCAGGTCTCTTTATATGTCTACCTTTGTATTTATTGTACAATGTTCCGTATGGTATTTTGTACTTAGTAGAGGCAGCTCTAAGTGACAAATTCCCTTCAAGAACCCGTTTGAGAGCCTCTTCTAAGCGACTTTCGGAATAATTTTTGTAGTCTCTAGACCCGAGTTTCTTTTTATAATGTCGAGGCATGATTCTGAAGCAAGAAAATGACTAATTAATCACATGAAAGTAGAAAAAACACATTTTGCTGGATTTTTGGGGTTAGATTGATCACCCGGGGTTAAATTGATCGTATGATCAATCTAACCCCATGTATCCAGTCAATGACACCCCGGAGAAAAAAAAACCCGACACATGTTAAAATTTGAGGTTAGAAATGACTAGTATTTTTTTCCGAACTGTAGGATTAAGTCTACTTATCGTATTACTTTAACTAATATTGATAAATTGACACTTACCCGTCGGCGTTAGAAGTTTTGGAGCGTTGTTTTTTAGCCGTAAACACTTTTGTCTTAAAAATATATTTTTTTTAGCAGAAGAGCAACTGTTTCTCTTAAAGCATGATTGACATATGATTTGACAGCTATCAATGATGCCAACCAAAAAAAAAATATTGGAAATTACGTTCCGTTACCACGCAAATTGTGTTTTTGTCTATGGCTAATGACGTCATTCAAATAATTATTTTAATTTTCGGTAACTTTTATGTAATTTTTCAGATTTGAAACCGTGGTAACAGAACCTAAAACAACTAAAACATCTAAGAGATTAAAACGTGCCAAATCTCTTTTCTTTGGATCACAAAATGATGATCCTGTACACTATCCTGAGCAATTAGCTGAACCTCTGACAGATTCATCAGACGAATGCTGTACATCACTTATACATCAGAGTAACAATAAATGCAAATCATATCAAGACATATCTCTTCAAAGTCAGACACCTCCAATAGAACCGCAACCTTCAACTAGTATATTTTCACCTTTTCTACATTCGCCTCCAGCCAATGAGAACCTTTCCTTTTTAAGAAGTGGTGCTAGAACCAGAGGAGGATTACGACGGACTACATGTATAAAAGTACTGAAATGTCAAAAAGTAGAAATACATAAAAATAAAGTAAAATTAACTAATTTGGAAGAAAATACAGAGGACAATGTTTATCAAGAGTCATGTCAAAGAGAAGACGTACACGATAGGAAAAAAACATTAACTGATAAGGTAGAAAATATTGAGGACAATGTTGACACAAAAAGCCTGGAGCATAAGGTAGATTTAGATCATTCGTTGCAGGATTCGAAAAATAATGGCTGAAATGAAAAATATATTTAACGTCGAAGAAGTGGAAGACAAAGGTTCTGAGATAAAGGCCCGCCAATCCTCTAACACAATAAGGACTGAAGAAGACCTTATTAGATTGCTGGAATTAGATGATGACGATCTTGATGAAGGAAGTGACCAAGAAAACGTGTCAGAGGATTGCTTATCTTCTGACGAGAGTGAACATGATAATATAAATTATAATGAAACATTACGATCAACCGATGAAGAATGGATGAGTGAACGTGATCCTACTTTAGCTTCTATAGAGTTCGAGGGATATGAAAAAAACTCAAAATTATACCGGAAACAAATGAACCATTCGACTATTTCTCAATGATTGCGACTGATGAGTTTTTGATATGATAGTCGCAAAGGCTAACAATTACGCGTCTAAATTGTTGTCGAATATACTCGAACCCAAAAGCAGACTTAGACTATGGAAAGACGTTCAAGAAATGAAAACAGACCGACAAACCGACAAACATCCAAATTTCAATAGAGATGATGGTTGGAGAGTACCACCAGCTTGGGACCCCATAATCCATCAACTAAAATCCCATCCCAAATCACACACTGCAGGATCTAAAGATATAGTTAGTTCGTTTTGTAGATAGGGATCAAAAGGGAGGTCGACACAACCTCTCTGAGTTTTCTTCCGCCAGTTCTTTCTCTCAGAGGCCTCCCAATTTGTGAACTGGTAGTAGATTCAGTAGCTAGATCTTGTTTTCTAATTAACTTTATTCAATTTAATTCGGTAATAATTATTAAAATCAGAACGCAGCTATAAAATAATTTAATAAACTTGAATACATTTTTATAAAATTTCGAGCGGGTAATTTCATAAAAATATGAGCAGCCTTTTTGCTTTAGTCCTCCCGTGACCACGGCCCCTGGAAAGGTGTCGAAACGTCGGGAATTCTAAAAAAACCAATAAATACAAACTAAATAATTCCAAAACAACACCTGAATTAATAATACGCGCTGTAATCCGTAAAAAGTGTTTTATTTCTAATGAACTGTACGCGCGAAAATCTTAGAAGTGTATAAATGAAAACAGTTTAATTTACCAATTTTTTCAAAATGTATGAGCAGAAATAGATTTCTGTTGATAATGAGATCAATCAATTTTGTAGGTGATGACATGTCTGACAATAGGTTGATAAAAATAAATGATTTAATAAGATATTTCAACCAGCCAATAGCAGACATTTATTGCCCATCCAAGAATCTGGCAATAGATGAATCTATGGTTTTATTTCGTGGCCGGCTGATATTCCGTCAGTATCTGAAAGGAAAAAAGCATCCCTATGGAATAAAACTATACATACTGACCGATGAATATGGGGTAGTCATGAAGATTATTGTTTATGCAGGTGCTTCAGACACTTTAGTGGGGGGTACTAATCATACTGAGAAAGTTGTGTTAAAGGAGAATGAGCAAAATGGTCTATGAGCGGCCAACAACGAAATAGGTATTAAATGAAAGTACTATTACTAAGTACTAACTTTTACTATGAACGTAACATTGCAGCTCATTTAGAAAAAAAATACATATAGGTTAAAATACTTAAATAATAAATGTAAGAAAATGTGCAAACTCATTTTTATAAAATACATTAAAAAGTATTTCTAAACGTCAGCATACCGGTTACAAGACTCAACCCAAAAACGAGTTTACTACCTGAGTTCGAACGGACCAATCAGTGTTGAGTGGAAACAAAAGAGCCGAGGCGTGGGGTGCGCTTGCGCTACTCCGTGCAGTCCTTCGCTTACCCTTGTGACGTTGTGTACTGTGCGATCATCTACGGATTCTTTTTCAAACATTTTGACCTTGGCTACCTTATGGACACTGTTTCTTCTTAACCTGATAACCTGGCTATTAACTCTGAACTTCTGTTCATTTGTGCTTGTGTACTTGGACTCTGGACTGGTGTACGCCAACGGAACATTGATTGAAAAATGGCAGAAAATCGACCTATATGTGTTTTGTGCAATCGATCAGTGGTTAACAGAAGAAGATTAGAAATAACCCATGCTCTTTTTGAGGAAAATGCTGCCAATGCTCAATATATTATTGAAGCTATAGCTCCACAGCAAGTAAGTATTTTTAGACTTTATTTTTTGGTTGTTTTTACCCATGTGTGCCCACCTTATAGGGGTGATGGCCTAATCATCTGTCACGATGAGCACATGGGTTCTTTTCTAAGAATAGTTAAGTCATAATCAAAACAGATCTTCTCTCTCTTTCTCACACATGGCGCTTATGAAAACAAAGCCAGCGTTATCTAGCTTCGAGACATAATAGAGGCCAAACTCACTAACAATGCGTATGAGCATGACTCATGACTTGACGACCGCTTGGTTCAGTGGTTCGCAACGCGCTTCTGAACCAAAAGGTCGCGGGCTCGATCCCCGCACGGTACAAATATTTGTGTGCATGAACATGTCTATTCGTACTGGTCTGGGTGTTTTCTATGTATAATAAGTATTTATTTACAAAAAAAAAGTATATAAGTATGTTTATCGGTAGTCTAGTACCCATAGTACAAGCTTCGAGCTTAGTTTGGGACTAGATAACTCTGTGTGGCCCAGAGTGACATGTCTGAAATATTATTATTATTATTACTCATTTGTCACGTGGAAAAAGAGCTCGGCATGTTCTTCACTATACAAAACATGATTAGACCGAAACTACTATGTTATAAACTATTTTCCTTTTCAGGTTGAATACAACGGCCGAGAATACATTTGTCGACCATGTTGGCAACGAGCTCAACGGGCTGTGCAGCCAAACAATTACCCTGCCCCGCACGACTGTGTTCTTCAAGTGGAAGAATATTCACGAGTGCCTAGCACCTCAGCGAATTGTGTGTTTGACAGATGCCGTAGTGTGTCACGTCGTCGAATGCCTGAGAATGTAAGGATTACTCTTCTGTTACATTCTAACTTATTCATACCAGACAGTGCCAGAATATGCGATGCACATTTAACATCGAATGATTGGGAGGAGCTCATTGATAGTCCAAATCTCAGACATGATTTTAACAGCACTCATTTTGTGCAAATACTAGAGCTTTTGAAAACAGCTGTTTTAAAAAAAAAAATTCTGGACTTTGAAGATATCGAAAATATGGATACTAATGAGATTCATATTCGATTGGGCATTAGCAGAGATCAATTCCATTCAATCTTGAAACAAACGCCTTCTTTGTCTGAGTCAAACGCCAAAACGAAACTAGCCATTTATTTAATGAAGTTGCGAACTGGTGATAGCAACGAGAGATTAGCCACGCTCTTTAACATAAGTAGAAGGACTCTAGAAAGGCATTTAAAAACCGCACGTGATGCTATATCTCTGGATTTTAAGCCAAGACACCTTGGACTTGACCATTTAAATAGAAGAACGGTCGCTGACCGCAATCTTATTGTACCAAACGCGTTATTTGGAAATCCCGAGTCGTCTCCAGAAGATAGGAAGGCAATAACAATCATGGATGGAACATATATTTACATTCAGAAGAGCTCCAACTTTTCGTTCCAGCGAGAGACCTACAGTCTACACAAATACGAGAATCTATTGAAACCGTTTTTAATGGTGTGTTCCGATGGGCACATAATTGATGTTTGTGGGCCCTATGCTGCTACCGACTCAGATGCCAGTATTTTGGAAAGAATAATAAATGACGAAGAAGGCACATTTCACTGGTTTTACCGGGCTGGCGATATATTCATTTTAGATCGTGGGTTCAGAGACGTCTGTGGCGATTTGCAGCGATTCAACTACAGTGCCTATATGCCCGAAACCAAAGACCGCGGTGCAGACCAGCTTACTACTGAACAGGCCAATAGAACTAGGCTGGTCACTCTATGCCGCTGGGTAGTGGAAGTTATAAATGGCAAGTTCAAGCGAGACTTTAAACTGTTTAGGCAAGAATATTTTAATCGCGCCTTAAGTCACATGTTCCAGGACTTCCAAAACGCAGCGGCACTCATCAATGCATTTCAGACACCAATACAAGATAGTATTTATGCATCGTCGTTCGTGAATATAATTAATGAACGCATTGAAATACCAAACCTTTTAGCGGATTATGTTATCCGTCATAACATAAATAGACAGAGGGCATCATTTGAAAGACTCAGCAGTGATCAACCTATTTTTGAAGACTTCCCGGTTTTTTCTGAAGAAGACCTAATTCTGTTTGCACTTGGCACATACCAAATCAAGTTGGCTCGCAGCTACTACGCTGAACACTTAGTTGAAGGCTTGTACAATATTGAAGTATACCGAGAGCGTCAAATAAGTCAGCCCAGAGATTTTATTGAAGAAGAAGACATTTGGTTATTACGTGTTCGAATACAATCTAGACATGTGAGGTCCAGAATATATTATTCTTATATTGTAATTAACCGAGAAAGACAAAATAGAGAAGCAATTGCTCATTATTATTGCAGTTGTATAAGTGGAAGGCGCACAATCGGTTGCTGTGCACACGTTATGTGTATAGTGTGGTATCTGGCATGGGCTAGACATCAAGACGAGGATATTTTATTACCGGCATCAGAACTCAGTGCTATTATTGTACATTAAATGTATTAATGTACAGTGTGTCCTGATAACGGCATCCTTGTCTTGATGTCTAGCCCATGTACATGAAATGTGTTAATGTTTAATAATAGCACTGAGTTCTGATGACGTTATCATTATTATTATTATTGGCGATGTTTTATCATAGTAGTAAATGTATTTTTAATGAAGTCTACAAGCCATTTTATTTTATTTCCTTATTTTTAAGGCTAAACCTTAGTTATAATACGCTAAATCACAGACTGACATATCTAAAATAAAAATGTATTTAATTCTATTAATAATTACACCACAGATACAAAACATCTTGAGGGTGATTGTAGGGTGATAATACACCAAAAAAAATTAAAATTGTTCCTGGCCGCTGATAGACCAAGCGCCATACGATTTTGCCCATTCTCCTTTATTGTCTGATTATTTCAATAAAGGTTATTCTGTCTACATGGACAACTTTTATAATTCAGTAAATCTGGCAGAAAATTTATTGACTCTTAGAACATATTGTTCGGGTACGCTACGTACTAATCGAAAAAATAATCCAAAAGAAATCTTAGAATGTAAATTGAAACGTGGCGACTCTATTGCAAAATTTAATAAGAGTGGTGTTAGTGTGATGAAATGGAAAGACCGACGAGATGTCTTAATGATTTCAACACAATTCGGATCCGATATGATCAATGTAACTACTCGACGCGGTGAAACCGTCTCCAAACCTGAAATTGTAGTACAATATAACAAATATATGGGTGGGATCGACCACCAAGATATTCGTGTGAGCACAAAACTGTACGTTGGTACAAGAAGTTGGGGATTCACGTGTTCCAGCAAATGCTGTACAATTCGTTCACGCTGCACAACATTTTTTCGACAAAAAAAGTTTTTATGATTACCGTCTTGAAATTATAACAAAATTGTTGCAAATTGATGGAGAAGATACAACGCGGAATATAGTTCAAAAAAATAAAGTGCACGTTCTTCAACAATGTTCCCGTAAGAGTGATGGCGTAAAGAGAAAAGTTTTACGACGTCGGTGTAGGCAGTGCTGGCTCATATCCAAAGTCAGAAAGGACACTTCGTATTTCTGTCCCGATTGCTCCGAACAATACGGATTTTGTTTAAATAATTGCTTCAAAGCGTTCCACAACTACTAATTGATTTATATAATGATAAATAATGTCTTCATTTACTTTTTACTTTTTTATTTTGCCCTAAAATATTATTCACCTACATAAACTAGAGAAGAAGAACATAAGAAAAATTAAAAAAAAATCGGCGATGACGAGTGTGTAGAGGGCTGCACGATTATTTCGGCGATCATTGCCGAGCATAGGTGAGCGGACTCGGATAATGCAACCGTTCTGTAACTGTTCAAAAACACATGTTGCATAACGCTTTTCAAACGCCGACGCAAATGGTGCGTTGAATGGCACTGGTGATTATGGTTACCTCTTCAGTGCCACCAACGCACTTGATGCGTATAGCATTTTTAGATGGGTTTTTGTTATCTAATAGTATTATTTCATTAAAAAAAACTTTAAAATATATCTTTCCTATTGTAATCCACAAAAATATCAAGTGGCATCAAGGTGATGTTTTTAAAAACTAAGTAGCAATGAAAGGGTTAAACAAAAATTAATGAAACCATTTCCATTTAAAAACATTAATCAGAAACAAAGAATTTATAATTATCGGCTATCACGCGCCAGACGAGTCGTGGAAAATGCCTTTGGCATTTTGGCTTCCCGTTTCGGGGTGTTGCGAAGACCACGTAACTAGATCTGGATAACGTGGACACTATAGTGTTGGCATGTTGTGCCCTGCATAATTATTTAAGCAAACGCACAACAACTTATATATCTCCAAATGATGTTGATAGAGAAAATATAAAAAAAGGTACTTTTAGTAAAGGAGATTGGAGGAACACAAATGATGGTTTAGTTCAATTTCAGCATTCAACTAATAACCAGCATACTGACGACGCTAATGTTGTACGAAATAAGTTTGTAGACTACTTCAATGGAGAAGGAAGCGTTAGTTTTCAAGACCGAATGGTCATTATTACACAAATGTAATTCACATTTATGATTTTGTACAGCCAACCGCACATAAAATGTTACTGTTGCACTGCGAAAAGTTTCTCTACTACGCTTTTTTTACAAATTCCCTTAAAAAAATACCGATCGAAAGATCTTGCCATTCTGATGAATAATTGTTATTAAACATTTTACTTTAAAATTGATAGTTTGCCTAGAAAAAAATAATTTCTATTTTCATTGTATGGAACGAAACAGATGAATAAATAATGAAATTAACTTTTAAACGAAGAGAAACTTATAAGTTAAAAATTTAAAAAAGGATTTTTTTAGATTAAAACTGTAAATTATAATAACGTAAAGTTAAATTCAAACAAAACTGTTTAGTTCTACAAAAACTAAATTTGGCAAAACATAGAACTTTCTTTATTTCTTTTAAACAATTTATTTAAAAATTTTGCTATTTATCTGATTAGTATAATACATAGTCTAATTGCTGTTCTATTACATCTACACCAATAGCTTCAACGTCATCGTCACAATATACCCCGAGAAAACCCTTTGAAGAGTTGTCTAATAAGCAAAAAAGAAGACGTGTAGAGAATTTAGCCAAATCAGTGTCACCACAAGAGTTACATAGTGCTACCTTGAAAAATCTCAAATGTAGTGGGAATAACGAAGTAAGTAAAATAATGGAACATTTGCTAAACCATCCTGAAGATATTGATAAGGTGAAGACTTGCATAAGTCAGAAAAAAAAGGACAGTTTATATACACCTGGAAAAGCGCTAGCTCTCTCGGCATCGTTTAACTTATCCAAGTGGCAATATATTAATCTGCGAGATTCTGCAATTGAACAAGGTGCAGCATCTATGTATCCCTCCTACTACAAAATAAAGCAAGCGAAATTAAATTGTTACCCTGCAAAAGAGGACATCACCAGCATCTATGTATCCCTCCATTCCATCCCTACTACAAAATAAAGCAAGCGAAATTAAATTGTTACCCTGCAAAAGAGGACATCACCATAACCGAAGATGGAGCATCTATTAAACTGCAGGCCCTACTTAATTTGAGTACCTTTAGATTACTAGACGCAATGGACTTCAATCTATCATCTAAAGTTGATTTAAAGCTGATATGTAAATGGGGTTTTGATGCAGCATCCAGTCAAAGCAATTACAAGCAGAAGGCTAGCAGTTCCAATTTTGACGATTCCAGTGTTTTTATGGTCAGCTTAGTACCCATAAAGCTGATGCGTGACGAAGAAATACTATGGGAAAATGATCGTCCGCCTTCAACGTTCTACTGCCGCCCTATTCAGTTCAAGTTCATGAAGGAGTGTGAAAGTTCAGTACAAAGTGAAAAAGAAGCCATAGAACTGCAAATAAAAGCACTTCAACCGACTGAACTGCAGGAAGTGACTGTCAGATATCAACTGCTGATGACAATGATCGATGGGAAGATTACTTTATACATATCAGAAACTTCGACGGCTGTGTGTGATATTTGTAAGGCGAAGCCAACAGAGATGAATAAGCTAGAAGACATCGACCGTAGAACAGAAAATGAAGATGTGTACCAATACGGCTTGTCTTCATTACATGCGTGGATCCGGTGCATGGAGTGTTTGCTTCATATAGGTATAGAATTTTCATATTTAGTAACTATTTTGTATTATATTTTGCAATGAATATTTTTCGTAGAAGTTGCGTTTCTGAATACTAATGCCTTCTTTGTTTCAGCTTACCGGATGGACTTCAAAAAATGGAGTTCAAGGGGTGAGGACAAAGGAACAATTGGCGCAAAGAAAAAAACAAATCCAGCAGGCCTTTAAAGATGAAAACGGCTTGCTGGTCGATATTGTAAAAAAAGGTGCAGGCACAACAAACGACGGCAACATTGCCAGAAGATTTTTCAGTGATGCAAAAACATCGGCTCGCATCACAGGAATTGATGAAGAGCTGATTGAAAGGTTCCACATAATTTTGCAGACAGTTGCTTCTGGTGAGCAAGTGGACCTTTCTAAGTTCTCAAAATTTTGTAAATACACTGCCACTTTGTATGTAGAGTTATACATAAGCTGCTAGTGCATGGTACGGATATTATTAAGCATTTTGGATTTTTACCAATCGGGAAACTATCGGAAGAAGCATCAGAGGCTCGAAAAAAAGACTTTCGTAAATATAAAGAAAACCATTCTAGAAAAGTAAGTAGGACAGCGACAAATGAAGATATCTTGCATAATCTTCTCTTGTCGTCTGATCCAAAACTGACCTTTCTAAGGCCAAGAATGCCCAAACAACAGAGAGAATGGTTCTCTCACCAAGAGCAATCGAGCTTTGGTGTCTCTTCCAACTGAATCCGAATTGGAATTTTTAGATGTAAATACCTTACAAGATAGTGATAGTGATTAAATTTAGTTAGATTAGAGTTAGAATAGTGTTAGAGTTTGGTTTTTTTATTGTATCAACTATAGTTTCGAACAAAAATAACTATAAAACCATTATTATTAGAATAAACTATATCGGGATTTACACCATGTACCTGTTTATTTTTTAGACTCCGATATTTCGGCGCAGTTGCATGCGCCATGGTTCTTCCGTGACCAATAAATTAAGTAAATCATCTGCTAGTGACTTTGAATTTGTCGTCAAAGAATGCCTTAAAACTTCAACCCAGTCAACGGAAATAGCCAAACTAATAAGATCCAATCAAGTAACTAAAAATTATCAACCCTATACACCTAATGAAGCTCTTTGCTTAATTATAGATAGAAAACTGTCATTATGTTCTGTTGTCACTGTAATTATAGATAGAAACTAGTATACGTGAAGGAGCCAAATCACGGGGATTTAATATTTACCCTCCATAATTATTATAAAATTCAAATGGTAAAAAAAAAATGTTATCCCGATATGTAAAAATACAAGTATCAGAACGAGAAGCAAAAGTACCACTGCTAGATTTGCTTATGCACACATTTCGCCGAATTATTGATGCTTGCGATCAAACAGTTTCGGAGTACTGTCAACAGAAGAGTTTAGATACATTGCATTGTATTTTCGAGGGTTCATGGGGATTTGACGGAACTACCGGACAATCTACTTATAAGCAAACATTTTCTGATGGAGATGATAATGAACATTGCCTCTTTGCAACCACTTTTATACCGTTACGGATAAAAACTGATGACGGGTTTGTTTTATGGATAAATCCAAGTCCTCAATCTTTTAGATTTTGTCGCCCAATACGGATTCAATATAAATCAACACAACTGATTATAAATGAGAAAAACCGAGTTGAAGATGAAATAAAAGACATGTCACCAATTTTTTCTGAAAACTCTTTAGGATATACAGTAATTGCAGATCCAAAATTATATTTAACCATAATAGACGGCAAAGTTTTTAATGCTATTACGAATACCACTTCCCAATTAAGGTGTGCATGTTGTGTAGCTACCTGCAGCGAATTTAATAATATAGATCTAGTAACTAAAAAAGCATTAAATCAGGTGTAGTGTGGTGTATAATATACCTTACACAATGTATACTACTATTCTGTAACTGCATATATAACCTCATGTTATTAGTACAATAAACCAGTATTATCCGAGCATCTGATCGTTTCATTGATCGTCCCTAGTCGCTACCGTACATGGCGACCCTGCCAAGTTTGGCACGTGGTTTCAAATTTAAAACGGACTAACTCGTTAGTTACTAAAATAATATTAAAAAAAAATTATGTTCGCGGTGCATAATAATTTATGTGCGTCCAGTGTTGTGAACAGATGTTCCTGTAAAAATGTGTCACTCCCGTCAAATACCCCCTAAAACGGGAACCGGAGATATATACACCCAAATCGGGTATAACAATCACATCAATTCAGACATAGAAAATCATGTGGGCTTGATTTCGTGGGCTATGATGGCACTTAGTGTGCTCTTACTGCTGGTCATGCTGATAATCGTGGTGCGCTACTGCACTAAGTGTTTTAACAAGAGGGTTCAACGAGGCGTCGACTCGGGCATGGTTCGCATGCATAAGCTGCGAGAAAATCCCACAACTCATCTTCACAGCTAGTGAATGCTCGGGCTAGTGTGATGCAAGTGATAAAGTGATAAAATGATATCGTGTCCCGAAAGTTATATCGTGGTGCAAAGTGCGTAATTTTTCTTCGGCGTCTTAATAAAATGAACTTTCCAGGTATAATATGAACTTTAATTTTAACTTTTTAGAATAAAAACTTAATTTTAAATTCATACCCAGTACTGAATAAATACTTAAAAATACATATTATAAATCAGTATGCTTAATTAACGTATACCTACTATGTTATATTATATCCCTATTATGAATTTATTCTTTAAAATGTAACCTATTATTATTATTAACTATCTACATGTGTTATCTTTGGCTCTATGAATGGCAGATTATATAACTGAGCTTGCTAATAAACTAAGTGAAATAAGAAAATACTTGATGAAAATTGGCCCAAAAAGACGCAAAGGCGATATTTTAGAGAGAAAATTAAAGGAGGCCAACGAGTTGAGATTTCTTTATAATAATTATCTAGATTCATTAAGTAAAGTGTTAAGTTTTAAAGACGAAGTGGAAAAGAATTTAATTATAGAGTGTAGTAATAACTTTTTAAAACTTTTTTCTGAAATTCAAAACTTATGTATTTCGTTCTCGGAGCAGGACGACCCACAGGATTCAAGTTCGATTAGTTGTGTGGATAATCCATTAAAAATGTCTAAATTTGATTTAAAAACTGCGCTGACCCTTCTGCCAGTGATGAATGACACTGATAAAAATACAACAGAATTAATTGAGGCGATAGAATATTATGAAACTACTTTAGACGCGGTATCTAAATCGAGCTTGATATCCTTTGTTTTAAAAACGCGGTTATCACCGGCGGCTAAACTAAAGCTGTCTAGTTCTTATGGGTCTGTCATAGAGTTGTTAAAGGATATGCGACAGGTGCTACTACCAAAGAAAGCAGCGACAGCTATACATACGAGACTGCAAGCTGTAAGGCAGGACGATAAGTCGGTGGCTGATTTCGGTAAGGAAATCACTGAATTATTCGTAGATCTAACGATTTCGCAGGCCGACGGAAACGCTGAAATTTACAATGTGTTACGACCTATCAATGAGAAAATTGCGATTAGGCGTTTCGCGGACGGACTACGAAATCGCAGACTCAGCACGATAGTAGCGGCTCGGGACTTCCAAAACCTAAAGGATGCTATTCAGGTGGCTCAGGAGGAGGAAATCTCCACCACAGGCTCATCTGCACCAACAGACGTATTTAGTATGTACCAAAGTCGCCGAAGTCATAATAATTATTATTTCAATAGGACAACTACAAGGAGAGGTACTCGCGCAGGAGCACAGCGGTACGCAGGCCGTCCCTCGAGAGGACCCTACAGGGGACGTCCTTATTATAATACACAGAGTTTTCCGCAGAGGCATACTCGTGGAAACACAGCAAATAGAGGTAGGTACAATTATTCTAATAGCAGGTTTTCATCGCACAGGAATAATGTTCACTTTATGACTCATAGTCAAAATCACGAGGCGTCGTCGTTGCAAAATGCTGCCTCGGAACGACAGCCTAATACAGAAGCGTTAAGTCATTTTTTTCGTGAATAATTATTCATGCACAGCGAATTATCTAAACAAGGTTTGTTTTTATGTCGGATATAATAAGTTGGATTGGTTAATTGACACCAGCGCGTCATTGTCTATAATCAAACGAGATAGATTGGATTACTGGCACATTCCATTCCATCAAGAGACACTTTGTATAAATGGAATAGGCGGATCGGTAATTTCAGACGGATATGTATACTTAAAGTTAAAAGTTAACGATAATATTTTCGAGCATAAATTTTTCGTTTTTGATAAGTTACCGTGTAAAACGGATGGGATATTAGGACAAGATTTCTTAATAAAATATCATGCTATTTTAAATTATGAATTAAATACTTTAACTTTAAGAACAAATTACGAGAATTCAGTAGAATTAAAATTTAGCCATTTGGATAGGAAAAACCCTTATTATTTGACATTACCAGCAAGAAGTGAATCCATTCACTATATAGATACTGCATTTACTGGAGATTGTGTAGTAAATAGTCAGGAAGTTAGTGATGGCGTTTACCTGGCTAATACAATTTCAAGGGAGAAAAATGGTAAAATACCAATAAAATTACTTAATACAAGGGAAACTGATGTAAGCTTATGTTGTTTTTGTCCGAATTTGTGTAAATTAGAAGATTATTTCATATGTCAGTTTAGTAGGCCAAATATAAACGCGGAAAGGGTTAAAAAATTATTTAAAGTGCTAAATTTAGATGGCTTATCTGTAGAAGAGCAAAAATCTATAGAAAACATTTGTGGTAAATTTCCCGACATTTTTCACTTGCCCGGGGATAAGTTAGGTACAACTTCTCTCTACGAACAAACAATAGAATTAAAACCGCATAGCACTCCGGTATATGTCAAACCGTATCGTTTACCGCAGACACAGAAAAGTGAAATTGATAAGCAAATACAAGAAATGTTAAACGACGGAATAATAGAAGAATGTAGAAGCGCGTGGTCGAGTCCTTTGCTACTGGTACCGAAAAAGCTTGATTCGTTAGGCATTAAAAAGTGGCGAGTTGTTATTGATTACCGAAAACTAAATGAAAAAATTCAGGATGATAAATTCCCGTTACCAAATATTGCAGACGTTTTAGACGCCCTATCAGGCGCAGTATACTTTTCACATCTAGATTTGTATCAAGGATTTTACCAATTAAATTTAAATAAAGACAGTAGACCATATACAGCGTTCACAACAAGTAAAAACCAGTATCAAATGACTAGGCTACCTATGGGCCTCAAAACTAGCCCAAGCGCTTTTTCCCGAATGATAACTGTTGCAATGTCTGGTCTGAACTATGAGCAATGTATGGTGTACCAAGACGATTTAGTTTGTATCGGGCGAAATCTGGAAAACCACAATAAAAACTTAATGGATATTTTCACCCGCTTAAGAAAAGTTAACCTTAAATTAAACCCCGCTAAATGTCAGTTTCTAAAAAAGGAAGTTTTGTACCTTGGGCACATAGTTTCAGAAAAAGGCATTCTACCAGTTCCAGATAAAACCAAAGTTTTAGAAAATTACCCCACCCCCAAAAACAGTGATGACGTGAAGCGATTCGTCGCATTCGCAAATTATTATCGGAAATTTATATATAAATTCGCGGAAATTGCTTTCAGTGTTGCCAGTGGCAGATAGTCAAATATAACATGAGCCAGCTCAAAAAGTAACATTTTCACGAGAAAAGTAACATTACCTACTTATTGTGGAAAACGACACAATACTATAATATATTATTATGGCATTTTATTACACAAAAACTAAAATAAGTTTCCTGTCACATTTGTTAAACATCGAAAAAATCGTAATAATTGTTGATCGAATAATCGACTGGCGATGCTGAAAAATGCCTGATGTGGACCCCTATCCAATAGTAAACTAATTAGTAACCGTCTTAAAAAAAACATTTTAGTTAGTTTTATTATATAATAAAATTCTACATAGGTGGGTTGTGTTTGAAAGATGGCTATATCTTTGTTTGTATCCATTCGTGTAAAAGTCTAGTCGCGGCGTGCGTAGCGCGCCGCGCGCTCCGGGCCCTGCGGTGATGACGGTTTGGTCAAAAAATCATTACAATCAACCTGTACCTAATGATTTTGTAAATGCATTTAAAATTTTAAAATCGATTATAATCATTCGCTGCTAGTCACCACTCGCTTCACTTGCGCATGCTTAAGTAAGCGGGATGGAAAATTGAGAAATACAGGCGAGTGAGTGAATATGTCGCATTCAGTCAGT
Organism: Catoptria pinella; assembly: GCA_963556745.1. NCBI lineage: Eukaryota > Metazoa > Arthropoda > Insecta > Lepidoptera > Crambidae > Catoptria > Catoptria pinella. The sequence continues at coordinate 11,119,578 of OY750777.1, read as the reverse complement.
CCACAAAATCAAGTGCGCCAAGATGACGTACAAAAAAATCTAGAATGCGTTCCCTTTCACGATATTTTTTTGTTTGCTGGAAAATCTAAAAAGTAACATAAAGTAACATATTGAGTCGTGTAACATGGAGGTAACATGAGAGGGTCAAAAGTAACGTAAAATGTTACTTTTGTAACATTCTGGCAACGCTGATTGCTTTTCCTTTAAATAAATTATGCTGCAAGAATGCGCCATTCGTATGGACTATGGACCGACGAATGCGAAAAGTCGTTTAATACTTTAAAAACAGCGTTAGTAAGCCCACCAGTGCTGCAGTACCCTAATTTTTTCGAAAATAATAAATTTATCTTGCAAACAGATGCCTCAGGGATAGCTATAGGTTCCGTGTTATGCAACGGTGACAGACGGCCCGTGGCGTATGCCAGTCGCAGTTTAAATAGGGCTGAAATGAATTATCCTACTATTGAAAAAGAGCTCTTATCAATAGTATGGAGTGTAAAATATTTCAGACCTTATTTATTCGGCAGACACTTTACAATACAAACGGACCACAGGCCGTTAGTCTATCTGTTTGGAATGCGAGACCCCTCTAGTAGGTTACTTAAATTTAGATTACAGCTCGAGGAATACAATTTTAATATAGAATACATAAAAGGTACTAAAAATCCCGTTGCCGATGCACTGTCACGAATTAGTATTACGTCAGAGGAATTAAAACAGTTGCACGAACAGGTGGTTAACGTGGTAACCAGAGCGCAAACGCGACGATTGAAAGATATGCAAGAACAGCAAAATAGTACCCATTCATCGGTCAATAGTAATTTCAATAATTCTCGGCCTGATCAACCGCGAGTTGTCGAAATTATTAAAAAACCGACGGGTCTTACAGAATTAGCTTTGACGAATAATAAAAAATTGGTCAAGTTAGAACGGGAAGGCCTTATAGAGAATAGATCAAAATATTTCGTATTTGTTCCCAGTTGTTCAGTTATTTATTTAGACAGCTTATCTCGATCACCGCTTACGCGAGCCGTATTGGTGAGAGATCTAGTTTGTTTGTGTGAAAAAATAAATGTAAAAGAAATATGTGTTTTAAAAAATGAGAGCAACAAAGACTTTATAGCCGGGATATTAGATGAGATAAAAAAGTATAAAAAATGGTCTGGGCCCAGAATATGTGTGTTAAGGAATATTCAAAGATTAAGTAATAAAGACGATATACGTGTAGTTATTAACGATTTTCACCTATTGCCCACTAGTGGCCACGCGGGCATTAGGCGAATGACAAAAAATATTAAGAAATTTTACTATTGGCCCGGTATGAACAAAGACATTGTAGATTTTGTAAACAAGTGCGAGCAATGTAAGACACAAAAACACACGGTTCACACGAAGCAACCGATGGAAATCACTAGTACATCGAGCTATGCATTCGAAAAAGTATATTTGGATATTGTGGGGCCATTGCCAAAGGATAATAATAATTATGTTTACATACTCACATTGCAATGCGAACTCTCCAAGTTCATAGAATGTTATCCATTACATGCAAAAGATTCAGAATCGGTAGCACGAGCGTTCGTTGAAAACTTCATCCTAAGGTACGGCATTCCTCGCGAAATAGCGACCGATAGAGGCACGGAGTTTATCTCGTCCACAATGAAACAGGTATGTCATTTACTTAAAATACAACAAACGTCATCAACAGCTTATCACCACGAATCAATAGGAGCTTTGGAAAACACTCACAAGACCATGGGTGCGTACTTAACCCGTCACGCGTCGTATAGAACAACGTCTGTCTATAGAAAAAAATGGCGCGACGCGTCCTGTAGAACAACGTGTGTCTACAGAAAATTTTGTTGTCTTTGGCAATATTCCGTATTTTTATTTGCGGTGTGGTAGCGCTGAAGTTTTTATGTTGGCATTATAGGCCTATAGACTTTACAAATTTAAAGTTTGACCAATCAGAGCCAAGTAAACTGGAAGTAAGAAAATAATTTGTCTTATAAAACAAACAGTCCGCCATTGTTTACGATACGTTGTGACTTGCAGTGAATTTGTGTTTTGGAAAATGTCTCAAGCATATAATCGGTGAGTGATTACTACATGTATTATATATCAAATTACTGGTAAATAAGTGTAGAATGTGTTTTTAGTATTTGTTTTACCCGTTTTACGAAATACTTTGGTGAAAAAAGCATCGAACTTTGTTTGTTGTCATATTTGCGCAGTACGAACCCGCTATATGTCAGAAATTGTAGTATTTGTTTTATTCTAAATGTTGTGAAATAGAGATAAGTTTGTTGAAAATTTATTCAGGAATTTAATGGTACCATTAGATTTATCCAGATTTACATAAATTTTGAGAAATCACGTTATTTCTGCATAAAGTGTCAGTGTATTGAAAAAATGACGTAAAAGTATGGTGAACAAAAAAAAATTTTAAAATTATTTATTTTATTTTATATAATAGTGACTACAAAGTAGTGTAATATGTAACCGGTCGGAGTGTTGCACCATAACCAGGGCATACTGTTTAGGGGCAGTATATGACCCAAAAACTTTTTTTTGCTCATATTTTATACTTACCTAGGATGGTGAATTTTGTTACTGATATTTTTAATATTTTGATTACTTTTTTAGCGCAGTGGTTTAGGTGTGTTTAGGTGTTAGACCGTGCCAGGTTCCAGGTTCGATTCCCGGTCGGGTAAATTTGGAAAACCAATTTTTGTAAATTAGATAGTTTTCTAGGTAACGCCCAGTCGTCGTCTTGTGTTGATAATACAGGAACTGCCATAGCTTGAGATCAGATAGTTGGTGTCCAATATTTGGTACATTCATTACAGCTTTTCCCTCGTTTTCACGTCTTATATTTTTTCAGTAAAAGAAGGGCCATGAGCGTGTCCTCGCGTTCACGGTCCACGACGCCTGTCCCGGAGGCGGGTGGCAGCCGCAAAAATGTAGCTGCTCAATCACGCCGTCGCCTTATAATGAATAACGCGATGGAGTCGAATGTGGACCCTTTTTTGGAACCCGAGCCAAAACTATGGAAGCCTCCACTGTAAGTATTTTACAATATACCTATTGTATATATATATATGTATACGTATGAGTATATATGAGTATATATATATATACTCACTTTTGCCTACACAAATCTCGCAACACTCCTTGTTTTAGGGATTTTCTTTATATCGTGACTGTGTAACAACTTCAAATTTTATGCTATAATTACCACTCTCTGGTTGGCTTACACCTGTTTTCTTTTTGTTATTAGAAAAGCATATGCCGTCAAACGCACCCCAGGCGGTTCTGTTCGCGTTTGTGATGACGCCCCGGTTGACCTGATGTGCACTCCGCATGGCTCACTCCGACGCAAGAGGGAGCTAGAGCAGTCTATCCAGTAAGTTTAATTTTGAATATAACCGACCATAAATGTACAATGCTGCACAGGGTGTACGTTTGAGTGATGAGCATTCGTTATTTGGTTATTTGATATCTAATAACAGCATTCTATTGCAGTGTTGCTTCTCATGAGCGGGCTGCGGACATAGGTTTAGACGAAGAGGAGGCGAATGGTGTCCTGGAAGAACATTTAGGCCACGTCCAGCAATGGCTTGGCGACACGCTTCTCCAAACACCTAAGTCGAGGCCCTTGTTGTGTAGTAAGCCGATGCTAGAAGAAGAGGTTTCTGAAGAGCCAGTACCGTCAACTTCGGGGATGGTGGCAAGGCTTACTACACAACGAGACACTGGGGATGGCAGCGAATTCGACTCGGATTTCGATGACGAATTCAATCTAGATGAATTCGCTGCCTTCGCTGGTCAGGCTAGAGATATCCCTGATGAAACAGAACTTGACGATCATCAGCGTCAAGTGGTCAATAGCGTGTCCCAAGCCATTGACGAGACCGTCGAAGGTTTATTCGACGTCGACACCAACTTTCAGTGGCAAGCCGACTTCGACTCTTTCTCAGCCGTTCCTGAAATTTTCTCTGGCCCTACTCCAGGTCCAATTAGGGACTATGACACACCGTCCGAAGCTTTTAATCATATTTGGGATAGGGACATTATGGAGCATATTTGTAGGGAAACCAACAGATATGCTCATGCGCAAATCGAACGAGCCAGGGAGGCGGGCAACTTGAAGCGTGTATCTCGTCTTCACAAATGGACCGACACTTGCGTAGACGAAATGTATTTATTTTTAGGTATTTTGATACTTATGGGCTTAGACCCGAGAACATCCCAGCACGAATACTGGAAAACTAGTGGCTTCTTACAAATGCCTATGTTCAGGCGATTGATGTCGTACAATAGGTTTATTTTGCTGAACAAATTTATCCACTTTGTGGACAATTCTGAGCCACATCAAAATGTAACATCAAGTGGACAGGTTCTTTCAGCAAAATTGAAGAAAATTTCTCCTATTATCAATCACCTAAATAATAAATTTATGTCGCTGTACAACCTGCATGCCGATATAGCGATAGACGAGTCCTTGACCCTTTTCAAAGGCCGATTGTCCTGGGTGCAAGCGATTAGGACGAAGGCCGCTCGATTCGGCATTAAATCATACGAATTGTGTGAGTCTAGAACGGGTTACTTGTATAAGTTTGAAATATACACCGGGAAGAATACGGAGCGAGGCGATGTGACTAATTCCTGTCTCGAGCTTGCGGGTAAAAGTACCCAAGTAGTCCTGGACCTGTTAAAAGGTCTTGAACACCGAGGGCACTGTGTAACGATGGACAATTTTTACAATTGTCCAGCGTTGGCACGGTACCTGAAGTGTTCAGGGTTTGACTGCTTGGGGACTTTGCGCCCAAACCGAAAGAACGTACCCGTGGACATAGCCAAGGCCCCAAAAAACGTGGCAAAGGGGACAATTATAGCACGCCATTGTGGAGACGTCTCCTGTATTGCGTGGAAGGACTCTAAACTTGTTTATACCATTTCAACCTTCCATAACAACGAAACATATGTGGGTAGGAAAGCCGGCAAGCAGCTAGTTAAACCCATCGTAGTCAGAGATTACAACAACACCATGGGGGGGGTGGATCTAAAAGACCAGAAACTTTCCATGTATCTGGTCGAGCGCAAGAGGTGCGTGAAATGGTACATGAAGATCTTCAAAAGGCTTTTGAACGTAAGTGTGCTGAACGCGTTTATTTTACTAACAGGATCGCTAAAACGCCGCGACATGCCGACACTGACGCACCGGGAGTTTCGCGAACAGCTCGCCAATGGTCTTTGTATGCAATTCCATCGCGCTGCACAACCAATTGGCGACTCTGTTTTTGAATTAACGCGACTCCAAAAGAATGTGATGCATATCCCAATAAATAATGACAGTAAAAAACGAACCTTGTGTCACATTTGTTACAGAAAGGGCACCCAAAAAAAGGTTACTACGAAATGCGAAACGTGCAACGAATTTATGTGCCTTGGTCAATGTTGGAGAGAGTATCACTCTCTCCAAGTGCTGCCAGGGAAGGAGGTGAAAATCCGCAGCAATAGGCGTCGCGAAATGTAAACAGTGTTTCGAAACCGTTGAAGGGTCCGTGGCCACAGGGAGACTGAGGTGTTGGTCGACTCGAAAGTCTCCCTGTCATACAGTCTCCCACAGTGTCCCTGTGACCACGGACCCTGCTGCGGAAGGTTCCAAACGTCAGAATAAACTAAAAACATAGTAATATGTTTGCATATTACTATGTTTTTAGTTTTTTAATAATAAAGTGTTTCATTTCAATGTATAGTGTTCGCGTAAAATTATATGTAAATAATAATAAAGAATATATATTTACCTATTAGCCTTATTTTATTTCTAAAATATTATTAACTCACTTCCACTGTAGGTACTGCTATTAGTCGCGGTTTTGATTACCGCTACTTACAGTTAGACATTTATATTTGTTATTCTAACCTATGCATAAATAGATCGCCATATATGAGGGTCTGGGTTCGATCCCCGGCCGGGCCAATGTAAAAACCGGCCAAGTGCGCTTCGCGCACGAAGTGTTCCGTACCATTATCTATAAAAACCAACTTCAAAAAAAAAACTCCACAAAAAAGTAAGAAATAACGTCTAATACTGCATTCACGCCGAATAACGTAAGTACTTTGAAGTCGGGCGTGTAGCATGCACAATTTTTTGTTTGGGTTTTTGTTTAAACCCGCCCGACTTCAAAGTACTTACGTTATTCGGTGTGAATGCAGTATTAGAGGTTATTTCTTACTTTTTTGTGGAGTTTTTTTTTAAGTTGGTTTTATTTTTTTATAAAAATATTTTTATTTCACTCTTTTTAGTGCATCATGCAAGCAATGCACTAGTTACGAAAGAAAACCCCGAAATCCCTATAAGCGTGCCTATAATATTTGAAGAGTTCCCTTGATTTCTCCAGGATCCCTTCATCAGATCCCGACTTGGTGACAATGGGACCAACTAGGAAGTACGCCCTTTTAAACACAAAAGGAATTTTGGAAATCGGTCAAGCCGTTTTTGAGTAATTGAGTGCCTGCAATATTTGAAGAGTTCCCTTGATTTCTCCAGGATCTCATCATCAGATCCTGACCTGGTGACAATGGGACCAACTAGGAAGTACACCCTTTCAAACACAAAAAGAATTTTGGAAATCGGTCAAGCCGTCTTCGAGTAATCGAGTAACATACATAAAAAAAAAAAGATCCCGACGAATTGAGAACCTCCTCCTTTTTTTGAAGTCGGTTAAAAAACGGCAAGAAAATCATGTCTGTTGTATGGGAGCCCCCATACATCGGAGGTATGTATGTAACTAGCTTTCGCCCGCGACTTCGTCCGCGTAGACGACATTCGAGAAAATACATATACAAACTTTCATCCCCTATTTTGTCCCCTTAGGAGTGGAATTTATCAAAATCCTTTCTTAGGGGATACCTACGTCATAACATCTACCTGCATGCCAAATTTCAGCCCGATCCGTCCAGTGGTTTGGGCTGTGCGTTGATAGATCACTATGTCAGTCAGTCAGTCACCTTTGAGTTTTATATATTTAGAAGAAGAAGATGTAGTCTAATATGTATTTATTTATTTATTTAACAATATACATGATAAAAAACATCCTAGGTAAAGTAAAGTAAACTAAAACCTAAACTAAAGTTTATTGTTTATAAAAATTATCAGCAGTTGTATCTAAGTTTCATTTAATTTATATTGTTAGATTATTGTATTGTTCATCCCTATAGTTACATAATAAATACATTCTAATTCTATATAATAATTCTTTCATCACCACAAACAAAGTCTAACATAAAAATATTTTTTTTTATTACACCTTTTTCTGTTCACGGTACTCGCTACCGTATCGGAACGGTAGTCCGCCATTACAAGCGCACGCGCTGCGCTTCCGCGTAAAGAAATATTGTTTGTGAAGTGTTTTATTTAGTTTTGAATAAACTTTTTTGTAAAATCTACTCGTGAATGCATAACCTTTAGTGTAGTGTAGTGCTCATGTGATAATATATCACCAAATTAGTGTTCTGAACACTGGGTTCTGTGCCGTGATGAACAAAAAACAAGATGCTGATAAAAATCAACTAATTCTATTAAAATGTAAGTAAATTAGCATAATTAGACAACGTTATCTTTATAGACAATTTCATCCTCTTTTTATTGATATATAATATGTATCCTACAACCTAACCAAAAATAAGCTATTACAATAAATATCAACAAAGGGACTAAAAATTTAATAATACCTATACACCCTTCGACGTTACAGGAAGTTTTTTTTTTTTGAGGCTCGACGCGTGACGGGTTAAGGATACAGTGCGAAAATAAAACTCATTCATGGAGTAGCTGGCTTCCTTATTGGTGTTTTTCGTACAATAATGCGGTGCATAGCGAAACACAGTATACACCGCACGAGCTCGTTTTCGGTAAGTCATGTTTGCTACCAAATAATCTAACTAGCAATGTCGTAGATCCATTATACAACTATGAAAGTTACCCTTCGGAACTAAGATACAGATTACAGTTGGCACAAAAAGATGCAAAAACTAATTTAATAAACAGTAAAATAAAAAGAAAATTAGTATTTGACACTAGTATCAATCCTGTTACTTATAAGAAAAACACATATTTGTTACTAAAAAATGAATCAGGAAATAAATTTGAAAAAGTATATAATGGTCCATATTTGGTATTAGAAGATTTGGGTAGTAATGTTAAAATTTTTAAAAACGGAAAAGAGGACATTGTACATAAAAATCGTACTAAACCGTACGTAGCCTGAATTTTATGAGGCATGTCATGTAATACTTGTATAACTACTTATAAATATATCCACTTATATAATAATATGATAATGTTTAATCCTGTAGTCTCATAATGTCTGTTTATGCCTATCATAGGTTAAGTAATGTTGCGTTATATTTTAGCTTTACTCCACGGACTTAGTCCATTGCACGCCTGGATAAGAATTTTTGAATTTTTATTACATTTAGGCTATAAAAATGACCCTGTTGTGCAAAAGTGGAGTAGCAAAAAATTCACCAGAAGCTCGTATTGTTGAAAAAAGAAAAAAACGAATCCAAAACGATATCAGACACAAAATGGGTTTGTTGGTTGACGTAGTTCGCCCCAACTCGGGAACAACAAATAATGACGGGAACACTGCCCGTACTGCTTTATCAGAATCAAATCGAAAGACCTTTGCCAATATTTTAGGACTCGAGGAATGGCTGCTTGATGACCACCTACACACCATTCTAGTGGCATTGTCATGCGGTTTGGAAATAGATTCTATGAAATTTCAGGTCTTTTGCAACAGTCAGGCTGCTAAATACGTACAAAAATACAGCTGGTACTATATGTCTGTCACCATTCACAAAATATTAATACATGGTGCGAAAATCCTAGATTCTACTTCCTTATCCATTGGCATGCTCTCAGAACAAGCCGGAGAATCGAGGAACAAATTTTGGCGTTACGATCGCGAACGTCATACTCGCAAATTAGACCGTAAAACCACTGTCCTTGACTTATTTCACCGAGCTTTAGAGTCTTCTGACCCTCTTCTGTCGACTATGTCAGTTGGTAATAGACAAAAAAAAAGGAAACATTTTGTCATTGCAGAAAAAGTTCTGAATCTTTTAAAACCAACAATGGATAACGTACTTATCCATGACGACTCGGCACCACATTATATGAATGATGATACTACCAGTGAATTTGAACGGAACACTGAAGATAACGACGATATCAACATCGTATTATCATCAAAGAAATGTTGATACATTGTGATGATAACGTTTAGTTTAGTATTTCACATAGTTTGTAATTTATTTTTAGTTTCGGACAACCCTATTTTCATTGAAATTTCTAAAATACTTAGAAACGTTTTATCTCTCTACCCCTTTTATTGTCGCGTGTAAGTTTTTGGGAGATCATAAACAACATTATTGTACATATTTACAAGAAAGAATAAAGTGCGACAACAACAAGATTTAATAAAAAATAAATAAAAAGTGAAAATCAGAAAATCTCAAATAGTTCTTAAAATATTACAGTTACAGTTCCAATTTTTTTTTATGAATAGGTAATGCAATGATACATTATTTAACCTTTTGAGCGCCAAAGTCGTCTATACTTGACCAGCACGTGCGAGCCCGGTGCGCCAACGACATCTATAGTTGACAAAAAACCCGGCTTACAAAAATTATAATAATAATAATTTATCGACTCTTGTAGGTATTTTTGTTTATTTTATGCTCTGGCGTGCAGGACACAGGAATTCGTTTATGGCGAGGCGCCCAAAAGGTTAAGACACTAATAAAAACAAAAACATTTATATTTTTGGAGAAATATAATATTAAGTTTTTTTTTAATTCCTTGACCTTTGACAAAAAAAAATCTCTAAAAGTATTCAGAAATTTACCGTCGAGATTTTTACCAATTGTTTGCCATATCAAGCTCTTTCAAATAAACACTTAAACTATACGTGACCGCAACTAAGCTATAATTACACACCGTGCCAAGAAATAAGAATAAAGTGGTTTTAAAGCAAGATTTGTCAAGACTTGGCCAAGTTTTAGCAGTTTCTGTTTCATTCCATACAACAAAAAATGAAATTATTTTTTTCTTGGCAAACTATCAGTTTTAGAGAAAAATGTTTAATAACAATTATTCATCAGAATAGCAAGATCTTTCGAGAGGTATTTTTTTCAAAGGGAATTTGTAAAAAAAATCCTATGTCCCTCATATGTAAGTTTCGACCCACCGTGCGGCCGTGGCTACGGGCCACCTCGACCGATCCATCTAAGCGGATAATTCTCATCCAAGAAAAATGAAAGAAAGGGCCAACCAGAGAAGATTTTCGTTAAATGTTTGGATGGGAATTGTGATAAGGTGATCGGGCCTTTCTTCTTGCCCCAACATTTGAATGGCATTTCGTACGAAAAAATTTTAAGAGAAGAAGTGAACTGAACACGCTTTTGGAAGATGTGCCACTAGCTACTAGAAGAAACATGGTCTACCAACACGATGGGTGCCTAGCTCATTTTTACCGAAGTGTGCGACAATGGCTGGATAAGAATTATCCGCTTAGATGGATCGGTTGAGGTGGCCCGTAGTCACGGCCGGCGAGAAGTCCAGATTTAACACCATGCAACTTTTATCTCTAGGGTCACATGAAAGACTTGGTGTACCATGCGAATCGACCAGCGACATCCATTGAAGAGTTGAGGCAGAGAATTTTGGCTGCTGCCGAACAAATAAAAACCTCACTTTCAACGCGAGTAACAGTGAGCGAAGTACGTCGTAGGCTCCGTGCTTGCATACGCAACAATGGTTGGCAGTTTGAACAGAATTTGTAATTTGTAATTTTTTACTGTTTTTTTTTGTATTTAACTTTATTAATTTTCATTTATTTTTATTCACAGTGTAGGTAGAGTAAACACTGTTGCCTTGCGAGCTGAATTCAATTAACAAATCAAAATCAAAAGTTTCACCTAGAGCGCCCTTTTGCTGTTTTTTTTAAAAACAGCTAGGAAAGTTACTAACATTTATACCTTTTTGGAAGGCTAATTAATTTAGTAAGTCATTTTATTAATTTGTACGCTAACTTTCATACAACTTTTTTTCAATAACTTACGGCGATTATTTGGGAAAAATACAGAAAATAAAAGTTATTGCTACTAAGGACTTTTTATTTCTGAGATTATGTATGTTTTAGACCAGTGTTTTTTTAAAAATCGAAGAACCATTACATCTCAGTAACCATTCAGTTTTGAACCCTGGTTCACTGGACTTAATTTGTTGCTAATGACCTCTACTATAACCCCTTTCAAGGAATAGGTCGAATTTCCATGTCACCCTGTATAATATAATTTTCCTTTTCAGATTTCCAACTAATTTAACAGAGCAAAAAGATATTACACGGCCACTTTTAGCAGTTTTGCTAACTACTTCTAGCTGTGACTACGAAGGAATCCACGTAAAGTTTTATCAAAATTGTGTAGTTTAATTACAATATTAAATACCGCGGCGCAACTTTCGGTCAGAGTACCGCCTTAACCCTTTACCAGGCAAAGTACTATAAGGCTTAACACGCACAGCGATTAATCGCGAGCGGTTTCAGTCCGAGCTGAAAACGCAAAACGCGTACCAACACACACTGCGGTTGGCGATTAGCTGATTTTTATTTCAGTATCATCATGGATTTCTGGCGAGCAGCATGTGTTGTAGCTTTAATACTAAAAAACAGAAAACATAAACCACGTCGTCGCCGCCATAGATACTGGGTTCATCCACTAACAGATCAAAGACATTAGAAAGGATACTTTTGCAAAATGTACAACGACGTGCGACAGCATCCCGATAAGTTTTTTAATTACTACCGAATGTCGATTGGTACTTTTGATAAATTGTTACAAATTGTGGGTCCGTATCTACGACATAAAGACACTTCATACCGTAATGCAATTTCACCTGAAGAGCGGCTTTCAGTTACGTTAAGGTAAGGAAACAATTTAAATATTGAGAAAACCTTTATTACAATTATTATTCAAACCAATGAACAGGACAAATTAAAAAGTAATAAGTAATATAAAAATGAACAATAATTTAGCATTGTTTTTTAATTAATTTCGGCACAGTCTTCGTCTTCTATTAATTGGTTTCCAAATTGTGTAAGATAATTGGTAGTTGCACGGGCTGGTCTTAAAATTTGTTGGTCGATAATTTGCACCTGATTTTGTGGCATTGGTAAAGGCGGCGCTAGCACAGTTGACGTTGATGGCTGGGGAGATGGACTTGGTGAAGGCAGTGTTGCTGATGGTGATTGTATTGAATATATTGTATCCATAGATGAAGACTGCGGAGAATACTGATATTCATAGGTGCTTTGTGGCTGGGTATATGTTTGATGATACAATGGTGAATTACATATTTTTTGTCCTCGAAATTGAAGTGGTTGATTAAAAACGTATTGCGATGTTTGTGGAGATAAATGAGAACGTGCTTTTTTTAAGACATTAAGGATTTCAATTTTCGCATAATGCTTTTGGTCTTCATTCAGTTTACGTAACATGGGAATTAACATCAGCGCAAAGTTTCTTTCTTCGTCGTCGTCATTCTGTACTTGTTTGTCTTTTAATATGCCAAGTAATTGTTTTTCATATTCTGTTGAATTGTTATTTCGAGAACAGTTCTTCTTTCGCAGTGATGTTCCATTGTTATTAGTCGGTTGTGAATTCTGAGCTGGAGCAGACAATGTATTATCCTGAGTGGAATCCTGAATAGATTCCTGAGTAGAAACATTACTACTAGTTTCTCGTTTCTGCATAGAAGGAATCAGGAAAAGCATTGAATCGAAATGGACATATTTCTTTTTCTTTGGAAGAGCAGCTTGTCCAGATTTGCCTTGTTGTGCTGCCAATTCCTTAGCGAAACAATCTTTCATGTTTTTCCATTTTTTTTTGTATTGAGTTCCCTGAAACCAAATAAACAAAATCATTAACTTGTTCACAGGTACCTTGCTACGGGAAATAGTATAAAATCGTTGTACTTTGAATACTTGATTGGAGCTACGACTATCAGTGAAATTATTTATCATACGTGCAAGCAGTTGTGGTTATATTTGCAGCCTATTTATTTAAAAGAAATGAGAAGCGAAGACTGGTTAAACACAGCACGAGAATTTTTTGAACAAACACACTTTCCAAATTGTGTCGGTGCGATTGACGGCAAGCACATACGGATCGAAAGACCCGATTATACCGGCTCAGAATCATTTAATTATAAAAAGTTTTATTCGATTATTTTGCTTGCGATTGCTGATGCCAACTATAGCTTTGTAGCAATTGATGTGGGCGCATATGGCTCCAACAGTGACGCCAGCGTATTCCGAAACTCAAATTTTGGCAAAAGACTTTTAGCAAACCAACTGGATTTACCAGCATGCTCAATAATATCAAATTATAATGAAGGATCTCAAATGCCATTTGTATTTGTTGGGGATGAAGCTTTCCCACTTTTAAAACATTTGATGAGACCATATCCGAGCAGAAACTTATCAGTGAAAGAAAAGATTTATAACTACCGACTTTCGTATGCCAGAAGAACAGTTGAATGTACATTTGGCATTATGGCGAATAAATGGCGAATTTTTCACAGACCGTTAGATACAAAACTTGAATTATGCGATTTCATAGTAAAAGCGTGCTGTGTATTGCACAACTTCGTACGAAAATACGATGGTAAGGAATTACCAGAAAATTTGTGCACATGGGAACATTCGGAACTACACCCAATCAGATTTCGTCCTAACAATGACGCAATGCACATAAGAAATTCATTTGCTGACTACTTTACATCTCGAACTGGTGCTTTAAATTGGCAGTACGATGCTATACAATAACTAACTAACTTTTTTAATAATAAAATTAAACGCAGTACTACTTACCTTTGTTTTTCTTCTCCGCCTCCGACAAGCTTGTCCATTCCCTGCACACATTTTGATATACCTCCTGCCAAAGCCGGGCCTTAATATTTCTGTCTCTATACTGATTTAACGTTTTGTCATACAATGCCGGCCTTTTTTCCACTTCAATGATAATGTTTTTCGACACGATATCTGTATACGACGATGTATCTGATTCGGACGACATGACTTTTCCTCACCGCAAACAACGTCTATCCTCTGCGCTCGCCCCGTCGAAACTGAATAAAAAACCGAATGTGGTTAACCGCCGTGCGTGCGCCACCGTACTGTTACTATGGGACATAAAAAATCGCGCGTTTACAAACCGCGATCCAAAGTGTAGCAAGTTACGTTTTTTATAATCAGTCTTGCGTTTTTAAAATCAGTGACTGAAAAAAGTCGCTAATGCGTGCGCTTGTATAGAAAGCTTTGTGTTACATTTTTTTTTGCGGTTTCAGACTTGCGACAAGCGCGTGTCTGAAACCGCAGTGCGTGCTAAGCCTAAAGGACCACCTAAGTTTTGGATGATTTTATAAGGCAAGGTGTACTCAAGGACCACAATATGTCAAACAGTCGTAGACAATAAACATTTTTATGATTTGAACGCAGTCTCCGTATCCAGGAACGCGTAGAAAAAAAAAAAAAAGAAATAAGTATATTTGACAGTTCTCACTTTTGAACATCAAACGAGTGTTTTTGTGTATTAGTTGCAGAAAATCGCAGAAAATGCCTAAAAAAAATCCGGTTAGTATTGTTTGTTTTTTTAAAATGAATATTTGAGAGTTTTTACACGATGTGAACATATTTTCTTTATCGTAAGCATTGTTTTTATTCTTGTAACGAGTGCTTTAATTATGTGGTCCATATATGATCATTGCCCGTTACGCATATCGATTTGCAAGATTTATATTGATGAGTTTTCTTGTTTTTCAGTCCCGACTGCTGAAAGACAAAGATATTGAAGCTCATCTTCAAAGACTGCTGTCATCAGAAGGTGAAGATAGTGAAAATGAGGAAATAAATGAAGTTTTTACGGACATCTTGAACATAAGACTAGACAAGATACAGAATATCACTACTGAAGAGCTCCTAGATATACTTGGTAATAAAAACGAAGGCCCTGTGGTACCATCTCTTTCCAATGCTGATCCTGTAATTGAAACAGACCAAGAAAGTCAGCTAATACAACCCGAGGACCGGGGAATTGAAGGATGTAATTCGCAAAGTGGCACAGTTCCCAATATTTTTTCTGCACCATCATCTCCAGTTCGACCACTATCTCCAGTTCGACCACCATCTCCAGTTCAACCGTCATCCCCAATGCGACCATTATCTCCTCCAGTAAGTGATACTGTCACCTATACTCAACTGATTCAAAAAGAAAGATCTTGGTCAACCAATATTGAAAATCAAGCATTTCCAGTCTTTGAAACTAAAGCTAGACCTACTATTTCTTACAATAACAGACATTTGCCTATAGATTACTTTGAACATATGTTTACATCAAACATAATTGATATTCTGGTGTAAAACACTAATCTATATGCCATCAAGAATCAGTCAAAAAACTGGGTAGAAACTAACAATGAAGAAATACGTGCTTTGTTGGGTTTGATTATAATGATGGGCTTAAATCCATTGACTGTCTCAAACTGACTACGATGCTCATCAAATTAAGAAACAGAGCGCGAGAAATGAAAAAGAAAATGATAAATGTAGTACTGATAACCTGACATTAGTTTACTCCATGGATGTACAAGCTGTTCTACTTTGTCCAAATCTTCAAGCTTCGGCAACTTACTATAAGACAAAGTTAAAAGTACACAATTACACTATTCATAATATGAAAAATAAAGAAGCTGCATGTTATATTTGGCATGAAGGCAATGGTGGTTTAGAAAGTGATGTATTTGCTACTAATTTGTCTAAACACCTTATGCATGATATTGATAAGTTTAAACCAACTAAAATCATACTTTGGAGCGATGGATGTGGCTATCAAAACCGATGTGTGACATTGGCTAATTCTTTGCTTGACTTGGCGATCGAAAATAATGTTATAATTGAACAAAAATATCTCGAAGTCGGCCATACGCAAATGGAAGTTGATTCAATACATAGTGTAATAGAAAAGAAATTGCGTGGCCGAAAACGAGATATTTTTGTCCCTGCTGACTATGTGAGCATAATTAGATCAGCAAGGCAAAATCCAGAGCCTTATAATGTATTTTACCTAACTTACAAGGACTTTCATAGCTTTTTCCAGGGTAAATATAAAAGTTTGAGACCAGGCAATAAAAAAGGCGATCCTTATGTTACAGATATTGTAGCATTACAATACGATCCCAAAGGTATAATAAACTACAAAACCAAATTCAATGAGTCTTGGGAATGTTTACCTAGGAGACCACTGGTAACTGCTCCACTTCGCCTGAGTGAACGCCCTTCCCTATACCAGAAGCCACTTGCTATAGAAGTAACCAAATTTGGGCATCTTCAGGAAATGAAGAACCTTATTCCTTCAGATCATCATGCATTTTATGATTCTCTAGAACATGGCTGTTCAGACATTGAAACATGTCCACATGTTCGGAAATTCGTTTAAGTCATTATTATCATGTGGACATGTTGCAAC
This sequence comes from Catoptria pinella, assembly GCA_963556745.1. NCBI lineage: Eukaryota > Metazoa > Arthropoda > Insecta > Lepidoptera > Crambidae > Catoptria > Catoptria pinella. The sequence continues at coordinate 11,102,979 of OY750777.1, read as the reverse complement.
ATCTGGACAGCCATTTTCTAGCTAGTAAATTAGTTTAAGTGGTACTTGTTAGCTAATAAGTTTAAAATAAAGGCACCAAACATTTTAGAATTGGATTTTTTGTTTATGTAATTTAATACCAAATTTTATGCGTTAATTACAGTTATAGTTATTTAACTATTTCATTAATTTACTACCATTATGATAACATTATCACCTTTTTTTAAACATCAATATGTTTCATGTCAAAAGAATGGGCTAGAATTATTCGTTGCAATATGTGCCAAGTCGAATTATTTCCACATTAGAGCTACACTCAAAATTCATTCATATATTATTTTAAAGCTCTTACTAACGTTATATCACCACGTACTTATCAAATACTTCGCGACATAAACAAAGAAAAAAAACAGTTTTTTGTCTCTACCGTAAAATCAGTTTTAGCTGACATAGCACGATTTGCAGTATCACCGACGATATATTAAGCGATACGAACTTGAGCATTAGATCACTGAACGACGATAACTTCGATGCTAAAGTCAATTGTACTGCAAAAGACAACATTGTGGATCAAGATAATCCTAGTGACAATGACATCTTACAGCACACTTACAGCATTAACGATTTCGTGCTTGTGAAATACCATACGAGACAAAAGTGACCTTATATTTGACAGTTCTCACTTTTGAACATCAAACGAGTGTTTTTGTGTATTAGTTGCAGAAAATCGCAGAAAATGCCTAAAAAAAATCCGGTTAGTATTGTTTGTTTTTTTAAAATGAATATTTGAGAGTTTTTACACGATGTGAACATATTTTCTTTATCGTAAGCATTGTTTTTATTCTTGTAACGAGTGCTTTAATTATGTGGTCCATATATGATCATTGCCCGTTACGCATATCGATTTGCAAGATTTATTTTGATGAGTTTTCTTGTTTTTCAGCCCCGACTGCTGAAAGACAAAGATATTGAAGCTTATCTTCAAAGACTGCTGTCATCAGAAGGTGAAGATAGTGAAAATGAGGAAATAAATGAAGTTTTTACGGACATCTTGAACATAAGACTAGACAAGATACAGAATATCACTACTGAAGAGCTCCTAGATATACTTGGTAATAAAAACGAAGGCCCTGTGGTACCATCTCTTTCCAATGCTGATCCTGTAATTGAAACAGACCAAGAAAGTCAGCTAATACAACCCGAGGACCGGGGAATTGAAGGATGTAATTCGCAAAGTGGCACAGTTCCCAATATTTTTTCTGCACCATCATCTCCAGTTCGACCACTATCTCCAGTTCGACCACCATCTCCAGTTCGACCACCATCTCCAGTTCGACCACCATCTCTAGTTCGACCACCATCTCTAGTTCGACCACAATCTTCAATTCGACCACCATCTCCAGTTCAACCGTCATCCCCAATGCGACCATTATCTCCTCCAGTAAGTGATACTGTCACCTATACTCAACTGATTCAAAAAGAAAGATCTTGGTCAACCAATATTGAAAATCAAGCATTTCCAGTCTTTGAAACTAAAGCTAGACCTACTATTTCTTACAATAACAGACATTTGCCTATAGATTACTTTGAACATATGTTTACATCAAACATAATTGATATTCTGGTGGAAAACACTAATCTATATGCCATCAAGAATCAGTCAAAAAACTGGGTAGAAACTAACAATGAAGAAATACGTGCTTTGTTGGGTTTGATTATAATGATGGGCTTAAATCCATTGACTGATGTTGAACTTTTCTGGTCCACTGATGACTTTTATAACAACCCAGGAATCAGTCAAGTAATGACCCTAAAACGCTACAAAAAACTAAAAGAAAACTTTCATGTGAACAACCCAAACACTGAATTGGAACGCAGTGATCCAAATTACGATAAACTGGCTAAAATCCGACCATTGATAGGAATTCTCAACAATAACTTCTCAAGCTTGTGCAGTCAATCTTCATCGCAAAGCATTGATGAAAGTATGGTAAAATTTAAGGGTCGAAGTAGCATGAAACAGTACATGCCAAACAAACCCATTAAAAGAGGATACAAAATTTGGGCACGCTGTGACTCCGAGTCTGGATACCTGTACTCGTTTGACATTTACACCGGTAAAGCCACTTCAACAGATGAAAATTCTGGAGGTCTTGGATACAGAGTGGTAATGGATCTATGTAGAAATGTTCAACCATACACATTGATGGCATTTGATAATTTTTTTTACTAGTTTGCCTCTTCTGGAGATGCTGCATCACAAAAATATTTATGCTGTGGGTACAATCAGAGTCAATCGAAAAGGTCTTCCGGGTGAAATAACTGCAAAGAGGGGAACAAGAGACCCAATGTGTTTAAAGCCAGGAGAATTTATGTATCAACATGCTGCCCCTACATCAGTAATCAAATGGATGGATACTAAGGACGTCTACGTTGCTACTACTGCATTTGACCCAAGAAAGGTACAAACCATTGAACGTAAACAAAAAGATGGATCAAGAAAACCCATGTTTTGTCCTTTGGCCATTGTAGAATATACAAAAAACATGGGTGGAGTTGATCGCTTTGACCACTTCAGGAGCTCCTACTCTATAGGCCGCAAGTCAAAGAAAAATTGGTTTCGCCTGTTTTGGTTCCTCTTTGAAGCTGCTCTTATAAATGCCTACATTCTCTACAGCCAGGGACATGTTATGCGCAATAATAGCCATCGCCAGTTTCGTTTACGTGTTGCCAGGGGTCTAATCAACAACTTTAGTTCCCGCAAGGCATGTTCAACCATATTGAAAAATAAAAAAGGAGGTGTATACAGTATCTCGGATGAGGTGCGACTGGCCAATGTACACATGCCACGTGCAGGAACTAAACGGCGGTGCCGTTTCTGCAGCACTCGAACGAATTCCAAGCGGTCTAAAATAGAGTGCAAATTATGCAAAGTTCCACTATGCATATCGCCATGTTTTGAAAGGTTTCATTTGCCTTATGTGCCTCATAATTTGTAATGATAAATTGTTATAATAAATATAATTTTACTGTTTGTTCAGGACAAGGTACCAATAGAGACCACAATACTATTGCCACACTGCACAAGGTACTTATATGGACCACAGGGTTTTTTTATAAAAAAATAAAAATAAAAATGGTAAAAAATAATGGTTTTGTTTCTTCTTCTCTATTTAAACAAATTCCTTAATTTCATAAATATCACTCAATAAAACCCTTGTTGCCTGGTTAAGGGTTAATACTTATTAGGTTAGATCCAATCCAGCCTCGGAACATTGCTTGTATGTACCCTTGTATGTATTTTATATGAAATAAACATTTTGTTTTCATTTTATTTTCAAAGCAACACAGTTTATTGATTTATATTCTTATTTTTAATGTTAAGTATAGGGGGCCAATAAATTGAGGGGGGGGGGGGGGCAAGATTGGGGCGAGTTACCCCTAATAAATAATTATCTTAAGTAGTGAAATATGTTTTATTTAATTTTTTGATAGTTATTTACCCTTTATTTCATAGTGAAGAGGCAGCTTCCCGAACCCGAAATCATGGATTCGGGCTTTACAGTTTATAAATTAAAAAATAAAAATAATAAGTTATTTATATTATACACAAATCGTTCCATAGAATAAAAATACATTTTTGTTAAGTTTGAATGAAAGTTTTAAGTTGTATATAGAGCTATCGACATAAGCACATCACTAGATTTAGTACCATGTCACGCTACGTCCTACAGCGCCAAAAAGGTGATAATCAAATAGGATAATGAACAGTTTGACAACAGCCAGTCCAGTGTGAAATATATGGCGGTCAGTGCCCAGAACAAATGGAGCGAACACAGCAGATACATACGATTCCCAATGAAATATTATCTATTATTCCTAAATTCCAGGGAGATCCAAAACTCTTGAATTTATTTAGACGATCACAATCAGTGGCGCAAGATCTATATGTATTTCACTCTATAACTAGTCGACTAGTTGGTAGAGCAGCCGCTTTATTAAGTGAAAGAGATGATGTTGAAACTTGGTCAGAATTAATAACGTTACTAACCCAGCATTTTGGTGATCCTAGATCAGAAGCATGCATCGCTATCGAGTTAGAAACACAAAAGATAAAAACGGGGGAAACTTTACAGATTTTTGTCATAGATTGCAAAATATTAAAAGTGCGTTAATATCTAAAGTAAATATCATTCAAGACGTTGGTATTAGAAGTGCAAAATTAATAATATACAATAACACAGCGTTAAAAGATTTTTTGTATAATTTACCCGAGGATATGATAAGAATAGTGAGACTGAAGGGATGTTCTTCATTGGAGGAAGCCCTAAGTAAGTATCGTCACGGAGGAAGAGAATTTCCAATATCAATACAACAGTAAGAATAAGAAAGCAAACCCACCGATGCCTAAACTATCAATACCTCAAATGTCTACATTCAGACCTAACTTCATTCCAACCAACAATTACTTTAAATTTGGTGTAAATCCCCAAAACACAAACTTTAAATTCGGAATTACACCACAAAATAATAATTTCAAAGGGGTATGAGTAATTTTCTAAGAATAGGTGGGTCAATATTTTTTTTGATGTCGCTTTCAAAAAACCATTTCATCGCAAAGATCTTATCCCAATAAGCAAAAAAATATTTTACAGCGTAAGTCTATCATGGGCAGTTTATGAGATATTTAAGTTTAAAAAAATATTTGGGTAATTTCTTTCTGCAATGTCGCTTCCAAAAAACCATTTCATCGCATAGATCTCATCCAAATAAGCAAAAAACTATTCAACAGCGTAAGTCTAGCACGGGCAGTTTTTGAGATATATAAGTTTAAAAATTAATATGTGGGTTATTTTCTTTTTTTGGCGTTGTTGCTTCCAAACATATATTTCATCGCAAAGATCTCATCCAAATAAGCAAACAACCATTAGGTAGCGTAAGTCTATCATGGGCAGTTTTTGAGATATTTAAGTTTAAAAAATAATATGTGGGTTATTTACTTTTTTTGGCGTTGTCGCTTCCAAAAAACTATTTCATCGCAAATATCTCATCTAAATAAGCAAACAACCATGAGCTAGCGTAAGTCTATCATGGGCAGTTTTTGAGATATTTAAGTTTAAAAAATAATATGTGAGTTATTTTCTTTTTTTGGCGTTGTCGCTTCCAAAAAACTATTTCATCGGAAACATCTCATCCAAATAAGCAAAAAACTATTGAACAGCGTATGTCTAGCATGGGCAGTTTTTGAGATATTTAACACATTGAACGCCGTGGTGGTCACCAGTGTCCACCAATATACTTTCCCTATGGACTGGTGCTGTTTCGCGAAGTCGACAAATTTTACACATTGTATTTTTTTGGCTCATTCGGTTCAAAATAGTTCAAAACCCTATTTTATATAATTATTTCTTGTAATTATCCTAAGAATAAACATAATTATTGCTGTCGGTCACCGGTAGCCACCACGGCGCACAACGTTAGAGATTTGCATTTCGTTCAATGCGGGGCCGCGGGGGTCAACGCGCCGGGCACTCCCCGCACCCTTCCGATTCCCGGAAGTGTTGCGCTCGCTGGCACGCGCCATTAGAGAGATAGTAACTACTCATCTACACAAGGTCACGCGCATTTTTTGTCTTTCATTATTATTAGTTTTGGTGGTTGAAGTGAAAGTTTTACCCTATCTTTTCTAAAGTGAATATACTGTCTAATTCGTGTGAATCATGTGTGATTTTGAGGACTTTGAAATAACAAATGACGATTTGACGCAGATCGAAAATATTGAAATATCTTTGCTCAATAATAGCTTCCGTCTAAGTTCGGAGTCCGAGGAAGAGTATGTCGTTATACCATCGTCACGAAAGCGACATCGACGAATTCCATCTAAAAGTGAGAGTGACTCGAGCGACAGGGAACATGAAACTGCCGCACCAAGTCATACGGCGACCGGGTCGCTTCCTGCATCTTCTTCCGCTTGGCACCAACCAATAGGTAATCAGCGTCGGATTATCCCATACACTGAATTCCCAGGATTACATTTTCAAGTTGCGAGAGAAATGTTCGATAAAACCCCGGCAGATTTTTATCATCTTTTAGTACCAGACGAAGTATTTGAAATGGTGGCCAATTATACGAATAGCTTCGCTATAAAAAAGATCGTAGAGTCTGAGGTAGCTTCTAAAAGTGCGCGGATTCGCGAATGGAAACCGACACGCGCAGCAGAGATGAAGCATTTTTTTGGATTAATTATCTTCATGGGGATTGTAAAATTACCAAAAATATCCGACTACTGGTCACAGGATACTGTACTTAGACAGAATTTTCCTCGAACAATAATGAGTCGAAACCGATTTGAGCTGCTATTGCAAATGCTACACTTTTCTCAGCAAGACGAAGAAAATAAATCTGTTGAGAAATAAAATCAAGTTTAAGTTAAAAGAAACTATATTTTACTTCTGACAAACTGTAACTGACACACGAGAGAAAAAACAACAAAATATCAAAATACATTTGAATTATAAAATAAAATAACTATAAAAATGAGGCCAGTATCGGCAACATCCTCGCCCCCGGTGTGGTGATGCACAACAGTAACATGATATGCTGATACGGTGACGCCTGAGAACGGCAACATTCAAGGAGGTGAGGCAGTTGTGCTCAAACGAACGAGTTTTTTGGTGGGTCGACGAAGAACCCCATGCGTTGTGCTTACATCTGCTATACGCACGACGCCGTCGAAGCCGGGCAAGACGCGAATAACTCGGCCACGTGGCCATACACCTCGTGGAAGGTTGCCGTCTGCGATGAGGACCAAATCTCCGACACATAAATTCGTAGTCGATGCTGTGGCAGCTTTTGGAATAAGGGAAGGCAAATATTCCTTTATCCAACGAGCCCAGAAGTGGTCAGCAAAACGTAGACCTCTTCGCCAACGGACACGACGAACTAAATCTGCGTCATCCACCTGAGCGAAGGGCGAGTATGGTGACGATGACCCAAGTATAAAATGGAACGGCGTGATCGCCTGCTCCGCGTCTGGGTCTGTGCCCACATGCGTCAACGGCCTAGAGTTTAAAATTGCCTCTGCTTCTAAAAGGAAGGTACTCAGCGTTTCTTCCGTCGGAGATCTTTCCTTTAGCGTCGCGACTAAGGCAGTTTTTACGCTTCGTACAAGGCGCTCCCAACACCCGCCCATAAAGGGTGCAGCCGGCGGTATAAACTTAAACAGCGTATCAATGAATTGGCCGCGAACTCCTGGACTGGCTCTTCATAAAATTTTCGCAGCTCCCGGTTGGCTCCCACAAAGGCGGTCCCATTGTCAGAAAAAAATATATCTGGACTGCCTCTTCTGGCAATAAACCGCCTCAACGCCATAATGGCAGAGTCCGTGCTTAAACTGTTGACTAGTTCCAGATGAACTGCTCGCACTGACAAACATGTAAATAACGCCACCTATCGTTTTTCTGTCCTCCTTCCGACAGAGACTGTGATCGGGCCAAAATAATCCAAGCCAACGTTGGTGAATGGCCTAACGTGATGGCTAAGGCGCTCTGCAGGGAGGTCGCCAGTTGGTGGGCTGGAAGGATTTTTCTTTTTGAATGCGCATTGGCGACAGGTTCTTAACACAGTCTTCACCGCGCATCGGATTCCCACAATATAGAAACGTTGCCGGAGCTCATTTACGATAATGTTGCTTCCACCATGACCAAATTTTTCGTGGTAGAACTGGATAAGTAGCTTAACGGTATGATGTTTTCCAAAAAGTATAATAGGGTTCTTATCAATGTCCACATCCTGGGCTGCAGATATTCTGCCCTTGAGTCGCAACAGTCCACTGTCATCAACGTAGATGGTGAAATTATGGAGCTTACTTGTCTTAGGGGATGGGCTGCCTTTCAATGTCGCGGTGTACTCTTCCTCAAAGTGCTGCAATTGAGAGTGCAACAAGAGATTCCGTTCAGCCTTTCCCAGCTCTTCTGCGTCTAACACGGGAAATTTTGTAAGAGACGTAGACACAGACCCAGAGCTTTTCGAAGTTTTGGAATTTAGATTTCTACGGTCTAAAAGCGCTCGAAAGGTTTTAGCGCATCGAATCACCCGAGCAGTAGCTCTCAATAGGCGGAACCACCTACTAAATCGAGTAGGTTCCACACTCGGCGGTGATGGTAAAGATGAAACAATGAAGGCTATGAAATGAGAGTCAGGTAAAGCAGATGACTTCTTCATCTCATTCTCACCTAATGAACTATGATGATCCGAGGGTTCTGCGGGCCACTGAGAATGAGGTTCGGCCAAAAATGGTGGCCCAGAGAACCATCTTGATGTGGTGTTGAACTTTGTGTTCGTACGTGTTGCGTCGTCCGCCACATTCAAAGACGTTGGCACATAACGCCAGTTCGCTGCGATGGTTAATTCTAATATTTCACCTACACGGTGTGCTACAAAGGTTTTCAGCGAGCGGATGTTTGTGCGCAACCACTTTAAGACAGTGAGGCTGTCTGTCCAAAGAACAATTTTGGACGGCTTGCGCTTATGGGCCTCTGTAATATAAAAGGCGAAACGAGCCGCTATGAGGGCGGCCTGTAATTCCAGCCGAGGAATTGATACTGGCTTAATAGGGGCCAATCGAGCCTTGCCACCTATGAGGCTAAGCACTACGTCACCGTTAGGACACGTAAAACGCCAATAAGCAACGCAAGCATACGCTACTTCGCTTGCGTCACCGAATACATGAAGTTCCGCTGACACGGCCTGACGCCCACACAAATAGTGGCGAGGAATGGCACTAGACTTAATTTGTGAGAATTCTGTAAACCAAGCGTTCCATTTTGACACAACTGACGGCGGCAATTCTTGATCCCAATCGATTCCAAGTTTCCAGGTTTGCTGGAAAATTGTTCTGCCTTTTACAATGAGAGGTGTTAAAAAACCGAGGGGATCATAGATGCGTAAGGTAAGCCAAAGCGGAACGTTTTGTCAATTTAGATGGCAATACTCCTAGCGACGAGCGCGTAAAGGAAAGGGTGTCAGCGTGAATATCCCAAATAACTCCCAGAATACGGACGTTTACCGAGGTGGCTTCGAGCGCGCGCAGGTCTGAAGGGATAGAAGATAGAGCTTCGGTTTGGTTTGAGACCCATGACCTCATTTCTAAACAAGCCTTAGAATGAATTTTAACGATGTCCGAAGCCAGCTGAGCAGCTTCGCCTACCGAGTCGACGCTGCCTAGGTAATCGTCCATATAATGATCCCTAATTATGGCGTCTGCAGCAGCAGGTGAAAACGATCTGTTCTCCTCAGCGTTCCGGTTCTTCAAAAATATGGCAGTAAACGGACTGGACGTGGCACCAAAGATCATAGACGTCATTCGAAATTGACAGATGATAAGATGAGGTCTGCTACAACATTAGGACCGTCCACCTTGACATTGGCTCGCCTGTCGCAAGCTTTTCCTTTAGCCACATGCTCAGTGATACATAGATTCCAGATTCCTGGGAAACTCAAGACTAGAGCTCTCGTTGGAGTTAAGAAACTCCCATTGTTGATGCAGCACACTATCTTCCCAAGTGTAATTCCCCTGGGCTTGGATCAGGATATAACAGAAACCCTGAAGTCTATTGCCCTTGTCCTCAACATTGAGATGTCAATTCTCCTGGCGGTTCCAAAAGATAAGAGGAAGCTGGAGAACAAAGATGTAGAAGAATTGACAACTCAGGCAGAACAATTTGTGTCTGCAGCAATGAACGGGTCGCTTTTGGATGATGATACAAAGGTGTCTCTGCTAAAGGCATTTAACATACTAGATGCCAATAAGAAACTCACAACTGCTGTAATAGCCTGTGGCACAGCTGCCACTAGCTTCCTGGCATTGGGCTCGAAATCATTCACTAGAGCCATAGCCTTAAGGAAGGAGTCCCTTGCTGCAGCTGCGTCTGCAAAATAGAGAGGGGAATGCAGAGCACTGACCAGGAGCACCCCTATTTGCTAATCCTTGAAAGAATAAATATCATAGAACAAGGTATTCAAGAGATTAGGTAGGGGTCTCTAGCTTCCCCGCTTATGCCAAGTGATGGCTTCTGGCACTTCCATACAGCACATCAGGGGAGTCCTGACAGCCACACTGGGTCAGGCTCCCCTGGTCCCCCTCCTCCACCACCTCCCCCTCCTCCACCACCTCCTCCTCCTCCACCAGAAAGTGTACAAGAACCTTGTTGAGAAATAAAATCAAGGTTAAGTAAAATAAACTATATTTTACTTCTGACAAACTGTAACTGACACACGAGAGAAAAAACAACAAAATATCAAAATACATTTGAATTATAAAATAAAATAACTATAAAAATGAGGCCAGTATCGGCAACAAAATCTAATAGATTACATAGGATTCAGAAATTGCTTGAAGTTATAAACAGGTATTTTCAAAAAAATTACACCCCTTCTGAAGAGATTTGCATAGATGAAAGCGTTGTGCCTTTTCGCGGTCGAATAATTTTCCGACAATATAATAAACAAAAAAGGCACAAATATGGTATAAAAGAGTTCAAGTTATGTGCCATTCCAGGCTATACATACAAAATAAATGTATACGCAGGAAAGAATAACGATGAAATCAATACTACACCGCTTAACGTCGTTATGTCTTTATGCAGTGATCTTCTATACAAGGGACATACACTAGTGACCGACAACTGGTACACCAGTATAGAACTTGCAAAAAAACTTCTGGATGCAGAGACTCATCTTGTAGGTACGATTCGAAAGAACCGAAAACATCTGCCAAAGGATGTAGTAAACGCTAAACTGAAGCGAGGCCAATTTGTGGCGAAGGAAAGCAGTGAGGGAATAACTGTGATGAAGTGGAAGGATAAGAGAGACGTTTTATTACTGTCCACAAAACACTCAGTGCGATTCCAAAATGTCCGAAAACGTAACAAAGTTATTTCCAAACCGAAAATAGTCCTTGATTATAACTGCGCAAAAGGAGCTGTAGATCTGTCCGATCAGATGGCTGCATACTCAACTCCACTAAGGAAATCAGTAAAATGGTACAAGAAGTATGCGATCAACCTTCTCCTGAACACAGCAGTGGTCAATGCACTGATCTTGTATAAAAGCGTAACTGGCAGAAAAATACAAATTGCAGACTTTAGGCTGGAATTACTGAAGTCGCTTTGCAGCCAACCAGATGTTTCAGTTGCGAGACCTAGAAGAATGGTACACAAACTTCAACAAAAAGAAGGACCAGCCAGAACAAGCCGCCGAACATGTGTAAATTGCTACAAAATTAACGTTGCTGCTTACGGCAGAAAGTTGGCTAAAAATAAGACGAAAAAGGTAAAAACGTTTTGTCCACAATGCCCGGAGAAGCCTTTTCTTTGTATATCTTGCTTTAATGTGCTTCATCATTGACTTTTTGAATTGAATTTTTTACTCCACTGTGTGAGGCAATGATGGGAATGGGAAAATGTTTATTTATTTGTTTGTTCTTAGGACTAGATTCATTTGCACCAAATATTCGAGTTCTTTTAAGTTTTCCTTTATGATTATTTTATTATTAGGGGCAAAATACGTAAAAACCTAACGTGTAATTAAACTATTTTTAAATGTTTTCTAATAAAAGTAATAATTTATAAACCTTCTTTTATTTTAAACCACATCTTGGGTATCTTGTTTCACTTAGCCAAAAAATCATCAGTCTTTTTTCATACTAAGTGTCGAAACGAACTAGTATGCGCTAACTGTTCTCCAAGGCCGCGCCGGCCACGCACAGTATAATTTTGTATCGATACTGTGCCCTCCAGCGAAAAAATAGAGTTCAAACATGAGCCCGTCGCGCGGTCACCGGTGAGCCCCACGGCCTGAACGGGTAGTATTGCTGTCACTCACCGGTGAGCCCCACGGCCCAAACAGAATAACCACTAAATTTGATTCGGCGTTTATCGTGTTAAGTTTCAAAAATGATATGTGGGTTATTTACTTCATGGGATAGACTTACGCTGCCAATTAGTTTTTTACTTATTTAGATGAATGAAACGGTTCTTTTGAAGCGACAACGCCAAAAAAGATAATAACCCACATATCATTTTTGAAACTTAAATATCTCAAAAACTGCCCATGATAGACTTACGCTGCCAAATAGTTTTTTGTTTATTTAGATGAGATCTTTGCGATGAAATAGTTTTTTGGAAGCGACAACGCCAAAAAAAGTAAATAACCCACATATCATTTTTGAAACTTAAATATCTCAAAAACTGCCGACTTACGCTGCCAAATAGTTTTTTGTTTATTTAGATGAGATCTTTGCGATGAAATAGTTTTTTGGAAGCGACAACGCCAAAAAAAGTAAATAACCCACATATCATTTTTGAAACTTAAATATCTCAAAAACTGCCCATGATAGACTTACGCTACTTAATGGTTGTTTGCTTATTTAGATGAGATATTTGCGATGAAATAGTTTTTTGGAAGCGACAACGCCAAAAAAAGTAAATAACCCACATATTATTTTTTAAACTTAAATATCTCAAAAACTGCCCATGATAGACTTAAGCTGCCAATTAGTTTTTTGCTTATTTAGATGAGATCTTTGCGATGAAATAGTTTTTTGGAAGCGACAACGGCAAAAAAAGAAAATAACCCACATTTTATTTTTTTAACTTAAATATCCCAAAAACTGCCCATGATAGACTTACGCTGCCAAATAGTTTTTTACTTATTTGGATGAGATCTTTGCGATGAAATAGTTTTTTGGAAGCGACAACGCAAAAAAAAGAAAATGACCCACATATTATTTTTTAAACTTAAATATCTCAAAAACTGCCCACGATAGACTTACGCTGTAGAATATTTTTTTGGTTATTTCGATAAGGTCTTTGAGATAAAAGAGCTTTTTGGAAGCGACAGCGCAAAAAAAATGACCCGAATTTAATTTTTTAAACTTAAATATCTAAAAAACTGCCCATGATAGACTTACGCTGTAGAATATTTTTTTGGTTATTTCGATAAGGTCTTTGAGATAAAAGAGCTTTTTGGAAGCGACAGCGCAAAAAAAATGACCCGAATTTAATTTTTTAAACTTAAATATCTAAAAAACTGCCCATGATAGACTTACGCTGTAGAATATTTTTTTGGTTATTTCGATAAGGTCTTTGAGATAAAAGAGCTTTTTGGAAGCGACATCGCAAAAAAAAAATGACCCTCTTTTTACTCATACCCCTTTGGGACAAACAGACCTTACAATCTTTCAATGCAAAGCAACTTTAGACCAATAGTGCAAAGCAATCCAAATTACCGACAAAATAATAACAATTTCCCTTACAACCAACAAAACCGACCTCAATTCGGACATTTTAATTATACCACAAATCCAAATTTTAAATTCGGTATGAATAGCCCACCGTTAGCACAACGCCCTTCATACAACGTATCGATGCGTACGGCACCGATGCGCCAAAGTATGCTAAATCCGGAACTAGAAGAAAACGTATATTATGAACCAATTTATAAAAATTATGATTCCGAGAATTATCAATTCTACGAGCAATACTGTGAACAAGAGTCACAACCAGAACTACAATTAGGGTCAATGCCTGAGTTAGGTGAGGTGGAGGCGGTGCGCCCGCTGATACGAGAGTGGAAGGAGCGAAAATTCGGGGCGCTGACATATCGGTTGGTGCAGGTTCTTACCGGACACGGATGTTTCGGGAAGTTCCTGCACCGGATACAGAGGAAAGAGTCCCCAAAATGCCACGAGTGCGACGCTGTGCTGGACACTGCGCAACACACGCTAGAGACGTGTCCTGCGTGGTCAGAGCAGCGTCGAGAACTCGTGGGGGTGGTAGGAGGGGATCTCTCACTGCCCAGCGTCATCAATGCGATGCTGGACAGTGATAGATCGTGGCAAGCGGTGGTCTCCTTCTGTGAGGATGTCATCCTTCAGAAGGAGACAGCGGAGAGAGCTCGCGAAGAGGACGCTCAGGCGGCTCTTCTCCGCCGCAGACGGACAGGGGTAAGGAGGCGTCGCTACGCGAACCTAAGTGTAAATAACATAACCGAAATGGATATAGATAACATAGAGCTAGATGAAATTTTAACAGAAAACCTAAATAAACTTACGACTCGATCACATGACATGAGAGGAACAAATGTATGTGCGAAACTTATGTGCAGAACACAAAGCCATATTTTATTCCTAGAAGAAGTGTCCTGTAAAGATTTCGCGAAAATAACTAAACCATTAAATTCGTGTTTAAAAAAAAAGAACTGCATAGTCATACACAATTTTTTTTTATCTGTAAAGATAATTTTAAATAATGTTGATTTCTAAGACTGAAGGAGTGCCATTTCAATATGATGCTTAATTAGATGTAAGTGCAATACCTTTTGTTGATTTTATAATTATGAAGATGTTAGTGTGACTATGTTGAGAGTCTGCAGTGTGTGAACACTATTGAGAGTGACGTCCCCCGACGAGAGTGAAATACCCCTAATGCCGAATATGGTATATAGGGACCATCAAACTGATCAACTTTTACTATGGGACCAACTCTGAAATCGCGAAAAAAAAATCAGCTGTTTCATACAAAAATTAAAATCGAAAATATCAAAATGTATGAAACAGCTGATTTTTTTTTCGCGATTTCAGAGATGGCCCCATAGTAAAAGTTGTTCAGTTTGATGGTCTCTATATACCATATTCGGCATTAGAGTTATTTTTGTAACACCTTGTATAAGACGCTGACTGTACCTACACGTATTAATTATAAAGAAACTAGTAAAGAGCTCGAACACACAGGATGCGAACCGATCTCAGATCGCTGCGATCTATGCGATATAAGGGATCGGAACGCTGGTTGCGCTCCGTGTGGAAGGGATAACATAACTCTATACATCGCAGCGATCTGCGGATCGAATCGCATGACCGGAAGGCATCCTATGTCTTTGAGCTCTAAGTAGTTAGAACTATAATACATTATAACTATTCACAATACTCGTAGGTAAACAGGGAACTTCTTAACTTACAAACAAAATAAATAATAAATAAATAAATATTTGACAACATCACATACATTGCTCCGATTCCAAAGTAAGTAGCTAAAGCACTTGTGTTATGGGAATCAGAGACAACGGTGGTATCACAAACACCCAGACCTGAGTCAATATAGAAAAGTTCGTTTTCTGAATTGACCCAACCGGGGATCGAACCCGGGACCTCAGAGATGGCGATACCATGAAAACCGGTGTACAAAGCCACTCGACCACGGAGGTCGTCAATAAAATCATTACTCTTCATCAGAACCAAGATGGCTCCAACGAAAATGTCTTGATCCTCGAGACATTCGGTCGACAGCTTCGGCCATTATCTGGAATGAGTTTGCGAACTGTGCCATCACTCGCTCATGACGCTCGGCCGTTTTGGCCTGCCTCAGCATTGACTCGGCCAATAACTCGTCTGTCCTGGCACGCATCACTTCGATTCGTGCAATTGTTGTGCGCGTTTCTTCATCCCTGTTAGCTGTGAAATTGAAAATTGAAGAAATTCCCACTACCCACAATACCTAAAATAAACATATCCAAAATACCCAATAGTTTTTAAGAAAATGACTAATGTGTGGTCACCAGCTCATAAACTATGATTACAGGTGCTGTACAAGCCATTTCAAATATTTGTTTATTATTTGAAATTTTGAGATTTAAGCATTCACAATGCTATTTTTATATAATACTAAATAATATACTAGAAAAAACAGGACTCGCACCAGATCATGTTCTCGGACGGGAATCGAACCCGCGACCTTTGGATATCCGGTCCAATGCTCTGACCGCTGAGCTACCGAGTCACTGAGCTTAGTGACTCGGGAGCTACCGAGGGGTAGCAAAATAAGTAAAGTAAAATATGACCTTGCATGGACAATTGCCAGATAAATATCATGATAATTATCAAAGCAAATAATAATTATCTTGATAACTATAAATAGTAGCTATTAATGCAATGTAGAAATAATAAAAACATAATTACATCTTTGTAGCGTCGATCGAGGGCGATTGGCAAAACGAATCCTCCTTGACCTCCCCGAAGAGTTTCTGGCAGGTGGAATGCGGTGGTTATGCAGGGTGCTCCTCATAGTTGGTGCCGGCTGGCTGGCAATTGACGCTTGGTCGGCAAATGACGCTTGGTCGGCAATTGACGCTTGGTCGGCAATTGACGCTTGGTCGGCAATTGACGCTTGGTCGGCAATTGACGCTTGGTCGGCAATTGACGACTGGCCGTCAATTGATGCTTGGCTGTCAATTGACGCCTGACTGTCAATTGACGCTTGGTTATCAATTGATGGCTGGTTGTCTATCAACGCCTGGCCGGTAATTGTTGCTTGGCTAATGTCCCCTAACGCCTGGCTGTTAATTGATTCCAAGCTGATAAGAGGTTTGACATCTATTTCTATTTCCCTGTAAAACATACGTTTATTAATTATATCCCAGTAGTTCCGCTTCAAAACAGTAGATTGTTTAAAAAGCTACTTACAAAGCAGGTGACTGTGGAGTTTGTAGAAGCCTTGGTTTTTTTGATTGTTCTTCAATCTAAACATAAGGGAACGAAAAATCGGTTCATAAACAAAGAAGTTATACCTGAAAATCCTTAAAAACTCGTGCGATGGTAAGCTAAATAATTGATATTTTTTAGGATTATAAAAAAACTACTAGCCAGATCTCTGTATTTTTTTTATGGGACCACACACAAACTATTTTCTTTCAAATAAAAAAAGAATAATTGAAATCGGTTAACAACTGGTAAAGTTATGTTAAAACATACATAAAAAAATACTGTCGACTTGATAACCTCCCCTTTTAGTGAAGTCGGTTAAAAATATGCAAATTTGAATGAATAATGAATGCTTGAAAGAGACAAAAAGATTATTCAAAACAGTAAACAGTTACACAAATCCAAAAATATTATAGCTCTTTTACGTACTTCGATCGTTTGAAAAAGGTCTGGTCGAAGAACAGGTATAGACGTAACATCCCATCCTATAATGATAGCAACCTTTTCCTCCATCGGGGTTAGTGCTGTGAACGACTGGGGCCCACCGCCAATGCCCTTTTGAGATTTATTTATAAGTAATAATTTAGAGCGAACTCGACATTTATAATCGTTCCAAAACTGAAACAAATAAAATCATTTTATTAATACTAGGTTGGTTTTTTAACAACACCACATACTAAAGCACTTGTGTTATGGAAATTAGAGACAGTGGTGACAGGCCTGGACAATTTTGAAATGTTCGATTTTTTTATATAATACTAGAAAAAATACGACACGCACCAGATCATGTTCTCGGACGGGAATCGAACCCGCGACTGTGACAGTAACTCGGCAGCTCAGCGGTCAGAGCATTGGACCGGATATCCAAAAGTCGCGGGTTCGATTCCAGTCCGAGAACATGATCTGGTGCGAGTCGTATTTTTTCTAGTATATTATTTAGTATTATATAAAAATAGCATTGTGAATGCTAAAATCTCAAAATTTAAAAAAAAATAGGTTTTCAATATTGATCCAGCCGAGGATCGAACCCTGGACCTCTGAGATGGCGACACCATTAAAGCAACTCGACCTCGGAGATCGTTAAAATTTTGAAAACTGATACTTACGCGAGACCACTCTTTAGAAGAACGACAGGGTCCCTCAGCATTTAAAATTGTGGTACATTCTTTCCACAACCTAGAGGACAATTCTCGTGCCTCCTTCGACCGCACACGGCCTAGGGCCAAGTCTGTGTGCTGTTCTACAAAATTTATCATCAATTCTATTTGACGGAGTGTTGTTACTCTCCGGGGTCTGAGGTCATCATCCATTTTTCTCTAAAATTTAAGACAAATTATTGTTTATTTATTTATTGTACTACACACAAAAGAACCAAAGAAAAACACAAATACAAAGGAGACATACAATTGGCGGCCTTATCACTAAAAAGCGAATTCTTCCAGGCAATCCTAAGATGGACAGGAATATTAAAATAAAATACGATAAGGTAGTTAAAGAAAGGTGCGTACTATGAATATGATATGAATATAAAATTCAAAAAAAGTTATTTAGACATCTATGACAAAATTACCTGCTTTGAATAAATACTTATTTACATTTTACTAAAAACTTCGATGGGAAAAGACACAAAGGACATAATTAAAATGTCTAAATATATCCATGCTATGTTCTTTATTTTACGTATATCTTTCCCCGTGATTATTAACTCTGTTATATGTACTTAAAGCACTATAAAAGTAAATTACTCTATGTTTATACAGAAACTAACAACTGAATGCCTGCGTAAGAAGCTCTTTTACGATTGCTTTTCAACATAATCGTTCAATTTCGATTCTGTAGTGTTTGTGTGAAAACAGAATGTAATCACTACGTTTATTGTGCCATTTTTGTGTCACCATGGCAACGTAGTTTATTTTACGTTGCCATAGTGACACGTTTTTCCTCACAAAAAATATTTCATTCTTCCAAGTCTCGCTTTCTCCCGCGCACGCTCAGCCAGCACCTGTCCGTGACTACACACATCGATCATTGTGAATTTATAATACGGGTCGACTACAGCAAGCAATACAATAGAGAGAGAAATTCTTAGTAGCAGAAAAGTACTGAACCGTTATTGTGGAGGCACCTTATGTAAGCATGCTTCCCATCGATGACTCCTCAGGTACAGTCCTGAAGATTCCATCTCACACAAAACTCTTCACATTATTTCCACCTTGTAGAAGGAAAGGGCATGCAATAGTGTTTTCAATACATTCCAGATTACTTGGCTTATTTCCCTTACAATAATTTAAACGATAGTTTGAAATCCAACTCCATTTGAATGTGCAATTATTTTGTTGGTATCATCTGATGCGAGATTTCTGAAACAAATATTTTAAATTATTTTTTATACTACCTGCTAGTCAATGGCATATTATGTGTCATGCAAATATTTCCTAAAGTAAGTCATAACAGACCCACGGTCTAGCCGGGTCATAATGTTGTACTGAATATCATTTTTCTCATGGGAAATAATTAGTTAGACTACAGTTTCATACATTTTGATAGTTTCGATTTTAATTTTTGTATGAAACAGCTGATTTTTTTTTGCGATTTCAGAATTGGTCCCATAGTATCCCATATTCGGCATTAGGGGTATTTTTGTAACATGTTGTATATCTATGTGCGGGTCTGGCAATACTTCCTATTTTCGCTGGCCTCTGCAATTCAGTCTTAACCGAGGTGCGGTTGTAATTGCATAGCTCCCAGTGACCCGTAAAGTAGGCATTGACATGTTGTAAGAAATTGTCTGTTGTACTTATACCAAATGTGCAGGAAAAGAATTGAATAAATGGTGTTATTTCCAAGGACATCTTTTTGCAAGAAACCTACCCACAAGAATAGTTAGCTCTCCAATTAAGCAAGAGGAGCCATTATTATTATCCAAATAATAATTCAAGCCATACTCTGAATAATTTTGAATGTTTTTATTTATTTCTAACAAAGACTTCTATGTAAATCCTACACTAGACAGGCTGTATAGTACCGAAAAATTGATGCGCCGCAAAGTTTGATTGTGACACAATTTTGGTTTTGAACAGCTTGTCTATGTAATTAAAGTCATTGATGTCTAAGTATTAATGTGTAAAACATTTGAACAGCATGAAAAGAAATAAAAACAAAACTGACTTGAGATCAATAAAGAATATCCAACATCTCTTGGTAGTACTTAGGAATATCCTAACATAAATTAGATGGTTGGGACATGCTCTGGTACCCAATGTGGGCAAAATAAAAGACTAACTGAGAAGATGATATTCTAAAATTCGGTTGACAATGTGCCTGTGGACAGATGTCTACTAGACATTTATGTTATAAGATATATCCAAAGTTACCTATTAACAAAGATTTCCTATTCAAACCCCATGTTTGTTTACTATGGAGCCGGTTTATGTTGCGATCACGCGGGCACTGAGAAAGAAAGTGTCCGCGTTCGCAAATGATAAACGATCGACCGGATCACAACGTTGCGCAATGAGTTATTGTCTTTGTGATTTGTATTTTCTTTCTTTCTTCTTTCCTTAATTTATTTGGTTGGTTTGGGCACGTTTGTTTGGGCTTCCTTCTTCAGGTTTTTTTTACAAAGATCAAGCAAACAGAACACCGCACCATACAAGTAATTATAATAAAATAAAATACTAACCAACCTCTATATTAATAACACGATCAACACAAATCAACGAGTGGATTTTACGATTTGATTACAAAAAACAAAACATTTTTTCTAGGCTAGGGACACAGCATTAACGAACGGCTGCTTTTTCAATATTATATTAAAAGCTTTAAGCTTTAATAATATAATAGGCTTTTTTAAGAGCTATAATAATATAGCTCTAACCTCAAAACAAAATAAATAAAAACGTCAGATTTTTTTTCTGAGAAAAATAAAAAGCTATATAGCCCTTATACATGTACGTTTATTGAGGTTAGATTATATTCGAGCTGTATTAAAAGCTTTATAGCATTTACGTTACGTTTGTTTTTTTTCTGCTCCTCAGACTTTAAGTCCGAGCCTTTTTATAATTGTTTTCTCGTTCATTTCTTTCATTTTATGCCTCTCGTACTTTCAAGTGGGCTAATCAAAGCCCTGCAAAGCAGGGCCATTGGCAGGGCTTTGTGTAGGTAGGCATGCAGGGCCAATACCTATTATAGATTTTTATTTTATTTTAATGTATAATGGCTGATATTATCAGCCCTGCATGCCTACACAAAGCCCTGTAGTAGTCCGCTTCATAAAAAAAATACACAGCTGTGTTCCATTTTACTACAGATATTACTTACTACCAAAAATCATTCAGGTTCATAGAAACGATTTTAGGCTAAGCAAAACGTAGCGTATTACTTTAATAATTAGGTAGGTTTGTAAAATGTTTTGACTTTGGATAATTAAATGTAATTTGGATGTTTGTTACTCAATCACGCAAAAACGACTGATGTGATCTGAAATAATAAATATGTTAATAAATAAAAAGTATTGTAAAGAATTATACAAGGTGTTACAAAAATACCCCTAATGCCGAATATGGTATATAGAGACCATCAAACTGATCAACTTTTACTATGGAACCAACTCTGAAATCTCGAAAAAAAAATAAGCTGTTTCATACAAAAATTAAAATCGAAAATATCAAAATGTATGAAACAGCTGATTTTTTTTTTGGAGATTTCAGAGTTGGTTCCATAGTAAAAGTTGATCAGTTTGATGGTCTCTATATACCATATTCGGCATTAGGGGTATTTTTGTAACACCTTGTTTAATTATATAGTATTGTAAAAAATACCCCTAATGCCGAATATGGTAAATAGGGACCATTAAACCGAACAACTTTTACTATGAGACCAACTTTGAAATAGCGAAAAAAAATCAGCTGTTACATACAAAAATTAATTACGAAAATATCAAAATTTATGAAACAGCTGATTTTTTTTCGCGATATCAGAGTTGGTCCCTTAAAAGTTATTCAGTTTGATGGTCCCTATCTACCATATTCGGCATTAGGGGTGTTTTTGTAACATGTTGTATAATTCTTCAAAATACTTTTTATTTATAACATATTTATTATATGATGAGGTTTCATTTTTAAAATCGTACATTTACCTGTCGCCGCGTGAGCCAAGACATGACATTATGCACTTGTAAAACCTATACTGTCATTCACTCCTTGCACCGTTGCCGACTGCCGCCGTCCGGAAAGGGGGACCCTACTACGCGTTCACTTCATCATTGCCGCTACCTCCCGGCCCGCTTCGTCAATCATACCGCTTCCCTTGCGTCGCCTTTTTAGTACGGCTAGCAACGCAAAGCTTAATTTTTGTTTCTGTTGATTTAATCATTACGTTCGTTATTTGTGTTGTTATAATAATTAAAATAGTTAAGTTCCTACATAATGGCGAACCCAACATGTTATATAAATTAATGACACTCTTTGAACAAGAAAAATATGAAAAACAGTGATGTGACGTAATAACGGTCGTCGACGGCAATCACGAAGTCTTAGAGCATTAAGAACGAAGTGAACGCGTAGTAAAACACTAACACAGACAAAAGAAAATTGTACTGCTCTAAGTACTGTCATGTTTGGCACAAAAGGGCAGGAGAACTCTTAAGGAAGGAAATCTTTACAAATTACCGAGCATTTATTCAATCCTGTAATCACCGTGTATCTTTCACTACGGGACGTTGGCGGAATTTCTGTAAAAAATGGAAGAGGCCAGTCGCTCAAAAAAAAAAGAACCCAGTGCCGTTAAACCCAATAAAAAGTAAAAAATAAGTGATTTTTGTTTGTTGATTGTTTTGTTTCTTGTCTCATCTCATATTTGTTGTGCAAATTTTTATTTATTCCTAGTTCTTACCACTTAACTAACCGGTCAATCTTTTTTACAAAACAACAACAGCGCATGGTTAATATGGTGATGGTCAGGAGGCAGCGGCGTCATCATTCATGGTAAGCCTGACAATTCTTATAACCTATCATCTATTCTTTATTATTAGTGTTTATTATCTTTAATACAATTGAAACTGCAATAACAATGAGCTATTATTAATTTTAGATTAGGTATCATTAGGCGCCGAAAAAAAGTCGTCTCGTCCTGTTGCCATATTTAATTAGCACAAAATCAAAAAGAAACCAACCACTAATGCATGCGATGCATCCTTTCACCAGAAGAATGGATGATTTGCACACCAAACACAGGTATGTATTGAAGTCTTGTCAAAAACAACTTTGTTTTCAAAAAATCTAAAGCTTCTCCATATTCCATTTCGACCATGGAATATGGACCCTACTCTTATCAGATGTTCCCATTTGTGATTGAATTAACAAGAGCAGTTCGTTCTGCTTTTCTATAATTTTGGTTAGATCTGATGGCGAAGCCATTTTGTGTGATACAGATTTTCACTTACTTGATTCGATTTTATTTGTTGAAATATCTGGTGCTCTATTTTGACACCATGTTTGTGTGATTGGACTGGCTGAAATAAATAAATAAGGTCCAGTGAGGCAAATGCAACTAAAAAAGATGCAACTAAAAATTTAAAATGCTTTATCATTGTCTGTAAGAATCTTGGAGTTAATTTATAAAAATATATAAGTTGCACATATATCAATTAATACTCTTGACATGTCTGAAAGAGATAAAAGCATTTATTGAAGCATAAATTACATATTTATCCCAACTTGGATGAAATAGTTTCAATAACCCCATGCCGAGGTAAATGCGACTAATGTTTGAAGTTACGACGGTCATTATAGTTTACCTATCTAAAATTATTGTTGAAAGTCACATTTTAAATATATTTTTTATGATTATGGACCTTATGCAATGGCAGCATGGTATAATTCACAGGAAATTGAACTCAAAAATTTTAAGGGGCTAATGCAACTTCCTTTCATACTCAATAGTGTTGTGACATGACAAAATTTTGAATTTAAAGATACTGAAATAAAAATAAAAATATTGTCTTTTCTCAATCCCTGGCCCTAGGTATGAACTAATTTTTGCTACCTATACATATTCTAAACACAAAGAAACAGCTTGTTTTTGTTCGCAAAAAAAAATGTGACGTGAATTGAATAAGCAAAATTATCTTTTATTGTGGAGGTCTCTAACTGAATGTAACAACTTTTGCACGACAATGACTTTTGGGTGAAAATAAAATAAAAGCAAGATATATAGGTACGTTTGATTATTATGGCACAAAGAGAAATACAAAATTAGACATTACCTTCTTGACTGTGAGTCAACAAAGTAAACACTTACATCTAGGATTTGTAGCTACCAACTTATTTTAATATTTTGTTTAAAAGAGCAATTTCAAAGTAATGCTTAGTACTAGCTGATATTTTTTTTATTAACTAAGAATTAAAATTAAATCTTAAAGAAAAAAATATCACAATGAAAGAGAAATTGCAGACATAAAATTATAATTTATATTCTAAAGCTTCATTACGCAATTATTAACATAATGTTTGTCTAAGAGCTGCTAGGCTTACCCTGTTATGTTTTGAATATTAGCTATGCTAAAGAAATAATACAGGTTGTAACGGAAGTAGAATAATATACAGATTGTAATGGGGTGGCAGTGCCCATCAATACGGACTTTTCCTAAGAAACCAGCTCTAAAATCGTGAAAAAATCGGCTGCTCCATACATTTAGGTATTGAACTTTGTATGGAACTGCTGATTGTTTTTCGCTATTTCAGAATTGGTACCTTCGTAAAAGTTGTTTGTGGGTCATTATAAGTTAAGAGGTAATATGTTGTATGAAGTGACAGCATGGCATTTTTTTATATTTTTACTTAAGTATTCATCTTTTTTATGGAAACTTTTAAGTTGAAAACGTTTACAAAGTGGCCAGTCAATTTGTTGGTTTTATCTCGTTTTATAAGTGGCCAGGGTAAATACTCAGTACAGGGTAGAGACAAAATTCACAGGGGAGGATACTTTATGGACAGGGAAGAGAGATAGACATATTTAACACACGAGCAAGTGTTACGACCGTCACAGCGTGGTTGGACGACCCAAAATGGTCGGAGTTTGCAGAACAGGGGTAAGATATTTTAATGTGTCTTTTCCACAAAACGTTTGTGCAAGTTGAGTAACGTATCTAGCATAACTCGCTTTTGCTTACGCTCGCCCTTCTTCGTTATAAACTTTATAACGAAGAAGGTGGTGGCCAAACTTATGACTTGTGAGGTCTACTTGTGCTTAACCCTAGAAAGATAATCATATTTTGCACTACACAAAAAAGATAATTCATGCGTAAAATTGGCGCATGCATTTGAATTAACTGTAGTTTTTAGGTTTATTAGTTTATTTCAATGAATTGTATGTTATTATATATACACATATATAAGAATAATTAATACTGCAGATAAGTTATTTATACTTATTTATTTATATTAAAAAAAAAACAAAATTTAAACTTCTTATATAAATCAATGAAATTTTAAAACATTTACTTCTTCAAAATCTAAACTTATTTTTTTATTCTAATAATCAGTATTTTTTGGTATGAAATCAACAATTAGTTTATCTTATAATATATAGGAACATAAAGTTATATAAAAATAGTTTAGAAACAGCTTTGACATATATCAACGTTATGCTCACGACATATCACTTTTTACATTTTTTGCAGGACGCATTTGCCTTTCGCCTTATTTTAGAAGGACAATAAGAACAATAAATACGTTTTTTTGGTACTGGTTCATCATTGTTGTCTTCGGATGTACTAGGTACTTCATTTGTCAATATATTAGAGATTATCTCGCAAATATCTCTTCAAAGTAGGTGCTGCTAAACGTTTACGCATAAACGAAGAAGTCAGATCCGTGCTAAGCTTTTTCATAAAATTTTTGCGACTCAAAGGTTTTTCTCCTTTATTAGTAACATTATGACTGTAAATTACATATGCGTTTATGCAAGCAATGTTTATCATCCCATACAATAAAGCCATAGGCCATCTATTTGTCTTCCTACTACAGGACATCAAAGCACACATTTGGTCTAGCGTGTCAACTCCACCTTTTGTTTGATTATAATACATAATCATTTCTGGTTTGCCAGTAGCTTCGTTGATGGTAGCATCCTGTTGGAAATGTGAGAAAAAATATATTAAAAGGTTATCCTTTTAAAAGCACGTAAGACGGTTGCTATAACAAGAACATAGAAACGGAACTTTTTCTTTTCATTATTAAACCTATGGTAATGAAGTTCCAAATAGGTTCTACAACACATCCTCATCACAAGATGATAACAAGTAAACCATTTTGGCCGGTTTCGGTTTGTATGAGACGAGAGTAAGGGGTCCGTCAAAACAAAACATCGATGTCCCCACTAGCCCAGAGCGACTATTTTTTAGCTCTTCCGGTATCTCGCGTTTGTTTGATCGTATAGTTCCGACAATGGTTATTAACTTATAAGGTTCTTGGAGCAAGCTTTTTGCCAAAGGAATCGAGGTAACCCAACTGTCGCAGGTAATATTACGAGAACTTCCATGTACAGGCTTTGACAATTCCTTCACATAGAATTCCCCGAGGCCCACCCCATTGGTCTGGGTTCCTCTTCCCAAATAAGGCATTCCATTTATCATATACTTAGTACTACTGTCACACATCATGAGGATTTTGATGCCATACTTATTTGGCTTGTTAGGAATATACATCCTAAATGGACACCGTCCTCTAAAGCCAAGTAACTGCTCATCTATGGTCAAATGAGCCCCTGGAGTGTAATTGTGTATACATTGTTAGATAAAAAGATCCCATATTTTTCTAATAGGAGCAAAGACATCATTTTCTCTGAGTACGGGCCGTATAGTTTTGTCATCGATTCTAAGACATCGTATTAAGAAATCAAAACGATCACGACTCATCACAGAGACGTACACCATGGACGAAGATCGATCAAAGAGCTCGTCTGTAGACATATGATTATCTTTTCTCACTGCTGTCATTACAAGAATACCAAACAAAGCGCGAATTTCATCCTCATCTGTATTACGAAATGTAGCAGCTGTCATAGAATCCCGTCTTTTCAATGATATCTCGGCGTTAGTACATCGTACGATTTCCATAATTATCTCATCAGTAAAAAATATATTGAAGCATAAGATGGGGTCATATAGATTACGGCACATGCGGCTTGCACCTCTTTGAGCTCGAACTATATTTATCGCCGAGGCTCTACCACGCCTCGTTGGCTTTGACGTCGACCAACAATGTTTGTTCTTACCTCTCAGTCCTCTGTTGCAAGGCTACGATCCTACGAGAGGCCGATGTGGAGACTGGTTGTTCAGTACTGCTTTGCCCTTCTAAGATTTCACTTTCACTTGGCGCCAGTTGTTCTTCTTGTACCTCGTCCACAAAACCTTCTTCGGTGTCGCTCTGCACGTCATCTTCACTTTCGTGGTCCGCTACTTCACTATCGGTGTCGTCACACGGAAGCTCGTCGTCACTTTGCATAAGAGCGGCCAGGATATGGTCTTCTTCTAAATTTCTATTCGCCATTGTGTTATATATTTGCCTCAGTATCTATAAAAATAAAATTATAGTATTAGTTATGATATAAAGTACTAAAAGATACTAAACACAATAAAACTGTCATATAAGCCAAAATCATAAACGTCACGTTAAAGATAATCATGCGTGATTTTGACTCACGCGGTCGTTATAATTCAAAATCGGTAGCACTTACCTCATTGACACGTACGCGGCAGGTCCCAGCGACGAATGAAATGTCCTAAACGCACAGCTATGGATTCGCGCTAGTTAGAAAGAGAGAGCAATTTTTCTAAAACCCATGCGTAATTTTTACGCAGATTATCTTTCTAGGGTTAAGAAATATTTCTTGCGGTCGACTACAAGGTAGACCTTAGATAAGAGAAATAAAACTTTTTTGTGATAAATTTGTAAGTATTTACATTGCATACAAAGAATCTTTCATAGCGCTTTACGTTTTTGGGTGGATGTTTGACACTGCATTCCCAAGTCAAGATAAGATGTTCCGCAGCATATTTTCTAACAGACATTGGAACTTTTTTTGCTGCATCACGGTGTACGAAATCGCAGGTTGTGGTCGGGAATTTTTTTTGGCCTTCCCGTATTTTTGTAATAAAGTGCGTGCAATCGATTGACGAAACTCCAGAGTATCTACGGCAGCTCCCATTGATCGAGCTAACAATGCGGAGTTGTTGACTGTAACGTCAACCAGCCACATGAGTATGCCAATATACCACTTCTTTCTTCTTATAGCAATTCGATGCGTACCAACATTAGCATCTAGCCTGTCCACACCACCCATAAAGCGATTATATTGATGAACAACATAAGGCTGCTCGATGTCCACCTTCTTTTTAGCAGCAACAGAATACCGTTTGGCTTTTTGGATGGGCTGGACACCATATTCATTCGACAGTAAAGTTACCATGTTATTGTCGTTCCAACGAATAGCGCAGATTTTGTCGTTTCGGTCAAGCCGGTAATCGAAAAATCCCCTGTTTTCCTTTTTCACAGACTTTTCGTCCATCAGGGGGCATTTGTATATCCGGTTTTTGCGATCAGTACCAGTGATTTTTACATTTTCTTCCTGCAATGTCGATAACAGAGAGGATGACGTAAAAAAGTTGTCACAATAGACTGAAAACTGGGTCTCTGGGTAACATGACTTGACGGCTTCGGATAATTTAGTAACAACATGTTCTCCAAGTCCAGTGAAACGTTTTTCAGCTTCAGATTTTCCTTCATATAAATCTGCATGCAGGCAATAACCCAATCGAGTAGCAGGCACCCAAGCTTTGAAACCGAATCGGATAGGTTTTCCGTGAATGTGCTGCTTGCATCCATGACGGCCGTAGTATGGAATCATTGATTCATCTATACTCACTTGTTTTTCTATAGGGGCATACGTTATGAATTTTTCGTTCATGTAATCGAACAAAGGCCGGACCTTTGCCATTTTATCATTTTGTCGCAAATTTGAGTTGTCGGCTACGTGGAAATACCTCAGTATTTCCTCAAAGCGATTTCATCGCATGGAATTGGATACGAGAACATTGTGAGTATCCTCGTTTAGCTCCCAGTACATCCGACGTCTAGGCAAGGGGGCATAGCCAGATAAAATTAGAATGCCCAGAAAGCAGTACATTTCATCTCCGGACAATTGGAAGTTTGTGTTATGGTTTTGATGTACAGCATACGTAACAGAAAGTCTTAAAATATATCTAATCACTTCTTCACTGAAAAATAATTCAAAGAATTGTAAAGGCTCGCTTTCTTCAGATAGCGTTAGAACTATTCTAGGCAGTGGTTTAGACCAATCGTCATCCTTTAGACGTAAATCTTGCTTGACCTATTTTCTTGGTCTTCTTTGAACCACTTGACGTTGCCCTGTACGAGTTCTACGTTGATCATGGTTCATAAAAGGTCTATCAACACTTTCATCCACGTTTGGTTGACTAACTCTTGCTCGCCTAACGGACGCAGATCTTTGCGATCTTTCAGAAGAACTAGAGGTTGTGGCTGAGGAGGGAACAGAAGAAGTTGAAGTGGTGGCAACGGTGGTCTGAAACTGTGCAGCGACGTTTTGAACTGGTTCGTCGGCTTCTTCTTCCCCACTATTCTGAGATCGATGGATAATCAATTCAGCCGGAGCGAGTAGCTGATGTCGATTTAGCCTAGCGATATCGCCGCAATCTTCATCTGCATAGTCACCGTCTGATATTTGACCGTCGCATGGTGGGTCTATGAAGACATCGAGGGCGTGAACATCTTCATCGTCTGCTAAATCTTCGAGGACGTCAGCAATCTCATTTGCAGTCAGCACATGACAGGACCTGAAGTGATAGTATAGTATTAAAGTACGTATCATTTATGCCCATTGGGTCAGAAGCGACCCAACAAAGTGTTCGCGACAATTACGATTCAAAATTGACTAGTTCAAAACACAAATACATTAACAATTAACTGATAATATATTATAGTTTACTTTTCATGCATAATATTGTGAGTTAAATAAAAAAAATACTTAAATTTTTTTGAGCAACGACGCGCCACGTTTGCAAATAAATACTAACTAATTTTTTAAACGTCACTTGCGGGTAACCCGTGCAAGAAATTCGCAACCACGTAAGCTAACTACCGAGGTAGTTAAAACTAAACTAACTAGTACCGTCTAAAACTCGTATGATGGCAATGTTTCTTTCAAAGTTACTAACATGTTATATTTAAAAGCTATTATTTAATTGTAGGTAAATTGGGTCGTTAACAGCCTTGTGAGCATATATGGGTTAAAAGCAATTTGCATAATAACATCCGATTCGAGAATTTTAGAGCACAAAACTTGCTGGTGTATGATGCAGTGATAATTGGTGAAACTTGGAATGTTGTCATCATTTTTGCACAATGAAACAAAACCAACTCGCATAGCGGGTGCTCCATCTGTCGTGATAGCAACTAGCTTGTGAATCGGAAATTCTGTTTTTTCTATAAAACTCTTAAAAGATCTCTAGATATCTTCACCTCTGGTTTGCCCCTTCAAAGGAATGATCGTCAATAACTCTTCTTTTGTCGTCATGTCTTAAAAAACTAGACGCACGAAAATGCACAATTCAGCAATGTCAGTAACATCGGTAGATTCATCAAACTGTAGTGACAAGAAACAACATTTCTGCAAGTCTTCATTAAGCAATTCTTCCAAATTTTCACTTATGACTTCACTACGTCGCATTACTGTGATTCGTGATAGTGAAATGTCATTTATTGCTGAAATAATTTCTTTTTTATTTTTAAAGTCATTAAAAGTGCTTCTCCTGCTATCTGCATGGCTTCCTTGATCATTTCTCCATCTTCGAAAGGTTTGTTTCGTTTTATCAATATTTCTGTAACAGCAAATGACGCCAGTGTTGCAGCTTTTGATTTCGAGTCTGTTTTCGTAAAAAAAGATTGTTGTGCACTTAAGCTGCTTTTTAATTCACGTACTTTTATCTTTCGGTTTTCACTACCAAATAGAAAATCAGTGGCGTACTTGGAAATCTTGGAATGTGTAGTTTTAAAATGCCTTTCAACATTTGTGCCGCGGGAGCGGCCGGCGAAGCGCCAGAAACGGAAGTTTATGTAAAATAAACTTTCAATGTAGGTCTTTTACTTAAATTTCCTGAAGCCTTGACTATTTCACTCACTGTATTCCGCACTTTAACGGTGTAGCATCCGTTAATTTGCAGATTAACTAGTTAAAGTGCGGAAATCGTCTACTTTTAGAAAAATTCCGCACTTTAACTGACCCGATACGTTAAAACAACGCTAGAGGGCGGCCTACAGTAAACATCAGCTCCACGAAAAAATCTTTAATTATTAGATTTTTCATGGTTTTCCTTCATTAGAGTGATATTAAAATGTTGTAATAGACCTAATAATCACGACATAACGTTATCTCAGAGTTCCTACCAGAAGAAACGAATTTATAACAAAATTTGTCTTAGTGATTTGTGCAGTATCTCGAGTGAATTTAAAACAGTCAAAAGTGTGTTAAACAATGAAAAAAGGCATAAATTAAATAGTGCTACATTTTATACAGTGTTTTGAAACAAAAAAGTGAACTTATTATAAAATTACAGTGATAAAATCCTTGTTGATAATTTCAAAAGGCGGTATATTATCAACTGACGACGCTGCCGGTCCATTGACCCGCAATATTTGAACAATCCATCTTATCCTACAATATATACGCTTATTTGGCCACAACTGTTAGAGCGACGATTGGTCTTGAGCGTCGTGAGACATATTCCGTTGTAGAGACCGCTGGAATAACAAGTTCAAATCCATAGTGAACGGATTCCTTTTTTTTTTGTTTTCTTTTCTTTTTTTCCTTTTATTTTGTGCCAAATATAAAATAATATTCAGGACTTATACTAAATACATAAACTTTTGTGAACAGTGCATTGAACATTATCAAACACTAAAGTGCATAATAATACATTTATCGGACGTTTTAAGTAAATTTCACTCGAGGGTTTTATCAAGAATTTTAAATAAAAAATTAACGTGCTTACGTGGAAAAAAAAAAAAAAAAAAAAAAAAAAAAAAAAAAAAAAAAAAAACTTTTGAATTCAAATTGTTAACACTGGACTGGACACAATTTATAGAGTGTACCAAAACATTTGTAGTGCTAAGAATAAAATATAACTATGTCTTCAAAGTGCTCTGGATGCAACCAGCCAGTACCTGGAAGAGAATTCCTAACCTGTAAATTCTGCAGCTGCAAATATGATCTCCAGTGTGCCAACGTATCAAGTCAGCGGTACTACAATACAATGACAAAAGAACACAAAGAAAAATGGAAATGTCCATCCTGCTATGCAGCTGAACCTAAAAAAGATAATACAAATACTCCAGCGCGCCCGAGAGATCGTGATATTCGTCTAAAACCACTCACTTCCCGAGAAACCGAAAATATTACTATAAGAAAAACAAGCTGCACTCAAAATAGTGACAGCTCCAGCTCCATTGATACAAGCTTACTTGGAGACACTCTCTGTACACCAACAACATCTGCAACTAACAACGCTACGTTTAACAGAGATTTATTAGAGAATTTAAGTCAATTAATAGTAGAAAAACTTAGAGAAAACAATAGCCAAATTATCGCAGAAATAAAATGCACCATACAAAAAGAAGTTAACGCCGCTATATTAAAACTTAAAGAAGAAATGTACCAAGATACAAACTTTTTGAAGAAAGAAAATGAATACAGAAAAACAGAAATAGAAAGTATTTTAACAAAAATTGAGACTTTAGACAAGGAAAACAGAAAATTAAAAAGCGAAATAGAAACACTGCAATCCAAAATTGAAATAAATAATATGAAGGTTACGGAAAATACAGAAGATAACAGCAAAAAATTTGTGTTGTATGGTCTTCATGAATACTTTAAAGAACCAGAGAGTAGTGTGCTTAATAGAATAATTACAGTATTTCAGGATATCTTACAACTAGACATAACAGGATATGTCGAAGAAACACGAAGAGTAGGTCGTTACACCTCGAAAACACGACCCATTGTAATTGAAGTTATAAGTAAGCGAATGGCTAAGTACATTATCTCTAACAGCCATTACTTTCAAGGGACGGGTCTTGGTTTATCTGAGTATTTAGATAGAACCTCTCTTATAGAACGAAAGAATTTGCGACAAGAAATGTATGAAGCACGAAAAAAGGGTCTACATGCTATAATTCAAAACAACTATCTATATATTGAAGGCAAAAGAATCGATCCGAAAAAAAATGCCACCAGGAACACAAATATATTAAATATTAGGCCTGAAAAAACACCTAACACAGTAGATAAAGCACTAAGGCCACAATCAAGGCCACAGATTATAGATTCACAGTCTCTAAGCAATTCCTTTCGAGGACAATGAAACACAATTTAGAATTTTATTCCAAAACATGCAGAGCCTGTACAATAAACACCATTTAATGGAAGCTTTTTTAGATCAAAATCCGCCATTTCAGGCAGTCTGCTTGTCTGAGACATGGCTATCACCAGGAAAATTGGATTTATTGAATTTTAGTGGCTATGTGGTTGCAGCATCATATTGTCGTCAAAATTATACGGGAGGCGGAGTCTGCATCCTTTTACAAGAAAATATTAACTTTATGAAACGAACGGATATTGAAATGTTTTCTATTGAATATGTAGTTGAAGTTTGTGCAATTGAATTACCTAAGGAAAAAATTTTGTTATTAACAATGTATTGGAACAGGAGAGAGGAAAGCTTATTTTTTGAACAATTGAGTAAAATTATGAGTTATCTAACGAGCAAATTTACAAAATATAAGATTGTTTTGGGCGGTGATCTAAACATAGATATACTGCCAACTAATAATAACAAAGTAAAAGCAAACCAGTACTTGAGTCTAATGTTAGAACATGGATTAAAGCAACACATAAAAGAACCAACACACACAAAAACATGTTTGGATCACATCTTTACAAATTTTACAAATAAATATTTTTCTACTGCGGTAATAGAATATGGCTTCTCGGACCATGCTGGAACGGTTTTGCACATGAAGCTCCCCAAGTTTACGAGATGCAACACTTGGTATATTAAAAAAAGATCATTTAACACAAAAAATATACAACGATTTAAACATCACCTTGCTTCAGTAAACTGGGATAGTGTCTTACTACCAAATAAAAACATTAATGAAAACTACAACGCTTTTCATGACTTACTTGTTAGTATTTTAAATAAGTGTATACCTAAAATTAAAATTAAAGTAAATAACAATAAAAAGAAATACTGGTTAACTGTAGGAATTAAATTATCATGCCAAAATAAAAGACTACTTAAAATATTAGCTCAAAAATCTAAAAATGATATATTAAAAAAACATTATAAAAAGTACCAAAAAACACTAAAAAGAACAGTAGTATATGCAAAAAAATTAGAATATATTAAAAAAATGAATAACTCAAATAACAAGCTTAAAACCATGTGGAAAATTATAAATGAAAAATTAAATAAAAATCCTAGAAAATTGAATAAAAATATGAAAATAAAAATAAATAATTCATTGTGCTCTGATGCAAAACAAATAGCAGATTCGTTTAATGATTTGTTCGCTTCGATAGGTGAACTGCAGAGTGCAGAAACTCGTACGTCACGGTCAAGCTGTCCATTATTGAGCAGTTCTATAGAAAACAGTATATTCATAAGTCCAGTAGATCATAGTGAAGTACGAAAAATCATAATGAATTTAAAAAATAAAACTAGTCACGGCATCGATGAAATCCCACCTATATTGATAAAAGCATGCGTCGACGAACTAACTTTGCCTTTCTTGTCTCTAATTAATCAATCTTTTTGCGAAGGAGAGTTCCCAATGCTACTGAAAACAACAATTATAAAGCCTATTCACAAAAAAAAAGAAACAACAGACATGAGCAATTATAGACCGATAGCTTTATCATCAACTTCTTCAAAAATACTAGAAAAAGCTATGTTTGACCGTGTTTACAGGTTTTGCGAAAAGTTTAACGTTTTCAATGAATGCCAAAACGGTTTCAGGAAGAACAAGTCTACCACACTGGCCGTATTTAAATATGTACAAGAAATATTGAAAATTTTAGACGATAAAAAATATGCTGTCGGTGTTCTATTGGACATGACCAAAGCTTATGACAAAGTCCAACATAATATATTATTGCAAAAACTTTATGATATTGGTATAAGAGGTCTTGCGCATAAATGGTTCACCTCATACTTAAAAGATAGAGAACAGTATGTTGAAATAGAATACTTTGACGAAATCACGCAAGAAATGCAGCTTGTTCGATCGGATAGTAAAATAGTAAACTCATCTATTCCTCAGGGCAGTACAGTAGGATGTTTACTATTTCTAGTTTACATTAACGAATTACCTAAAATAATCAATGATCCATGCGTTTTATTTGCAGACGATATTTCCTTGCTTGTACCATGTAAAAATAACATAAACTTAAATACAAAACTTACAGACCTGTTCAGTAGTATATCTACCTGGATGACACAGCATAATTTAGAAATCAATTTCCTTAAAACAAAACTTATTACATTTCATCCGCGTCAAAAAGATAATTTGGAAGTAGAATTTTCTTATAACGGTGTAAAAATCGAAAATGCCACTGAATGTAAACTGCTCGGTCTGGTCATAGATTCACATTTGTGTTGGAAAGCCCATATAGCTACAATAAAAACTAAACTTTCAAGTTTTACATACGCACTAAGCGAAACTAAAAGAACCACTAATTTAGAAACCGCAAAAGCTGCTTACTACGCCTATGCACATGCGTGGCATAACTACGGTCTTATATTATGGGGTTGTAGTACAGACGCAGTCTCAGTTTTCACATCGCAAAAAAAGCTAGTTCGAATTTTAGTAAACATTGATCAAACAGACAGTTGCAGACCATACTTTAAAAAACTCGAAATTTTACCTTTACCCTGTATTTATATATTAGAAATTTGTAAATTCATACATAAGAACCCAACATACTTTACAAAAAGGCAGGATATTCCGTCACGATATACCTCACGACATGGCCACAAGTTAATGATACCAGTTAATAGGCTCCGAATGAACTCCTCTAGTCCATTAGACATGTCGGTAAAAATATATAATAAACTTCCAAAAGAAATAGCTACAGAAAATAGTTACAATATATATATAAAAAAGGTAAAATCACTGCTCTTCGAAAAGTGCTATTATAGTGTTTCAGAATATTTAAATGATAAGGATTTAAAATTTTAAGAAATATATAAGTACTTAATTGTAAAAAAAAATAAGCCGTCCTCTATAAAAAAAAAAAACCTATTTGCTGTGCCCTATCAGGGTCCACAATGTTCTTACCCTCTTTATGTTACCATCTTTGTTACCATTTGTGGATTGCAATAAAATTGATTTGATTTGATTTAATCTGCAGATTAACGGATTCCGTAAATGGCCTAGTATCCGTGAAATTTCGAACTTCGCTGACTTTGCGGGTCTGCTATACTTAAATTAATAGGCACACAGAATCAAAACTGAGCTGATTATAAAAAAAAAAATACCTAATTTATTCATGTTTTTGTATTTTTTTTTATTTTATGATTAACTTAAACATTAATACATATTAATTCAATAAAATGTAAAAAAGAGCCAATTGTACCAGAAACCGGTACATTTGTACTTGTGGCCGTTATTTTGTCCTTAAATCTGGTAAGTTTTAAAGCGAATTTGAACTTTGTTCCTTGAGGTTAAAGTCTATAGAAATGTCATATTTGTACTCTTATACTCACTGAAAGCTGCAAGGATATAAAAATAAAATACATATTAAAAAAAATATGTGTTTATTCGCGTTAGCCACGATTAAGAGAGAATCATTACTATCAGTCTTTACAATTTGCAGAATGTGTATAATTAAATATAAGTCATGACTTCAGATATTAGCAGAGAGAAAAATTATCACTACTAGTCTTTACAACATACAATTAAATGTTAGTCAGTTATATTAGTAGAGAAAAACATTACCACTAAATATCAGCCTTTACAACAGTATCTACAATTAAATGTTAGTTAATCATATTAGTAGAGATAAATATTACCACTATCAGTCTTTATGTACAATTAAATATTAGTCAGTTATATTAGTAGAGAGAAACATTACACCTAAATATCGGTTTTTACAACAGGATGTATACAATTAAATGTTACGAGTAAGTCAGTCATTATTAGAGAGCAACATTACCTACCACTATCACTCTTTACAACAGGATATAAAATTAAATGTTAGTCAGTCATATTAGTAGAGAGAAACATTACCACTATCAATCTTTACAACAGGATGTGCAATTAAATGTTACTTGAGTAGGCGAAACTTTTGCGCAAACTGTGTGATACCATATTTGGCAAGTAACGCACTGGATCATGTCCAGTTTAGTCATTGTTTTGTACAAACGACAAAACCAATCTTTGTTTTTGCGGTCCACTGTTGTTTTGGCTTTTTTTTTCTATTTCTTTCTTTTTGTTTTTTTTTTATTTACCCCCGCAAGCGTAGATCTTTTTGTTTTTTCATTAGATTTTGATTTCGTTTTATTCAACTTTGTTTCTAGCTTTTTCTGTGCAAAATTTGCCACCTGTCGGAAGTTATTATACTGGGTATTTTAACCTTCTTTTTTGGATTGCTAGTCTGTGTATCCGGCCAAAATAAGGCATCTTTAAAAGGCGTTGGAACACTCAAATCCCCATAATATTTTTCCTTTATTTGGCTGCAGTTGTCATCTGCTTGTAGTCTTGCAGGTGTATGTGGTGGAGTCTTTGTAATGTCAGGTATTTCATTTTTATTATATCGCACCCTAAATAAAATACTGACTGAACTCAAAACTGCAAACTTTTGGTAATTTACAAAAAACTTTTGTGTTTTTAAAGGACATTCATTAAATTACTATAGATTTGGAACTAAAAGGAGTACGTAAAAACTAATCATACTTTTTAAAACCTAAGTAAATGGCCTCTTAAGTCCAATAATCGTATTTAGAAAAATATTATTATTTCATTATCGTTTTCGTTCTGTGCATGGCCCTTAATTAAATATTTATGGCAAATCGAGTTGATGTTTTCAAATTTGTGTAAAGCATACAGATAAAGTGTTGTAATGTATTTATTTTTATTTTGGCCACAGCAATTATCAGAGTAAAAAGTAACATTTACAGATTTACCTGTGCTCCGTTCGTTTACTAACTTTAAGAAATTCAAAACACATGTCGCTATTTCGATGGAACCTTTTTGCCCTTGAGTTTCATCCCAAAAGTAACTATATACATTTGTGTAAGCTTTGTAACTTTCCTCTTCAGTAGGGTTCTTTTTAGCCAATTCAGCAATGGTAAAATTGAAGCAATTCGTTTTGTGTTATAGAAACTACTGGAAGTCCCAGACGGTGCTTGCAAAATAGCTTCCAGGTCATATACTGCACAAATATTATTTTCATCTATTGCGTATCAGTCTTTCTTTTTTTCTTTCCTTGACAGTTCCTTCTCTTCTATACGTCGCTCATACTCTTCCTTTAGGTCATCATTCGGTATTAACTTATAATCTCTACACAAATCACAGAGATCCTTTTTGGGTTGGTGTATTTTAATACCTGTGTCTTTAAAAATTTCATAGAAGTTGCAAAACTTGCCCATTCTTTTGTTGCTGCTCTACAAAATTTTGATAAATTTCAGTTAGTGTTCTACCCGGATATATTTAATTTAATAGAAAATATTACAATTATCAGAGAACACAGCTTGACAATCTTTAAAACTAGACAAATTGTATGTACGAGGCATATATCTTGAAATCGACGATTCAAAAGCGCTTAATTACTAAGTTTATTTGAATAAAGCAATTTTTTACTTTTACTTTTAATTTTTAATGCTATGACAATGTAATGGGCAAAAAAATAGGAGAAATATTTTACAAAGTAAGTAGGTATTGTAATATACTTCAATAAAAAATTTCAACCAAAAAAGTATTTACAATAATCAAACTTAAATGTTAAGGTCAACTAGCATCTATTTAAAAGGTCATTAAAATATGAAACATGCAAAATCAACAATTAAATCAACAAAGAGTAAAATAAGACATAATGCTAAACTACTAGGCCAGGCCAGCATTTAGAGATGAAACCATGAAAATAAAACAATGATTAGAAATAATTCAAAGTATGTACCTTTGTATATTTGAAATAAAAAAATGACAACTGAAAAGCTACCTAAGCAAATCAAGCAAACATTAGGTACACAGACGGAATCTGATTCAAAATTCTAAAACGGACCTCCAACTTAGTCATTATTGTTATTTTCAGAAGTAAAGAATGTTTTGGTAAATAGGTACTTACATGATCGCATAGGTGAGTTTTCTTTTTTAGATTCAGTGGATCACTATCGGACGACGAAGGCGCCGATACCTTTTGATTTCGCGCCCGTTTAAGTTTCTTTTTAAGCTTTTTAAGTTTGTCGTTTGGGTGGCCACTGCAGGAAATTGTTTTTTTTGCTTTCTCTCAACTGTAGTGCATGAACGGTAACTAATATGCGTTACTACATTGTGAAAAATAATATTACATAATTTCAGGATACTTATCTCGAGGACGAGTTGCTAGTTTAATTGTGTGAATTTGCTGTGTTCGGAATGATCCCGTTTCGGAATTCCTAATCAGATTCCGTCTGTATGTGGCGGGCCTTACTCGTGGCTGGGTTCGAACCAACCAACCGTTGATTTTGTAATAAACTGAAAGCGAAAAATTACGTGGCATAAAATAAAATATAATTAACAAAATAATTACTGCTTATAATTATGAAATTCACCCAAACATGTCAAACATAAACCAGGTGGCTGAGGGCAACGTGGACAATAAAACTAACACTTGTTTTAGAACTCTGTTATTTCTAAAGCATAGCACACAACGCCGTCGCTTAGATCTACCATTGTCATCTTTAGGACAACTCTATGGTATATGTATAACGGCTCCGTTTTCAGCAACTATTCCCGATCCCGAAGAAGCTAAATAAATCATAAAGTCATAAATCTTAATTTGCATAAAACACGGTATCAGGGATGTAAATTAGAGTGTAGCACTGTCTTATCGATTTGTCGATATGCAAATATTTCTTCGTCATGCTTTTGATAATAATAATTAGTTAGGTACATATATAAAATTCTAAATTTAATAAAATTATAAATTACAATATTTACTTACTGCGATTTATTTACTGCTGCGATTATACATATAACGCGTTCAAAAGCATCTGTTGAAAAGTATAGACTATAATTTTCTTGTACCAACGCATAGACTTTGGATAAGATGAATAATATAAAAGTAATTGATCCTTACGATCAACTCCATTTATATATTTATTATATTCTACTATCATTATGAGGTTTTTGGGCTGCAGTGCGTCTAGCCCCCCTCAAAGTTCGGCTTCGAGTCGGGACCATTTGTCCGCTATGTTGCGTAGAGATGGTTAAGACTTGTCGATCACTAAAGTGGGCTTCGCAAACCCCCCTGTCATTAAATTTATAAGTACCTACACGTTCCTTTAGGTATACGTGCCGTAAGAAATGCTGGGTTTCCAGCCCTTTTGGATCTGAAGTGCCCGTAATGTATGTGTTTTGGGTCAAAAGCGATTCGGCCAATTGAACACTGTTATGATAGTTATCCATATATACAGAGTAACCCTTGTTAAGATAACTATGTAGCAGAAGAATCACAACCTTCTTTGTGTGACCTCTGCCACCAACAAGGGGATCAGAAGCACCCTTATATAAGTGAATTTCAAGGCAGAGCCCTTCAGCATCAGTCAGTACATAGAGTTTTATTCCGTACTTATGACGTTTATTCTTTAGGTACTGCCTGTTGCGAAGTCGTCCACGCCACAATACCATACTTTCATCTATACTCAAATTTCGCATAGGTGTAACCAACTCGAGCATCTTATTATTAAAATAATCTAGAAGAGGCTGAGTATACCGCATAATTAAATCAGTATATTGATTTTCATCTCTAAAACTCAAATTTCTTAATAATAACAAAAATCTATCGCGGCTCATGAAATTGGCAAAAGGTAAATTCCACATATTACCGGTTTTCCAATAGTGATTTAAACGATTAATTTTTATATGTCCCATATGAAAAAGCATCGCTAAAAACGTTCTTATTTCGTCGGTGTTGGTTCTGACCCATCGCGAAATTCGACTATGCGGGCCTACTTTCAAGCTCGACGCCAATAGCGTGCGTATTAATGCTTGATACAAGCAAAGATAGAAATTCTATGGAAAAAAATAAGTTGAATAAATCTAAAGGGGACATAGCTGAATTTATATTGTACACCGGCTCTGCGGTGAACGGAATATTGCGGAGAGTGTTGTCACCCGTCCACTCGATGTCGGAATCCTCATCTTCAGAACTCTAAGAGGAGTCGGGGCCATCAGATTCCGAGAGCCCATCGCCGGATGCAATAGAATCACGTCATCATCGCCATACCTCTCTCCTCCACTTTAACAGAAAAATGGATTTGAATAAGTATACCTAAATTAAAACACTTCACTAGCACATTTCACTTTATTGTAATTCAATACCAAATAACTCACTTGCTCACACCATCATCATGAAACAAACGCTCAAGCTCGCGGTCAACGTTGTCGGACATAGTTCCAGTTGCTAATCTTCTTCGGCCAAAGGACAAGACACGACTAAGACAAAATATCAAAAATGCCATGAGGCAGCCGCAGTACCTACTACTCGAATCAAAAAAATGTATTCGAATCGATTCGAATTATCTGTTATTAGTTCGAATCGTCGATTCGGATTTAACAAATTGATGTTTTGGTACCATTTAATTGTTTGGCAGAGTAGTATGAAAACCAAGCAGTTATAATAGGTAAATACTGTTTTAAAGTGTTACTTGATACTGATGAGAGCATGATTTCTGCAGCACGTTCCTCGATACCAGAGTCTAAGAACGCCTGCCGGACAATTTTCCAGCCATCAATGAGAGGTTTTGATGGAGAGGGTGCGGTGAGCTGGAATTACATAATATAAGAAGGTTAAAATTTGGTTTAAAGATTATTGGTTCTGATACTAATAGTTTTTTGAACATAGGAAACCAAGGTTGAGTTTCCCAGTAAGGTACCACAAGTATTCCAGTAGCTTTATCTGTTATTATTTTTTCAACACCTCTTTATATCATTGAGAATGGGGGAAAAGCATAAAAAAATGTATCCTGCCACGACGTAGTGAAAGCATCAATTTTATAGGCTGAAGGATCTGGGTGCCATGAAACATACTTTGAGCATTTAGAGTTGGTTCTTGTGGCAAACAAATCAATATCTGGGTTACCGAATGTTCTAACTATTTTTGCAAAATAAATTTCATTTAATTCCCATTCTGTATGACTTAATGTTTTTCTTGATTCTGAATCAGCGATTATGTTGTCTTTTGTATTAATGTAAGATGCATAAATAAATATGTGTCGTTCTTCACACAATTGCCAAATGGTTTTTGCTATTTCATGTAACTGAGGATGCTGTACTCCTCCATATCTGTTAATGTAAGCAATGGCAGTGGTATTGTCAATTCTCATAACAATTTCACAATATGAAAAATTAGTGGCAAAACTTTAAGTCCAAATAATGCGGCTTTAAGCTCAAGAACATTAATGTTAGTTGTGATTCCTCTACTGTCCAAGGGCCATTGGCAGTTAGTGTGCCACAGACAGCTCCCCAGCCTGAAAGAGAGGCATCTGTGCTAATTTCCAGCGTAAACTTATTTTTTCTTATGGGAGCAATAGACTTTGGTAAGTTTCTTAACCACCATTGTAAGTCTGGAATGCAATTATTACGTAATCAGAGCTTCATAGTCATCGTTATATTTAAGTAGGGATAAATATTTATGCCTTTCTAACTGTTTTGTATAAAGGACACCATATTAAATAGCTGGGCATACTAAGTATCCAATGACTTTAGCTAGGAATCTAATTGAGAATTTGAACTTTGTCAGCAGCTTTTTAACAAGTTTTAAAATTTTCATAATCTATCAGGATTATCATTTTATTTGTGTTGAAAATTAGACCAAGAAATTTGCACTCTTTTGAAGGAATTAATTGACATTCCTTATCGTTAATTATAAAACCTAATTGTGTAAGAAGTAATTTGGTTTGATTTACATTATTGAGACATTCTTCATATTATTATGTTCGTCCAAAACAGCCAGTCATCGAGGTATTGTACAGATTGTAAGCCGTTACTTCTTAGTTTTGCTACCACTGGCTTTAAAATTTTGGTGAAGACATATGGAGCAGTACAAAGACCAAAGGGGAGAACATTAAATTTGTACAATTGTCCATTGAATATAAAAGAAAGGTACTTTCTGTAGTTTGGGTCAATGCTACACATATAGTATGCATCTTTTAAGTATATGGTTGCCAAGTAATATCCTTTATTAATTAATTTGCAAACTGTGCGATAATCTTCTAGTTTAAAATGATCTGCTGTAATAAATTTATTTAATTTTTTCAAGTTAAGAATGAATCTGAAGTTCCCATTTGGTTTTTGTACGAGAAAGATAGAAGAACAAAAGTTGTCTTCTGTTTTATTACATTT
Organism: Catoptria pinella; assembly: GCA_963556745.1. Lineage (NCBI taxonomy): Eukaryota > Metazoa > Arthropoda > Insecta > Lepidoptera > Crambidae > Catoptria > Catoptria pinella. The sequence continues at coordinate 11,059,764 of OY750777.1, read as the reverse complement.
CTCTATAACATGTAACTGTAAAAGGTTATTTATTTCTATTTCAACTTGGTGAAATTCGGTTGAAGAGAATGAATCATTCATTGGTTGCAAATTCTGAAAAGGTATCTCATTGAATGGAACGCTTTAAGAAAGAATGGAACTTTTTCGGGTCTGTTAGATATAATCTTTTGAACGCTGTCCAAGAGATGGTTCCTTGTAACAGGGAAGTGATGATCGGCCATATAAAATATCCATTTCTTTAATACGTCTTCTTCTTCACTTGTTAGAATAGTAGCTGGCCCTAACCGACAAATCTCGGGAGTTTTTGCGGTTATTTTATTGCGCAGTGTTATTCTAGGGATACCATATAATGACGCAGCCGCTGATACTGATGATCCCTGCTTAACTTTCTGGATAGCACTGGCCATTTGTTGTGCAGTGTAATTTCTAATCGGCGCCATTTTGCGGCAATAGAAAAATAGGTAGGTAGGTATGATGATAAGAGCTAATGCAGAAGACCACCAGCTGTTTCGATGACTATTTATAAAATTTATACAAACAACTTTTACTATAGGGGGAGGCCAACAAAGAAATCACGAAAAAAATATCAACTGCTCGTAGGTACACACAAAGAACAATACTTACTGGACCCAAATATACGGAACAGCTGATAATTTTTTGTAATTTCGTAGTTACGCCACACATTAAAGGTTGTTGGTATCGATTGACATATTCACATTATTAAAGTTTCTCGGATAATCTAAATTCACGGTGTATAAAAATTACTTTTAATGCCATTATAAAAAAACATTAAAGTGACAAGCAAAATTACAAAACAGCGCCTTGACAGTCTTATTGTTATTCTCATCGCTTTGTAAACCTCTAATAAAACATTAAAACGTATAAATAAAACGAACAATTCATATTCGTTTGGTAGTTTCCAGTAATGGACATCCAACTACCAACACAGTCACCCGTTATGAACACCCAATTAGGGTCAGGGTGGCTAATTCCGGTATACTTAATTAAATCTGAATTTGATCAAGTATAATAAAAAAACCTTTCAATATCTGCCAAATGTTAAGTGGTTATCAAAATTGGACTTTATGTTACTTTCTAATAAAGTTATCACTTTTCCTAATCACTATTAGGTTTATAAGATAAACGCAGTTTTTTAAAAACCTTCTCCATAGACGGATTTTCCCGCAACTCGGGGCAATTCCGTCATGTAGCGATAATTCTATGAAGTTCCAAGCAATTTTAAGAATACTCGTAAGTGATACATTTATTGGTGCACGATAGTCAAATATGTGTCTTACACAGGTAAATATAAAGTCTAGATCAAATCTTAAACGTAAAAACATTTTTGGGGGCAATTCCGGCATACTGACAAAGCCAGGGGTCGTAAACTATTTAGTCTTGTCTAGTTTATGCGATGTACGAAGTAACTGAAATAAAACAACTTCACATTTAATTTCAAACCCTTTATTGCAGATCAATAAGGTATAAACACCTGGTTGAATCTACATCAGTCTAATGATTTATTTATAAAATTTAAGGAACAAAAATTAAACATTATTTTTTATGAATTTAAAACAAAACAAAATAAACTAAGTATAGCAATTACTATACAACTTGAACTTTAATATGTTAGTAATATGAGGAATAGTAATTTAAACAACAAATAATAAACTTATTATACCTAGTACTCGTACGTAATAAACACAAATAACTTTATTTTAAAAGTTTTTGTAACTGTTATTAAATTTTGTTTGTAATCTCTGAATCAGTATTATTATTAATAATCAACATGGGATTGATTCTTCTTATATCTAGACGAAAACAATTTAAAAGAATAGTTAACATAGGAATTGGTAACCTTACAACAAAAACGATTTATTCCCTTTATGTCGAGTCCCGTTATGTCGAGCCTGGAAGTCTATTGTTCTCCAAAGTATTGGTATTTTACGCTTTCTATTACCTTTATGTCGAGTTTGGTGAACAGGTACAGTCAGGGATGTAAATTAAAAGCCAATGGCATAAAAACATTGTTTTATTATTTGTTCTATTAGGTACTTATTTTCATATATATATCTAATCTTTCTTAATCTAAACATATACAGTATAATCATCACGTATATAAATATTTTTTCTAAAAAATAACTTTCTTAATCTAAATAAATCACAGTATAATCATCACTATTGTTGCAAATGTTAAACAGCATAGTTTTACAGTAAAAAATAATTCTTCTTATAAAAGTAACTTTCTGAATCTAAATAAATCACAGTATAATCACCACTATTAGTGAAAATGTAAAAAAAGATATAGCTTTATAATAAGTAAATAATTCTTTTAAATTAGCGTTATTGATTGACGCTATATCGTTGTATCAACCTAGGTAACATGTATATTTTAAATAATTAAAAGATAATCACTTATCAAATCTTACAGTTGATAAGCGTTTAAGACAAATCATTAAATCAATTTTGTTACTTGTAAAATCTTCAACTATTTTATTTATACGTATATCAATAGCCAAGCATTTTTTTTTTCTTAGGTTCTGATTGTTGTCGTTGTAGACATTTGCCTGCTCTATCTTAAACCTAGCTTCTTTAGCCTCATCTCTAAGTGTGCTAATGAGAGTATATAGCGGAGGTCTTTTACTAAGCTTTTTATTTAGCCTGTTATGCCATCCCTCTACTGGGTTTGTGGTCCTGTGGCGTTCGTTGTAACAACAAAACAAATCAATATTTTTGTTAATCCACTGCGATGTTACGTATTCATTAAATGATTTAGCTTCATTGCCTTCAGGTGCACTTTCTAATAATAACACCCATGCTTCTGGGATGACATTTTTGGGAAGATGTGCTGTGGCTGCACACATGGTAATATATTTTTTTCCACCGGGAACATTTACTATTCCGGTCTGTTTTCCTTTTTTCCACAACGCCTTATGGAAGTGGACAAAACATCCGCTTATATCAACTAATGGAAAAACTTCTTTTATAGCGTTTATTGCTGCAATCTCAAAATCGATTTTAATTTTTTTTGGTTGAAATTCTGGAATGTTATCTTTTATCATTTCAAACATATGCACATAGGTCGATTGGCATTTATCAGGTAACAGCACAAAAATGATCGGCACTATTACGGTTTTGTCTGCGGTACTACCAATGTCGGCATGTATGGTATATAATTGATAGAATGGTCGGGCAATTGAAAAGAATGTTCCATCAACAAAGAACAGATTCATGGACTGCAATGCATTTTTGCAATCATTTAACATAAATATCAAAATTTTATTTACCCCACCACTTTCTACAACCAGAAAATCTTTTGCGATCACTGGTGAAATTTTGACATCCTCTAATTTCTGGAATGTAGTCTTACTAACATTTAAAAAATTATTTCTTGAACGGTAGAGTGCATTTTTCACACTTTGGAAGCTACGAACTTGGTCAACGTAATCATTATTATTATCTTTTAAACTCGCCATGGACATTGCATACATAGTGGGTATGGGTTTCAAGTCTGTCCGTACGTCTTTTTTACATTGATTAAACTTTTTTTCAAATTCTTCTTTTTTGTAATCTGGCAAACAAACATGATCTGTTGCTCCAGTCTTTAGAATGTTTGCTTCCTTTTCATCTAAAGTTAAGGAAGCTTTACAATTTTTTTTTGTGCAGTACCAAATTGAGGAGCCACATTTATTTTTTCTATTAATGCGGTACCGGTAGCCATCTTTCAATAAAATTTTACCACCTTTTTGACTTTCGACGAAAATTAAATTATTATCAGTATTCCTCAATGAACTGCATCCAAGTTCTTGATTCTCTTGGCTACTGCCGTCTTGAGGTCTTTCTTCTGTGTTAAAATTACCCCATGTGCTGCAGCCGGGTTCTTGATTCGTTTGGCTACTGCCGTCTTAAGGTCTTTCTTCTGTGTTAAAATTACCCCATGTGCTGCAGCCGGGTTCTTGATTCGTTTGGCTACTGCCGTCTCGAGGTCTTTCTTCTGTGTTAAAATTACCCCATGTGCTGCAGCCGGGTTCTTGATTATCTTCATTTTGAGGGGTTGATGTGCTACATTCGGGTTTTTTAATTATATCTACACTAGCGGTATTTTGTTGATCGAGGTTTAATAATTCGTAAGATTCGCTAGAATCATCTTTTTCTAAGTTTTCGTGTTGGATAGGTTCTGGTGGTGGTGCATGTATACTCCCATCGTTTAGTTCAGCATTAATGTCACCTATTTCGTTGCCTTCCAAAATATTTATTATGGTAATTAAATCCATCATTGATATTGTGATTATACTTCATACATCTTCAGTAGGTAATCCTAAAGAGAAATAAAATCCATTAGAAAAGTCAAGTACGACAATCGAAAAATCTTACCTAAAATATTTGTTATAATAAGTAAATAATAAATAAATAAATAAGTCGGCGTATCACATGAAGACTTAAAAAATACCCAAGTAACTAAGTACTTCTAAATAGAATTAAAAATTAAGAATAATTCTTCTAAATTGATTTAGAATTGCGGGCTGGCCGTGAAAACGTATCAGACAGTTAAGATACATATCATAAATTCCAGTCGTATGATATATATTCAAAATACATATGACTGGAATTCATGAAGTAAAAATACATAAATTCAAAATACATAATGTATATCTTCAATTCAAATAAGTTCTCAATTCATAGGTTTGGAATAAGTACATAGTGTTCTAAATAAGAATTTCTAATGCTTTTAATTACTAAGCTTGAAACGCACAGGTAACGGTCATAAACAATAATTGGCTAGTTGACAAAATTTGGAAATTTGTTTAAAACTATAGCTTAGTATCTATTTTACCCAGGCTCCTTATTGCATAAATATATATTACACAAAGTAGATGTCTAGAAAGATCATTAAAATTTTAAGTTTTTATTTGTAAGTAAAAAAATATTCAAATAAAATAACGAAAATGTTTTATATTAAATACAACAGAAAAATGTAATATGTAGTATACTAGAAACTAGCCACAACATGTTTATTTTAAGCGTTACATTCAAAAATTTCCCATTCATGTCAGAACGTGCACGCCAACTGTCACAAAATGGCCGATATTTTTGACGCTAGTTATCAGTAGAAAAAAACACTTGAACGTGGGATCTTTTCGGCTTTGGATTTCGATTAATTACTATACTTTATATCTAACGATTATATTATTCGAAATTTATTAGGTACTACTTATATTGAACCATAAATTGAAAACATGTACATTGTATCATTATTCATTACGTATTTATGTATTCATACTGTGTTTTATGTATTTTGATTGTTTATATTTTGATATGTAGTCATGTACTAACGCAATAGTTACATTTACATTTATAAAACAAATAAATATAGATTACATATAGAAAAACAATGGTACTTACGTGTTTCATGCTATCAAACGTTTTTTAACCACTACAGAACTTGCACTTACACAGTAGTTACCTACGTACGTAGTGCACTCTTTCAAGGTTAAAAGGGCACTGGTAAGTTTTGCCCTTCATAGACTTGGAACGCGCAACGCTGATAACTATAAATGTGTAAGAGGGACAAGTATATATGTGCGAAAGAGAGGTGACATCTAAGTAAGTCTTAGATGTCACCTCTTTCGCACATTCCTGTTATTCGAACTTGAGTTGCGCTAATGTACATATCTACATTACGTATTATTTTAGGTACACCGACAACACGTCTTAATATTGTTGTACTTAATTTATGTAAAATCACCAATGCGTCATTGAATTTCGGTTAGTCAATTATAATCTAGTCCGTATAATAAATGAACTTAATATTTTAAAAGATAGGTACTTTTTCATCATGCACATAATTTCGAATATTAATTATATACTGATATTATGACATACTTTGATGGTTATTAAAAAATATAATAGTAGGTACATAGCTGTACTGTATGGTTAAAGTTATTAGTTGTTTTTAAATTCTTTTTTGTGTATAATTGATTCTAAATTATGTGCATGTGCATCTCATTGGACGTGACTGTACTTCTAAAATATGATATTATTAAACTCGACATAAAGGTAATAAAAGCGTGGTAAATAAACTCGACATAAAGGGAATAGAAACGGGACAGAAAACTAAGCTCGACATAAGGGTAATAGAAGCGAGACAAGGTTTTCGGCTCGACATAACGGGACTCGACATAAAGGGAATAAATCACAAAAACTGACCATAGCAAGCCTTTTTTATTCACATTTAGGCCATATGGAGCGAAAGTTTGACGACAGTGACCACGCTATCCTTTTCCGACCTTTTTCATACAGACAGCCTAATTGCGAACAAACGATACCAATCTAATTAAAATAGACTTTATCTTCTTCACATGATAAAACAAAAGTGTTTAAAGATTGCTTTGCATTAGATAGATTTACTTTTTTTACGACAGATATGGCAGGTACGTCATCACGGTCTATGATTCTCGTAGTTTTAAACATTAGTTGCGGTTTTTTTATGGTCTTATAAAATCTAATTGAGTATATAACCTTTTCATCTATAATGTTGGTATTCTCGATTATGCCAACATAGTATATCCAATTATTTCTGTTAAAGTACCGTACTAATACTTGGTTCTTGATAGAATACGCAGTTTCTGTTGATTTAAGCTCATCTTTAATTCTTAAATTCAATCTTAGCCTACTATTTCCAGTCTTAACATTTTGCTGAGTGTCTCCTGGTATGACTTTGTTTGCAGAGTCTTCAATGTCATCTTCATAATCGAAACTTACGTCTGCTATATCAGAGTCACTGTGGTGACTATAGGATCCAGATACACTGGTCGTTGAACTTGAGCGTGAAACATATATTTTTTTATCAATTTAGGTGGGTTAGGATTTGGATCTTGATTTTCTTTAATACTTTTTTTTCCTATTCCTTTGCCTTTTGGTGTTATAATTTTAGGTAACTTTTTAGCAGAGATTTTAAATGATTTGGCACTCTTGTTTTTTGCTTTCCTTGTACTATTTATTCCCGAAGGCCCGGGCACTGCTTGTAAACTATTGTCACTGAGCTTTGTTGCGCTTTTTATAGTAATGTCGGATAAGATTTGAATTTTTGAAGGAGTAGGATCGCATTTTTGCAAACAACGAGGAACCTCATCAGAACTTCTGGCAGCAAAAGGTATCAACTGCGAGTCGTTTTTTTACAAACTACTTAACGAAACAACGTTATCGTCGTTGGTAATTGATGATGAACCTTTTACTTTTTTCGCCATTCCTTTTTTATTATTTTTATCTTGTTCATCTTTTTTAAACTGAATGACATCATCGTGGGTTATAACTTCGGCACCTTGAGCCACTTTTCGTCTCTTGGTTTTTGGAAAGTTGTCACTGCCTTTAATTTTTCGCAAAAGTAGTTCCTCAAAAGAGGTTGAGTTGACACTTCTACTTCGAGTTTCACTATCTGTCATAACATTTTCCCCAACAAAATTACAATTTTTGTTAATATACTGTAGTGCAATGTACAACAACGTATGTGGTTCCTTTTTTGTTTGTGCTGGTGGGCTTAAAATACTTTCTTGCCAACGTTTTAGCTTCAAGAAGTCGAAAACGCGATTGTCGATTTCATTGCGATTAATTGGAAAAATTCCTGTTTTTCTAAATCCATTGCGCAATACCTGGGGATTCAATTGTGCCCATACAACTCCAATTAATCTCGAAAATTCATTTTTTGGTAAAGGTGTGCCCACATTAAGTCTTTGTCATTGTACTAATTTCAGATCCCATTGATCCTTAAAGGATTTCATTACTGAAACATCTAGTGGTTGTAATAGATTGCTGGAATGAGCTGGTAATTTTAGTATAGTTACATTAGCTTTTCTTGCTTCTTCTATAATATTTAACCCTACGTGTGTGGCGTGGCCATCATAAATTAAAAGAACTGGACGTTCATCCCCGATGAGTTTCAGAAACGTTTTTTTAAAGAAAGATTCAAAAACATCCGATTCCATCCAGCCGTTTTTTGTTGCAGCATATGTGGTATCAGGATATGCTTCAGGAGAAGTCCAAGTGTCCCAAACATTTTTTCCTTTAAAAATGATTAGTGGGGGTGCTTTTTGCCCAGCCGCACTTGCGCATAGAAGAACCGTGGTATTATCCTTTCCAGGAGTGGCAATGACTCTAATTGCCGCATGACCTTTAACTCCTACGATCTTAGTTTTTATAGGGTCTTTGCAGAAACTCGTTTCGTCCATGTTCCAAATAGCATGTGGCTTATCCTTTAAATTTAATTCTTCTATTTTTTGTTCTAACAAGTCAAAATATGGAAAAACAACGAAGGGATCCAAGGCAGTTTTTCGAGCATGTTCCATAGCTTGGGGCTTTTTTATTGACAAATTATGTCGTTTAGCAAATGACACAAACCAATCCTTCCCTGGTACCCCATTTTTAAAAGATATAGAAATGTTATTATTGTTTACTTATTCGCCAACCATTTGTATCACTTCTTGTCTAGTTACGCCAAATCCATGTTTCTCCATAGTATGGATACATGATGCTAAGTTCGTTTCAATTTCCAAAGACAACGCGGTTCTCCTCCCAATAATGTTTGACTTTCTTTTCCTGTTTACATGATCCATAATGGTCATTCTTGGTATTTTGTACAACTGTGAAGCTTTATATCCACTTAATGTACCATTACGTATTGCTAATACGGCTTCACGCAAATCATTTTTGTCGTAAGAACCTTTATTGGTTTTCCTTTTATAATTTCGCATTATTTTGGTTATCTAAGCCGTTCTGAAACAAATTATAATTTTGTTAAATGGGGGAGGCCTATACCCAGCAGTGGGTGTTATGTGGGCTGAGACGACGACGACAAAAACTATAAGGTATGATATGGTAGTAATCATAAAAACGAACAACATTTTGTATGGGGTCCACATAGAAATCTTCAAAAAAACAACCATTCCATACATCCGTATTGTATTGTAAAAAGTTATTCGTTTTCATGATAATCACCCTTTAAATATTTGTACTAATTGAAAAATTGAGGTAGATGAACGTATATTTTATAAATCTAAAAAAAAATTGGTAGTAGGAATATTTTGTCTAAAATAAATTCCTGGGGTAAAAAAGGTTTATAATATCTGAAATGGGGGAGATCCGGCATATGACGAAATTCCCCCACTAATTGTAGACGGAGTTTTCCACTTCACGATTTTGAGGTTAGAAATGTTTCAGATAGGATTAGTAACAGTTTAAACGTTTTATTGCAAAATAATAACATATAATCGTTTAAGTAGACATTAAACTATACGTGTAGTACTCTTTTATTAATATAAATTGACTAATATCATATTTACCTTCGAAAAAATGTCACACCGCTTACTCACTTAGCACTTTCGAAACTCAACTAAACCAATGACGTTTGTTCCATATTTATCTCAACTAACGCCATCTATCTGACATAATTTGAACAACGATGTTATCGTGTTTTACTGACGCTAAATAACAAAAGCATAGGATTATTCCGGCAGGAATAATTCAAAGCAGACGGTGACGCCCCCTAGACGGAATTAGCCACTTTGACCCTATCAACATGCCATTTTTTATGTTCAATATTCATCATCGTGTTAGAGCCAGTCCACACGGCGCGTTGCGTTGCGTTGCGTCGTCGCAACGCAAATATTTTGACGCATAGCCGGCCACACGGGCGCTGCAGCGTTACTATGACGCAGTCTTAAACGTTCCGTCGGCGCAGCGGCGACGCACAGTTGCGGCAAGTATTTTGAAAAAAATTCGCAGTCAGTCTATAGCAAATCATGGATCGGAAAAGACGTCTAGCATTGCTCCTATTACTACGTCACCGCCGAAATCGACGCAAGATCACAAGACGGTACTGGATCAGTCCTTTCATTTCATTAAGAAATCGTGATGGACAGTTTTTTTTTTTAGAATATCGGGAGTTGCTATTAGACGAAAAGAAGTTTTATAATTTTTTTAGAATGAGTGTATCCAGCTTCGAATGTTTATTGAAGTCCTTAGAACCACACATACGAAAAAACTATACTAATATGAGGAATCCAGTGGAACCAGTAGAAATGCTGGGAATCACTTTAAGGTAACTATATAAATATATTTAAGTAATAAAAATATAACAGTTTTTTTGGTTTGTTTAATTAGTAATCAACTCACAAATAATCAGCAATTGTCATAATTTTAAATTTAGACATTATTTAAGAGAGATATCATCCAGTAATTACAAATTAGAAAAATCGTATTCAGTTTCTTCACTTGCTTGAGATGTTTCTGGAGATGTAATTGAATTATTATAATCAGAAATGTATGTACTTTGAAAATTTGCTGTTTGATACCCATATGGTGGTTGGTGAGACGTTGATGGGCCACTCACATATGATGATGTTTGTCCATACCGCATTTCATCTATAATTTGTATAACTTTACTTTGGAAACGGAGAGTTTCTCGGTCGGAAAATTCTTGAATAGATGGCAATATAGCTCTGAAAAAGGACATATGGCGATTTTCCGGCTCCTTGAGAAGTTTTAGTCCTTCTCTTTCAAACTCATCCATTTGCATTGCCCTTTTGCGCGCGACTGGAACATAGCGCGGAGTGTTGTCTGTGGTAATGTCATCATTTGTAGACGTAGATTCATTGTTGATTTCTCTAGGCGAGTCTAAGCTAGATTCGGTGGCATTTTGTTCCACTTTTCTCAAAAAAAGGAGTTGATTGTATAAATGATACTTCTTCAGTTTCGTAGCGCCCGAGCCCGATTTTGATGCTTCTTTTAATTTTTTTGAATATCTGAAGTAATTATCTTTTACACTTCTCCATTTTTTTATTAAATCATTACCTGCAAAACCAATAGTAAACATGATTTAATAATTTATACATAGTGAATTTCTCGATAAAATTTAATGACATATTCAGATATCGTTAACAAACACTATGTGACCGACTCTGGAATCGTGAAAATATAACAGCTGTTACATACAAAAAGCAATACCTACTGAATCAAAATGTATGCAACAGCTGCTATTTTTTTCGCGATTCCAGAATTAATTGGTTACATAGAGAAAGTTATTTGCTATCGATGTCTGAATATGTCAGTATTTTTTTTCGGGTATCTATCTATCTCATAAATGCATATTATAATAATTATTTTCTTTTCAGATACCTAGGAAGTGGAAGTTCAATAACTGATTTACATTTCAAATTCAAACGGGGAAAATCTACTATTGCATATATAATACAAAGAGTTTGTCGTGCTATATGGACCAATCTTCTTCGAGACAACATCCCTGAACTGACAACTGAAAGTTTCCAAACAATAGCGAGGGGTTTTGATGTAAAGGCAAATTTTCCTCAATGTGTTGGTGCCATCGACGGCAAACATATCCGCGTGTGTAATCCTGCAAATAGTGGCTCACTTTTTTTTAATTATAAAGCCTTTTTTTCGATTGTGTTGCTAGCTATTGTGGATTCAAATTACAAATTCGTATTTGTCGACATCGGTGCATACGGAAAAGAATGCGATTCAACCATATTACAAAATTCTAAACTGTACGAGCTAATGATTAACAACAACTTACCACTACCTCAACCCCAGCCACTCTCTGGTAGCAATATACCAACCCCGTATGTATTTGTGGGTGACGAAGCTTTTGGACTGAGCAAACATATTATGCGTCCATATGGCGGTCAAAATCTCGACTTACAACAAAAGGTTTTCAATTACCGTCTAAGCAGAGCCAGAAGATATGTCGAATGCGCTTTTGGGATTATGGCTAACAAATGGCGCATTTTTCACAGACCGATAGACGTGTCCTATGACTTCGCTACTGACATTATAAAAGCATGTTGTGTATTACACAATTTTGTCGCTGATCGAGATGGTTTTAGACAAAGAGATAAATTTGCTATAAGTGTTGATGAATTTCTCCCAATACAACCCGTACATGAAGAACAGACAGCACCGAATGTCATAAGACAGCAATATGCGACCTATTTTATGACTAGAGGAACTCTGCCTTGGCAGCTAAATAAGGTATAATTGTATTATGAGGGTTTTCAAGATTTTCTTGCACCGCCAATTCCGCGATCAGTAAAAAAATAATATTTTATACCTACTCAGCGTAGTCTAGGTTAGTTTTGAGCTAAGTAATAAAATAGTACTCACGCTAATCTAAATTCCCTAAGTTTTAAAATTTTAGAGTGTCGAGATATTAATTTTGTACTGATCGCGGAATTGGCGGTGCAAGAAAATCTTGAAAGCCCTCTTAAATAAAAAAAACATAAATATCTGTACTGTGAACTCACCAACTTTGTTTTTTCGTTCAGCTGTGAAATTCTCGTAATCAGGAAATAAAACTTTTGATATGTCTTCCCAGGCTTTTGTTTTTAAATTTTTATTTTTAAAATCTACGTTTGACTTGTCCCATATAATTTCCCTTTCCTGTATCAATGTAATCAAGTAATCTATGTCAAGTTCTTCAATGGTATTCATTTTACCCTGCAAATAAAACTAATTACCCTGCAAATAAAACTAAATACAAAAACGTAAACGTAAAACGAAATGAGCTTCCGTGTATCCTCTCTGTCAACGCACAAGCAACTGAGCGCTGACGCTCCGACGTCGCACGAGTACACCCCCTCCCGCTTCGTCTCGGGGGCTGCTGTCCGTCATGTGTGCGTTGCGACGACGCAGCGCGCCGTGTGAACACCTTGGTTATTTGTATGTAAAACAACGCAGTGGTAGCGCTGCGTCGACGCAACGCTGACGCAACGCGCCGTGTGGACTGGCTCTTACGTAAAAATCAATCGTTAGACTTTTTTATGAACATTCAAACATTACTAAAACAATTATCAATAATAAATTCAAAATTTCCCAAAATGTTCATGACGGGTTAGTAACAGATTTATTTTTCCAATGATGAACATTGCTATAATGGTGGATTACTTTATCCCTTTTATAATATGTCAAGCTATAGGTTAACCTTAAATATACTGTCAAATCACAAAATAAATAGTCAACAACACCGGCTTTAACATTAATAATTTGTTAAACTTACTTGCGCTACGATGCTTAGTATAAGAACGGATATTTTTGCAATTTTCGGAACCACGCATTGCACTCACAGTGTAAATGAATAATATGGCCGACAGCTGTCAAAAAAAAATTGACGGGGCACCGGATTGGATAACCACATTCACACAGTATTGCCATTGAAAAAAAAAATAAGTCGAGTTTTGTAGATTTGGGCGATTAAAAGGTAACATAACATGTACATGACTGGTGCACCGTCCATGACTGGTTCCATTACTAATGTCCGGAACCCATTTCAATAATGTGTTCAATTACCAGGAGCACAGCTAGGAGTGAAAGGGGTGGTAACTATTCCAAAAGGAGCAATACTCCGTAACAGCTGATTGCTCGCTAGTGTTGTGCGAATTTAAATTGAATACATGAAGAATTGGAATTCAACTGTCTATTAATAATTATAAAATGAACTTGGAAGGTTAAATGCTCAAGCATATGTTTTGTAGGCTGTGTCAGAATCGGTTTACTTCGGGTTGATACCCCCTTTCCGTTACACGTTGTATATTATTAGGTAGTTACGTGTTTTGTACACGGAATTCCGTAACGGAATTCCAAATCAGATTTCATTTGTATGTGGCGGGGCGGACCAACTCATATTGTAAACATTACCCGATTTCTACCGTGATCAGATAGAGTGAACTTACAGTTGTAGCATTCGGCATTGTTTTCCGTAACAGTATTTCATAGGAATTTTTTTTCTTTACTGATATATAAAAATTTAAAAAAGCCGCGTCTGTTTATTAAAGTCTTTCCAGTAAAACAGTTGGGATAGAGTAGTAGAGGTAAACATTGCAAAAAGTTTTTATAATTATTTTTATCTGTCTGTGCGCGCATCGCGTAGAAACCGCTGAACAGATTTTGGTGTGGTTTTCATAGTTTAGTAGATTAGAGTCCATCTTAAAATCTAAGATATGATCCGTAGTCGTAGTACTAACCAGAGGTCATTTATAATAATAGTCGTCGCGGAAAAACTGCAGGCATAGCCTGAACTATCATAAAAAACTATTTCCACGCTGTCGAAGTCGCAGGCTATTTCCTAATATGAATGTTAATAAAAAAATACTCATAACCTAAATAATTTTTGGTCGAGACCGAGAACTCGGTCGGACCTTATAATAACTCGTCTGTGATGAATGACATGACAGTTGCTGGTTTGATAAATAACTACCTACATGCTTACCTACTGTACCTAACCTTTCGTGTTTCTCTCTAGATATACTTTTAAAGCTGATTTATCATTGCCAGCCAGCTCAGCATCAGCTTTCAAAATTTATGTGTGTGTTGGTGTGGTGTTGACTTCTTTAAATGCTAAAAAAATATTAAATTAGTATATACAATACAAAAAAGAATAGTTTTACAGCACCTTCCAGGATAATAAATGTGTTTTAATCATTTTAGGTGTTGATTTTGAACTGTAGCTTTACCAGTGATTTCATTAAATAAGTCTATGAGCTCTACTAACATTTTCTTGCATGGACAGAGACTATCATGATGAGTCATCATGATAGTCTCTTGGAGACATTTATATTTAATTAAATAGTCTAATATTTAAGACCCTTGCTTTTATTTCAATTGTGTACTTACCCAGTAAATATGATAATGCACAAAATATGAAAGCTTATTTTTTATCTCACAACTTATTATAATATGCTCTCATGGTAAGGGTTTTGTTGTGATGTAGGTACTAGTTTTTGCTTGGGTTATTGGATATTATTTGGTTGCTAAGATAAGAAATTTATAATAATAGTAACCTACTTAATCAATTTAGTTTTTATTTTAGAAATAGCTATAGATTTAAATTATTTATATTTACTGGCACATGTTTTTATTTAAATGAGTTTCTTGAAAAAATTGTCGGATAAACGACCAATCAAATCCTCGATTTTACCTATACCTACTCCTTAGGCAAAGATCTTGGATATTTAATTAAGAATAACACTAGCCTTTTATAAAATTGATTTACCATAGTTCATTGAGTCAAAGCGGGGCCGTATCAATAGATCGGTGTAATTATCTATTGACACGGCTCCGCCATTTCAGCCACCGCAATTTTGCTACTCTCCGACATGTTAAGCTCGATCGGCGGCGGCTGTGGTGGGCAGGTCCGCCACCTGGCCTGCCACAGCCGCTGGTGTCGACTGTGCTCCCGCATTGACACCATTTGCCTAAAATAAAATACTAATATTAATGCACAAAATTCAGAAAACAAGTTTTCTAACTTCAAGGTGAATAGCAAGTACTTACGTTTTTACTTTTGGCATGGCTTTTGGTGGCTTTGCGCCTGCGCCCCAGGCCCAAAAACTGTAGCCATCGCCGCAGCCGCAGCCGCCGCCGCCGATGCAATCAGCACTCTCATCTAAAAAAATATTTTTCTATTTCGATTTCCAAGTTCTAGGTAGTACGTAAACATGAGAAACTTGTTTCATTTTATTATCACCATCAAGATATTTTTTGGCTGTCTTACTATTTTTTGAAAAAAAAAAAACCTCGAGCTCGTTCGCCACGTCAAATTAAATTTGCTCACACAGATTAGTCGCCATGCCAGGCATGCTCGTTGATTTTAATAATCGAGTTGAAGAACCATCATACACCTAATTTGTACCGGTACATTTTAGGATTACCCTACCTGGGGCCGTACCGGCTAACGCATCAAACTTCGGAAAGTCTGCCGGGCTTCAAATTAAAACATATAAATCGAGCCCCAATCGGGCCAAAATGGCGAACCCCAATTCATGATGTCACACGAACATCGATATCTTCTAAATAACTTCGGCGAATAGTATAAGGTGCATTGGGGCAATTACGCAATGAATTTTTACAAGTTGTCTAGAGGTCTATAATTTGGTCAATCACAAAAATAATATAAAGTTTATTACTACCATTGTTTTACGTCTGGTTACATCAAGAAACGTTCTAAAGTACTGAAATATTCGATAAGTAAATATGTGTTTAGATTTTTAAAATAGAGCATTTAAAATGCTAGATAATATTTTTGGTACCGATGGGTAATTCCAAAATAACATGGGGTAATTCTGAAATAACTCAATATTGAGTTTTATTGCACTTGGACAGAAGGTTTGAATTTCTTTTTCATTCACCATTACCCCTAACACAGAATATCATCAATTTTGTTACTAGTGTCGGAGATCTAAGTTCTAACAGTTTTTTATTTCGGAATTACCCTATGAAAGAGCGAGTGGTTCTCAACATTTCATTAAGATTGATATATTATAACATCGTGCACTGGATACATGGTTATAGCCCGTACCATTAAAGAAACTAATATAAAAATAAAATAAAATAAAATAAATAAATAAGCGGGCAGCAAGCGTCAGATAACGCTCCCTAGCACTATTAGTCTGCGCAATGGCGCAAGTTTGATGTTCAGTTGGGTTCGTTTCTATAATGGCGCATATTCATACTTTCAAACCCTTTGTTGTGCTGTCTCAGCATTGCATACGAATTCTTAAATTAAATTGAAAATTAAACTAAATCATTTATCAATAATCAACTTTATTGTTTCAGTTACAAGGTAACTATAATTAACCAGTCAAAGATTTTTGTTCACCAGGGATACAAACAATCCTATGATTTATAGGATTGTTTGTATCCCTGGTGAACAATATAAACATACATACATCCGTTAATTGAAAAAATTAAATTTCTTTGTTACGGATATAGTAATAGTAAATCAGTCATATTTTTTTCATTAACATAACAATTCAATAAATAAAAAACTAAAAACTCAGTCTTTTTAATTTCCATAAAAGTTAAATGCAGCTTTATCGCATAAATGTATGTATGCTTTACAAAAAAACATATCTCAAAAATATATCAGTCATATTTATTTGTTACATAATTTAACTAACTAGAACTTAAATGCAGCTTCATCGCAGGAAAGAAAAGTAATCATAGTCATATCTTACAATTTCTAAACCTCTGGTTTCCTAAAAAAGCGGTGCCATCATGTAACGGCCCGCGTAATACAGCGGTGAATGACGTCACTAGAACCTGCTAGAACGTTGTCTATGTGAACAATATGGCGCGATTTCCTAGAGAATGGTAATTGAAACCGTAACGTCAAAAAGCGGTGCCGCCATTTGGCCACCGCCGCGCTATATGGCCGGTAAATTATTGCACCGCTTTTTGAGGAAACCAAAACCTAACACTCTAAATAGGTCCTTCGTAAAAACCCAAATTTTAAAAAATATAAAAAATACAAAAAGTACTTTAGTTACTTATGTAGTAAAGGTAGAAAATTAAGTAAAATAAACAGTATCCTCCTCATTGGTTAAATAATAATTTTTAGCTTTATCGCTGTCTTTTTTTATGTCTATCTTCTTTATTACTAAATCCTCGGGGACTTTGTCAATATCTTTTTTCTTGATAGTAATAAACGTTAAACGTTTCTGCACTCTCGTAGTTTTTAAAAAGTTTATTAGGTAGTAGTTTTTATTTTCATATTTTGTTATTTCTTTTATGAATCCAATAAAATATTTCCATTTATTTCTAATTAAATATCTGACGAGCACTGAATCATTTAATTTATAATTTTCATGAATAGAAAGGTCATTTTCTTGGTTTCTACTAGCTGCATCTTTAGTTTCGAGTTCTGTTAGCTGTTCTTCACTAAAGTCGATTTCCTTTGTATCTTCTTTATTTTCCAAATTTCGTCTTTTTATGGAATTGACTTCTTGGTTTTCTTTACCTTTACTTCTTTTTCCAATACCTTTACCTTTAACAGATAGAAAAGTAGTTTTTTTTTCACTGGGTATCTCTTCACCAGCTAAAATTTGAGTACCTTCAGAATCTTGAATATCATCACAATCAAAAATGTCGGAATCTGTATGTTCGCTCATGATATCGGATACACTGGTTATGCTGTCAACTGATGATAGACGTTTCCTTTTCCTTTTGATTCCTGAACAGCTTGGCTGGCTTTGTTTTATTTCTGTATATTGTGTTGTAACTGTAGATTCTTTCTTTTTGTTAACTCCTTTGTTCTTCATATTTTTTCTGATGCTTGTTGTGACTTTCTTAACTTCATGGGATTTGCCCATCTCTGATAAAATTTTCTTTCCCATAGCTGTAGTTATCACTTCAGCGCCTTTCGTAATTCGTTTCTTTTTCGTAGCAGTATTATCTTTTTTATCCTGTTGTATTTTTCTAAGTAACAATTCTTCAAATGAACACAATTGTTTGGGGTGTGCTTGGGCTTGATGTAATTGTTGGGGGTGTACTTGGGCTTGAATCAATCGTTTGGGGTGTGTTTGGGCATGAAGTAGTGGTTGAATGTGTACTTGGGCAGGAAGTAATGGCTGTGATGCTTCTTTGAGGATTACGTTTGAAAGTATTCTTATTTTTGGTTGTGCTTGAACTTGTGATGGCTTCGAATTCTGGAGACATGAAGGTATCTGACTTGGGTGGTTAGCAACAAAAGACATCATTTGGATGTTTGACTTTGATTGTTGGGACAGCAAGCTAACATTATCAGTGTTTGACATTTCAAAAGTCTCATTGGTTGAAGTAAATTGGTCGTTAATCAAGTCAATGCAAATTCCTATTAAGGATTTTGGGTTTTTGAGATCATCATGAGTATGAGTACAATTAGGTTTTGACATATGTTTTAGGTATCTTTGGTATGTATCTGGGTCATACTTTTCTGCTGGTATGACATGTTCGTTAAAGGGATAAATTCCCGCTTTTTTAAAACCACTTTTGATAACATCAGGGTTAAGTTGTTGCCATGTTTCTGCCATAGCCTGGGCGAATACTTTTTTTGGCATTTTTGTGCCAACATTTCTACGCTGCCAATCTACGAGTTTGGCATCCCATTTCATTTTAAAGGACTTGAAAACTGAAATGTCCAGCGGCTGTAGCAAATGTGATGTATGTGGTGGTAACTTGAGAATGGTGATATGGTTTCGAATTGCCAGCTCCACAACTCTTGCATCGACGTGAGTCGAATGCCCATCATAAATTATAAGGACCGGTCGCTCTTCACCAATACTTGGGATCAAAATTTTTTCGAAATAATTATAGAAGATGTCCGTCTCCATCCATCCTTTTTTACTGGCGGCATAGGATAATTCAAAATCGTAATAACCACCTTCCAGATCAGCCATCCACTGATCCCAAACAAATGCGCCTTTAAAAATTATCAAAGGCGGCAATTTCTTACCACTGGCGCTTGCACCTGCCAGCACAGTGATGTTTTCTTTTCCACTTCCGTGAGTGGTCCTTGCAGAAGGTTTATTTTTTTGTCCAACCACTTTTGTTTTAGATGGATCAAGGCATAATGAAGTCTCATCTAGATTCCATATAAATTGAGGTCTTCCAATAATATTTAAATCACTCAAAGTTTTTTTGAGCAATCCAAAATATTCTCCAATGACGAATGGGTCTGTCATTTTTCGTCGCACATATTCTACTGGCTGTGCTTTTTTAATAGACAGTCCATGTCGTTTCCGAAAATTAATAAACCAGTCTGGACCTGGAATATTATTTTTAAATGGTGTTTGTATATTATTTAGTCGTAAATATTCACTGACAATTTCCATAATTTCCAGTCTCGACAACCCAAAACCCCATTTTTCCATGATGATGATTGTCTCTGCTAACTTTTTTTCGATTTCTAAAGGTATAACAAGTGGTCTACCTGCATTTGGTCTGATGATATTGACCTTGAGATGTTCATGAAGGGTAGTCATAGGAATATTGTACCTTTGGGCTGCACTATACGCAGTCATTTCTCCATCCTTTACCTTTTCTATGGCCTGGCTTAAGTCTTGTGGTGTGTATTTTTTTACTTTCTTCTTAGTGTAAGTACGGGGCATAATTTTTCTGAAAGGATAATATACTTTTATTCATAATAATGCAATATCATGGAACATGTAGGCCGGATCGTACCTATCTACACGCCACCCTGATCAATATTTATTCGACGATTTTTTCAGAAAATACACAAAACTTTCGATGCATGCAAATTACTTATATTATTTTGTGCGGAAAGAGAGTATTGTCAATTAAATAAATGTCGTAGAACACACAATGTTCCGGCAGTTGCTTAAGCACCTTGCTTATGGAAGGCACACGCATGACGGTAAAACAACTATAAAACTCATGAACATTCTTTCGTTTGAATTAAAACATATGAAGCGATGCAACGATGTTGTGGCAGCGGTTTATTTTGTGTACTTGGCAATAATGGTACTATGGTACTATGAAAACAAACTCAAGCGAAATTAAAACTTAAACTAATATTGTTGATGAAGCATGTGGCGTAAATTTTTCCTTCTTTATTACATTCAAAAGTTTAATTTACTTCAGTGCCTACAGATTGAGAGCCACTGCCTATTACTATGAATAAGTTTAAGCGGGGTTATTGTGAAAAAAAATATGTCGGAATAAACCCATGGGGGTAATTGCGCAATATGCAGAAAAGAACGTTGTACTCCTCTTAAATATTAAAAAATAATCACAAAAAACGATAATCTATTGTTTAAACAAACAAGCGTGCACATAACTTACCAGAATCCCGAGAAAAATATGTTGGGGTTAATGCGAAACACCAAAAAATGGCGCGAAAACACTTGTTTGACAAAATTTGTCACCTCACACGTGGCAGTTACACTTAGCGACTCACGATGACTGATGCGCCGAGGAGACTCAATATGGCGTCTGTACTAATGTTGCCAGCATAAAAATATCACTGCAGTTGGTAGAAAATTTGAATTTTCTGTATTACCCCATTTTCGGACTTACTTTGATTTATCTGTTTTAAGTTGAAGCTCGGCAAACCCGTCGAAGTTCGAAAAGTTAGCCAGTAGAGCCCCTGGTACGAATTAGGCAACACTAAGTTTAATTTTTATGCGAGCCGGCATCATAACCTCGAAATGCTAAACATAAAACTGTATTCTCAAAAAAGTACACTAATATGCTTACTTTCCAAAAACACATAATAGCTGCGGTGTTCTTACCGTTGCCACAAGAAATCCTTAGGTAAACATATATAAAATAAGATCAAAACACCGTAATAATTATTTTTGTTTACTACACTTCTCTCTGTTGTGTCATCAAATCCAAAATGGCAGCGATTGCGTCATGGTAGCACTGCTTTTTAATGTTGCCAATTCAAAACTAAACATTACGGTTTAATAGATTTTGAAGTGGTACAAATTACGAGCCGGTCCAATTTAGGCAACTCGACTCTATAGCTCGATTTTATAATATTAGTAGTTGCAGTTCCTGTTCTCATTCTTGTCTCATTCCCGTATTATTTTTCCAAACCTCCATTTCAGTCCTTTAGGGGTTGAATAATGTCCACCGTGTCGTGTTGGACCCCAAAATAAATGTCATTTTCGCAATAAATATCCCATAAAACTCAATAACATCTATTTCGATTTTAAGGTTTATTTACCCCATTTATCCCACAATTAGGCTGAATCAGACATCTCATAGGTGGTAACGACTTGGTCTGTACATAAGACACAGGTATTATTTTCATCGCCAATGCATATAGCGTCTTCTAGGCTAGAAATATCAAAACTTTTTATAGTTTCAATATTAATTGGCACAAATATCACATGTCTAAAGATGATGTTCGACGTGCACAATTCGTTTGAACACAACTTTGTAGAAACTGTACTGCCCCCTACTCAAATAGCCATTCTACTAATATTAACGCTAGTAGAATATAATAACAATGTATGGGAATGACATAAGCTAACGCTTAGCTCCTGTCAATCCCATACATTGTCATTCCATTCTACTAGCTTGAATTTTTGTATAATGGCCATTTGAGTAGGCCCTCTGGACACATAATTTATTAATAGATGTTCCAATATGTATGTTGCATTTACAAGCACAATCAACATTTACTACATTACACTTTTTCCACTTAAATAATATGTTCTAGTTCAATATGAGATCTCATTTCATAAACATCTTGATATGCATGACTATCAGATAAATATTGAATATATTTTACAATTAATTCTTCTTTTAAAATGTCCATACACTTAATGATATTTTGGTTTTTATTATATTCTAAAGACAAAAGGTATCGGAATCGAAGGTACAAGTGTTCATTAATTTAATTTCGTTATTACCGTTACGAACAGAACTACATAACCTACCATTATAATAAATATTACACATACATTTCTTTCAATCTTTTTATATTTTATGAGTGAAACTGAGATAGGACTAATGAGCTGAGGCAGGACCTGGTGAAAATGAGTGAGAGGCGATGTGGGTTGCGTTGCGGATTATCTTATTGAAATTCTTTAAAATTATTTGCAAAACACAAATTGACGTTAAAGAAGTCAAAAAAGACACAGCAAAGAGAATATAATAATTACAGAGTAGAAAACAAAGGAAAATCTGTTATAGTAAAAAAGCATAAACTAGTAAAAAAGAGGCCGGCTCGGCAACACTGAGATTTTAATAAATAATTGTACAAATAAAAAAAATCTTCTGTATCTAGCCCAACTTGTAGTCACTGTTTCATTATGAACCGATTTGGGATAGTCGTGTGGTTTCATATTTAATTCATATTTTTTTTGTTATATTATCGTACAAAGTTAGTAATTGCTTCTAGGCATATTTCAATTGTATGCCATTTCTTGTGTGTTCGCTCAAATAAGACCAAGTTTTAATAACTACCTAAAGAAATTAATAATAGGTCTTCCTCTGTTAATATCGGAAAATGTAATAATTGATTATCATATGCGGCTATAGTGCGAAAAGAAGCTCGCTGTCGGTTTATATTACTTTCTATTACATAGTCACTTTCACTTAGATTGTTGGCCAAATGATTCCTCTCATTTAATACTGCTTTTATTTCTTGAGATTGAGGGTGGTATTTTAAGGGTTCTCTTAATGTATTTAGTAGCGCAGCAGCAATACGTATGTCAATGAACATATGCGGCATTGCTTGATCAAAATATTCTTGTCTAAATATTTTGTAGTCCCGCTTAATTCACCCATTTATTACTTCTACAACCCATCTCACGATTGTAACCAGTCTTGATTTAGATAAATAATATTAGAAAAATAGCATTGTGAATGCGAAAAATCTAAATTTAATAACAGTCTTGATTTATTTGCTTCTTCTGTTCTCAATTGGCTTTTACTTCTATGTTTTGTTGGGGGCATGTGGGCTTCATAGCCCCAGGTTTTGGTAGTTGATATTGATTTTCTGAAACCTCTATCTAATATGAATATATAATTATTTTGGAGAGTGTAATGAATTCGGTTTATTTCATTTTGTATGTATTCATTATCGTTGCGTCTGATGTCGTGGCAGCATAAGGGCTAGTTACATTTATACAGGGTCATTTGTAATTCATTTAAAACCTCTCGTGGGGTTGATCAGACTATCAAACTGAACAACTTTCATTATGGGACCAACCTTAAAATCGTGAAAAAAAACCAGCTGTTTCATACAAAAGTACAATGCCTACTCCATCGAAATTGCGATTTCAAGGTTGGTCCCATAATTTGTTCAGTTTAATAGTCTGATCAACCCCACGAGAGGTTTTAAATGAATTATAAATGACCCTGTATAGCTATCTGTGCAGACGATCAGAAAAGATTAAATAAGCTCCAAGAACTGTTTGGGACGGCGTGAACGCTGTGATATAGAGGGTACTGTCTGTTCAAAAAGTCTGTTGAATTCTTCATGATTAAGGCTTGTACTTGTACCAAATCGAAGTTCGGATGTTGTCATTGAATCCAGTTTGTTGGCAGGCATCTCTTAACATATCTAACATGTCCTTTAACCCTTAAAGCAGCAAAGCTCTAAAAAAACTTATTTTTGTATAAAATCAATTTTACTTTGTCGATAGGGGTTTAATGTACTGTTTTCTTAACAAAAAAAAAATAAAAAATAAAAAAATTGTAGGTATTTCAATTGTCCCATATAACGGACACGATGTAATTTCTTTAGATATCGTCCTATAAAACGGACACTGCCATAAAGGGTACAAATTAAGACTATTTAGGTAATAATCAATAATTAAGTATTTATGTTATGTATACTAATTTAATAAAACACCTGAAATTGACATTTATAAATTTAATAAAAAAAACATGCACATACCAACCATACTACATACCATTTATTTTTGGGTATGAAAAATCAAAAAACATTTCTTTTTTTGTGTAAGACACAACCTTAACTCACATTTTAGGCATGCGATCATCGTTTTACCCTTTTTACATAAACGACATCGTCCTTGGGTAGTAAAATCTGGTAAATGGTTGATCCCATCAAGTCGCATTTCTGGTGGTGGTCTCGGGATTACAGGTCTACAGATTTCTTGCACACTTTCTGATTCCACTTCTATTCCTATACGTTGGCCTGATTTAATTAATGCACTTGCGATTTGGATACGGAATTTTTTCAGTGGTGCGATGGAATTATCACCCATTTCCTGCATTTCGCGTTTATAGACAAGCCATGCATTGTTTATGGAAATGTCTACTAGGTGGCTGAATATGTTGAGGTACCATTTTTTACTTTTAATAGCAATCCTGTACAAAGCAATTAACATGTCAGCTTTATCTACACCACCCATTTTTTTATTGTATTCTTTGATAATGTGTGGACAAGAAACAGGCCGCTTTTCACGCACGTCCTTATTGTATCGTAAAATACTTGTAACAGGCTCTTCTCCACAATATGAACTCGCCAGGTTTACACACTCATTATCAACCCATTTTACTATAGAAATTTTATTTTTATTATCCGAAATCATCGCATAGCTACCTCTACCCTTTTTCTTTAGAACTTTATCTTCGACAATAGTCTGTCCTCTTAGCCGGTCTTTTCTTATTGTTCCCAAAGAAAGAATCCCATATTCATATCGCAAATGATAAATCAACTCCAGAGAGGTGAACCAGTTATCAAAATAAACGGTTGATAACGGTTTGTCCTTAATGCTTAGACATAATTTTATAACAGTTTTTCCACCAATGCCGAGATACCTGTTTTCCCACTCAGTAAATTCCGCGTCGTCAAAGCTATTGCTACCGTCGTAAGCAAAAAAGTCATATACTATCCCAGAATTTCCAGCTCTAACAAAAAATTTGAAGCCCCATTTGGTGGGTTTTTTTGGCATATATTGACGTCTTGAGCCTGCTTTCTTACCCTTGTATGGTACCATCATTTCATCGATTGAATATGACTTTTCCTCTTCGATGGCCAAAGAGTTTTGCCGTATGTGTTCCATTACTGGTCTTATCTTGAAATAACGGTCCTTATGATCATCCTCCGCGTTATTGTTGAAATGTATGGATGCCCTGATTAGTTCATATTTTTTGAGAGACATAGCTTCGGCAATTGGTGCAAAACGCGTAGCCTGCGCCCAGTAGTCCGTGTAAGCCGGCATGCTTACAATGCCCATTAAAATTTCAATTCCGACAAATGATTTTATATCTTTAACATTTAGATTAACTGTTTTACCATGTTTTTGCAAAGCATATAAATTAGTCATTTCAGTTATATGGTTCCATAATTCATCATTCCAAAACATTTTCCAATAATCTGTAGGAGTTTTATCATTGTATTCTATTGCAGGATGAAATTCTGAATCAGCTAACATGCGCGTTAAATTTTTGCCGTTTAAATTTAAATTCCATTTGTTCAAGTTTTCGTCGCCTATTTCGAATTGCGATGGATGTAGAAGGGGCACTATCGTTTTTATTTATAGCATTTCTTGTTCGGCGTGTAGAAATTCCTAAAGGAGTTGCTGGAGATGGAATCGCTTGAAGCGGCGGTAAATTAGAACTAATTCTTGGAGACGGTGATGACGTGTTGACTTCAGATAGAGAAGGTGGAATCGTAATATTTGGAGATGGTGCTGACATGGTGACTATAGACGGAGAAGGTTGAAGGGTAAAGTTATTCGATGCAGGAGTATAAATGGGAATATCATCATTATTATTTAATAGGGAAGGACTTCCTGTAGTTTCAAAATCGTCGTCAAAAATATCTAAAAAAAATTCCAAACCCGGTGAAAGAGTTCGGCAGGAAGACGAATCGTCTAATGGCAGATGTGACAAAACAGTTTTTTCATTATCCTCGTCATTCTCAACGTCTGATAATTCGGAATCGGAAGGTGGAATCATTGCCAAAATTCTTTGCGCACGCCATGCTTTTTGATTACATGCAGATTTACCTATAACAACCATAGTAAGCCATTCATATATAAAATCCATCACCAAAAGTATCAGTTATATTAAATTTTAGTAAATAAGCTTTGGCACTCATATAAATTATTAATTGTTAGTATATCTAGCAAGGTCCGTTATTTGGGACACAAACAATAGCACCTAAGGTATTGGTAAATCGACGACGTCCGTTAAAAGTGACACTTTATATTTAGCGTTATAGTAGTACAAATTTACTTGAAAAACAATTATTTATCGGTCAAAAATAAACAAACAACTCACCTTTTCTTGAAATAACTGTAGTTCTCACTGGTTTAACCATTATTACACTCAAAAATTTGCGAATATTCACACGTTACTGCAGAGCGTCGCGATGTATGATTTCGAATGACCAACGGTTCTTGTTGTGACGCGCATGACGGGGAGTCTGTGTGCGAGCGAGACAGATATATCACCGCATTCACGCTCCGTTCATAAACAGACACAGTTTGCGTTTAGTAAACGCAATAGCTGATGCATTTTAGGTGTCACGAAAAACGGACAAAATTGCTTTAAGGGTTAAAGTTTTATTTACAAATTAATTATAAATACTGTATATTGTAAATTCTGGAAGATTTTTCTTAGATTATTTTTGGGTGAAATTTTGTTATAAGTATCAATTTTATCTTTTCCAGGTTGATAGTCATATCCGAGAGAGTCGAGTCCGAGTTTGTCACATCAAATTTCTCCACGAGTGGAGATAACAAATTCATAGATGGGGATAAAATTTTCTGGGCGAACTAGGATGTCCTGTAGTGATGGCGGGATGGTTTTATGTGTTTCCATGAGCAGAGTGCTTAGTGCGAGTTTCTTAAATTCTTGCGAATAACTTTACTATCGCGTTAATCGAGTAAACGTGAAACGCGGCGTAAATCGAAAACGAGCGAGTGCGAGATGTAGTTACATGTAACCGCTCGATCTGCGTTTACTCACCGTGAATAGAGTTTTTTATTTTCTTGTGTTGGTAGGAAGTTTACGTCGTGATATAATCCAACCGATTTTAAAAGGGGATATCTTTCTATCTAGCTAAAAGAAAAGTATTAAAACTGCTGCTTTTGGATTTGGTAGGGTTATAGGAATGTGTTTACTTTTTCAGTCGACAAACTTTTGTTTTTAAAATAAAGCTTATCGCCCAAAAAGGTTGAGATGTTCGAAATAGGACTTGTAGAGTCAAACTAACTAATTAAGTCATTGATTTATGGTGTGGAAACGACGGTGGTTTGATTTTGTATTGTACACTCTTTCACCAAAGAACGTACCTAAAAAGTTTTGTCAAAAAAAAAAGGTGTTTTGAAGTGTTTCAAGATTAAAGTGGTTCTGAGGCACATGATCGTATTGGGGGCCCAGGCAAGATTGTACAAGTGGACGAGTCGAAGTTCGGAAAAAGAAAATATAACCGAGGTAAATTTGATATTTTATTTTGAGGTTATGTTTACAATTTTTTTTTTCCTGAAAAAACTACGCGTCTCCGGCAGACGGGGGTTGAACAGGGGGGCTCCCCCCCTCCCCCTCCCCCTCCCCCCCTCCTCCGGAAACCCCTATCGAGGAAGCTTATTTCTAAATTTTACCCTTTTTGTTAGGTAAACACCCACACTTCTCTTATATTCTGAACAATCTGTGTACGCTCATTTAACAGGAATTAACCATTAAACAATGAAATCAGCAGCGAATTACTTCTATATGCATTTGCACCTTTACGAATTACATTAATATTTGAAACCTGCTTAAAATAAACAAAACCTATAATTAAGTCATATAAAAATGTATTTTACGTTTGGCATAGGTTTCAATTAGTTACCTATGCACATTGGGTTTCATATTTTTGGGCCAATTGGTTGCATTGTCCTTTCTCGATAGAGCCACCTGGATTCTTTTTTAGTTTGTAAACCCATTTGCATGGTACTGCTCTTCGTCCTTTAGGTAATTCCACTAAGTCCCAGGTCTATTCTCTTTCTGAGAGTTTATCTCGCTCAACATGGTTTTTAACTATTTTTCCCTGTTAGGTGAGTCCAAGGCTTGTTTGTAAGTCAAGGCTTGTTTGAAGGTCCAATGACCTTTATCATCATGTTGTATGGCTGATCTGTCTCTAAGATTGTAAAGAGGTTCTTGTTCGATTTCATCTGCATTGTCGTTGACAAGAGGTTCGTGTTCAGAGGTTTCATAATACTCTTCACTGTCACCGTCAGTTTCTTGACCATTAACGATTTCTTGTAGATAATGAAGATCATCATCATGCTGAGTAAAGTCTGCGTTTACGACATTTTCAAAGCAATTTTTTTTGTATTTTCTTCGTCATAGATGTCTAGGTACTTACTTGCTTGCTTTTTCTTTCAAAATACGAATTACAAATCTTGTTTTCATCATATCATATGTCAATTTGTTGATTTGAACGTTGATGTTAATTTGATGAGTAGGGTTTGAGTAGTAATTTGCCTTAACAACTTTTACATTTTTGGAAATAAATGTTTTGCGTTTAGACGTAACTAAGACCCTATAAGCTTTGCTGGTGTCTGAGTATCCAACAAATACTAATGGATTTGGAAGCAAATTTATGTCCTTATAATAAAAAGTTAATTACCATGGTTACTACCTCAGACCAAATAAAAAAAGTAAGACGGAGTCTTCCGAACGATGCACTGAGGCCGGTTTTTCATGCATTAGTGTGTGAGCCGGTGTTGCCATAGCAATTCATACTACCCCAATGTAAAAAAAATAACGCGTTACGAAATAATATCATTATTTATCACATATTAGGAACAAAACAAAAAACTGCCTGGATTCAAGAAATCATAATACGGCCCCAGGGGGGTATTACAAGCTCTTATTAAAAGTAGTGGTGAAAGTAGGAAGGTGATAGGAAAAATGTAAAAAAAAACTACCGAATACTAAAGTTTCGTGTATTTTTTGTGCTTCAGCAACTCAAAACTGAAATAAATGTTGAATTGTCCATAATCGCCCATGACAAATACACATTTAAGCCCGCGATGCATACTCTACTTTTTATACTTTCTGCGAGGCAATTGAAACCAATGACTGTTATAAAGAAAGTACTTAAGTAATTATTTAAAGTTAGAATAATAAAATATGAAAAATTAAGAATATTTATTGAAAATTAAAAGTTATGTTAGAAACATTACACCAATTGTGCAACGACAAAGTTACATTCTTTGGTACATTTAAAGTTGGGTTAGAGTTTATGTTTTTGTCGTCTATTCTGTAGTGGTCAGTTCGACATTCAAATAAATCCTTCTTGGTGCGCGGGTGAAAATGAATTTCGTAAAAAGTTTTCATGATAACATACAGCCTAACTCAGAATAAGATCTCATTGCACCTAAACTTTTTTGAAACCAACATCGATCAATCACGACTACATGGGTTGCATTCCAAATTCAAATCACATTATTCCCCATGGGAAAAATGACTTACTTTAGGAAAGGTTTGCATGACACATAATATGCCATTGACGAGCAGGTAGTATAATAATTAACCATAGCATCCCTCGTACTCGGGGTTCAATAATAGCGCCCGGGACACAATACACTACTTTAAGCCCTTATTGCATAATCTACTATTAAATCTTGTAGATCTTGTAGATGTTGCCATTTAGTTTTGGAAATTTTACATCTCTCCGTAAACATTGTTGGGTACTCATTAATTACGTTAATTTTTTTAGGTCGATGGCGTAACGCAATCCAATCATCTGAAAAGTCAGTTTTGACTGTAATAATTCCTTCAGGATCATAAAAGATAACTTTGATGTCAGTGACACACGGATCGGTTACAGATCGACCAGGTCTCAATGAAGAATATCTGTGGCATTCCGATCCCGAGTAATCTTTGAAAAAAGTATAATGTAATTCTTAAACCTCATAACGCGATGGAGAAAGCCTGGCTGCTTTAGTTATAGTCACGTAATCGCTGGGTAACTTTATTTCGCGGTAATTTAGTTTGCGCTCTATGCATACGTGTACAGAGACAACCTCCATTTGTGTGTGACCGACCTCTAAAAATTTTTGGAAGACTAATACCTGTAACCATACTGAAATTCAAGAGTGCGTTGGCCAAAATGTTGTTTCTATTCTGCGCTGTACAGCCGTCTTGAGTAAATAACGATGGGTGTTTTTTCTTCAGTGACACAATAATTGTGCAAGTAATCTAACAAACAAGATACGAAAGTTGATACCACTAATTGGTTGCATTGATCCTCAGAAAACCAATAACACTTAACTTGTTTAGATAAAACATTCATAATGGTTTGGTTGTGGCAAGCTAATTTGGTTTTAAAGTAGAAGGCATTAGTTAATGTGAACGGCGCTAATTTAACGGCTTGAAAATCCATTGGTATCAAAAGCAGTTCACCCTTTTCTGCTTTTTCCTTGTCCGGTGCCTTTTCTTGTCGTGCTCTGTTTTTTTTCTCAACGTGTAGGTTGTATTCAGTATCTGATAATTTCCCTGTCTCATGACTAGAGCATGTATTAGGTACACTTATCCTTCTTAACGCAGAATAGAGATAGGTTTTGCCTGACGAAAACTTCACAAAAATTTTTGAAACTGAATACTTTAAACCCTTTCTGTTCAGCATGCACTTTGTACAGCTTGTAAACGTCATTTTTTGACGAAAACATTGATTCTAAATAAAGTTTCGAAGAGTTTTGGCGAGCGTAATGGGATGGCATTTTAGGTAGTAGTGAATCTAGGAATAGTTTCAAAATGTACTCACGTTTTTTTCCCAACTTTTTTCACTAAAAAACACAAAATTCGATCTCACACAGCCGACGTCAGCGCTAGCTCTCTGGCAATTGGGGGAGGGGGGCATGTTTCGACAAGTAAATCACGCGGTGGCACAAGTTGACAATGTCGCATTTACGAAATATTGAGGGTTTTGACGCAGATCGTCACTTTCGCAAATGGTCATCGCGAAAAATTTGGTCACTTTAGTTATATTTTATGTATTATGGTTTAATATTGATTTATTAAAGAACACCCGCCATCTTGATGTCATGTCAATATGGCGGGTGTACCTGAATTTCGATATAATTTCGTCCTAATGTAGGTAATTTTTTTTTAGATCCAGGTACGTTATAGGTACTTTTTTTGGTATTTAAGACAGGTCAATTCGCAACGATACACCAGCCATTTTGACTCTCATAATTCTAACAACCAAATAGGGTAATAATAAAAAACAAATATTAATCATCAATGAAATCTTTATTACGGTATGTAGTGGCACTATTATGTTTAGGTATACTACTTTTAGTATATATTAGGAAAAAAACAATTCTTTATTTTCAATTTTAACAAAATAAATAATCAACTTAACACAAATATTCAGTATTTAGTAAGATCAATAATCATCTCAATATATTAAACATAGATTCAGAATGAATCGTTTATTTATAAAGTTGCAAAAAAATTATTTTACGCATTAATTTTGTTAATGTCAATGATTGGCGATCAAATTTCTTTAAGAGTTTTTTGTATTTTTTGTCAAAAAGTAAATCTCTCGGTCTTCTATGTCCACGGTATGTACTAAATAGGGTTTCTTTAATTCGATTATCCCAGTAACGACTTTCTTTTTTTAATTTGTAAATAAATAAATACAGACCGCATTTTTTTGGTAACCGGACATTAAGACGATGGTGCCATCCCTCAAGAGCGTTCGTCGTCCGGTGTCTTTGCCCTGCACAACTTAGTATATCTGGTGACATTCTAGGATACCACTGGTTTTCAAAATATCTTTGAAATTTACGCATTTCGGGAGTATTAGGTGCCTTAGTTACAATATATCGCCATGCTTCTGGAATAGACTGAGCTGGCACCAAAGGTAATATTGAACACAATCTTGTGACATTGCGACCTTCTTTAGAATTGAGTACTTTTATTTTTTTTGACTGCTTCCATATGGCTGCATTGTAATGGCGGTAACAGCCCGTAATTTTGGCATTTGGATATACCGTTTGAACTGCGTTCATCTGTGCCAGTTCATAATCACTTTTAAAATGTGATATTGTTATACCCAATTTTTCTTGCAAAATACGGTAAAAACGCTCGTATGTTGCCTGTGTTTTATTGGGAAGCAGTCCATACACTACGGGTATTATATTAGTTGTAGAAGTGTCCGAATTCAGATCTGTGTGTACAACATATAATTGATAAAAAGGATCAGGTGCTGAAAAAAATGTCCCATCTGCATAAAAGAACTTTAAATTTTTGGCGATTTTTTGACTTAATTTTGTTGCGAATACTATTATTCTTTCCGTGTCGCCATCTTCACAAACTAAAAATTTTTCACCGAGACAATGCGGTATCTTTACGGTTGTAGAAGAAGAATGCTTCAGCACATCTGTATTTAAAAATTTTTTGCGTGCACGGTACAAAGTGTCTTTTAATGATTTAAACGATGGTAAGTCAACACAATCGGGATTATCTTCCATGATTTTTTGCGTCTGTTCTTCATAAATAACTTGAATTGATCTCAGATCCTCACAAACTGCTTTCTTCAAAGATGTTATATGATTGTATAAAATATTACTTGTTTTCTTGGAATGGCAAGTGTGCTTGGACTCGTTTTTCCCTGTAATACTTTTCCTGGTTTTATCTACTTTTATTGTTACACTACATATCTTCCTTGCAACACAACGCCATGAGCTGCTTCCATCCTTATAGTCCCTGTGTCTATTGTATCGAAATCCATTTAAATTCAATGTTAAATGTCCTCTTTGATTTATAACAAATTCAAAATTTTGATCCATATTTCAGCACAAACACTTATTGTTCATTGCCCTGTTGCGTTTTTGAATAAAATTAAATAAAACGAAAGTTTGTTCTTTTGAAAAGAAAATTCACTATTGACAACAAAACAAAGGAAAAAATATGATCTTCTAAAAAACAAACCATGGACAAATAAAAATCCTTCATGGTACAACTTGTTACACGGTATAACATTAAACACTTATCAATAATTTATTCAATTCGATTACTTTTGGACATGTTTTAATTATTATTATTGTTTTTTATTTAATTTATGATTATTTTGCGACATTGTTAATTTATTATTAATCAAGACCCATCTCTAATTGCATACCAATGTTATTTGGTTAAATGTGAGAAACGAAATCGATAAATGTTATAATCTTGTACTGACCACATTTACAGCAAAAAAAAAATATTATTAGATTAGAACGAAATTATATCGAAATTAAGGTACACCCACCATATTGACATCAAGATGGCGGGTGTTCTTTAATAAATCAATGTTGAACCATAATACATAAAATATAACTAAAGTGACCATTTGCGAAAGTGACGATTTGCGAAAGTGACCATTTGCGAAAGTGACCATTTGCGAAAGTGACCATTTGCGAAAGTGACCAAATTTTTCGCAATGACCATTTGCGAAAGTGACGATCTGCGTCAAAATCATATTGAGCTGGTTGGTGTTTGAGTGGCTAACTGATGAACAGGTGACCCTACATTTAAATTTGCCCTACAGGACTTGTAACATATCTAAACAAAGGTAGAAAATTATCATTATTTATAAGAACAGCCTGAATGGAGCGCGGTACCAAATCTGGACAACCATATATTTCAATCAGCTCATCCATCAGCACAAAGCGCTGAATGTCAAAGGATGGGCAATTAAAGAAAATGTGATTCAAGGATTGCTCTGTCTGGGAGTTACAGTGATCACAAGAGGGACTCTGTACTATTTTTAAACGATGTAGATGATAGTTTAAACGACAGTGACCAAAACGAATACTCAGAATTGTTGCATAGAACTTTCGAGAAAGGTAATTATTGCCCTGACAGAACCAAGGCATGCAACCTATGCGAATGTTGAATGTAGCATACCATAACCCTTTGTTTTCTATTTGTACTGTGTGATTCCAGTGCATCTTCCAAACATCTGGTGATCTTTTCTTTAAAAGAGAGAATATCTGAAAGTGGAACAGAGACATTTAGTCGTGAACTTGAATCTGGAATAGGGACTGAAGTGTCTGTTATTGTTCTTGCCAAAAAGTCAACTCTTTCATTTCCTAATATGCCAGAGTGTGATGGGGTCCACATAAACATAACCGCAAAACCATCTGTGAACAAATCTAGCCAAAGCTGTTTGATTCAAGGAATTAAATAGTTAGTGTTAACATGGAATCTGTTATTTTTAAGATTTTGAAGTACACTCATGCTATCACTAACTATCACCCATTTAAGACAACCACCATTTTTATATTTTATATGTTTCAAACTTGCAAGAATAGCCACAGCCTCAGCTGTGAATATACTTGTATTTGAGTTAATTTTAAAACCACAACCAGAATTCAATTTCTCATCAAAAAATGCAAAAGATACAGCAGAATCAGTTTTTGAGCCATCGGTATAAATGAAATTAAAACCAATAAATTCAGAGAATCTATTATAAACATCTTCCATACAATTCAAGTTGGGATCAATAATTATATAAATAGCAGGAAATTTACTATGAAAATCACCTTGATAACTTGGTAACAACTCTGATTAATATATTTGCAAATCTTCAAGAAAGTTATTGAACTTAGTAAAACCCTGAATAATTTTAGAATAAACCTTTATCTGTTAGATAAGTGAACCTTATACTTATGGGAGGTAGACTACATTCAACTTGTAAAGTATTAATCGGACTCCTTTTAAATGCTCCAGTAACAAGTCTCATGCCCTTATTCTGAATTTTATTCAAAATATCAACCAACTTACTATCACCCGCAAAACAGACAAACCCATACTCGAAAGTGACTACGAATAAGTAATTTATATAATAGTAGTAATATTTTAGGATCAGCACCCCAAGATGTTCTACATAATGTTTTTAAAATATTGAAAGCTTTGTTAGCTCTTGTACTTAACAAATCGACATATTTATTCCATTTTAAGTTGTGACAAAATATTACACCTAAAAATTTTGCCTCATTTGAACCTAGGAATATGAGTTTTGTTATAATATACATCAGGAGAAGAGTTGTTTTTTCCAAACAAAACCACTTTTGATTTAGTTGCATTAATATCTAGGTATAAATATGAAAAGTATTTATACAGTCCTTCTAAAGAATTATTTATGCGATTACTAATTTTTGATTCATTTTTTCCAGAAGAGTAAACAACCAGATCGTCTGCGAATTGAAGATTTTTGACATCAGGACCAAGAATTAAATTTAACCGACGAATATACAAAATGAATATCAATGGAGAAAGTATGCCACCTTGAAAGACCCCAACAGAGGTATTCCTTGGATCATATAGTATAGAATTATTTCACAAAAACTTCTCTTTCAGTTAATAATTTATGTATCCAATTAACCAGTTTGGTTGGAATAGAAATTGACAATAATTCAGAACAAAGAATATCAATAAACATCAAAAAATACAGACAACAAAGACTTCCCACTGTTTAAACTATTTACAATATCTAGATGAAGTTGACAAATACTTTCACGAGCAGATGTACTCTTCTGAATCCATACTAATTAGCAGGTAAGATATTATTTTGCCCTATATAGAATTCTAGTCTTTGCTTTAAAAGTTGTTCAAAAATATTTCCAACACAAGAAGTAAGTGCAATAGGACGACAGGAATCGGGGTTAGAATTGGGTTTATCTGGTTTTAAAATAGGCACCAAACAGTCAGACTTCCAAGTTTGTGGTATTTCATTATTGAGCCATAAATAGTTAAACAGATCTAAGAGAAATTGAAAGCTAGGTGTACTAAGTTTTTTAAGCATCATATAGGGAATGCCATCTAAGCCAAAAGCACTATCCTTTCTAGAAAAAACTCCAACTCTTGTAATGAGAAAGGCTTAACCATGAAGCTATCTGAAGAGTTTGTTGCAGTATTTAATGTAGAGAATTCAAATTTATTATTTACATATTGTACATTGAGTATATTTCTGCAAAAATTGGGGAATCCAACTGTCATCCTTATTACAGTAGGAATATGTTTTATTAAATTTGCGCATAAATTTCCAGATACTTGACAGAGGAGTGCAACGATGGAAGGAACTACACAATTCAACCCAGCTATTAGACCTCTCAGTTATCAAAGTAAGTTTTTTAAGAGCTTGTAGTCTTTTGAATTTAATGTAAGATTCATTTGAAGGATTATTTTTTAAGTTAATTATATGCTAATTTGGAATTCAAAACTGTTTCTGAACATTTTTTATTCCACCATGGCAAAGATATTGTTCTAAATGGTTTCCTAATACTATTGGGATTATGGAGACAAAGTTTTTGAGGGAAGAGACCTTTCAACGGCTGAATGCAATCTTTCGCAAAACTCTTCATATGCTTCCAAGGATGCATAGTTTTGTACCTGAAAGTTTGATAATAAAGAGTCTGCAATTTGAGTATACATTTTCCAATCTACTGATTTGAAGTTAGAGTAGATGGGCAAGTGTTTACTATCAATACTACAAGTTTGAACATTATTATTTACAATATTATTTACGTTGTTACAAATAAGTATTTTGGTAATTACAGGAAGGTGATAGCTGCCAAGTGGATCATTACGAGTATGTACAGACTAATCGCAACAAAGAGAAAGTGATGGAGAAACAAAAGATAAATCTAAGGCGTTAGGACGCCACGACAAAGAACCAACTGTCACCTCGTCATTGTTCAAAAGGACCAATCGTCTGCAATTTCCAAGATATCTTTACCTCTAGAATTAGTAGAGTTACATCCCCAAGATGTGTGAGGCGTTAAAATCACCAGCGAAGATTGGTGATTTTACTAAAGCATCAAGTTTGTGCTTGTCAAACGAAGGAGTACAATTTGTGGGACAATAAAAACTTACAATAGATATATATCTTTGCTATTTACAATTATTTTTACACATATGTTTTGAAAAAACTGTCAAAAGATATATCAATCTTTTGATAATTGAAACTGTCATGAATTAAAATAGCAACGCCATTATTTGATAATACTATTATTATTTCACTGACAATAATAAATTAGTTTGTTTGAAAAAAAAAAATTTCGTTCCTAGGAATTATTTGATAGTTTTATAATACTCCTATGAACTAGTGTCACAAATGTTTTCATTTATTGTCGTATTGTCGTCTCCACCCCGTGCACGTTAATTTTTAATCGGCAGCCTGAACACAGAAGATCCTTGCTTCGAAACCGAGGCTTATACAAATTTTCATCCAAACCTTTTTTGGCGATAAAAGGTAGCCTATGTCCTTTCCTAAGCTCTACTCTATCTTTGTACCAAATTTCATTAAAATTGGTTCAATAGTTTAGGCGTGAAAGCGTAACAGACAGACAGACAGTTACATTTGCATTGGAAAGGTATTCAGTTGATGTCGAGGTAATTCCTCGTACAATGGTGAGATGGCGCTGGCTTGCAGCGTAAGAGTTGATATACTAGGAGAAATTCGACGTTCCCACTAGTGACTCGGTAGCTCAGCGGTCAGAGCATTGGACCGGATATCCAAAGGTCGCGGGTTCGATTCCCGTCCGAGAACATGATCTGGTGCGAGTCGTATTTTTTCTAGTATATTATTTGGTATTATATAAAATCATATTAATTTACTAGTAAAGACCTATTAGTTGTATAATATCTCTGTTTTAACTGTAAAGAAAATTTATGTATATTATATTACTAGTATGGTATTTTTAATAAAAATAAAACGTTTTGTGAACTTATATTTATTTTACTTCAGGATCCTGATATATAGTGGTGGCCAGATAATTAAGGACACCAGTCGATTTTCATACAAACGAGGTAATTTTGAAGCCTTGGTTCTCCGCCAAGGATTGACCTGGCTGTGATCTGATGATGGCCATCCAGGGAGTGAATTGAGGAGATTCGGATCGCTATACACACCCAACTGATCTGATCAGTATTTTAAGAGATATAAGGATTTGTTTAGAATAACCGCGAAATTAGCATAAAAATGTATGGAAATCCTGAAACTGAAAACTCTGATCTTTATATCTCTTAGAATACTGATCAGATCAGTTGGGTGTGTATCGCGATCTGAATCTCTTCCATTCATTTCCTGGAAGGCCATCATCAGATCACAGCTAGGTCAATCCTAACCTCATTTGTATGAAAATCGATTGGTGTCCTTAATTATCTGGCCACCACTGTACATAAACGTAAATCTACCAATAAGCAAAATATTAAAGACTAAAAAAATAATGTGACAACCCTGCAACACTGACGAATGTCTAGACGATGGCGGCATTTCGCGCAACTTCAAAGGCGTTGTACCACTGTAAGTTTTTAAGTTTTTAAAACTGTGATAGTGCATTGATGCACAATATTCAATTATATACGGTAAAGCATACGATAAGGTTGATATTTAAGTGAGGTCCTCATTGAGGTGGGTCCCTTCATCCGTTACTTCGGCGGCGAGGTCTGCGAACTTCGCCACGTAGTCCACACTCGACTCCGCCATCAGAGAATGAAGATGTGTATCCACCTGAATTATAATTAAGAAGTTGAAAGTTATGAATTTACAAATATCCTAAAAACCATACATGCACCAACCCTAGCGTGACCACCGAAACACGTCATGCTCCCCGGCAACCCCTATGACTGTTATAACATTTTTTTTCAACCAACGCGATTGTACACAATAAGTTCTCAATTAGTACACCTTTAAAAAAAATGTACCTTTGTAGATTACAACGTACAGTTATTTGTATTTGGGGCTGCTGTAGAGCATCTCCCCAGCAACCCCATATTGAATTTCAGGTAATTCAGCGCAAATACTAAATATTCACTAAGTACTAGGTTATTTATAAAATGTACTATTGCTCAAAGGGAGTAAAACTATTCTAGTCACTTAGTTTCATTTAAAAAACTATATTTATTGTATTAATTACGCCTAATAAAAAAAGCAAATTCTATTTCAAGCCTTTCATAATACATTTTTTACAAGTACCCTCAATATTATGAATCTTTCGTCGTGCCGATTCTAGTGTTGTTTACTTATTATTATAAAGGAAAATATCATAACAGGTACCTAATTAATTAATATAATGATCTACAACTGTATTAATAGGTTTGCGAAAATACCTTCGTAGTTTGAGCAGCGCCTTTATATTATTTTGTATTATGAAAGGCTTGAAATAGAATTTGCTATTTTTTTTATAAGGCGTTGTTATTAATACAATAAATACAGTTTTTTTAATGAAACTAAGTGACTAGAATAGTTTTACTCCTTTTGAGCAATAGTACATTTTATAAATAACCTAGTACTTAGTGAATCTTTAGTATTTGCGCTGAATTACCTGAAATTCAATATGGGGTTGCTGGGGAGATGCTCTACAGCAGCCCCAAATACAAATAACTGTACGTTGTAATCTACAAAGGTACATTTTTTTTAAAGGTGTACTAATTGAGAACTTATTGTGTACAATCGCGTTGGTTGAAAAAAAATGTTATAACAGTCATAGGGGTTGCTGGGGAGCATGACGTACCGAAACACGGTAATGATATAGCGATTTATTGACACTGTCAAAAGACTATACATATCATTATCTATGTATCTTTTGAAACACGATTATGATATAGCGATGTATCAATACTGTGAAAAGACTAAAGATTTTGAAACACGATATGATGTAGCGATGTATCGATACTGTGAAAAGACTAAAGATTTTGAAACACGATATGATGTAGCGATGTATCGACACTGTCAAAAGACTTTTTTCTTAGAATAGAATAGATTTTGACATTTGGGTGTCGAAAAATCACTTTGAGAGCACGTAGCCTGCACACCACTTTTCGCAAAAAAATCTCCATTAAACTAAACAACAGGCTAGAAAATATTGTTTGAGCGATAAAAGTACCATAAAGCTATTTCGGAGTGCACTCAGAGATAATTCACAATTTCGTCTTTATTTAAGCACTATGACTTTTTTCCAATGGCAGCGCTAGTGTGCAGACTACGCGCTTTTAACCTTTTCACCGCCAACGTCGGCATATGACGTCATAAAAAAAAAGTGTCCCGCACGCCAACGTCGGCATATGACGTCGCCCAAATTAGATGCAAATTTAAGTATTCTACCAATCAGTTTAATTTTTTTTTTTGTCACAACATGAAGTATTCAGCCTTACTAATATATTTTCACCAAAAACACTAGAAATTATTGCATATATATTGCAAAATCTATTTAAAAATAATTGGCCGTAACCAAGCAATACAGTCCGAATGTCCTCGGCGCCAGCGTCGGGAGCTGCCGACAGCGACGTCACAGGTAGTGTTGTGCTAATGTGTTTATT
Organism: Catoptria pinella; assembly: GCA_963556745.1. Classification (NCBI taxonomy): domain Eukaryota; kingdom Metazoa; phylum Arthropoda; class Insecta; order Lepidoptera; family Crambidae; genus Catoptria; species Catoptria pinella. The sequence continues at coordinate 11,019,189 of OY750777.1, read as the reverse complement.
AAAAGGTCAAAGTTTATTTATCAATTAGCATTTGGTCTGATAATTACGTCGAAAATATGAAATAAAAATGTTTATGGATACATTACAATGTAACATGGACTATCACTTAGTAAATTCTCTGTAACGAAACAAAAATATTTGGTTTTAATTTGCAAAAGTCTACACTCGCCGATTATTTTAAATGGCTTTAGACCTTTGCGCCTATTGTTTTATGCAGGTGCAAGAAATTCTAAAGAAGGATTAGAAAGAACAATACGCTGGCACCGAGGCACGGCGTACTTTGATCAATTATTGCGAAAGAAAATAGATAATTTGGCCGAAATATTTTTATGACTGCCCATTGTTTTTAAAACAGCTGCAAGATTTTTTAGGCTGACCATAAAACAACAATGGGTACGTCGCGGCATCTATCAATACACTAAAATACTTTCACTTTTTATAAAATAGGTACCAACAAAACTGTTCTTAATATTACTTACGAAAATATTTAGGAATAAGTCAACAGATTTTCCTTCAATTTAAGTATACGATGCAATGATATTGAATAAAAAATTAAGTAGAATCAAAATAAAATTTCTATCTAATATTGAAAGCGCTATAAAGGCTATCTTTGTAATGTATTTAATTAATCATCACGCAATTACATGTCACGAGGAGAGAAAATAAAGTACCTACAAAAGAATGTTATAATTATTAATTAAAATTATGTCGATGTATTAGAGGAACATCACTATTGTTAAAGCACGCGGCTTATATAAAGTATGGTCCCTGTACGCCAACGACGGCAGCTCACGTCCGCCGAGGCGACGGGAAGCTTAACTAGGGACGTTCCATTTTCAATCACAATTATTTATTGTTTACTTGATATTTTGGTTGAATGTTAATTTAAACACACAGTTATTGCTGTGAATTGTTATGATTTACGGAATCTAATAATTGGATTTAAATAAATGCAAGAAAATTCATAGAATATGGGTAGGAAAAGGTAAAAAAGGGGTTGTCGATTGTAATCACTGGACATCACTATTTTTTGGAACCTGTTTTTATTGTTTTAGTGGCGTGGCGTGGGACAATAGATTTTTTTTTGCTATACTTGGCGGCGAAAAGGTTAAGATATCGAGTTTTGGGAGTCATGCTACGGGGTAAAGACTTAGATAAAGTAACATTTGCAAATCTTCGTTATCGCTTTGTTTCCGAAAGATGTATGGGAGTGACATAAGTCTTCGTTAACAATTGATTTTAAAACGTCAAATTCGATGTTTCGAAAACGGTAGAAAAAAGAAAGAAAGATTTACAAAATGTGAAGAGTCAAGAGACGAAGAGAAAACGAGACGTTCAAATGAATAAATATTTCTGAATGGACGTACCGATACAGGGTGAAGTCGTGCACCGTGCCCTCCATCAGCCCTCCGCGTTTGTGTAGTGTTATTGTGTGATATACTGTGTAGTTGTAGTGTAGTGTTATTGTGTGATATACTGTGTAGTTGTAGTGTAGAGTTATTGTGTGATGTACTGTGTAGTTGTAGTGTAGTGTTATTATGTGATATACTGTGTAGTTATAGTGAAGTGTTACTGTGTGATATACTGTGTAGTTGTAGTGTAGTGTTATTGTGTGATACACTGTGTAGTTGTAGTGTAGTGTTATTGTGTGATTTACTGTGTAGTTGTACTGTAGAGTTGTTGTGTGATACTCACGGCCAAGTCGGGCGGGGGGCGCGCATCGAGATGCGACAGGAAGCTGCTGAGGGAGAAGTCGTGCACCGCGCCCTCCATCCAGCCCTCCGCGTCGCGTAACAACCGCGACGGCGACAGCGACAGCGACTCGCCAGGGAGGAAGTCTGAAATTAAATTTGTAATATATTGCGTGAAAAACCTTGCAAATTGTGGCCCGCTATTTATTACTAAACAACATACGCCCGTAGCTTGACTAACTAAATTTTGCACTTTAAAGCTTAATATTTCGCAAACGGATCCCTGCATCAAAAAGTGGTTTTTACAAACCTATGATATTATTGAAACACCTATACAACGACACCCCACACTATGAGATTGATAAGGAAAATAAAAATCATCCCCTTTTTACATGTAGGGCAGGTACACTAAAAACATTTTTTTTTCCAGATTTTATTCTACCACATTTTTGGCGTAATTAATATACACATTCATGCTAAATTACAGCTTTCTAGGACTTAGGGCCTCTGAACTAAGCCGCGGACGGACGGACAGACGGACATGGCGAAACTATAAGGATTCTTTGTTGACTTGACTACCTACGGAACCCTAAAAAACAGCCCTTGACGTGTTTCTTGCCTGTTCTTCTCGTTGCAAGGTCTCTCGCTGAGGGCGCGCGAACCGATGGCGTAGCTTCTTTGACATTCACAAGTGCTTGTAACAGACTAGACTAAATTGAATAAATGACTTTTGACTTTGAGTTTATACTCAGACACCTCCGTGGTCGAGTGGCTTTGAACACCGGTTTTCAAGGTGTCGCCATCTCTGAGGTCCCGGGTTCGATTCCCGGTGGGGTCAATTTAGAAAACGAACTTTTCTATATTGGCTCAGGTCTGGGTGTTTGTGATACCACCGTTGTCTCTGATTTCCATAACACAAGTGCTTTAGCTACTTACTTTGGAATCGGAGCAATGTATGTGATGTTGTCAAATATTTATTTATTTATATATACTTACTCCCAATATCGGCGGCAGGCGGTTTTTCGCCGTTGGCCGCTGGCTCTGTTTTACTGGACGCGTCCGGCTTCAGATCTCTCACGTCTTCCTCCTCTATGCCATCTTCTTCAGCAAGTGATTCTGATAACAAGAACAAATTGACGACCAGGGGCCCTACCGGCTAACTTTTCGAACTTCGGCGGGTCTGCCGAGCTGCAACTTAAAACAGATAAATCAAAGTATGGAGTTTCGTATTGTACTATTCGCCGAAGTTATTTAGAAGATATCGATGTTCGTGTGACATCATGAATTGGGGTTCGCCATTTTGGCCAGATCGATTTATCTGTTTTAATTTGGCGCCCGGCAGACTTTCCGAAGTTCGATGCGTTAGCCGGTACGGCCCCTGATGCGAATTTTTTCTAGTGTATTATTTATTATTGTATAAAATGGCATTGTGAATGCTAAAATCTCAAATTAAAAAATGGCTGATAGCTTAAATAGTTACCGGGTATAGTTTCGGAGACTCCGTTGCCGGTCAGGGGGGAGATGGGGATCCGTCGGTCCCCGTCGTGGAAGTAGAATTGTCCATTCGACTCGCTCAGCACGTACAAAACTGACAAACTGATAACCAACAGAGAAACTCGTTATATTGTAATAGTGTGATAGTATATTTTCCTATAAGCAGACAATGTGTTCAATCTCAGAAACTGAACAGCTTTCTCGAAGAAGCAGGTCTTCATACAAATCAGCACTCTTAGTATAATTACCAAAACTCAATATAAAACATGTTACAAAAATACCGAATATGGTATATAAGGACCATCAAACTGATCAACTTTTAATATGGGACCAACTCTGAAATCGCGAAAAAAACATCAGCTGTTTCATACAAAAATTAAAATCGAAAATATCAAAATGTATGAAACAGCTGTTTTTTTTTCGCGATTTCAGAGTTGGTCCCTTAGTAAAAGTTGTTCAGTTTAGATGGTCCCTATATACCATATTCGGCATTAGGAATATTTTTATAACACGTTGACAATTATATATGACACTTAACTGTCAAAATCCATTGTCTTTTAACAGTTAAACCTGATAAATCGCTGTACCATATCGCGTTTCGGTGGACATGCTAGGGGGACAGAGTAATTTAAATTGAGTTAAGTATGGGGTGGCCAAAAAATTTTGAGACCTATATTTCTAGCGAACTAAAATCTATGGAAGCATTCCGCTTAAAAAACGGCACCACACAAAATTGCAACTAAGTGGGCGGGGTTAAAAAATGCTGGCATTTAGTTATGTGCTGTATACAGCACAAAGCGACTGAACACTGCGAACACTAATAGCGACCATAATCTGAATACTCATACATATTTTCATAGATACTTGCACGAAAAAATATTTAAGACTTATGATACGTTATCTTTGCATCTTTTTGCATTCTTTGCGTCTTTTACACCATTTGACTACACAGAACGTCATTTCTTATAAACTCTCTCTTTTCTTTAAAATAGAAACTGCAATTACTGTAAAGAACGCTAACGCCTGTCCCCGGGCGCGTGGCTGGCCCGACTAAATGCTGTGCAGGTTGTCATTTTTTATCCCCGTGGTGCCATTTTTTAAGCAATAATTACACTTCCTTAGATATTAGTTCGCTGTATATTTCTTAGAGAAAGTTGTTTAGTTCCATGAACTGAAAACACGTTAGTTAGTTCTATGACCTGAGAGTTTGAAAAAATCACTTTGTAGTTTTATATTTAATAACTCACTCTGAAGACGAAGTTGGTGGTGGTTTCGGCAATATTTTCTGTGGTAGGGGCGGCGAGTTGGGGACTATCTTGACAGGAATTAGGTCTGAAACGAAAAATTGTCCTAAAAATAGGCAAGCAGATTAAAGGTGATGGTCAGGCTAATGTGGTATGTTTTAAGCTTAAATGCTGAACTTTGCAAGCAATGATGTTTGTCTTCAATAAATGCAAAGGTTGAATAAAAAAAATTTGGGAACAAAAACATTATTTTTATCATAGAACTGATGTCTATCTTGAGAGATGATAAATATTATGAAAACGTCTCGGAGTAGCGATTGTCGCTTTATTATCGCAATCTATATGACGGACATCGCAATATCGCCGCGCGCATTATTCGTTGTACGTGACACACAGCTGTTGTCAAGCGCAGGGCCGACGCACGACCGTCAGTGGAATAAAGAATAGAAATAATTAGCGGGCCGCAATTTTTAGGGAATTCCGAAAATCTGATTATTTTATTTTTTAATTTTATCATCGAATATTAGATTGTACTGACTGCTGGACAGAGCTTGGGCAGCAACGGCAGTAATCGCTGCATCACTACGCGGCGGTCCGTCACCCGTGGGCGACCAGTACACATACCTTAGGCACGATCGGCAACTTTGCAGAAAAATCGTGTGCGCACGTATCGCCCGCCCCTACACGAACTAAGCGTATGTTAGTGACCGCGATTTTAACCTTAGCCCCACTAGCATGACCGACGAAACACGATATATATCGCGTGATATAGCGTTTTATCGACACTCGGGTGTCAAAATACATTGTCTTTTGACAGTTAAACGTAATAAATCGCTATATCGCGTTTCGGTGGTCATGCTAGGCTGGAGTCGTAAAGCGAAAGTGTTGTCAATAGTACATATTTTAACTGCTTTCAGATTGTACTGACTGCATCACCACACGGCGATCGGTCACCCGTGGTCGACCACTACACATTGTCCTAGCTACTTAATGTACACACGACAGCACGTCAGGTTATACAGTTAAACTGCGAAACCAGCTTTTATTATGTAGGGAATAAAGGCGGTCTCAAGGTCAACATGTATAGTCTGAGGTGCCGACGTGTATACTTAATATATATGTTACCGGCCAAACCCGATTTTCAGGACAAACTAGTTTGGCCTAGGTTAAACTAGTTCTTCCTATACGCGATGGGATTAACTTGTATAGCCTAGACCAAACTAGTTTGTCCTAAGCCCGATAGATTAAACCAGTTTAATCTAGGCCAAACTAGTTGATCCTGATATAAGCTGCGAGTGGTCTAAACATTAACCTAACCTAACCTACCTAGTGCATTTAAAGTTTTTCTTTGTAGCTAAACTGGTTTATCCTATCGGGCTTAGGACAAACTAGTATGGTCCAGGCTTTACCAGTTAATCCTATCGCGTTTAGGAAGATCTAGTTTAGCCTAGGCAAAACTAGTTTGTCCTGAAATCGGGTTTGGCCGGTAACATATATGATTGGTATCAGATGGTACTGACTGCTGGGCGGCGGCAGCTTGGGCAGCAAGGGCAGTAGTCGCTGCACGACGACGCGGCGGTCGGTCACCCGCGGCCGGCCGCGCCGCCACCGCGGGACGCCTTCTAAGCTCACGGGAGGGCGTTGCATCTGGTACAGACACATATTTATTTATTTCAAATAGCAACACTAACATTATGTTTATCATGCATTATTCAGACTCATTGAAACGACTTCTTATTAAATTAAGATAATATTGTAAAAAGACTTCCACAGGACAGGCACAGCCTAGTGTGGAAGACTTTGTAAATGATACACCAAATTATGTTATATATGTTATAGTATTTTTTCTTTATTAGAAAAAAATATTAGAAAAAATCGACTCACCCGTAGCACCGCAGACGGGACTTCTTTTCCAGTATTTTTTCTAATATTATTTATCTTAATATAAAAATAGCATTGTGAATGCGAAAAATCTAAATTTAAGAAACTTCTTATTTTTTTATCATTGAACGCGATCGTGATATTTCGGCATAATGTTATCTATCAGTCAGCTAACATTTATCGTTAATATTCCATTAGGTTTGTGAACATACAGATAGCAAGTGAAACTATCTCACCTCATTTTCAGGTCTCGGAGCAATCGGAGTGGGGTGCCTGAAAACCGGCGCCGGTTCGGGGGCCGGCGCCGGCGCCGGCGGCACGCACGCCTGCTGCTTCTGTGGACGTCGTTGTACAGTACAGACCCTCAGCTCCTAAAGAGCTAGGGAACATTAGAAATAAAACACTTTTTACTGATTACAGCGCGTATATTATTAATTCAGGTGTTGTTTTATAATTATTTAATAATATACGCGCTGTAACGTCCATTGTAAATTTGTCAGTTGGTGTGTTTTGTCAGTGAAATTACCGTAGATCGGCGGAAAATCGAAATAAATATAGTGTTTCGATACAATTACTGCACTGCACTGTATTATGAAATTACCGTATTTGTATGAAAACTTCTGCCATAGGCGGCCGTAGCAAGGTTAATTTTTGAACCCGATTACCGTAGAACACGTTAATTACCGTAGCATTAGCAACACTGATTCCGGTTATTCCGTGTCGGTGAGAGGGTCTATGTGTGCGTTGCTCGAGCGCACGTAGTACTAAGCTTGACTTCTGCCCTCTTTCTATTTTGTGGTATAGGATTGGTTTCCCGCCATCTTGCAGAATACACGATGAACTTCATCAACGCCTTAGAAAACTCTAACGCACTCACGACCAAGAGTGGAATAAAAAACTATCACTATAAAATGAAAATGGAAAACAAATGACTCATAACATAACAATGTCGCACCACCCTTAAGGTGGAATTCCGAGACGGGCTGCAGACTGCAACCGCACGTTCCGCTACACTCCAAAGTGAATGGTAATGTAATGGTTGAAAGGCTCAATTTGAAGTGAGCGGGGAAGTGTCGCGACAGCATAGAGACACTTGCGCCGCACACTTCAAATTGAACCTTTTATTCTTAACATTACCGTTCAATTTGGAGCGTAGCGAAACGTGCAGTTGCAGTCTGCAGCCTGTCTCGGAATTGCACCTTTAGTGTACCTGCCTTCGATGACTCATTTGTTTTTATCGATACTGGCGTTGGGCCCGTTCAACATGCTCTCCGCCCTAGGCGGGCTGAGGCCGAGCTATGATTTATGACCCCAACTGCACGGAGGAAAAAAACTATACTACAGAAGTCTGATGGCGATTTTAAACAATTTCCTTACCGGCCCCTGCCGCCGCTGCGAGCACACATGTCCGCAGTTGCAGCGAGCATTCGGCGTAGTGTTCGCGTTCACGTGAGTGTTGCCCGCTAAAGCTAGTAATCGCTTTAATCTGTTACAAAATAAAATTTCATCAAAGATAATTCGACCTTAATTAAAGACATCGTTAAAGGTCTTCAATATACGTGACAACACTGACAACGTGAAATGACAAGATACTACGTGTTAACGAATGAAACCAAAGTGGGAAAACCGTTTCTTCAGTCCATCAAACTGAACAACTTTTACTATGGGACCAACTCTTAAATCGCAAAAAAACAGCTGTTTCATACATTTTTATATTTTCATTATTAATTTTTGTATGAAACAGCTGATTTTTTTCGCGATTTCAGTGTTGGTCTCACAGTAAAAGTTGTTCAGTTTGATGGTTCGAAGAAATGGTTTTCCCATTTTGGGTTCATTTATTAACACGTTGTATATGTCTGTATATAGATTCTGTATGTAAAATGACAAGATTGAGTATTACCTGTCTCTTAGCTGGTTGAACCCATTCTGCTGTTGACTGGCCAGCGGCCGGTTGAACAATTTGCTGGCCAGTTTTAAAGTGCAACTAGACACTTTGTGGTCTGGAGATGACAGTTGCTCACCTAATCGACAAAATTCAATAAGAATTAATAACATTTAAAATATGCGATCGATATATGAACATTTAAACACAATGTTTTTGCGTAAAATCAAACAGCCTCGACTGAAACCTGACCGGATCCGGACCAGATTGCCAATCAAGCACGCCTAAATTTTTAACCGATTTCAAAAAAAGGAGGAGGTTCTATGTTCGTCTGTTTTTTAATTCGTGTTTGTTATACTATGGCCATGGGGTTGTAACTATAGCAACGGGGCCACCTTTTATAAGAACTGTGTCTCAGTTTTACTCCAGTCGAGCTCCGGTTGAACTTCGAAACCGGATTCGGGCTTTCGGCCGAGTTGCGGTTGGTGATTCGCTAACAGTTCAACCAGTGTTATTCATTATCATTTAGGATATGAGTATTTATACTTATAGCGCCAGGCCAAGCGATTGCGGAGGTTAAGCAACTACCGCAGGGGCTGGTCATGTGATAGGTGACCAAAAATTTATTATCTCGAGCTCCTCCGTGCTTCGGAAGGCACGTTAAACCGTTGGTCCCGGCTGTATTTGCAGTCGTTAACACCCACCAATCTGTATTAAGCCCGCGTGGTGGGTTATGACCCAACCTCTTTATCCACCCATACAGTGCCGGCGTTAGAGGGACTGACACCCTGGGCAAGAATATTTTGGCGCCCACTTAAAGAAATTAAAATCGAGTATTAATTTTTTTCTGAACCAATGTGAACGTGTATTAAGAATTCTATATTCCATCTTCCATCGAACGCTTAGCTATCCCCACCATCCACCACGCGTTCTAGTTTGGTGGGGGAAGTATCCCACCTCCACTAATCGCCCCCCCAAATTTGGCGCCCTGGGCCGTCGCCCCATCGCGCCCCCCCCTAACGCCGGCACTGCACCCATAAGGACAGCAGTGAGGACATTAAAAATGGTTGATGGTCAGTTTATACTTACTTTTCCTCTCATCGCCAGACATCCCGTCGTTGCTGTCCTGTCCATATGTGGTTTTAGGCGAGAATATATCTATGTCGCACTCCTTTACTCTTTCTGCGTCTTCTACAGGATCCACACATTTATCCGGAGTTTTTTCTACCTTCTCCTTCTTGTCAATGTTTTTGTCTCTCTCTGGCTCTAGTTTAGCAGCTTTAGGAGGCGGGGGCTGAGGCAAAGAAGGGGTGGGTTCTGCCCACCAATAATCTAATTCCAGTTTTGATCGGGCACCGAACTAAAAATTAGGTATTATTGTTTAAATTTGAGATTTTAGCATTCACAATGACTCAATGACCGAGTCACTGTGACACAAGTGACTCGATAGCTCAGTTGGAAGAGCATTGGACCAGACTACCAAATGTCGCGGGTTCGATTTCCGCCTGAGAATATGATCTAGTGATAAGTCAAATTTTTTGTAGTATATGATTTATTATTGTATAAATGAGGTATTATTTTACTATTGATGAAAGCTATACGCTCAGATTAAAATAGTCACAAGTGGAAAATCAATCGTAAATTACTAAATAGTAGGAACTGTAGGACCTTCGTGATACTTATTAGGAACACTAGAGGCCGACTAATAATAATTTAGCTGTACAACTAGTGATTAAATTGCTGACAATATTAAAATTGTTTGCAATATAATAAATAAGAATTAAAAGCTTTTTTTTGTAGGCAGTATATATTTTGTTTGCTGACCAAACCAAATGTCGAATATTCATTTATTTATATACAATTACTTATAGATTCTATTTATACTTACCATAAGGTACAAATCACCAATGGTGAGATCACCCGCGTCATGCTCGCTCCAGCCCTTCTTAATCTGCCGTATAGCCATGTCTACGTCGATGTCAGGTTTCGGTTCCTCATCCGTTTTCTGGTCTTCGGACTTGGCTTCTTCTTGGTCTTTGTCCAGAACTAACGTGTAAATACTGCCACCGCGCTTCTTTGGACGTATACGGAATTTTACCTGTGATATTATATATTTTATACTTATTTGTATAATAAGAAAGTAATGTCATAATAATAAACGCGGTAGCAAACGTAGGTATGTAGGTACTTAAAATAATAGCAACGTTATCAGATTTTGAAATATTTAAAACATACAATATCGATGGGTTGTGAATACTCGACACAAAAGGGCTTCGCGTACTGTAGCAATAAAAACTATTTTTTCAAAATAATTAGAATTTTATGTATGCAAAGTTGATTTTATATAAAGCAAAAAAAAAATCATTGTGAATGCTAAAATCTCAAATTTAAAACTTATATAGCTGTTTCATCTATTGTCAAAATATCTGGAAAGATATTTCAATTGAATGTCGAGGTAATTCCTCAAATTGATGAAATAACGCTGGCTTGCAGCGTAAGAGTGGGATATCCTAGAAAAGTTTCGACGATGCCGCTAGTGACTCGGTAGCTCAGCGGTCAGAGTATTGGACCGGACTACCAAAGGTCGCGGGTTTGATTCCCGCCTCGGACAATTCTGGTGACGAGTCGATTTTTTCTAGTATATTATTTAGTATTGTATAAAATTCGTCATTCAAATTCGATCACATCTCGTGTTATAGGGTACAAAACAGTATTTACGCTAAATACTAAGCCATCACTTCAAAAATATACAAACCTTAAGATTCTTAAACTTGGTATGTTTCCCATCCTTTTCATTCTTACCGTGATCGCTTTCATTATCCGTATCACTTTTATTGAATTTCTCATCGTCTTCCATTTCAGAAAAACTATCTTTCTCTTTCTCAGACATATCTTTATCTCGCTCTGCCATGTCCTTATCTCTTTCCGATATTTCTTTGTCCAAAACATCTTTGTCTCGTTCCGGCACATCTTGTAGCTCTTCGTCGGATGCTTTAATGTCTTTCTCGTCTTCCGTGCTCGGTTTGTCCTCGTCTTCCAGAATGTTCTTGTAGTTGGCCATTAGTTCTATGCCGTCTATGGCAGTTTCGTCAATGTTTATTAGTTTGCTTAGTTCATTGTCTTCTTTGAATTTCTTTGGTTCTACTTCTTTATCTTTGTCTGTGGCGCTGTCTTTTCTTTGGCGTTTGGGAGTGCGTATTTTAGCTGTGATAAAATGGTTAGTCATAAAGAGTCACAGGGGCTCAATTTTTTAAGGGCAGCGAGCGCTCTTTACTGGTAATCTTCATGAAGATGATCAGTAGTTGTCAGTGACACAAACTTTTCTAACCCAATAGCCAAAACTGGAACTAAATGTTATAACATATTGTTACCTAGGTTACGCCGTCGACTACATAGAATACAGCGACACCGTCACAGGATTAGGTAAGTTTGTGTGTTGTCAATTGTGACAATAAATGAAAATGAGTAGTAAAGAGCGCTCGCCGCCTTTCAGAAATAGGGCCCCAGGAGTATAGCAAAAGCACTCATTAAAATCGCATTATAAAGAATTCATACGTTATCTACTCTAAATATCGCATCTAAATCGATCAAACCGTACTGCAAACAAATGGGGACACGATGACTGCAACGGCCCCTAGCGGCTAGCAACTCGAGCGACCTAGCTCGTATGATTTTTTTTAAAAATTATGTGTGGTATTTTTTTTAACCTCTTGGTATTTTTTGGGACTTCTTTTACAGTGTGAAAACTGTGACAATGTTTCTCAAAGCGGCTAGATCGAATCTAAGGTAGCCGGGGGAGCAAAGAGTTCCGAGCCAGGTGTCATGTTAAGTCCCCAAGTTGTACCCTTAGTACTAGTTTATTTAAGTTTACGGGAACCATCTGGAGGCCGATTCTTGCGCACTGCGACATATCTCGAATTCGACATTATCTATAATCACAAATCTCTATTGAAAATGTCACTAAAATCTCTATTGCAAGAAACTTATTCTCACATCCGTATTCAAGAACAGTACTCAAACGTCCTTTGTCTATGCGAATGCACTGCGTTAAAATAAATCTCTGTGATTGGTTCATTTGTTTTACGTGTTACGTTTGATTGGTAGTTGGGACGCTGTGCGTCCGCGACCACTGTAAAATCACATAGTAATGTTTGTGAATACGGGTGTCAGTAATTTTCCTTGTTTTCGACATTACTAGTCGAATGACTTTGAAATCTCTATGATTTCTTGTCTTTTTCGAGATATTTCGAATTTGACACTGTCACGCGCCCGTGAATCACCGCATATAGTGCACATGTCGGTGAAACAATCGACGCGAGTAAAAGAGAAAGAGCGATTGTTTGAGATGACGGAGACAGTTTCCAAAACTGAACTAAACCAGAAAGCTGCATGTACAGTCACGTCTATAAATATGTATACAGTTTAGAACTTTTTCACTCTAAAAGCTAGATCACTTTTTTGAACAGAAATCAATGACAAAGGTCTAACTGTATACTTATTTTACATTCAAAGAGAAACATATCTTTTGGCTGGACAGTTGCTCGCTGGAGAATCTTAACGTTGAAGTATTTAATGTAAAAAGCGAGTACCTATGCCGAATTTTTTACTCACATCGATGCGAGGGATTCTTAGTAGAATCCTGAACGTACTCACATCGATGCGAGCGATTCTTAGTAGAATCCTGAACGTAGCGAGGGATTCAAAAAAGCGCCCTCACCGTAAAAATATTATTTTGCTATATTGATTATATACTGATTATTTTTCATAATTTTATATTTATTTTTTAATTGAAATGTCATTTTTTGGTTTTATTTACATAACTAATTTAATATCTTTTCTTAAATTAATTCTACTATATTTATGATTGGTATGATATAATATTATTTTTTTATGCATTAGTGTTAAGTATTTATTGATTACTAATATTATACCTATCATTCCATTTAATTGTAAATTGTTAAATGTGGGTAACTAATTTTAATTTAAAACATAAAATTGTTATTTACTACTTGATCGCTATCGTCACTTATGATTGTTGTTTTTATAGGTATATTTATTTTTTATTTTTTTCAGAAAATGCTGTATAAACGCAATGTTAGTTTTGCCTTTTTAAATAAAAAAAAATTATCTTTGTCGCGTTGCTGCGAGCACATTCGCTCTAAGTACGAAGTGAAGCTCAAATTCTGGCTGCTAGCTTGGAGCTCATTGAAGTAGGTATAAAACTAAAAAGTAAAAAAAAAACAGTTGAGAGTGCTCTCTCTTTTACTTACATCCGCCGTCCTTGTCGCGTCGCTGCGAGCACATTCGCTCCAAGTAGGAAGAGAAGCATATCTTCTGACTGGAGAGCTGTTCGCTGGGACTCAGAACAGGCAAGTGGATCTCAGCATTGGGCCCGGGGCCAAGGTGGAGGGCTAGCTTCTTCGGCTGTCTTTGTTCTGCATACATACAATGGCAGCATGACAGAAAATTTATCCTGCTTGGTGACGCTGATGTAGATGAAGACCTATTGTACGTGTGCAAATGGGTTATGTTCTCGGTTATTTTTCAATTATGTCTAAAAATGGTTGATAATAATAATTAGAGATTGAAGAAAACAAAAATGTGTTGGAAGAAAAATTTATATTTACTAAAAAGGCGCTTCCAACGTCCAAAAATTGATAGCAAACACGTAGAAAACAACAAAATAACAGGTCTACAACTACACTAGCGCCAAGTTAGCCGTAGTGCGCCGACTGGTGGGCGATTTGTGAATCAGCCAAATTATCTTGCTATTGTTGCCTTTTTGTTTTTATAACTAACTAACAATGTAATTAAATCTTGGAAATCAATTTACCTACTTCCATTTATATATTTATTAAGAAATATATACAAGAAGATCAACTTTTACTATGGGACCAATTCTGAAATCGCGATAAAAAATCAGCTGTTTCATACAAAAATTAAAATCGAAAATATCAAAATGTATGAAACAGCTGATTTTTATTTCGCGTTTTCAGAGTTGGCCCCATAGTAAAAGTTGTTCAGTTTGATGGTCCCTATATACCATATTCGGCATTAGGGGTATTTTTGTAACACCTTGTATATACGGGTCGAATTGAGTACCGGGAGGTACTCATTCCTCATTCCTTTTGAAGTCGGTAAAAAGAGTAAGAATTTGATTATTTAAAGATTATACCGGTTGCAGACCAAGAGCTAAGCTAAGATAGATTAGCTTAATTTTCATAGCTGAGATAGTTTTTCTTACTTGTGAGCAGACCCCAAACTATGTCACAAGTATGAAAAACTTACTTGCCGTTGCGTACGCGTAGATATAATATAAAAAGAGAATCTGACTAACACCCGTATTCACAAACAAGACTCAAATGGCCCTTTTGACTATGTGAACACACTGCGTTTAAATAAAGCTCTGTGATTGGTCCGTCTGTTTTACGTATTACGTGCGATTGGTTCGTGGAACGCTGTGCGTCCATGGGCACTGTGAGACCATAGTAATGTTTGTGAATACGAGTGTAAGTAGCTGATTGACTGCCTCACGTTTTGCACAACAACCCCTTTTAAGAGGCTGACATGAGCCAACTAGCGCCGCCAGTCGATTTTATTTTATTTATTTTAAATAAGCCCAATTTCTGAAAAAAGGAATCAGTCAAGGTCTTGTGAATGACGTCTAATGTTTATTGAATAACGTTACAACATTACAAAATGCGTGCAATAGTTTAAAAACGGGTTTGAACCAACAGTGGCCACTTTTAACAAAATCGCATTTTAAACTGTTTGAATGCCTTTTCAAACTGTGTAAAATTATTCAATAAATATAAGACGTTATTAACAAAACCTTGACGGATTCCTTTTTTAAAGAAATTGGGCTTATTTAGAATAAATAAAATAAAATCGACTGGCGGCGCTAGTTGGCTCATGTCAGCCCCTTAAAGTACTAAGAAAGCATTTTTGAAAATTTCCCATCAGATATTATATTGATTTACCTTCAACAATAATCCTGTCAGTTTCCAGGTGTAACGTGTCTTCCAGGTCTTCTCTCACGTCGTCATTGTCTTCGCACGGTCTCTGGTTCGGTTCCTGGTTTTGATCCTCGATGTCTTTACTTTCCTCATAGTATTTGACATCTGTTGCACATTCTTTCGTTTCGGGCATGTAGTATGACTATATTATGGTGAAGGATTATTATTATTAGATATAAGTAATAAGTTAATATTATCTGCCTGAAGTCCTGAAAAAGCTTCTGCAGAACCACCGCCTTGGGGAATAGTGTAACAACCCATGAAGGGCGTACATGAAAGTGGAGGATGCAACTCGCCGAGGACGACACCGTGGTGGAGTCCGCCGAAAAACTGCCTGCTGGGTCGCAGCTGAAGTGGTCAAACTGAAAATCTCGACGACCTCCGTGGTCGAGTGGCTTTTTACACCGGTTTTCAAGGTCGCCATCTCTGAGGTCTAGGGTTCGATCCCCGGTTGGGTCACCAACCACACCACCACCGTTGTCTCCGATTTCCATAACACAAGTGCTTTAGCTACTTACTTTGGAATCGGAGCAATGTATGTGATGTTGCCATTCTGCTTAAATAAAGACGAAATTGTGAATTATGTCTCTCTGTAGTGCACTCCAAAGAAGTTTTGTGGTACATTTTATCGCTTAAACAATATTTTCTTAACGAAATGTGGCCACTTTTAGCAAAAAAAACTGCATTAAACTAAACGACAGGCTAGAAAATATTGTTTGAGCGATAAGAAGTACCACAAAATTTCTTCGGAGTGCACTACAGAGAGACATAATTCACAACTTCGTCTTTATTTAAGCACTATCGACCTTACCACAAAAGATTTTAAAACACTGTTTAAATGTCATGCTGTCTCGCTCAAACGATATTGTCAAAAAAGTGACAGCATCGCATTTAAACAGTGTCTAAGTTAAACATTGTTTTAAAATCTTTTGTGATAAGGCCGTATGATTTTTTTCCAATGGCGGCGCTAGTGTGCAGCCTAAGCGCTCTTAAGATAATCACATTCATAATGAACACGTATAATAGCACTCGATATACCGTCCGATTATCATCAATCAGTGATCATTGTTGATGGCCGGTGTTACGTTTATGTAAGTGCAGCAATTATGTGATAATTAATTAATCACGTACTGTGTTATTGTCATACTTTTTGTCCTAACTGTGGTCACGTTCACGTGCAGTGAAATATATTGCTAGATTACAATGAAAGATGTTAATTATGGTGTTTTTGCAGATAGATTGACGCTGGACGGCCGCAGGCTAAATGGGGTATTAAAAAGACAATATCGTATAATTATAAATCATTTACTGATTGATTAATACTACTTTAAATTAAACCCCAAAATGGTAACATTGATTTATGAAACATTTGCAATATATTTCGTAATGGAATCAGGGGCCACAGATTTGAGATCGATAGAAAAAGGAGCTCTTGTGTTTTTATTAAACATCATGGACATTATTGCTACAAAACTTATGTGAAAAGATGACGTATTCACTACTTAATAGGAATCTGACGTACAGGCAGACAACAGCTGCAGAATTACAGCTAGTGTCGATCAACGTCGACGGCTGAGTGTTGATTTCAAGTTGGATGATCGTCACTTATGGGGTCCAGGTCTTGAAAGGGGAGGAAGGGGTTCTGAAAATATCTGGTGTTTTTATTTTTTATGTGGAACGCGCGATTTTTTATCCGATTCTGCAAAAAATAGACGTGATTTTAGGGGGTAGTCTAAAACCTTAATAATAAACAATGGTCACCCATTCTGATGCCGACCGAGAGCCCGCCGCCGCTCCGACGTTATTCGACAAGCAAAATGCTGGTCGCAAAGATGTTAGAATTAACATGCTAAATTAATCAAAGGATACGTGCGGCGTCCATCTTGCGGCGAGCGCCACTATAAAGGCTCGCAGTGTCGTGCGCAGCGGCAACGCGACCTGCGCGCGCGGGTTGTGCGCGGCGGCCTGCACGCGCGCCCACGCGCACGCGTCGCGAGCGCGCAGGTACACGCCCGCGCGACCGCACACGCGAGCTCCGCATGCACGCTCTATGATAACCATAGACACATCAAAAATCTTAATATAGCATCTTTAATTTGACCATCACAATGTATGACCATTATATTTTTTGGTTCCAATAAAATTGTATTTCTTAGGAGGTAAATTAAAATAATCACTAGTGATGGTTATCATGTACTGCAGATTGCCAATTGAAATTAACCAATATTTTAAATTAGCGCGCGGGTTGTGCGCACGCGCACACACTCGCGAGCACGCAAGTACAAGTACACGCACCGCAGTACCGCACACCCGCTGTCTGGTTGAGTATTTAAGAAGCTCATCAAGTGCACGTGCGTACACGCACATTCTCCGCCCTCTCGTTCGGTCGTGCAGACTAGCACGCTTTCGTCTCGCATAATTTCCCCGGAATCACGCGAAAATAAATCAATCAAAACACGCACTTTCAATCACAATAAAAAGAAGTTGTTATATTAAGCAACATACCCGCGATCTGGTTCAGTTTTCTGAGCGCACGACAAGCAGGCGTACGTACACGCACGTTACGCCCTCTCGCTCGCACCAGCATACTTCCATCTCGCACCATCTCACCGAGACGCGCGCAAGTCTTCTCGCTCACACTAGCTAACTTCTTGCGCAGCTCTCCGTAGTTGATCAGAGCGTATAATTCTTGAGCCACTTTCTTTACATCTGGCAATGTCAGAACATAGTCAAGCTTTTTATTATTACTTGTGCTGTCTGAGCAAAGAGAGAAAATTTAATTTAATCTGTGTGCATTATTTTTTCCGTACAGTACAGTGCGACAAAATTAAATTGGCATCCAATGGTGGCGCAACTTACCTCGTTAAATTAGTATTTTATTAAAAATTGACCCTAATTACATCTGTCAAAATTAGTTCCTGTTCCTACCGCGAGTCAATTTATATTTGACGCACTGTATACACTTATGCTGCTTTTTCAAATTGTAGCATACATTACAATGAATTGAGTGCCAGCATACAGGAGTACAATCCAAAGTTTGAATCCAAACTGCAGTAAACTAGAGATGACTTTCACCGACTAACCGTCTAGTCGGTTACAAATAGGCCGACTATTGGCCTAGCCGACTATTGCTTTCTGTAGAGTTTGGTATAACATCGTCTTCGTATTTTTTATGTCATATAGATACCTACCTAATATTAGTCATGATTACACATAAAAGCTTTATAAGTCTTTTAAAGGACCACAAACCTGATTGAAAAATGAAAGAAAAATGTGATTTCAGTCAAATGTCCTGCGATCCTGACAGAACTCTGAAAGGGACTCCGAAACAGTTGTGGCACCCATAAAGACTTTTACTCGAGGCACTGAAATCTATAACACATCAAAATCCCAGGACATTAAACTGACACCACATTTTTCTAACTATAGGTTCGGGGTCCTTTAATTTTGTTTGTAATCTAGTTAGCTATTATTATTAAAATTTGAGAAATAATAAAATAAATTATTTTATTAATTCTCAAAATTCGACTCAAGGAAACTTCCTTATTGTGCAGTTCCTTATTGCTTATTTACAGGGCCAGTACTCACTTTCATCAAAATGCACATGCTTCGAAAGCTTATGCCAAGTCCTGTAGTAGAAGTGGCTGACTTGGGTCTTCGTCTTCAGATTCACATCTGGCATTCCCTTCTTCTTCATCTTGGCACAGATGTAAGCTGTGATGGCATCGAAGTCTTTGCCGTACTCGTTTAAAGCCTCGAAGAATAAACTCTTCTCATCAGTAGACCAGAGCGCTTTCGGCATCCGCTGCTTCACAGTCGGGAACTTGAGGAGATCCTTGGGATCGTCTATCTTGTTGGGAGTGTCGCATTCTGTCAGTTCTGGAAAAAATACCATTTCATATCGTCGCCAAAATATATTTTTTTGGAGTATAGATAAAGGTTTGGAAATGTGATGAGCCCAGTACAACTGTGTAGACCGCAACTCCGCCTCTCAACAGGTGCTGTTACTGGTCATGGACAATTTAACAGACAGCCCCTATGCAGAGATTGCATGGAGGAAGAAACAGCCGCCCTCGTACTGCTGGAATGCAGAGGGGTGGCCCCCTACCGGGCGAGGTACCTCGGCTCGCCGAGCAGCGTTCAGGAGGCGATCACTAATGTGAAAGCGCTTGGAGCGTTCCTGGCTAAGCTGGGCTGGCTGGAGTGATCCGGCCACACACCCTCCATACGCAAAATAGGCGCAAAAGACGTCGAGTTGCGAAAACCGCCCGTATTTCTTAGAAGAAGAAGAGAGAGCCCAGTAGCTCAGGGTGATCGGCAGATTCACTGCCCGAGGCTGTCGTCGTTGGTGACACCTATATCTTGTACTATACTAGAGATAAGTTATATTGAAAACACAAACCCACCGTCTGGCTGTCCGTCAGGCCTCTTGCCTCGTTTGTCAGCAGGCGGCTCCAGCTTCAGTTTCTTGATGACCCTCGCGCTGGTTCGTTGCTGCTGCTGAGTGGTTAGAGAGCCCAGTAGCTCAGGATGTTCAGATTCGCTGCCCGAGGCTGTCGTCGTAGGGGACATGGCTGCATCCTTCACTGCTGTGGTCGCCTGTTAAGTTACCGTAAAATAAATTAATTAGACAGTTGCACAATGGAAAGTACACTAGGCCGCAAAGAAACTGGACCACCTCATTATTTTCATACAAACGAGGTAACTTTGAAGCTGTGGTTTTGACCGAGCTGTGATCTGATGATAGCTATCCAGGGAGTGAATGGAGGAAATCCAGATTGCTATACACACCCAACTAATCTGATTAGCATTCTAAGAGATATAAGGATCAGAGTTTCCAGTTTTCATACATTTATATGCTAATTTCGCGGTTTTTTAATCATATCCTTATATCTCTTGGAATGCTGATCAGATTAGTTGGGTGTGTATAGCTATCTGCATCTCCTCCATTCACTCCCTAGATAGCCATCATCAGATCACAGCTAGGTCAATCCTTGGCGGAGAACCAAGGCTTCAAAGTTACCTCGTTTGTATGAAAATAATGTGGTGACTCGGTTTCTTTGCTGCCCAGTTTATATAAGTAACGAAAATAAATAAAATTAACCGACATTAAAATTTTGTAAACCATTTAGAAGACCTGGTACCGGTACTTGAAATAAAATAAATATAGTTCATACAATTTGTCACTTTTTTTCAATATTTGTCATTTTATTCAATAACTTATTCTACTAATTAAAACACCTATAGCTATACATGCGTAAATAGTTAGTGTAGTTATAAATACGTTGGAGTCCAATTTTAGTTTATTACGAGTTTGAAGGTCGATCTGTGTTTTGGAATATTAAGTATGTTTATTTTTATGGACTATAATTTCAAAATCATACTAAAATGTAGCTCAATTATTATGAAAATTGCAGCAGGCAACGATACCCATTAGATTTTAACTCTTGAATAATACCTATATATGTAAGGGCATATTCACATTGGGAGACAAATAATCAGTAGAACAGATACCAAGTAAAACTTTCACAGACCTTTGGGACCTGCCTCTCTATTGAAATGAGCAACGTTGTATTCGCTTGAAAGTTATTAAAAGTTTAATAGGCAATAAGTACTCTATAAAATTACATCGTAAGCTTATAAAAACCTACGCGGACCAATAAGAGGTTTTAATAAAAAAGGCTGGTGTACGCAGTGAGAAAAACCGCCGGGCATGTATGAAAAGATTGATGGATATGAATGAAGCAAAATAAGTGTGCAAGGTTCGTAGCAGGTATGCATGTATGTAGGCTTATCAAATTCATACAAACATTGATATTTGCGACAGGTGATTGTATCTTCTATTGGTTATTTTGTTAAACCTTACACTGGCGTTTGCGTTTAAACGAATAGAGCAGAAAGATAACTTTTGCTAACTTTCTGAATTCACAATGACAAAAAATGCTCATGATGTGTCGCTCATTCATTCATTAAAAAAAAGATATGTGTGCTGTAACTTACATTAATACACTGAAATTTTATAATAACTTTTGCTAAGTATAGCAATCAATTAATTAAATTAAAGTGATTAAATTAAACGAGACATATCGAAACTAAACGAAACGAGACATATCGAAACTAAACGAAACGAGACGTATCAAAACTAAACGAAACGAGACATATCGAAATTAAGAGAAACGAGACGTATCGAAACTAAGAGAAACGAGACATATCGAAACTAAGAGAAACGAGACGTATCGAAACTAAGAGAAACGAGACATATCGAAACTAAACGAAACGAGACATATCGAAACTAAGAGAAACGAGACGTATCGAAACTAAGAGAAACGAGACATATCGAAACTAAACGAAACGAGACGTATCGAAACTAAACGAAACGAGACATATCGAAACTAAACGAAACGAGACATATCGAAACTAAACGAAACGAGACGTATCGAAACTAAACGAAACGAGACATATCGAAACTAAGAGAAACGAGACGTATCGAAACTAAGAGAAACGAGACATATCGAAACTAAGAGAAACGAGACGTATCGAAACTAAGAGAAACGAGACATATCGAAACTAAGAGAAACGAGACGTATCGAAACTAAGAGAAACGAGACATATCGAAACTAAGAGAAACGAGACGTATCGAAACTAAACGAAACGATACATATCGAAACTAAACGAAATACAGTCGAAAAATTAACTTTTTTGAAATGATTGTCGTAGTATGTAAAGGCGAAAGGACCTAAACTGTAATAAAATAATATCTTGATAGCAAACAAATAAACCAGCTTTCTGGCTAGACGTGTGGAAGAAATCGTAAACAACGGAGAATTTAGAACGAAGGCGAAGACTAATAATTAATTAATGATTTAAATTAAAAATAACACCGTCTTAATCAACACACATTCGACGTGTTTTAAAATTGTTTGGAGAAGCAAGGAATGGTTTGTACTCCGCACATCAAATGTTTAAAAAACCTAATGGTCATTGAAAATTGCCCTAATCAAGCTTGGATGTTGTGCAATGTTGACACTGAAAAAATATTAAATCATTTACTTTTCTGCCATAGAGGGTTAAGTACTATCATACTAAAAATCATGAAAGAGTATCTCATGATAATAAAATGTTCATTTTTAGTTATATTTTTTCTGACATTTTTCTCAAACATTGATGCTACATATTGGAAAGCATATGCGACTGTGGTAGGTAATTGATAGCAAAGTTGATAAATTCAAAATTTCTAGGGACATGTCTGTTGTTAAATGTTTTTTTTTATCTCAGCCTCAACTTGTGCGTTCTGGAGGTTATCCCGTAGAGACCCACTACGTTCATACGTCAGATCGATATATATTGAAGCTGTATAGGATACCACGAGGGGTGAAGGAATCTAAAGAAGTCATTGGTAAGAAGAAGGCGGTTGTTCTGGTCCATGGTTTAATGGGGAGCTGCGACAATTACATCATCATGGGACCTAATAAGAGCCTTGGTAAGATTTGGAGCTTTAAGTACATCTTATGCAATTTTAAGAGAAGCCAGGGGCCGTACCGGCTGACGCATCGAACTTCGGAAAGTCTGCCGGGCTTCAAATTAAAACAAATAAATCAAGCCCCAATCGGGCCAAAATGGCGAACCCCAATTTTCATGATGTCATGAACATCGATATCTTCTAAATAACTTCGGCGAATAGTACAATACGAAACTCCTTACTTCGATTTATCTGTTTTAAGTTGAAGCTCGGCAGACCCGCCAAAATTCGAAAAGTTCCGGTAGGGCTCCAGGTACCAAATATGGTACCTGATTAATATTAATGAATATTAGTCTAGTAGTCAGGTCAGTATACTATACCTACTAGTTGTGTCACGATGCTGTTAGCCGTTTAGTAATTTGGACTCCGCTTCCTGTTATTTTTTTTGGGATTGAAGATCTGTTTTTTTATTTTGCTTTAAGCAGGTATAATTATCATTTTTGAATAGATTTCTGTCCGTAGAAGTTGTGACTCAATCAATACTTTAAAGGATTAAATGAAATAAAAAATAATGATTTTCTATATTTATTTGATTATGATACAAACTGAAGCCATGATTGGGCAATCTCCTTTAAAAAAATAAAAACATGAGTAATTTTACAAACATCAGCAACTCTCACTAATGTTGATTGTGCTGTCACTTTAATTATAGATTGTATCAAAATGTTGCAGAATAATAAATTATTAGTCCCCTTTGCTTTCCTAACATTTATTTTTCTTATTATGACTCTTTTTTCAAAGTTCAGGTATTATAGCAAAAATACAAGAATTTTATCGCATCTTTTTTTTAAATTCCACACTTGTTTTTAAAGTCGCAAAAATGTATTATTAACAACCCTTAATGCTATCTAACGCACAAGAAATATCGGGAGCTCCATTCCGCTTCTTGTATTTCTTGCAATAAGAAATATAGCGAAATAAAGCTTTTTTTAGCTTTCCTTCTCGCGGACGCCGGATACGATGTGTGGCTAGCGAATCTACGAGGCAATCTCTACACATCCCATGAACGGTTGACTAGAAAGGATCCGACTTTTTGGGACTACAGGTATCTTAATAATTTATATGTATAGATTGTGCAGTTCCCCATAGATATTTTATGCCTCATTTACACGCTTGGCAAGTCTTGACAAGCATCCACAAACACCAAGCGTGTGAACGGGTGTTTGGCTTTGCTTGCGTGGGCTTGGAAGAGCTTGTCACCGATCCGGGACCGTGTCGGTTTTTGAACATAGATCAAAGGAGCTTGCGGCAAGCGCATGCGACTTTTTTACGTTGGCGCGTGTTCAGTGTCGCTCAACTTTTCGCTTCTTTGTTTTTGTTTATATTTAAAATGTGTCAATCCAAAAGCAATAGTCGACACAACTTGCTTGCTAGCTTGGCTATCCGGAACACTAACGCACTCGCAAGCGTGTAAATGGCATCCAAGCGTTTGTCAAAGTTTGGATCTTGGATCTTGTGAACGCTTGCCAAGCCTTTGCAAGCGTGTAAATCGGACATAAAACTGTTTGAGTAGCGTAAATCAAACTTCTTCACTGTCATACTTTATTGCTGTACCCAAAAGTTGTGTCAATCTTCCCACCAGTTTCGATCAGCACGGCAAGTACGATGCGCCGGCGTTTATCGACAAGATCTTAAAAGAGACTGGGTTACCTCGTATCCTGTACGTCGGCCACTCTATGGGTTGCACTACCTTTCTAACTATGATGGCGCAGCGTCCAGAATACAACGACAAGTTGGTAGCTATGATTGCCCTCGCACCTGGAGCTTATATGGACAACGTTAAGGGCTTGTCCGACTACTTGGGGAATAGCCTGCATTTGCCAGTCAGTATTGCAATGTGTTTTAAATTATTTTACACTAATCTCATAATTTATTGACCTTATAACATGAAAGGGGCTTAGAGTATTAATATTTTATAAAAACGCTTTCCAATTTGAACAAATAAAAATGTATGGCCGAAGTGTATGTAAGCGCATAACTTTAGAACTACTGCACCAAATTAGATATTTCTTTGTTGTTGTGTTTGTTATTATTAGGACAAGGATTGAATAAAAGATAATTTAAAAAAATGTATGGAAAGACATAAAATTCTATTTTTATTGCATAAATTTTTCATATATAAGATGAAAATAAAATCAGTTTATTTCTGAAATACACTCATATAAGATTAGTAACATTAAACCTTTTAAGCTATGTTATCATTCCTATTCATATTCATAAGTGGTTACTATTGAACCACTATTAAACTCGGTACACAGAAACAAGGTGGGGGTCTGGTAGCTTATTTTTTTTAAAACTTTATTGTGTTGAATAATTCCCAAAGCCATTTTTTTTTTCAAAGACATTTTTGGCAAAGCATGGTATCAAAGGGCTGATGATGCCACCGAACATCCTTGAATTATTGAGTGACTTCTGCATGGCAAGACAGTTTAACAATGAGCTCTGCATGGTAATGGCCTTTGCATGCGTTGGCGAGGACTACGAGCAATATGTTTGGGTAAATTAAAGGCGATTTACTTTTGTCTAACTAAGGTATTAGTTATTTATCTGAAGATAACGAAACATTGTTTGTAGTACTTGCCATATTTGTCTGTCAAATGTCCGACCAAGTCCAACTTCGAGAAAGAGATTTCTCGTCGAATCCAACTGATAGCATTCGATAAGCTTCGAAAAATCTTCGCGTCCAACTTATCTCAGTGTCTCAAAATGAAAGTCTATAACCAGTATGTGTTGTCAAAGATGACTTACGGCAGTGAAACGTGGTCGCTAACTGTGGGATTCATAAGAAGACTCAAGGTCACCCAGCGTGCAATGGAGAGAGCCATGCTCGGCGTTTCCCTACGTGATCGAATCAGAAATGAGGAGATCCGTAGGAGAACTAAAGCAACCGACATCGCTCGAATAATTTCTCGGCTGATGTGGGCGGAACACACCACTAGAAGAACCGTTGGCTGTTGGAGCGGAAAGGTTCTGGAATGGCGCCCGCGCACCAGACGACGCTCCGTGGGTAGGCCTCCGACAAGGTGGACAGCCTATCTGGTGAAGGATGCGGGAAGCCGCTGGATGCGGGCAGCGCAGGACCGATCACTGTGAAGATCCTTAGGGGAGGTCTATTCTCAGCAGTGGACGTCGTGCGGGCTGATATGGTGATGATGATGATAAATGAGAAGCGCTCATGGCGGAGCTTGACAGACTGATTGTACTTGATCACGTTTGTTAATCAACGCTCGGTCCGGCCAGGTGTCGGATGGGTGGCCGTTAAGTGGTATTACAACTGAGCGCTTCCGTGCTTCGGAGGGTACGTTAAACCGTCGGTCCCGGCTGTTGTCATATGATAACAGTCGTTAAGCCAAATTAGAGGCCTTACAGGCGGCTTGATAAACTCTAACACCAGAGGTGGCCAGTAATCCTCATAAGATAATAATAATAGATGATGAATAGCCGTCAATAGATAATAAAAAAATATGCATGTATATTTTTGTGTGTCTTCACAGGAGATGACTAAGATATTTTTAATGAGAGTTCAACCAGCATCAATTCAGCAAATGTTACATTTCGCGAAAATTGCAGTAACAGGTAAGTACCTGTCTATGAAATTACTAAAATATGTCAAAGTTGTAAGTAAATATATTTATTAAAACTTCAAAGATAGGTTCTGTTTTGTTAAAGCATGAAAGCAAACTATTTTAGTAGCGATTGAAAGTGGCTGACAATTATTTTATTTTCCTTAATTTTAATTTGCATTTCTTGGCAGTACTCACACTTAGGTAATATAATGTAAGAGAGGATTAAAATGTAGATGTCATTACAAACATTGCTTTGATTCCAAAGTACTTAGAGCACTTGTGTTATGAAATGATTTTCTGTCTCTGATGAGACAACGGTGGAACTCTACAAACACCTAGACATCAGCCAATATAGACAAGGTCGTTTTCTAAATTGACTCACCCGGAGATCGAACCCGGGACCTCAGAGATGGCGACACCTTGGCGCAACTTATATTACCAAGCACACTTAGAATAATAACAACCTAGAACGATATTATAGTTACTTACAAAGCGCACTGTCAAAAGTGAGGCAAAAAATACTGAGCCAAAATGGCTTAGTTTTCAAATTTGTATCCTTCATACGTTACCACTAAGTTCGTTAAGTTACCTATAAGAACGAAATAGTTTCAATTTCTCTACCTTTAGAGGATTAGTTAATATTTTATTGGATTAGCATTTTGGCTCAGTATTTTTTTGCCTCACTTTACATACAAGGATTCGGCTTCTTCGGCTTCGGCACAGGATCAAACCCAGTGCTCGTAAGAAAATGCAAGAAATAAAATTGTAATTTTCAAGTATTTCAAATAAAAATTAATACTTTTTTACGGATTATAGCGCGTATATTATTAATTCAGGTGTTATTTTAGAATTAGCGCTGTAATCCATAAAAAGTGTTTTATTTCTAATGAACTATACGCGCGAAAGTCTTAGAAGGGTAAAATGAATACTATTGTGTTTTACAACCTTTTCAGGAGTGTTCACTTCTTGGGAAGACGGGTTCGACGGGAGAGTGAAGCCTCACAACCTATCTAATGTTAGAACGCCTGTCTCTGTGTGGTATGGAGAGAACGATCAACTAACTGAGAAATCTGTACGTACATAAACTCCATTTATTTAAGAGAGCCTTATTCACTAAACGAATAATATGGCGTCATGTGTGTCATAGGCGAGATTACAAAAGCCAGAGCGTTTCGGCCAAGTACCTGGCCGAAATCAATTTTATATTTAAACGCGAAGAATTTAAGGTTCAAAATAAATTGCAGATTTTTGACAGTTTTGTATAACCCGACGTGCTGCTGACTGTACATACATAGTTAAGTAAGACATGAAA
Organism: Catoptria pinella; assembly: GCA_963556745.1. Classification (NCBI taxonomy): domain Eukaryota; kingdom Metazoa; phylum Arthropoda; class Insecta; order Lepidoptera; family Crambidae; genus Catoptria; species Catoptria pinella. The sequence continues at coordinate 10,991,584 of OY750777.1, read as the reverse complement.
TCGTAACAACACGCGACTCGGCCGAACCTCTCTGGGATTTAAAGTTGTTTGTTCCAACTCAAAAAGTCTGTTGATTTCATCCAAGTACCTGGCCGAGTTCAACAGGCTTTTGTAGTCTCACTTTTTTTTAAAACTTCACTCTAATAATCTGTTGATTTCGGCCAGGTACATGGCCGAAACGCTCTGGCTTTTGTAGTAAAAAAATCCACTACAAAAGGGCCAGGTACATGGCCGAAACGCTCTGGCTTTTGTAGTAAAAAAATCCACTACAAAAGGGCCAGGTACATGGCCGAAACGCTCTGGCTTTTGTAGTAAAAAAATCCACTACAAAAGGGCCAGGTACATGGCCGAAACGCTCTGGCTTTTGTAGTAAAAAAATCCACTACAAAAGCCAGAGCGTTTCGGCCAAGCACCTGGCCGAAATCAACTGGCTTTTGTTATCTCGCGTATCATAGATAGACCATAATATTGTATTATTATGTACCTACTAATTTAAAATTTAAAAGAGTAAAATAATAAGATAAATGAATGAAATAGATCCAATAGTTCCCAGTGGCGAGGGGTGAAATTATGGCGAAGGTAGGTCTCGGATAAAAACCGGATAAGTGCGAATCGTACTCGCCCACTGAAGGTTCCGTACAAATAATAATATATTACGAATGAGTTACATAGACCTACGGTACGAGTACTTGGTATATAGAAGCATGGACCAAAGACACAGAATATTACCAGTACGTAGGTACATTAGTACTATTATGTATTCTGTGCCTGTAGCGCCAAAAATGTTGGAAAGTTAAGTAAGCAATAATGCTATTGTCTGAAAGGTATTTATCTTCATAAAGCCTTATTGATTTTGGGATTGTTTGAATCAGGCATATAAGGAAATAAGGTAAATTTTAATGAATACTACAGTGAAGTGTATTAGGTTATAGTAAAGATAAGGGATCTATTCATAAATGTATGCAACGCGATGGTGATTGGCTGTAGAGAGAATAACTACAGGTAATACAAGCTACGGTGATCGAACAAAGGTCGTGAGTACGTATTTCCGTAAGCATATTTGTCACTATCGACCGCCGGCGACTTCGCCCGCGTGGACCTTAAGGAACCTTTGACCAGGATAAAAAGTAGTTTAATTATGCTAATCCAGATCCTAATCTGTCTACCAACCAAATTTCATCCAAATCCGTCCAGTCGTCTGGGCATGAAGAGGTAACAAACACACACACAACTTTTGCATTTATATTATTACGAGCAGCCGCCCGCGACTTGGTCTGCGTGGTCAGTTATTTCTCTATGCCTCGGTAACGGTACATTTTTCGGGATTAAAGGTATTTTATGTGCTTTTCTGTATGCAAAATTTCATATGAGTAGTTAAGAGATAAAGGCGTAACAAACAAACAAACTTACTTTCACATTTATAATTGACCGAGCGAGCGCGAAACGTCTCTGCTTCAGCTTGGGCAAAAATGCTTTCGTATGCTGTCCGTTTGTTCACCTCTACAGGTCGCATTTCTCAACCGATTTTTGTGAAATTTTGTGAGCAGATCTTTTTTGTCGAGCCACTTTTTCGAAATTTTTCGATAAAATTAACACATTTCAGCCATTTCGAAAAATATCACAAACGCGAGCTCTAGAGCTCACAGAACCACTAGTATTATTAGAAAAAATTGGCAGGATATTTGTATAAAAAAAAATATTTTTCAGCAAATCCTTCGCTTGGCTCAGGAGCTGAAAGAAATTGGGACATTACATTCGGTGAGACCAGTATCTGGATGTCCGAAGTTCAACCATTTAGACTTCATTTTTGCAAAGGACGTCGCAGAGCTACTGAATAAACCGCTGGTGGCTCATATCAACGATTTGTACAAAGAGTTCGATAAACAATGAGTGAAATAGCGCGTTTCAATGAACCCCTCAGACATCTCTTATTTTACTTCATTCACAAAGGAAAAGGGAATGCCTTTGTGCAGTAATTTTAACCGCGATGCAGCCAACAGTGGAAATATACTTTTCCAAATTGACATTTGTCAGCGGCCTAATTTATTGTTCTTAGAAGGAGATTAAATTATCTGGGCCCTATTTATTAAGCGTGACTATTTTTCACTTGTCATGACAATTTTATATCCATTACGTCAAACAATTTGAAAATAGAACAAACTACTCATCTCAGCTACACCGCAATGTAAACCCAATTGTCATGACAATTGATAAATTGTCACGTTTTATTAAATAGGGCCCAGTCTGGCATCATTTCACTCCATCAGTCTGTATAAACTGAATTTTTTCCAGACTGATGATCCAAAATTTGTACTAGACTGATGTAACTGGACTGATGCCAAACTGAACATGTAATCTCCCTATGGACAACTATGTTGTGAAACAGGGGTAATTTTTAAAGACGAGAAATTTGTAGATTTGTCAGTAATTTTTGAGATGACATTGGAGCTGAGTCAAGTTTGCGTGAAAATAGTCGACTTGTAAAAATTATCCCTGCTTCACAACATAATAAAATTGTTCTTAGATTAAAGCACCTACCTAAGGAAAATTGTAAAATGCACCTTTATAAATATCGCTGACAATTATGTCGATTTGGTGAAATAGAATGGCTGAACCAGCTAGTTCTAAACCTATTTCGAATATGTTCTCAATGAAAATGCTATTTTTATTCGATTGTCAGTTTTATGACTTATTTACTCAACTGTCTTTCGGTTAAAGTAAACACGTGCTCATCTCAAAATTAACAATTAGTAGCTCTACCAAGAGTTAAAGCAAACTGTTTTTGCTATCGAAAACCATCGGATATACTGCTCATAGTCAATACGAGTGAAAGAAAAAAAACGATTGTTTACAGTTGCGAAAACGGTTTGCATCAACTCATGGTAGCCATAGGTCTAAAAATATTCCACTAAATATTATTTTTAGCGCATTAATTGTTCCGGGTAAAAAAACCGGATATACTACTTTATTTTTACACCTTAAGGTTTAAAATAGCATTACAATAATAATTATTGATTGGATAGGAAGTCATTAATATTCTTAGGAAAAATTCTAGTGACGTTTTTGATACTATATATAGGTATTCATATTTTTTTGATAATTTGTTTACTATTGGGTGTTGACTGTTGACGTGGACGCCGCGATAAAAAATTAGCGGCGGCGGACAGCGCACTGGCAATTTTAGGTCGGCGGCGGCGCGGCGCCGGCGGCGTGGGTTTTTTTAAAGCTTAAGATGCCGGCGAACAGTGAGCTTCCCATACAAACGTAATACCAAAATGATTTGCAATTTGAGCATAATTAACTCTTCTTGTGATGTTATTCGGATTAAGACAGTATTTGTCTAGGTTCTTATTAAATAAAAAATCCAAAATACTAAACCAAATAAAAATTAATGCGATTTACAGTTTTGTACGAAAAAAAATAATTGGCATTTATTTTTAATTGGGTTAGTATTTTGGAGTTTTTATTTAATAGAAACCTAGACATATACTGTCTTAATCTGTCTAACTGTCGTTGATAAATGGAGTTTTATTGCTAAAAGTGACCATATTTCAGTGATCAAAGACAGTGATTCCCAACCTATGGTTCACGGACTACCAGAAAGTCAAGGTGCAAGAGTCATTGATATAACTAAGTGTAAACGTGTTCTAAATATACAAGGTGTTACAAAAATACCCCTAATGCCGAATATGGTATATAGGGACCATCAAACTAAACAACTTTTACTATGGGACCAACTCTGAAATCGCGAAAAAAAATCAGCTGTTTCATACAAAAATTAAAATCGAAAATATTAAAATGTATGAAACAGCTAATTTTTTTTTTGGGATTTCAGAGTTGGCCCCATAGTAAAAGTTGATCAGTTTGATGGTCCCCATATACCATATTCGGCATTAGGGGTATTTTTGTAACACCTTGTATACAAGGTGTGACCAACTCTGAAATCGTGAAAAAAAAAATCAGCTGTTTCATACAAAACTTAAAATCGAAAATATCAAAATGTATGAAACAGCAGATTTTTTTTTCGCGTTTTTAGAGTTGGCCCCTTAGTAAAAGTTGTTCAGTTTGATGGTCCCTATATGCCATATTCGGCATTAGGGGTATTTTTGTAACACCTTGTATAAGGTGAAACCAAATTAAATAACAATACTGAAACGGGTGGTAGTGTAGCTTAAACTGAACAACTTTCTCCAAGGAAATAGGTCGAAAAACTAATTTTTTTTCGTCTTTCCATACTAAGTCGATCAGCTGACCGATACATTTTGTATGGGAGGATGATTTTTTTTTTCGTATTTCGACCCATGCTCCTTGGAGAAAGTTGTTCAGTTTAAGCAACACTATTACCTGTTTCAGTATTATTACTTAATTTGGTTCCACCTTATATGATGAGCGATGTTGTTGTGCTGTGAACTATAATCAATTTATTGTGTGCTATAAGCTATTACTTTTATATACCTACTACTTATTTATTATATTATATCCTAAAATGAGCTTTACCACCGTCGTCTCTGATGTATGTACATAGCACAAGTGATTTAGCTACTTACTTTGGAATCGGAGCAATGTATGTGATGTGTCATGTGATGGTGGGTGTACACACGACGGCACCTCAGACTATACATGTTGACCTTGAGACCGTCTTTATGCCCTACGTAATAAAATCTGTTTTTGCAGTTTAACTGTAAAACCTGACGTGCTATCGTGCGTACAATATTAATTGAATACACTGTTGATATTGATTAAGTATTTGATAAAACTATATTTCCAGATTAATTGATTTTATTTATTTACCCATGCTTTAAACCCTCTAAAGTTTCTGAAACAGTTAGTTTATTGCAAGCTTATTACCAATGAAATGAAAATGAAAAATTCTTTATTCAAATAAACTTAGATATTAAGTGATTTTGAATTGTCTATATTTTCCTACCAATAATAAAACAACCAGTGTCATAGTATCCATAATACCATCCGATTCGCCTCGTGTGCTAAACCCACATTCGTGTTTTAATACCCCTAATTATACAACAGTTGCATAATAACTATTTTCTTGTACAGTCGAGTTCATAAATATATAAGCACTTTTGACAGATGTTGACTTTTATTATAAGGTTAATGAACTGTCAAAGGTACGAATTATTAAACTCGACTGTACCTACCTATTGTTACTGCTGGCAACAAAACAATCAACCGGGAACCACTACTATTAGACAAACAGGAGTCTCAAAACGAGTATAATTTATTTAATCATTTACGTAAATTCGAAGTGTCGCTACCACCAATGATACGTGCAACTGATAATCTAATAGGTACGAAACGTCATCACATAGACTTCATGAAGCGCGTGATAAAAACAACGCAGGACAACGGATATCATGTATTCTGAACGCCGCGAGCAACACGCGAACTCACCATTTAAATTGAGACAACAATAATAATCTTGACAAACAAAACACAAACTACCTCTACATAACAATAAGGATAATAAAAAAAAAGTTTTTTTTTTATTAAAAAAATTCGATGTTTAAGAGTTTAAGACGCGCTGACCAGTTTGAATTAAAAAGATTTTATTTTATTAATTATAAACATGTGTGACTTGGTCCAGTTAACAGTAATCCTATTATTAAGTGTAGTTTTAATCTGTAGCGATGCTCAACTGTCCAAAAAGGATATGGATGCGCCAGTGGTAAGTTTATCTTTTTATATAATTTATTTTATTTACCTACTAGCTGTGGTACCCGGCTTCACTCAGGGAGTTATTATGAGATTGTGTGGTATTGGAATAAAAATTATACCTACTTAACAGGTTTTTTTTTTTAATTGAAATCATATTCTAACTATACATTTCAATACTTGTTGTAAACAAAATTTTTAATTTTCTACTCGAGAGCATACTACCCTGGATGTTCCCGAACGTTCCAGACTATTCCAGGATGTTCTGGATTGTTGTGGAGTCCGCGAATCTTCCAGTCCTTATATCTTAAAAATACGCCCTTCAGATAAAAACGGGAACCTCTTCATGGATGGGAAATAAAGCTACCGCACCATAAAACTCCCTTGATTGTACCGGGACTCGTTTCTGAGTTTTAGCGGCACGCACATTTTCTTTTCTTTTCTTTTATAATAATATTAAATACTAAATAATATATATAAATTGTGAATGCGAAAAATCAAAATTAAAATTATTATATAGCTGTTTCATCTTTATCGACTATCAAAACATCTGGAAAGATATTTCTTTCGAATGTGGGGGTATTTCCTCACATTATGAAATTGCGCTGGCTTGCAGCGAAGAAGTAAAAAGTACTAGAAAATTTCGCTGCTCCGACTAGCGACTCGGTAGCATAATTGATCAGTGCATTGGGTCGGAATCCCCAGGGTGCGGGTTCGAGTCCCGTCTGAGGTGCTACGAGTGAGTCGATTTTTTCTAGTATTTTATAAATATTATTTATCTTAATATAATAAATAATATACTAAAAATACAACTCGCACCAGACCATATTCTCGGATGGAAATCGAATCCGCGACCTTTGGATATCCGGCCTAATATACTCTTACCGCTGAGCTACCGAGTTCCTATTGGCATCGTCGAATTTCTTCTAGTATATCCCATTCTTACGCTGCAAGCCAGCGTTATTTCATCAATGTGAGGAATTTGTATAATTTCTAAATTATGACGGAGTGGTGGGAAAATAATATATATTCATAAACTGAAACTACAGTTACTTGATTGAGTTAATGACGATTTGTACAAAATAATTTCGGACACTTTGTCCACTATGACACTTTTTTTCAGTGACGATTCGGACAAAAAACGCGAGTTATAGAGACGATTAGAATTTTTTCACTTTTTGTCTGACTGTACAAAAACGCTTTAACTATAATGGTGTCCGAATCGTCAGTGAAAAATAACAAAATTGAAAAGTGTCAATTCGGACAAAGTGTTCGAAATTATTTTGTCCGAATCGTCAGTAACTCGTTCCCTAATGCAAATAGACAAAAATCCAAATCCCTTCGATTAACATTACATAATTATTGTGTTTTTTGCGACACTATCACATCCGTATACCAAATGTCATTTTAATAGGCCAATCAATGTAGTACAAACATCGAAACGTATGTTTAATGATATAAACAATAATAAAAATATATGTACCTACTGTACCTAATAATCTGCCAGAGAAACACATTCATGGTTACTGAACCATTAGTAAGTAAACAAACATAATAGGTTGTAGAATGTTCATTGATTGTAAAATCTAATAAATAGATAGTCGGAAAAGTTTGCGGTCTTTTTACCGACTTCAAAAGGAGGGAGGTACTCAATTCAACCCGTATTTTTTGTGTTTTGTATGTACACTTATTAGTCTGGCGTTGGTGTGCCGATTTTAATAATTGTTTTTTGTTCGATTGGGTATACTTTCAATTTAGTCCCATATAAGTTTCATTGAGATCCGGCGATAATCTTCGGAGATATGGGGCCTAATGTCATGGGAGTCATGAATAATTAGAACAATAATAAGTAGTCATCTATGTAAACTTTAGCTTTTTGTTCTAGCTGAATCCGTTGGTCTCGGCTGCATCTGCAGTCATTAATACCTTCCAATCCACATTGGGCCCGCGTTATATTAATAAAGTAATTGAAGCATGAATTTTGCGTGTTATATTTCTGGCAATAATAAACTTAGGCGGGATTACTTATTTTTTAATAAATAAAATTATGCGGGATTGAGTCAGTGTTAGTACTTTTAACGTTCGCATACTACTACTCCATTCCACTCAATCCCATACTATTGAATACTACATTCTTTGTTTTTAAAAAAAATATTGTAAAGTTTGTCGGCCGGCTCTGGGATCTTGTAGCCCTTTAGGTACAACACAACAATACCATGGAGTCGCGCACGAGGCCACTTATCTAAACATCATCATTAGCCGTGCGTGTCGGATGAAATGCGACATTAGGGCCTTTAGACATTACTCGACTTATTAATAAACGAAGACTAAGTTTACACTTAGTTTGACCAAAAAACTTTGTTTAGGAATATGACGCTTTAAGACTTCACACGTAAGGTGTAATATTGTTAAGCAATATTTTGGGTAAAACTAGGTTACTCGTTTATTAAGACGATTAGTGCCCTCACAGTGGCGCCCTCATCATAATTAAATTTATTGCTCGCTAAGTACATAATGTATCGAAAATTCACATGTACAGATTGAAGCTAAGTTTCTATAGTTTATTAACAAACAAACCCCTCAGTAAAATATAGTTTGTTGTAGTAGTAGTAGGCAAAAGAGCAATAAGTGGCCACTTTTGGCACATTTGCCTACTACAACTACACAACGAACTACATTTTACTGAGGTTATTGTTTGTTAATAAAATATAGAATCTTAGCTTCAATCTGTAAGTTTGAATTTTCGATACATTATGTACGCACCACAGCACGTCAGGTTATACAGTTAAACTGCGAAAACAGCTTTTATTACGTAGGGCATAAAGGCGGTCTCAAGGTCACCATGTATAGTCTGAGGTGCCGTCGTGTGTACTTAGCGAGCAATAAATTTAATATAATGAGGGCGCCACTGTGAGGGCACTAATCGCCATAAAAGGGCATACGCGATACAGTAGCGATAGCTACTATCTTTTCTATTGCGAATGTAGCGCAGCTCGTGTGTAGAGAATCGATGCAAGAGGGTGACCAAAGTAGAGATACAGGTATGGCCTAATACCTTTTTTTTTTTTTTTTTGATTACGCAGGGGTACTCTTTTATAGACTTCCGGGCCTGGCGGGGGCCAGCCCGGCGAGTTCAGGACTCTCCTCCGCACAGGTCCGATAAGTCAAAGTGCTCATCGGAGCCACACGGAGGCATACCTGCTAACCCCCCTGCGGTGTTCCATCTCTACATTGGTCGGGGGTAACGGGACGATTGTGACAATCTCCGCCTCCCCAACCTGTGCTGATCCTTTCGGACTCCAGCTACTTGTCATCTTTAGATGACTCCTACCTGGTGGGGCGCTCGGAACACTTGAGCGTCCCACCTTTAAAACGATTCGTAAATATACACTTCTAAGATTTTCGCGCGTACAGTTCATTAGAAATAAAACACTTTTTACGGATTACAGCGCGTATATTATAAATTCAGGTGTTTCAAAAATTTCGAGCGGGTAATTTCATAAAAATATGAGCAGCCTTTTTGATTTAGTCCTCCCGTGACCACGGCCCCTGGAAAGGTGTCGAAACGTCGGGAATTCTAAAAAACCAATAAATACAAACTAAATAATTCCAAAACAACACCTGAATTAATAATATACGCGCTGTAATCCGTAAAAAGTGTTTTATTTCTAACGATTCGTAAAGTTAAGGCCATCTTAAATTCAAAAAAGTTGACAGATTTGACAGAAAAGCTATGTAATCTGACAGTTTCCTTAAAGTTAAGGAGACCTCAACCAAAAGCTTTATTTAACTACACCCCGGATAACCTCTATCGGAGGGGTCCCCTCCGATAAACCACTGATGAGTACCTTAGAAGCCGGGCATAAAGCCTATGAGTTTATCGGTCGGTATAGACATAAGTTAAATATAAATAAATATTTGACAACATCACATACATTGCTCCGACTCCAAATTAAGTAGCTAAAGCACTTGTGTTATGGAAATCAGAGACAACGGTGGTATCACAAACACCCAGACCTGAGCAGATATAGAAAAGTTCGTTTTCTAAATTGACCCAACCGGCGATCGAACCCGGGACCTCAGAGATGGTGACACCTTGAAAACCGGTGTACAAAGCCACTTGACCATGGAGGTCGTCAATAGTCGTCGTCATAAGTTGGTGTGATCAACATTAGCAATTTGTCCGAGATCATTCCCGGGTTTGATTCTAATTAAAAACCGGATAAGAACTCAATACTTGTCCGTGTAGTGTGAATACTTCACTAGTTTTGCATACCGCCGGATACAGAATGTCATGAGATGTTCAAGAACTCATTATACTCGGCATGATAATAATGTAAATTGTAACGAGATATTTCCGCGTTTTAATCAAATTACAACAACATAATTGTTTGAAAATCCTTATAAAAGAAAACCTGCATCTAATAAGAAAGGTGAAGGAAAATGAATAAATAAATGAAGACAACATCATAAACATCGCTCTGAATTTCCGATCCGATCCCAAAGTAGCTGTAGCATATTTTTTTATAGAAATCGCGTCTGTCTAAGATCATTGACGGACAAACACCTAAGCCCAAGGTAATATAGAAAGTCAGGTTTTTCTCATCGATTCGGCCGGGGATCGAAAACACGTGTCTATCCAACCAGTCATAGAGAAAAGGAAAATTTATTGATCTTTTAGCCAAAGAAGTAGTCGGCATAAAAAAAAACTGAACACTTCGGTACTTTGTCACACATACTCAAAAACTTGATCAATGAGTTACAATGCAACCATCCTATGTGAACTCATAATGGGGAATGTCTGAAAAAAATCAATCATTGGCTAATTTTTTAATAGGTAGGATATAAGATCCCTTATTAATAGGAAAAAGATTCTCAATTTTTGGTTGTGTGAAAAAAAAGTAGGGTAGTTCCTAAAAGTAGGGATGTAACAGCAGAATGGAGATTATTCCTTAGTCACCACCTGCCACAACCACAACCACTATACTTAAAATTATCGACACAATTATACAATTATTTTATGGTTATGCAGGAATGTCAAAATTGTGTCAAAACTTTTTTTATAGGCACATGTTGTGGTTGTGGCAGGTGGTGGTTATGGCTAATCTCCCATTCTGCTGTTACTCCTGTACTTTTACGAAGATGAAGTTTTTTTTTTATATTTGTTATTTTTCACACAACCAAAAGTTATAAATATTTTTCCTACTAAAAAATATTCAGCCATTTTGATTTTTTGCAGACATTTCCCATTGGAGCAACAGGGTCGGTACTAAAATGTTCACTTACTTCTAAACAAGACTGCCCGTTCACTATTACTTCTACGATGTAAGCTAATTAAACTCGGACCTGTAACTCTAATGACCAGAAAGTGAATGGCTAGTACAACAATGTTATTATAGCTTAAAAGATTTTCTAAATTGTTAAATTTTGCATGTTATTGTTTTTTAACTGAATAGCGGTTGTAATTATCTTGTGAAATACCTATTCTTTGCAAATAAAGACTTTGACTTTGACTTCGAAATTATTAAGCTTCTTCAGTTTCTCTGCCGCATCACAAACATAAAATGTGTAAATCTTGGAATGACCAACGCAGATTATGAATATTTACACGCAGAAATACATTTGAAGAAGAACAATAGGTAGAATTGCACACCTTACATATTAATGCGATCGACCAAAAGAACCTATTACGATCCAACTGACGTTATAGGAAACAAAAATATTCGACTTGCAAATACATAATAGGCGCGTGATAAAAATAAGAATTTCAATCTGCATTGTCAGGGAATGGATAGTGAACAATGAGGATCAGTAACGATATTTGTTATAGCTTATCAGAAAGCTTATGCCACTTCATGATTAACTGTGAAAAAAATTTCACGATATCTCTTAAACCTGAGAAGTTATACGAGCTAGAACACTGTTATTTTGGGGGTTCTTATGACGTCATCCGCGACGTACGCGAACCTTACGTAGTACGTGATAAAGCACATATTGCATTGAGCTTGGCATTTCCTTTTAACCCTTATAACTCAACCATTTCTAAACGGAATTCAAAAATTTTTCCACTAGGGTTGATAGCTATGAATATGTTTTTATATTATATAAATAAAACTTTAGGATTCAAACCTGTTACTGATCCTCATTGCACCCCGGCCCTTCTAGAATTTAAGTGCGAGGATTTCATATGGCTGCGACTGTGAAATTCGGAGAGAAAAATAAATTAATTAGCAGGTGACCTCACTTTAAATGCCGAGGTCAATTTTCAATTTGACAACTCTGTATGAAATAAGTTAGAAAAAGGGAGCCCTTGACGAGTTTCTTGCCGGTTCTTCTCGACTCCTCGTTACAAGGTCTCTCAGGCTTGCGAACTGATGGTGTATCTTGACATTCACAAGTACTTCAATCAGCCTAGCTAGACTGAATGAATAACTTGAATTGAATTGAATATAATTTGACTTTGTTTAGACTGAGGGTAATGTATCAGACTTAACTTCATAATGAAAGATCATTTTACTATTGTAGTATTTAATTAATTATTACACCTTCAAATAAGGAATCTAGATTTGTGAGTCATTACATTAGCGAATAAATCTCCTTTTCATAGTTACAGTTTATAAATTAAATAATATGCTGTTATGCAGATTAAGTTATTGTTTAAAACAGGTTCCTTTCTTTTGTTGAATTTATAAATAGTTGAAATGTTTATAGGTAAATTATAGAGTTAAAGTATTTTCAACGCCTAATATAAATTAAATATAAAACCGAATATTAAAATGATCTCCGAATTTAATTAAAGACCATTGCGACTAATTCCAAACTGTATGGTTATTTCGGCAACGAAAATAAATCCTATTTTTAAAGTCATCACTAATTACATCTAGCTTTATACCCTGCGCACGCGCACCTTCTTGACATAATCAGAATAAACGTGCGTCGAATGATAACTTATGGTGTCTCACTATGTTTATTTATTTATTTACTAGCGACCACCCATGACTTCGTCTGCGTGGACAGTTTTAATCTCTCCCTCGGGAACAGCAAAGAACTCTATGTGCTTTTTGTACCCCTGATAACGTATGCAAAATACCATGTTGATGATGATGAAAACCAAGCGATACGCTAACTATCGTTGCGGTAAGTTGAAGTGCGTATCGCTTGATGTTGCCATGCCAATAAACAAAAAAATATTTATTTTCTAAAGCTTTTTGCTCAAATTCTTGTTCCAACTTATTACCGGTTTATTATTCGACCGATGTCCGTGACCTGTGATGATGATGAGTCACTTTATATTGATTGTTACGTTGTTGTTGTGATATTATCATATAATCAATAATAGAACTGGACATAACATCAAAATTAAACATCAATCATTAAGTTTGGCCATAATATAAATCACAGGATGCGACATCAATCATTAAGTTTGGCCATAATATAAATCACAGGATGCGAATCATGAAATTTAAACTGTATAAAAAGTCACCGTCATTTAATTTTGACAGATTTCATATCGATCTATATGAGTTTAAATACAATAAACTTGAGAGCAAGGAAATCGACTCAGCTAGGATTTTTTTAAGTTCTTTCCGACATAGAATCAGTTGAGATAATTAAATGCTTAGGTTTTGCGAACTGATGGCGTAGCTTCTTTGACATTCACAAGTGCTTGTAACAGCCTAGACTGAATAAATTTGTTTTGAATTTTGAATGAAATAGATACATTTCAAAGATCAATTATTAACGAACTTTAAAATGGCACCTATTTTAATTCTTTACATCAATTTAATTCTGTGCTAAAAAGGTTAAAAAAAATCGATTTCGTTGCTCTAAGTGTATTTATGAATCCGGCGAACAGTGAGCTTCTCATACAAACGTAATACCAAAATGATTTGCAACTTGAGCTTATTTAACACTTCTTGTGATGTTATTCGGATTAAGACAGTATATGTCTAGGTTTCTATTAAATAAAAAAATACAAAATACTAAATTAATTCAAAATTAATGCCACTTACATATTTTCATACGAAACTGTAAATCGCATTATTTTTTATTTGGTTTGTTGTTTTGAATTTTTTATTTAATAGAACCCTAGACAAATACTGTCTTAATCCAAATAACATCACAAGAAGAGTTAATTGTGCTCAAATTGCAAATAATTTTGGTATTACGTTTGTATGGGAAGCTCACTGTTCGCCGGACTTTTAAGGCCGTATCGCCTGTTTATTAGGAATGATAGAAAAGGTTTTGATTATCTTATACTTAAAACAATACTGAACTAAAAAAAACTAATGAATAATTTATGAATAACACTTGGAAGTCTAACCTAATTAAAATCTAACCCTGCAATTATTTAAAGAAGCACCCATAATCTTTTATACGTTTTTTGTAAAGGTTTTTACGATGATGCCAAAAATATCATCATTATGTAATGTTCCCTATTACTTTAACATATGTAATGGTTTCGTTTGTTATCTGATCGTAAAAACGTCATTATAATGTAAATAAGAGACATGTATTAAAAGCTTTTGTTTCGACTGCATAATCGTATGATGATTTGAAGTTTAACGTGCTTATATTCTGAATACTATTATTAACATGAAATGAGAACTAAAAAGTATTTCATTCAAATGTCGAAGGTGCCTTTGTTTATTGATGAAATAATAACCGCACGTGATACACCTATACAGCCTGAAATTTTAATCATTTGGTTCCCGCAGTGAGGTGGTTCAACTCATGATTACAAGCAACTTTTACTATGGGGCCAACTCTGATACAGCTAAAAAAATCAGCTGTTCCATATATTAAGGTCGAGTAGGTATTGCGCTTTTGTATGGAACAGCTGATTTTTTTTAGCAGCTGTTTTTTTTTTGCGGTATCAGAGTTGGCCACATAGTAAACGTTGCTTGTAATCATGAGTGGAACCATCTCACTACGGGAACCAAATGTGTAAAATTTCAACGTATAGAGCTAAAAAGTGTTTGATTCCCACTAAAGTGAGTCACGAAGAGTTCTTTTTCTGGAAAAGTTACAGCGTGCATATAGCTGTAAAAGCAATATTAGGAAAGGTAGCTCTAATGGGTCTGAAAAAAATCAAATTGGCTGAAGTTTTTTTATAGGTTTCCTAAGTAAATAAAATAACTTTGTCTTCGCAAAAGTCCGGGAGTAAAAGCAGAATGGAGTTTATAACTTAGCCACCGCCTGCTACAACCACGACATTTATTAAAAAAAGTATTGACACAATTTTGACATTTCTGCATAACCATAGACTAATTGTTTCGAAACTTTTTTGTTAAGAAATAATCTCCATTCTGCTGTTACTTCCTTTTTTTGCGAAGACGAAGTTATTTTATATTTTTAGATTTTTTACGCAACCAAACATTCTGAATCTTTGTCCTTTCATAAGGGAGCTTATTCCTACCTAAAAAAAAATCAGCCAATTTGATTTTTTCAGACATTCCCCATTGGAGACTCAGGTGATATCTCAAGTTTAACTACAATATAATACAAAGATGATAATTGTCGTAGCCATTAAAGTCTGCCATTATACTATTCATCACAAATCAACCTGGCTATTATCCGCAAGATCTAAGTTAACGTTCACAAGTTATTAAAATCTACAATGGATAACAAAATATAAGTCATCAGAACACTTCACACAATTTATAACATGTGATTACAACTAATTAATATTGGGTAAAGATCAACAACTTATTCCATAGACGACCTCCGTGGTCGAGTGGCTTTATACACCGGTTTTCAAGGTGTCGCCATCTCTGAGGTCCCGGGTTCGATCCCCGGTTGGGTCCATTTAGAAAACGAACTTTTCTATATTGGCTCGGGTCTGGGTGTTTGTGATACCACCGTTGTCTCTGATTTCCATAACACAAGTGCTTTAGCTACTTACTTTGGAATCGGAGCAATGTATGTGATGTTGTCAAATATTTATTTATTAATAAATAAATCATTTAACATAAGTTCAACTATTGTCAGAGGTCACAAGTACGTATGTAATATACAACGTGTTACAAAAGTACCCCTAATGCCGAATATGGTAGATAGGGATAATCAAACTGAACAACTTTTACTACGGGGCCAACTCAGAAATCGCGAAAAAAAAAAATTAGCTGTTTCATACATTTTGATATTTTAATTTTTGTATGAAACAGCTGATTTTTTTTTCGCGATTTCAGAGTTGGTTCCATAGTAAAAGTTGATCAGTTTGATGGTCCCTATATACCATATTCGGCATTAGGGGTATTTTTGTAACACCTTGTATAATAATAGTTGAAAGAAAACAAATACATATACGACAGTTATAAAACGTCAATATATCTTTGAGATTTTGTCGTTTCGATTGATAAGATCCTTTTTACACGACTGCCCAAAAAAACAGAGAGTGTAATGTGTTCAGGGTTCATGTTTGTTTGTATGTGGGTATGCGAGTTTCTTTACACCATAACTTCCAAATGCCTAAACGGATTTGGATGTATGGAATACCATTCCGAGTGACACTGGCTGTAATTAAAAACAAAACAATATGGTGAGCGTACAACGTTCAACTGCGTTTTTTTCTATTTCATCAATTATTACCATATGCGCATCAAATGAGCCTTGATGAGCACAATAATTTGTCACTAAAATGTGTGAATTAAAAATAAATAAAATCGCAAAATATTAAATACCACAGTCGCGTTTTATGTATAATATATTTTTAAAGTAAAAACTTGAGAACAATAATTAAGTAACAAAGTGGTTACAACGCTAACTTTAATGTAATTGTACAAATGAACACTCTTGTAAACTGCATGCAATTAAAACAAGGAAGTTTATAGCTTTATTATGATGGCGTTTATACAGCTAAGCTAAGCCCGTGGACAATTTTCACCTTGATAGCTTTAAGCAAGATTACCGCATATACGTCACGTAACAATAGCTAGCTGCTAGATCGCGTGTTCGTAAATGCTAACATGAGTTCATGAATAACCTAACAGATGTTATAGAAAATAAAATGTAATGACCGTAAATGTTAGGTTTCGAAGACAATAATGATGGGATTTCCACTTTTTCCTTTTCTGTAATGACCATACCATTTAAAGGTTTGGTTTTATTCTAATAGAGATACTTCGATCAAGAAAGTAACAATTTTGAAATTTCTTTTTTTAGAAAAAATCGCTTAAACAGTCTGTCGAGAGCTCGGGAGACTCGGAAGGGCTTTTGTCCGTCTAAAAATAGATCTAATTATTTTAGAATTACCGATACGATGCAGTTCTAACAAAACAAAAGTAGCACGAGGGCTGTCTAATGGTCAGTGTTAATGGCTTCGAAGTCCTCAACGATTTCTTCCACTTTCCAATGGACAGTGTTTATGGCTGCGATGTCGTCAGCGATTTCTTCCACTGTCCAATGGACAGTGTTTGTGTCTGCGAAGTCCTCAGCGATTTCTTCCAAGTCAACCAATCAGTGGCGAAGGGTCCATAAAGCCGATTTCCATCGGTTTACCTTTAAGAAATCCTACCCCACCTATGCAGTTTTTAACCTTAACCTCACCACTGCCACCTATCATACGAATTTAACAGAAAATGTGTTTGTTCACAGCCGGAAATAATAGCATCATATGGTTACCCAGTCGAGAAGCATCGAGTGAAGACGGAAGACGGGTACATTATACAGATGCATAGGATACCCGCAGGGAGACGATCAGCCCGAAGGTCGGAGACTTCAGGGAAGGGAAAGAGGGCAGTCCTGCTCGTTCACGGATTAGTGGGGAGTAGTGGGGACTTTGTCATTATGGGCCCAAAGAACAGCTTGTGTAAGAATCTTAATTCATTAATTTATTTTTGGAAGAAGTGAAAAGTCTTGAAGGCGCATTGGCTTATCGTATTCGGTCAACGATACTTGCTTAAAAACCAATGACTAATTATCTGGAGCTCCTCCAACGCCGTTGTTCCCACTGCATTTGCAGTGGTTAACACCAATCAATAAATCCTCATTATGCCGAGCAGCGTGGTGGGTTATGTTATGGTCCATCCTCTTTATCCATCCATAAGGAAGGCATGTGCCCAGCAGTGGATACATTCAAATGGCTCATGATGAGATCTCGGTAAAATATATTGTGATAAATTTAATTAGGCATACCTACTGTCTAGCTAGATGTCAATTCACCAAAATCCCATTTGGGTATTTATATTTAGACAATGTTATTAAAAAATACTTACTAGATCTTAAAATTCATACGAAAGCAATCAACATTTTCTTATAAGCCCAAGACAAAATCAAATAAAATGGAATTCTTTTCTAGCTTTCATCTTAGCAGACGCGGGGTATGATGTATGGCTTGGAAACCTGAGGGGGAACGTATACACAACGCACCAGAACCTCACGAGAAATGACCCTGAGTTTTGGGATTACAGGTAAAAAAATACACTAAATTATACCACACGTACAATGAAAAGGCGGGTTATTGTAATGACGTTAATTATTGTAAAGGAAATTAACCCAGCAGTGGATTTTGTAGCTAGATTTGTGAACTTACTACTTACAAATGTTTATTTTTTATTTATAAATGTTCTCCATATTGAAATAATGTGAAAATATGTTAAAAGAATTAATGATAGGCCTCATAATTCTACCTTTTGGAAAAGCGTTCCAGGAACCGTGACCCACTCGACCAACGTCGCTTTTACCCTCTGAGTAAATTTAGCTAATCAAAGTTGTCTATGTTCCTCATGGGATTTTCTTGTCCTGATTGTGTTTGTCTTTTCTACTGTTTATAGTTTCCACGAACATGGCAAATACGATGCGCCAGCTATGATCGACAAGGTTCTGAACGTAACCGGGTTGCCAAAGATCTTTTATATTGGGTACTCCATGGGAACAACTACCTTCTTCACCATGATGTCCCAGCAACCAGAATATAACGAGAAACTGATCGGTTTCATAGCTTTGGCTCCTGCTGTGTATTTGAACAACATGAAGTCGCTCTCTAATTTACTCTTGAAGAACATGGATATCACTGTAAGCATTATATATCTTTTATTTGCATACTTTTATCATCATTATCGCTGAGGTAAATGTGTGGAGTGGATAAAATTAGGAATGAGAAAGCTTGAAAGTGGCACCAGTGTGTCAGAAAAGTTGCAAGGGCACCATCTGGCATCTGGTATGGAAACGGATAAAAGTCATGTTGCTACAAGATTAATAGATACCTTGATGGACACAAACAAAGATAGCAGAAAATATTGATAGATTGTGTGCGGAGTGATATGAATGTGAAGGGAGTGAATGAGGAGACGAAAAAAGAGAAGAACGTACTACGTTGCGGTATCATCATCATCATCATTAAATTGTTACTGCCATAGAATCTACTACTATTAAAAACCATTGTTTTGTTACAGACTACGCTACGTGGAAGAGGAATGATGGCGTTAGGCCTTAAGAAGGACATCATGGATTTCGTGGCCGACAATTTTTGCTCCGCCAGAAATCCAGAAGCTGATGTCTGTATGCGGATTCTATTCTCTGTAGTCGGGGAAGACTATGAACAAATTGATTGGGTTGGTTTTACCATTTAACAAAACCTTTATGATCTTTGTGTTAACTCGAGACTTTGAACTCATAATTAAATGAAGATAGAAATACTTAGTATCAAGTATGTAGGAATCTCCAAATCTTGCTAACTGACTTGACTGAAACTTTTTCAGGACATGATCCCGATAATTATTTCAAGAGCTCAACCAGCATCGTTGAAGCAGCTGGAACATTTTGGCAAAATTGCAATGACAGGTTCGTAACGTAGTTCATCCGCATAAATAAAAAAATCCGCTTTAGATGTGACCATCTATCAATTGATCTTCAGTCTGATCGGTCTGGCTAAGAGATTGTTAAGCTTGAATAAAAGGAGTTTGTTACCTTTTGTATTATTTTATCTTTTTTTGGGGTAACACTAATATTAATTCATCAACGCCCGAGCGGCCCCTGCGGCTGGATAGCAATGGAATATCTATTGTGTCTCATTTTCCGGGCGTTGAAGGGTTAAGTAAATCATAATTGTACGAAACTCTTGATCAAATAGTAGTTGGTTTGTTACAGTTTGATGCAAACTTAATAGCGGTTGTAAAGTTAGCCCTCTTCGACATGCTAACATCTAAATTGTGTTCTGCGCATCATGTCGCGCGATTTTCCATCGAAATTCAATTACTATGTATATCTACGTTTATTAAAACCTTTCAGAAGTCTTCACTGAGTGGATGGATGGAATTTGGGGAACAGTCAAACCATATCAGCTATCCAACGTGAGAATCCCCGTGTCCTTACTCTACGGGGAGAACGATCAACTCACGGAGAAAAAGGTACCTAATGAGATTAAACAAAAACGAACTAAAAAGTTAAAAAAAAGGAAGAGATTTTTTAACTATTGCCAGTATCAGGGTGATGTAAGGATTCTATCTAACAATACCTCACACATCCAATCTGTTTAGGCGTTGTCTCCACGGGCGAGAGAATCGCGACGAGTAATCGCTTTTTCTATCGTCGCATCGCCGCGATAACATCGCCGTGTGGAGACGCATTCATAGAGAGTATATAGAAATACGTGGCACGACGATAATATAGCCGCGATTCTCTCGCTCGTGGAGATGGCGCCTTAGGCATTTAGAAGTTATGGTGGAATAAAGAAACTCACTATACAAACATGCATGAACCCTGAATACAATACACTCTTCTATTTTTGGGCAGTCAAGTAAAAACATGAAGTTTTCTCACTTAACGATGCAGAACAGACTTGATTTTTAAACATCTTTTAAACACAAACATTATTTGATATGGACGTCCGTCGTGTATGGCAAAAAACGTAGCACACATGGATCTCACGTTCATGTGATTAACCCATTTAATTGTGATGTTTCTTTCAGGGAATACAGCGATTGGCAAAAGAACTTAAGGAAATAGGTGTGCTTCACTCCATCAAGGCAGGGTGCTCTTGGCCCAAGTTCAACCACCTCGACTTTGCATTTGCTAAAGATGTCGGTGACTTAGTGAATAGACCGCTGGTCCGTCATTTACAAGAAATGTACAATAAATATAATAAATTATGATTTCTTGTTCATATTTCGATTCTATAAAACCTGACACATTCGATACATCATGTGAGAGGGAGAAATACAAATTAAACCTAAAAAAATTAACAATTACACTTATGAGATGTTTATGCTTATGTATGCTCGTACTTGGCTATACAGTAAGTTATGGTAGTTGATAAAGTATTAAGTATACATAATGTAACAGGTTGCACTTCTAAGCAATCACCGTTTACAGTTTAAAGCTGTGGGTTTGCAAACAAACCGGTGAAGTAGTTTCTTTGTAAGTGCTTGTAACAGCTTAGACTTAATAATGAATTGGTTCACTCACTTACCTTGCACACAGCAGTTTTCACAGCAGATGGCAGCACTTTGGCTCCAGAGCCAGGTTGTACTGTTGCCATCACTGATTTCTTACATTCCTTTTCACTGCATTGTTTTTGAAGCTGAAAAACATAATAATTAAATAAACAAAGTCAAAATTGCTCTATTTTAGTCTTCAATCATTGAGATAAGTAGTTAGTAGGTAGGTAAGTACATTCTAACAAAATTGACCCATCAAGACCCGGAATAGATATTTCATTGTTGTCAAGCCGCATTGGGCCGCTTGGGCGTTGATGAACTAATAGAAATAACTCATAAAAAAGTAATCCCAACCCCTCAAGCCTGTAGGTGGATAAGTACCTACACAAGACAGAAAATCTGTAGACTCTGAATAATCATCATGTTTCTCTCATGGCGCTGTGTGAAATTGTCCAAGCATTTAAAAAATTATATGATTAAAATTCAGATCATTTTGGCACTGACTGTACACAGGCACATTCATTTATTGTCACAATTATCTTATTGTAAGTGTAAGTGGTACAGTTTTAGGGCATTTTAAGCATTTTGTTACTTTATCTTCCTTAGAAATTAATATAATTAAAAGTAGGGCTATATCTACTGTTGTTTTAGAAGAGACCATCAGAGTCTCTTCAATATTTGTGACATAGTAAACTAATTTCCACCTCCAAGAAATATCCTGTACAGTCTGACAAACATTAACTGGCGAGTGTTAGTTAACTGTACTTATAGTTAATTATACAGTTAACTAACACTTGCCAGCTAATGTTTATAAATCTCACAGCAGCATGTCAAGCATTTGTTATTGTCTTTTATGATCGATAGCCCATCGGCGAGAAAAAATAGGTGGAAAGACAGAAATGTGGCAGTAATATGGTAGCTTCATGTTTAAGTACTTGATTTTATTCTTGTATCATCTATCATTTTATAATTCCAGAATTATCCACTTAAGTATAGAATTATCATGGTTGATATAATCGTAAATTAATGTGATGTCATACAGGCAGTAATACAAATTGTTCAAAGGATCAACAGTTAGCCACGCAGTTAGCATAAACTGCAATCACTGCAACACACACATCTGTTTGAAAGGGAAAAATACTATAAATTTACCTTTTGTGTATTATGATATTAATAGAGCACAGCGGGTACCATATTTTTAAAACTTTTGAGACATTAAAACAAAAGCAGTGCTGTAATTTTCATTAACTTCATAATTTATTTGGTCAGCAACAAAATATTTACAACAACAAATAGTAGAGAAAGAAGGAAACACGAATTTAAATCTGTCACTGTCACTCACTGTCATCTTCTTCTTCTTCTTTTTTTGTTATGGCAATCTACTTTCCTCTTGGAAGTAATTTTTGCCAGTGTCAAGTGTTTAAATAGTTCAGTGGTAGATATTGTTTAATTTTTCATTAGAATGCGGGTGCATCGCATTCCAATGCTGCTTGGAGCATTTGGCACCAAGTATATCAAGACAGTTTACTCGGTTAGTTCTGCCGAGGAAGCCACCACTTCAATAAAAGTCTCAGCTTCACACAACCAAGATCGCGCCTATTTCAATTATCCCACATATTGTTCAGTTGCGTAGACACTTGTACCATATAACTGCACCAATTTTAAGACACAATATCCACTATGAATTAATTTGAAAATAATTAAAATCGACATCAAACCGAACTCGACAAAATGGCGCCAAAAACTCTCACACTGTCATCATCATGGTGACAAAGGTCCGCATAGTCTTAATATCGATATTATCTCGACAACAGCCGGTCCGCATTAACGTTATCGTGTTATCAATATCTAGCATGACGTCATTACCAGCGCCATCATGGGTTCGCAGCGACCCTTAGAGCATTAAGACCTTACCTCAGAGTTTAGAGCAAGCCTCAGAGCGTAAGTAAGTAATCACTGTGAGCGTCTTGTTAAAAGTGTCAAGTGACTGTTAAACAAGACAAGTCAAGTGTCATAATTTTATTTCGACAAAAATAAAAAAAATAAGTAATAGTTCGTTATAGAAGGAGCTTTTCTTCACTCCGCAACACTGAACTGAATTTTTTTTTGTAGTTATTAGTAATATAGTTAATATTATGGAGGTCACTGCTCCGCAACAAAAGGATAGAGCATTATGTTGGCTAACATTTTGTTACCTAATATAAATTTTGAGCTTATTATATTTGTTGTGCCTTTGCAGCCAGCGCCGTTTGCAAGGCGTCGCGCGTCGTTTCTGGCCTTAGAGCATTAAGAACTCTAAGTTTCTGGCACTTCGCCAGCCGTTGCCGCGGCACGCTAGCTCTGCTCGCTTGGCTCGCGCGTTTTTAGTCACCATACTAACCTAACCTAAAACCTAACCTAATGAACTCTTTAGACTTTTTTCATGGCGTGCGTTCTCAATCGTATCTTTTATTTGGTTGTTATTCCTTGCTTTGAAAAATATGAAAAAAGTAAAAAGTGTTTATTTTCGCGATTTCATCCAACACAATCAATAAATTTAAGATTCACGCATTGCAGATTTTTCAGTGTTTGTAATTGTTTGGTTAAGGTTTAACTCGTTTGAGTTGCAACCAAGCCACGGAACGATCGAGTTGTTTTTATAACCTAAAAGAACTTTAGATGTCATTAAGTACAAACTTTTCGTTTTCTATTTTGAAATAAGGATAATCATACATTCCTATAAACAAAATCAAATAAAATCTGTTTTTTTGAGGAGCAACCATGAACTTTTAGACACAAAAACATCTAAATACAATATAATGTCAAATGACATTGAAATTATGACAAAAGATAAACGTCAGAGCATTTTTCAACGACCGATTTAGGCATACGTTCCGTCGTTTTGGGTGTAGTTGTTTAGTTAAAGTTTCACTCGTTTGAGTTGCAACCAAGCTACGGAACGATCGAGTTGTTTTTATAACTTAAAAGAACTTTAGATGTCATTAAGTACAAACTTTTCGTTTTCTATTTTAGTTTACGGATGATCATACATTCCTATAACGAAACCAAATAAAATCTGATTTTTTGAGGAGCAACCATTTACTTTTAGGCACAAAAACATCAAAATACAAAATAATGTCAAATGACATTGACATTATGACAAAAGATAAACGTCAGAGCGTTTTTCAACGACCGATTTTGGTGGTTGTTTGGTTGCTGCACTCTGAGCCACGGAACGGGTGAAACTACGCTCTGACAGCGCTCAGAGTAAAATTTCACCAAGCCACTGAACGGTCAGAGTGCGCACCCGAGCGCGCTAAAGTGCACTCAAACGAAGCGACGGAACGCACCTTAGGAGTTGTTTGGTTGCTGCACTCTGAGCCACGGAACGGGTGAAACTACGCTCTGACAGCGCTCAGAGTAAAATTTCACCAAGCCACGGAACGGTTAGAGTGCGCACGCGAGCGCGCTCGAGTGCACTCGAGCGAAGCGACGGAACGCACCTTTGACACGTTAAGAAAACTAAATTCAATTTGACTTTGACAATGACATTGACAAGTTGGTTATGGTGCGGGACTGCGGGCGGTGGGTGATGGAAATTTGGAACGAAAATCTTTCCGGCTTTAATTTTTAACTAAAATTACTTACCTACTGTTAAAATAATCACTTTAAGTAATACTTAATAATTCATTAAGTTTTATATTTTTCTGATAAAGTCTAAATAAATCATCCAAAATGGATTTACATCGGCCTGTTGATCCTAATAAGGTAAAATAAAGAGATCCTAATTCCTAAGGTTTCTGTACTTTATTATAGTGTTTTGAATTAATACAACTCTTTAATTGTCCCGTAGACGTACGAGGAGCTGACCTCTGAAGAAAAATTGAGGTAAGGTTTTATGCATTCTGCCTGTGATTCTCCTCTAAATTATAACCTTATGATTTGCTTATTATTGCTACTCAGTACAAGTCGAAAGAGACTTCCAAGTTATCCTTTATTTGCAAGAGTTATTATAACTTATGTTAATTAAAAGCGTTGTAGCAAAACTTATACAACTGTTTCAATAGTTTGACATTGTATTTGATGATATTGTTTATCTTGTAGGTTGGAATTTGATAAGATAATGATCTAATGAGGACTAGCATAGTAGCATGTGTAATAACATTAAGGTTTCGATTTTGACCACAGTAAATATGAGATATCTGACATGTTTTTTTCAATAATTTTAATGTTTAGATGTTTGTAGGGAAAATCAACACATTTGGGATACACACAATAAAATATTATACTTACGTAATAATTTTATTATGATGATTACTGTATTAATATTATTATTATTTATTATATATGGCCAGAGCCTTAGAACAATATTAGTCATCCTACATTTTGCAACAAAGGTCCCAGGTTCGAATCCTGGTTGGGGTAGATGTTAGTGTGATGAGTACAAGTATTCATTCCCGAGTCATGGTTGTTTATATACTTATTTATGTATTTTAGTATATGTTATTTAGTACCCATTGTACAAGCTCTGCTTAGTTTGGGCGTAAATAATTGTTGTGAGTTGTTATTCATTATACATGTCTTATTTTTCAGATATGACCATCAAAAACTTCATGAGATGCACAAAGGCCATGAGTCGATGCATACAACAATGGTCCTCATTCTTATTGGCACGTTAATTGTTGCTCAAATAGTCGTAGTAGAATGGAAGAAGAGGCATTATCGGTCATATTCGGTGAGATAGTTGGCTATTTTTACTGTATTCTTTTATTGTATCTTTTGCAAAAGAAAGAGTTGTCTAATAAATAAATAAATGCTAGGACAATTTCACACAGCGCCATCTAGCCCCAAACTAAGCAAAGCTTTAATTGTCCCTACTGATGGATAAAGAGGATGTACAATAATAACACACCTTGGCCCAATGAGGCTTAGTGGGTAGCAGTGGTGAGGGGTGAAATTACGGTGAAAGTAAGCCATTCTACAAAACTGTTATGATCTTTAAATTTTGGGATTTTAGCATTCACAATGCTATTTTTATATAATATTAAATAATATACTAGAAAAAATACGGACGGGAATTGAACCCACGACCTTTGGATATCTGGTATCTGATACTGATAATGTTGCCAGCCCAATAACACATTATTCTGATTTCGTTAAGAGACATTACTTAAACAGTGGCAATTTGTTTATTCGTTCAAAAGTTTAATACAATGTATTTATTTTAACAATGTTTCCAGACTTAATTAAATACCATTTAATATGTGTATTACTTTGATGACAGTTCTTTACAATGGTGGCAATGTGGTCTATACCGGTGCTGATGAGCCTCAAGAACCATTGGTGGAGATTCATCACTGTGTGGACGATATTCACGCTACTTACAGCTCTAGTCATAAGGAAGTCCACTAGAAGGCCCATGACGGTGACAACACCAAGGTCTGTATGGTAGACATGATGTACAGTCACAAGTGTAAAAACTCATCATCTAAGTCATACTAGCTTCCGCTCGTGGCTACGTCCGCGTGGATATTAGACAAATCCCTAGTGAACCTTTGACCAGGGGCCCTACCGGCTAACTTCGGCGGGTCTGCCAAGCTTCCACTTAAAACAGATAAATCGTAGTAAGGAGTTTCGTATTGTACTATTCGCCGAAGTAATTTAGAAGATGTTTCGTTGATGATTTATGTTCGATGTTTCTGTGACATTGTGAATAGGGGTTCGCCATTTTGGAGCCCGGCAGACTTTCCGAAGATTGATGCGTTAGCCGATACGGCCCCAGGATAAAAAGTATCCTAAGATGTTTTAATCCAGCAGAGACCCAAACTTTCACATTTAACTCATTTATTAAGTAGATGTATGTTTTTTTTAACTAGGACCACAAACAGTTTTACAATATTCCTTAAAAATAATCTTATCGAAACAAACATTACTCATTATAAACCCAACATAATGGCCACGTATTATTTCATAAACTAAAATAAATGTTTTATTGCTTGTGACTGTAGATCG
Organism: Catoptria pinella; assembly: GCA_963556745.1. Lineage (NCBI taxonomy): Eukaryota > Metazoa > Arthropoda > Insecta > Lepidoptera > Crambidae > Catoptria > Catoptria pinella. The sequence continues at coordinate 10,964,546 of OY750777.1, read as the reverse complement.
TCCACTCTCGTGCTTTACTACTTTGTAGAACTTTTCGTGTGCGTTTTATGAAATAGCGGGTTCACACGAGGCGATTTTAGTTGATCGACTCGCAAGCCATTTAAACCCGTCTGAACCTTCAAATCGTAAGCGACCGCGTACATTTTTTGTTGATCGATTTATTATCGATCAACTAAAACCGCCTTGTGTGAACACGCTATAAGTGACGCCGTGTGCTAGCGATTTCAATCTACAATGCGATTAAATTGACAATAGACAGTGATCCACTGCAACTTCACTTGAGAAGTAAAGAGTTTTACAGATTACAATACGTTGTTTTATACCGTAAGCGCTTTGAAGCTAGCCACTTTAGTTGATTGTTAAATTAATCGCATTGTATGTGTCAGTGTGGTCGATTGTACAGTCACGTCTATAAATATGTATACAGTTTTGAACTTTGTCACTCTAAAAGCTTTTACCTTTTGAACAGAAATCAACGACAAATGGCAAATACAACAAAGTGACAAAGTTCTAAACTGTAAACATATTTTTAAACGTGACTGTACATCTCAATAGATTTTCTATGAGATATGTTACATGTGCAAGTGTGATCACATTAGTTTTGTACAAATTGCATAGTTCACATTTTTATTTCAATTTCTTTTATTTTAGATTGGTGTACAAATGGTTCTACCTGATATACAAGCTGAGCTGTGTATTCGGAGTATTCGGTTACATAGTCATGATGCTCACATTCCTAGGTAAGTAATCTTTATAGGTGACTAGCGGCCGTCCGCGACTTCGTCTGCGTGGACAGTTTATTTTTCTATCCCTCGGTAACCGTACTTTTTTCTGGATGAATGGTACCCTATGTCCTTTTCTGTACCCCTGACAACGTGTATGCAAAATTTCATGATGATTGGTTGAGTAGTTAAGACATGAAGGCGTAATAAACAAACTCACTTTCACACAAAAATATACGCACAATTGTACTAAACATACAGAAGCTCATCCGCCCGAGGACAATCAAATAATAAGCTACTCTCGTAGCACGGCAATAAAGTACAATTTCAAATTGCACAGCGCTGCGTGCCTGTTATTATAAGCGCTTCCGAAGCGCTTCTCCTTCTGTCGCGTTGCTCTGTCTCAACCGACACATGACACCCCTCGTGCGCTGGCTCAACTGAGTCAGCCGCGAGCAGTAGGTAGGAAAGTTTAAGCGCGGAGTGAGACCCCCTGCTTTCGGAGTGTTTGCATGCTTACAGACATAAGATAAATACTATTTGAAATTTTGAGATTTAAGCATTCACAATGCTATTTCTATATAATACTAAATAATATACTAGAAAAAATAGGACTCGCACCAGATCATGTTCTCGGACGGGAATCGAACCCGCGACCTTTGGATATCCGGTCCAATGCTCTGACCGCTGAGCTACCGAGTCACTGGTGACAACGTCGAATTTCTTCTAGTATATTAACTCTTACGCTGCAAGCCAGCGCCATCTCACCAATGTAGAAGGAAGTGACTCGGTAGCTCAGGTCAGAGCATTGGACCGGATATCCAAAGGTCGCGATCGATTCCCGTCCGAGAACATGATCTGGTGCGAGTCCTATTTTTTCTAGTATATTATTTAGTATTAAGACAAATACTGTTGAAACTCATTAGAAATATTGTTGTTTTTTGATATAATTGACATACTAAATATTGTGCATAATGTTCTGATTTCTGATTCCTAGGGTTGAACCTGTTGTTCGGACACAAGCCGCAGCCCTGGATGGACGTCGCGTTGATGTGTTTGTTCTATGGATTGTACTTTGGTGTGCTGGGGCGGGATGTGGCCGAGTACTGCGCGGATAAGATGGCCGCGTCTATAGGGGTAAAGTTTATTTATTTATTTTGGGAACTTACAAATATTGCTTAAAAATAGCACTATGGGGTTAAAAACACTGGCCAAGTGCGTGTCGGACTTTGCACATTTAGGGTTCCGAACCAAATACGGCTAAGGGGCGGGGCTTATCTGTGCTACGCGTTTGACCGCAAAATTAAGTTGATTTGTAATAGGAAAATAAGGGAATTTTAAATAAAAAAATAACAGAAATATCAATGTATTGGTATTTATTGGTAAAATATACGTAATTATAAACATTATCACCAAATTTCAAGTTCATAGGTCAATTGGAAGTTAAATTATGACCGCGCATAAATTAAATTGTTTAACCTTGTTGATTGAAGACTATATTTTTTATGATTTAATTACAAATGTATAGTTTTCAAACTTATCCCTGTACTTGTAGATTTGACGATTGTACGATTTTTAACGTAGAAGTTTTTTTTTTAAGATTCAAGGTGTAGTCCACATGAGTATATGGTTTTAATATCAACTCCGCGCGTTTCCGACAGACAGACAGACGGATGGACAACAAAGTGATCCTATAATAAACTAAAACAAAATAAATATTTGAGAAGGGCTCTCATACAATAAACGTGATTTTTACGGAACCCTTCGTGCGCTAGTCCGACTCGCACTTTTTGCCGGGCCTCGTTTGCTGGGTCAGCTGGTTATTATAAGTTTGTTTCAGTATTACACTAAAGAGGGCATGCCCACGAGGCAGCTGGAGAACAACGTGTGCGCCGTCTGCGGGAACCAGCTGCTGGTCGACGTCAACGAGGAAGGGGTCTTAGGTATCAATATAACGAGGGTTCAAAGTATACTCGGTATGGGAATGAAGGAAACGGCAGAAAAATAGGAAATTATTTTGTTTTTCTATACAACATGTTACAAAAATAGGCCTAATGCCGAATATAGTTTATAAGGACCATCAAACTGAACAACTTTTACTATGGGACCAACTCTGAAATCGCGATAAAGAATCAGCTGTTTCATATAAAAATTAAAATCGATAATATCAAAATGTAAGAAACAGCTGATGTTTTTTTCGGGTTTTGCACCACCGTTCAAAATTTGGTCATCATTTTCGCGTCAGACATATTGTTGCACTCGAAGCACGAATGTGAAAAAAACGAATGATGGTAAACTGACGAAATTTTCTAATTGTCATCCTGGATAATGTCCTAAGAGATCCATAGACAAAAACTACCCTCATTACTTGCGAAACAATTCCGATACCGAGAATACTTTGAACTCTCCGCGACCTTTATCGAAGGTACATTTTGGGAGCAGACGTTCTTAGGGATGGGGTAAATGTTTTTAATTTATCGATAAATTAACTCAACTCGATTATAATTAAACAACATGACAAAGAGTTGAAATCAACATAGTATTAAATAGTGGTAACCACATAATTAAGGACACAAGTCGATTTTCATACAAACAAGGTAATTTTGAAGTCTTGGTTTTCCGCGAGTGATTGACCTAGCTGTGATCTGATGATGGCCATCCAGGGAGTGAATGGAGAAGATCCAGATCGCAATACAGTCTCCACTGATCTGATTAGCATTCTAAGAGATGTAAGGTTACGTTTAAAAAAAACCGCGAATATGCTATATAATATTTTTGTTATTCCCTAATGTTTGAAAGAACCTGTTTATTCCTAAAATAAATGAAATATTTTTTGTCACGTTGTTTAATCATAGTGAGTTGAGTTAATTTATCGATAAACCAAAATAACTACCAAAAATGTCATCCCTAAGAATGTCTGCTCCTAAAATATACCTCCGATAACGGCGTCTAAAAATAATAAATAAATAAATATTGAACAACATCACAAACTTTGCTCTGATCCCAAAGTAAGGAGCTAAAGCACTTGTGTTATAGAAATCAGAGACAACGGTGGTATCACAAACACCCAGAACTTTTCTATATTGGCTCACAATATAGAAGAAAAGTTAGTTTTCTAAATTAACTCAACCGGGGATCGAACCCGGGACCTCAGAGATGGCGACACCTTGAAAACCGGTGTACAAACCACTCGACCACGGAGGTCGTCAAAGGGAAGTAACAAAGTACACGCGACGGCACCTCAGACCACACATGTTGACCTTGAGACTGCCTTTATGCTTTTTTTTACGTAATATTAGCTGTTTTCGCAGTGTAACTGTATAACCTGACGTGCTGTCATGTGTACAATGTAATGGGTAAGGCAACTGTCAAAATGGCGCTACGTACATTTGTTCCATGAGAACTGTCAAAACAAAACACTTTTACTTTTAAAACTCGTTTTACAGCTTAAAAAAACCAAATTCTGACGCTGAAAAATGGCACTTACAAAGTTCCGAAAAATCTGTATATTAAGAGTTCGGCGAACATTGAGCTTCCTATATAATCGTAATACCAAAATGATTTACAATTTGAGCATAATTAACTCTTCTTGTGACGTTATTCGGATAAAGACAGTATTTGTGTAGGGTTCTATTAAATAAAACTACAATTTTTTCGTGTGATTTCACAGAGAACACATACAAATTGACATGCGGCCACGTGTTTCACGAGTTCTGCATACGTGGCTGGTGCATCGTGGGCAAGAAGCAAACCTGTCCCTACTGCAAGGACAAGGTCGACCTCAAGAGGATGTTCACTAACCCGTATCCTTTATATAATCCACTCTAACGGCTGATTTCAATAATTTATATTCAGTAACAGTTAGGCCCACTATAAATGCCGATATACAACATGTTACAAAATAAATAAATATTTGACAACATCACATACATTGCTCCGATTCCAAAGTAAGTAGCTAAAGCACTTGTGTTATGGAAATCGGAGACAACGGTGGTATCACAAACATCTAGACCTGAGCCAATATCGAAAAGTTCGTTTTCTAAATTGACCCAACCGGGGATCGAATCCGGGACCTCAGAGATGGCAACACCTTGAAAACCGGTGTACAAAGCCACTAACCACGGAGGTCGTCCGAGTATAAACTCAAAGTCACAAAAATACCCCTAATGCCGAATATGGTATATAGGGACCATCAAACTGAACAACTCTTACTATGGGACCAACGCTCAAATCGCGAAAAAAAAATCAGCTGTTTCATACATTTTGACATTTTCGATTTTAATTTTTGCATGAAACAGCTGACTTTTTTTCGCGATATCAGAGTTGGTCCCATCGCATCCCTTATTGCGAAGAAAAAGAGCTGTTTCATACATTTTGATATATTCGATTTTAATTTTTGTATGAAACAGCTGATTTTTTTTTCGCGATATCAGAGTTGGTCCCATAGTAAAAGTTGTTCAGTTTGATGGTCCCTTTATACCATATTCGGCATTAGGGGTATTTTTGTAACATGTTGTATATTATAAATTTGACGACCTCTGGGGTCGAGTAGTTTGTCCACCGGTTTTCAAGGTGTCGCCGTCTCTGAGGTCCCGGGTTCGATCCCCAGCTGGGTCAATTTAGAAAACGAACTTTTCTATATTGGCTCAGGTCTGAGTGTGTGTTTACCACCGTTGTCTCCGATTTCCATAACACAAGTGCTTTAGCTACTTACTTTGGAATCGGAGCAAACTTTATAATGTTGTGCAACAAAAAAATTACTAGGCAACTGTTGTTATTTCCCGTCATTTAACAGAAATATCAAAGAAAAAAAACTTTAATCTATCTCTTACTGAGTATAGGTTATTGAAATCGACCTTTAATGTTTCAGATTTGGGTATTAAGAGGCTTACATAAAAAAGTGGTTTCCATAATACCCAACGTTAGGTAAATATGCATCCATATATCCGATATCGACTCATAACACGGTGTCTATAAGATGTTTATTTCTGTACCAAAATTGCATTTTTCTTAACTATCGGTACAGTTGGGATCGTCCCCAAGTGCTATTCGGTCAACTGCTGGATTGGATCCGGTGGCTCGTCGCGTGGCAGCCGCTAGTTCTGTTCCTAGCTCAAGGAATCAACTGGCTCTTCGGTCTCGAATGAACTCCTGGATTTTTAAGGCTTCTTCTGGATTCTGTTGTTAACATAAGAAATAACCGAGTTGTACTCGAGTGAACTTCTGTGTATTCCCGTTTCACCTGGATTTCTGTTTTAGCGCAAGGAATCAACTGGCTCTTTGATCTCGATTGATCCTGCATTTGTAGATTAACCTGGATTTCTGTTGTTAGCGAAACTGAATTTGTGGACTCAAGTGAACACCTGGAATTTATAGATTATCCTAGATTTCTGTTGCTAGCGTAATAAATAACCTGGATTTCTGTTGCTAGCGAAACTGAATTTGTAGACTCGAGTGAACACCTGGAATTTATAGATTAACCTAGATTTCTGTTGCTAGCGTAATAAACAACCGAGTTCAAGTGAACACCTTGATGTTACCAATTCACCTGGATAGTCCCAGCTATCTAGAAATAAGTAACTAACTATTCCGTCTCTGGTTTGCAGGTTTTTACCCTGCCCCCTAGACAAAGTCACTGTTACAGTTAAATTTTCGCTATCGCTTCGCTTTCCAATACGCTACTTTCGATAGAGAAGCGATAGAATAGATTACAAATGTGACCTTTACTACAGGCTCTGGAATTTACCGTATCTCCCAGATTTCTATTCCTAGCGTAAAAAATAACTTAGTATACTCGAGTGATCACATGAATTATAAAGATTTACGTGGATTCTTGTTTCTGACTGAATATTTCTCATGAGAACACCTTTTCCTACACTTACACCTGGAGCAGAATACCGTTCTGAATGTAAGATACTTTAATGTAGATATCGGCTTTTCAACTGGCTTTTTTAGTGTAGATATCGGCTTTTTAACTAGCTTTTGAGAACCAAGTAAAGACCTGGAATTTACTTACACCTGGAAGAGGATATCTTTCCCTTATCTTTTGACTTTAGTAAACGGTTGTTTCGAATAGCTGGAAGTGGAATGCCATGACGAGCTCGAAAGCGGCTTTATTTACTTCGAAATGTCAAAAATGACATCCTGGCGTAGAATACAAAATAATATAATAGAAAAAATACGACTCGCACCAGATCTTATTCTCGGACGGGAATCGAACCCGCGACCTTTGGATGTCCGGTCCAATGTTCTGACCGTTGAGCTACTGAGTCACTTAGATGACGGTCCACAAATTCAGTCACTTAGTGACTCGGTAGCTCAGCGGTCAGAGCATTGGACCGGACTTCCATAAGGTCGCGGGTTCGAGAATTTAATCGATTCCCGTCCGAGAATTTAATCTGGTGCAAGTCGTATTTTTTCTAGTACCTATATCACTTAGTATTGTATAAAATTGCATTGTGACTGCTAAAATCTCAAATTTAAAAATCCCGGCGTAGGCAAACCTGTCTATACCCTTAAGACTGGCCTCATACTGACGGGATATTGATTCAGAATCCCGATACGGAATTATTCCGAACGCAGCTAATTTATACAATGGACCTACCACACACATGCGGTATTTTTCCGTTTGGATTTATATTCGGAATTCCGAATCATATTCGGTCTGTATGTGGCGGGGCTTATACAACATTTTTGTTTATTTGTCATAAATGTCATTTAGACATAGTTTTTTTTTTTTACTTTTTTTTTACCGAGTTCGTCATTCTACGCCTGCATCTTAATTAATAGTACAAAGCAGTAGTTCTTTTTAATTTATATTAATATAAATAAATACTAGAAAAAATCGATTCACCCGACCAATATAGCATAATTGGTCAGTGCATTGGGCCGGAATCCCATTTGGAGTCACGTCTACGGGTGAGTCGATTTTTTCTAGTATTTATTTATCTTAATATAAAAATAGCATTGTGAAATGCAAAAAAAATAAAATTATTTTGAACTTATATTTTGCGTTTTCGGACGTCCATCGATATTTTCAAAATCTTTTTTTAAAGCTTTTTCAACTATTTGTTCTAGAGTAATATGAACTAGATTTATTATGAACATAACTTAAATTATAAAACCATACAAAATACTCTACATCATTGAAGATGATTATTAATCAATTTGATTTACTAATCAGTAAATCAAAATATTAATGATGATGATGTGACTTGATGTGTAGTTAAAATCAATCATTAGCACCTACTTAATAAAGTGTAAAGTACATAATGAAAGTGTATTTATAAAACTGTATGTTTTGTAAATTGTATAAAAAGTTTGTAAAGATAATTGCAATGTAAGTTATTGCATATTCAGCCTTTTCATGAGCTTATGCGATGTAAAAGCATTGTTTGAGTGAGATGACACTATAATTTACGTCACATATACAAGGTGTTACAAAAGTACCCCTAATGCCGAATATGGTATATAGGGACCATCAAACTGAACAACTTTTACTATGGGACCAACTCTGAAATCGTGAAAAAAAAATCAGCTGTTTCATACAAAATTTAAAATCGAAAATATTGAAATGTATGAAACAGCAGTTTTTTTTTTCGCGATTTCGGAGTTGGTCCCATAGTAAAAGTTGTTGTTTGATGGTCCCTATCTTCCATATTCGGCATTAGGGGTACTTTTGTAACACCTTGTATAAAGGGACCGCTGTACCTACTCAATGTCGTGCCCCTTTGTTGGAAAGAGATGGCGATATCTCTTCATTCACTTGCGGCACAAAATAGAGAAAGGACAACAGTTAAGCTATATGATGATGTGTAAGCACAGATGATGTATTTCTGTTGCCGCTATAACAACAAATACTAAAAAACAGAAAAAAATAATATTGATTAGGCAACAGACGCTTGTTACCGTTTTTTATAGATAATACGGAACCCTTCGTCCGCGAGTCCGATTCACACTTGGCCGGTTTTTTTGTGCTTGAGGCGTTTGGTCCCCATATCTCGTTTGGTTTTGGTCATATTTAAACATGAGACAGAGATACCTCAAGTTTGTGAAAAGATATCCCCATCTCTTTCAAACAGGGCTGCAATGGGGCGTGACTTGGAGTAGATTCAGTGCTCCAGCTAGCTTTTTACATCTTAGAAGTTGCTTATCGCCGTATCTCACTTCAACATTTGCTTTTACATTCAAAGCTAATGAAAATCCCCTAGGTAAGATAAGCTACACTATTTCACTGGGAAAATGATTTCTGTGATAATGTAAAGTGTTGAATTTTTGTTAAAATGCAGGGTACAATCTGAAGTGTTTAGCGATGCAATAGCAGTAAGTAGGTACTTTTCAAAATAAGAAAGTGCTGTAACTGATTTAATGAGAACTGATAAAGGAAAGCTAATTTAAATATTCCATCGAGCCCCAATCGGGCAAAAATGGCGAGCTCTAATTTATGATGTCACACGAACATCGATATTTTCTAAATAACTACAATACGAAACTTCTTACTTCGATTTATCTGTTTTAAGTTGAAGCCCGGCAGACTTATCGAAGTTCGATGCGTTAGCCGGTACGGCCCTGTTCTACTAGAACAGCAAAGCAAAGAAATGAAACCGGTAGGTCTGAGGCCAGCCTTGCCTCTCACTCTAAATTAAAAAATATATATATTCAGTCTATGCTGTTACAAGCCCTTGTGAATATCAAAGAAGTTACGCCATCGGTTCGCAAACCCTAAGCGGGAGACCTAACCAAAAGAACCGGCGAGAACTAAGATTCAAAAGTTTTGTATTGTGTGAGATAAGTAAAGAAATGATTTATTTATTTAAATTATTCGCGAACGACTCTGTATTCAATCAACACTCTGTAGACTATATGCTTTTGTATCGCCTTAAAAAAGGTTCCCGAATGCTTGTGGGAAAGATAATGATTCTCCAGATTATCCAGATTTGCCATGCCAATTTGGATTCTAAGTAATACCTTTAAGTGTTAATTAATTTTCGTTTATTTGGCTTGTTGAATAGTCTTTTGCTTTGAACTCTAATTAAATATAAGTTAAGGTTCAATTTCTAATTTTATTGTCTTGTATGTTAGCTGCCTGGATCAACGGTTTGAAACCACAGTACACATTACATTTTTTCTGATTTTATAGGCAGTGACTAACTGGTTTAAATTATGACGAACACGTTCCGAATTTGTCCGTGACGCATAGATTTTCAGAACACTACGTTGCGCTAACGTAAGCCTGTTATTTTTTGACCCAAAGGTTTGATTCGGACCATGCAATTTTTATTATGCAGCAAACATTTGAGATTTGCATTTATAGCATAATTTTAAATTATGGAAGTTTCCTTAAATATTTTTTTTAAATTCATAAAAGTTTAAGCAAAAGCTTTTAACTTTAATATGAAAATAGTTTTTTATTTTCTCAAAAAAGTGTATGAAAGGAGACTTGTTACGTCACCGATTCCGTAAAATTTTGTATGATAAGTCATTAAAACTGAACTATATTTTTGTAATTTAAAAAAAGGAAGCTTTCTTATTATGGATTGGTACTCATTTACTAATCATTCAAACAAACCTCATTCATTACTAATAAATAATCGTTGTATAGCGAGTCTGCTAGTGATTAGTTACACAGTTTTTGTCTCTTTCTTTTATATGTCAAACTTGCAAGGTTTGACAGAGAGTCACCGTTGTTTAACTATACAGTGACACAAACTTATCTGACCCGGTGACCAAAAGTGGAACTAAGTGTTGTGGTATATTGTTACCTAGGTTACGTCGTCGACTACATAGACGACAGCGACGCCATCACTGGGTCAGATAAGTTTGTGTCACGGCACTTCTGATAGACGACCATATTTTGATAGTAAGGACAAAAGCGTATTATCGTATGTTGTTTTTCTCAACATTCAGCTTGTTTGTAAATTGTATTCAATGTAAGTATTATCTTGTAATTAAAATTGTACAGTCAACAACAAAAGTAATGTATCTTACAAAATAAAGCATTATAAATGAGATACAGATCTACTGTTACAAGGGTATCTAAATTTATTACGTTGTTAATTTACATAGATAAATAATTAGAATAATAAATAAATATACACTTTTGCTGCTGTCTGTACCTATTGTTGGTTGGTGCCTGGATAGATAATGTAATTAGTTGTAAGGATTTTTTATTTATTTATTATGTCGTGATGAAACACGATTGGGAACATTGTTGTGATTCACAGTTTAATAAGGTTCATCTTGAACATTATTAAATGAGAACAATATTTATCGCACTGTGTAATGTTAAAAACAAAAGTCTTATTTGAGAACAATTATGTCTTCACTTTATCACGAAAGACAAATTCTCGCGCTATAAAGAATTTTATCCTAAAGAAAATATTAATTAGTTTAATTTAGAACTTAGAGTTATTTATTATTAATCTGTAAATTATATAGTACCTACGGCATTAAAGCTGTATTAGTTTGCATTTGGTTTCACCTTCAAAATATCCAGTGTCAAATAAAATACTAATGTATTGTACCGCGGCAGCCTCCTAAGTTACTACGCGTTCACTTCGTGATTGCCGTCGACGTCCGTTATTACGTCACAGCTAACGGTACTGTAGACAAAAAAGTAATCATGTTTTTAATTTATTCTTGTTCAAAGAGTGTCACTAATTTACATAACAAGTTAGGTTCGCCATTATGTAGGAACTTTACTCTTTTAATCATTATAACAACACAAATAACGAACGTAATGATTAAATCAACAGAAACTAAAATTAAGCTTTGCGTTGCTAGCCGTACTAGAAAGGCGACGCAGGGGGTGCGGTATGACGAGGCGGGCCGGGAGGTAGCGGCAATGATGAAGTGAACGCGTAGTATATTTCTATAACGTGTAACAGAATAAAGGGCTAAGGCTGGCCCCAGACCTACCGGTTTCATTTCTTTGCTTTGCTGTTTTAGTTGAACAGGGGCTACCAGCTAACGCATCGAACTTTGGAAAGTCTGCCGGGCTTCAAATTAAAACAGATAAATCGAGCCCCAATCGGGCCAAAGAGGCGAACCCTAATTTATGATGTCACACAAACATCGATATCTTCTAAATAACTACAATACGAAACTTCTTACTTCGATTTATCTGTTTGAGTTGAAGCCCGGCAGACTTCCCGAAGTTCGATGCGTTAGTCGGTACGGCCCCCTGTTCTACTAGAACAGCAAAGCAAAGAAATGAAACCGGTAGGTCTGGGGCCAGCCTAAAGCAGAATATGGTAGATAGGGTACCATGCATACAGCCCCAGAAAATTATTATAAACCCCGAAAACCAGCATAGTGTTTATTTTGTTTACTAAATAATCGGCACCTCAAACAAGGTTGAATTTATCTTCCAATCATATACTGATATGTTACTAATGTCAACCTTACCGTTGTCATAACTGGGCCTTATTTAATAACGTGACAATTTGTCAATTGTCGTGACAATTTGTCAATTGTCGTGACAATTTGGTTAACATTGCGGTGTAGCTATGAGTAGTTTGTGCTATTTTCAAATTGGTTAACGCAATGGATATAAAATTGTCTTGACAAGTGACAAATTGTAATATTTATTACATGACTTACTGGTAGACCACTTTCTTGGTCGACTGTACTGTACGTCCATGGCCGACTGTACGGGGCTTGTAAAAAACTGACATGATTTTTCATTTAATAAAAGGGCATTTTCACTTGTTTAATTCTTTATAATTTATTCCCACTTGCCACTTATTTTTTTTTACTGTACGACTCTTTATTTAGCTTTTCGCATTATCTTGTGTATTGTTCTTTCTAGTTTGCAATGTTTTTGTTAATATTTCGCACATCTAGATGAAAACTTAAGTAAATCAAACAACATGACCATCAGCCATTTTTAATGTCCCCACTGCTGGAGCACAGGCCTTCCTTATGGGTGGATTAAGGAGGATAGGCCATAACCCATCGCGCGGGCCCAATGCGGATTGGTGGGTGTTAACGACTGCAAATGCAGCCGGGACCAACGGCTTAACGTGCCTTCCGGAGCACGGAGGAGCTCGAAATAATAAATTTTTGGTCACCCATCCCATGACCGACCCTTGCGAAAGTTGTTTTACCTCCGCAATCGCTTGGCCAGCCCCATCGAGCTCCTCAAAGAACACATTTTTGAAAAATGACGTAAAGCTAGTTTTATATTAGTATATTAAAATTTGTTTTATGTCGTTTCAGATATTTTTTTCTTTTTTGTTTACCGGAGTTTTCATCTCAGGGTGCGAACTGCGATTCGTTTGTTTAACTTATAACATTGAAAGTAAACTATTTAAGTAATTGAGAATGAAATGTCCCTGCTGTGTAATATACCTAAGTGACTTTGCAATTTGTAGTTATTTTGTACATAATAAATCTGTTTAAATATTTTGTCATTTCGAGTTTTTTTCTTTTGTACTTAAAAAAAAAATGCAATTATACCCTGGAGTCCCCTCTATCAATTATACACACACATGCGGTATTTAACATATAATACATTAACACCTTTACTAATAAAGATTGTATAGCAGATGCATAGTTACACAGTGTTTTGTCTCTTTCTTTTTAATGTCAAACTTAAATTGGACAGAGACTAACCATTGTGTAACTATACATATGCTATACAATCTTTATTAGTAAGGGGGTAAGTGTATAATATCTGTGCTAATGCGGCATAGGTGAAAAGTCTCGATAAAGATTACCCTGATCAAAGGTGAAAAGTTAGTGTTTTCTGTATAAAAAAATAAAAATAATGACGAAAATGTATAGGTATGCAACCTTTTTCTACCGAAAAAGGATTCTTTCTTTGAATGACAGCTTTTCTAAAAAAAAGTTTAAAGTCACCGGGTTCTATTTTTCAACCACTGTCAAAGACAAAATTTGCAAAATTTGTCACCGTTGCCGAAACAATGTAACACAAAATTAAATAAATCAAAATTCAAAAATCTCTGTAAATAAATCTGTAAACGGTTGTTCAAATTTTGTACGTTCCCCGCAATAATGTTATCGTCTCCCATAAGATTTTGTGGTATTGTTATGTCCAGAAACCATGGCGCTTTGCCAATCAATAAGAAGAATATGGTACAAGCAGTAACTGGTTATGGTGAGTACCCTTTATTATTCTAGATAGAGAGTTGCGCTTTTGACGTACCTACTAACTAAACCAAACAGGTCAACTTTAGTTACTTAAAGATGGTGTGCGTTTTTAGCATCATCGCGTCCAAAGAGTATTGTAATAAAAACAATGGCCGCGTCACAATAGGTACTTACAAATGTGTGTGTGTTTTTATCAGCCAACAGTTGGCTGATATTTTTTTCGACGCGTTCGTAGTTTCGACTGTCTGTCTAGACATAAATGACCAAAGGATCTAAGCACCACAGAATACTATTTATAAGCGAAGTGTCATTATGAACATAGTTAGCGACATGTGCGCTTGCGCATAGAGTGGGTACCATCAGGCTAAGCGTATGCTGAGTGAGACGCAGGCGACGCAGCACAGCACAGGTACCTACTGCAGAGCAGGGCGGTTGAGACAAACATACAATGCGATTTATTTAACTATGTGCAACAGAAGCAGCAACTTCACTCGAGAATGTATGGCAAAGAGAGATTAAAATAATCGTTTTGTACAGCAACCGCTCTGAAGTTGGCCACTTCTGTCGGTCATAGTTAATTTGAAGGTGGTCTAAAAGGGTCAAGATATTATTGGTTTACGAATAGCTTAAAGTTTAACGAACTTCTTTTTATTCAGGACGCAGAAATTACGCTAAAGATGATAAAGATCCATGCTGCAAGAATATACCTCAGGCTGAAGGCAAGCAGATCCAGAACTGGCCTAAGGACGACCCTCCGCCGCCCATGTGGCGTTGCGACTGCCCCTGCGAACCCCAGCCCCCCAACTACGACCCCTACAGGATCAAGGTCCCAGACATAATGGTCCCGCCATTACCACCGAGCAATGCCAAGGTATGTTATGCAGGGAAACAGATATTTTAGTTTTAGCGAGTATCAGACGAACAACAAAAATAGAAGATGACTTTAGCGGGTTAATTTCATTGTGATAATAGATAGGTACAAGTTAGCATCAAATTAATCTGAACATTTGACAAAAATCAACCATATCTCAAAACGTGAAGTACAACTTTAACTCATGAAAATGAAACACAATAGATATTTTATTGTAGTCCAGACACATGTGCGCGCGATCCGAGCGTAGGGGTTGGTTTTTATTTGTTGTCTGATAACAAATGAAAATGCACCTTGAGGTCTTGTGCTAAGGTTGATTTTCGTCAAATGTTCAGATATTTTGAATTGAAATTTAGTTTGAATGCTCGGAACATTTTGACGCTGACTTTACCTAGCAACCTTGCACTGTAAAATAAATTATGGAAGTCAACGTCTGTAATTTTTATTGCTCGTCCAATTCTCGGTTTAGGTTGCGTTAACACCTGCAAGAAAACTGTAAACTTGCAAGCTACTGTCAGACAAACTGTCGGATACTACTTCTTGCAGGCTTGCTTGCAGATGAGAATGCCATATAATCTACAATATTCAATAAAGACAATAAACTAAATCTTAATGGTACTGGACGTGGCTTAGATTATTGATCAATAGTCAATATCATTTGTGATAGTAGGTACAGCCTAGCTTACGCCTGCACTTTTGAATGTGATATTATAAGGGCTTGTTTCACAATGTAAAAGTTCATGACAGATGATTTGACAGTTGTGATATGAAAAACATGTTGATTGTGAAACAGGCCCGTAAGCTACTCAGTACTTACTTTTTGATTGTGAAACAGAGTAAGTATAACATAACATAATCAAACGTAGCTTCAATGGCAGGATGACAGAGAATTTATCCCGCTAGGTGGCGCTGCTGTAGATGGAGACCGTTTGTACAGTCAGCGGCACGTCAGACTATACATGTTGACCTTGAGACCGTCGTTATGCAGCACGTAATAAAAGCTGTTTTCGTAGTTCAACTGTTTAACTTACCGTGCTGTTGTGCGTACGTGTGCATATGGGTTATGTTCCCGGTTATTTTTCAATTATGTCTAAAAATAGTTGATAATAACAATAATTATTATATGGAAGTTGGAAAGTAAACGAATTAGATTGAAGAAAACCAAAATGTGTCGGAAGAAAACTTGATATTCACGAAAATTCGCCTCCAACATCCAAAAATTGATAGCAAACACAGAGAAAACAAGAAAACGACAGGTCTACATCTACACTAGCGCTGAGTTAGCGGTAGTGCGTCGACTGGTAAACGATTTGTGAAACAGCAAAATTATCCTGCCATTGCTTAACCGTGTATTAACATGTAGACATTTTATTCAACACCTTGCGACATGCGCGCTCGAGTGCGTTTGACGAAATCAGAGCCCCACGTCGTGAATTAAATATCTAATGAAATCCAGTTTGTGCTTTCTTCATCAGTGGGACGGAGTTTCTCTCACCACCAACACGAACCCCCCGCCAGGACACGATCCCAGCTCCCCCGGATACGGGCACCCAGCGTACGGTGGGCACTATGGGCAGTCAGCAGACCAAGCGAAAGAGGAGGAGAACGAAAACACTTTTTTGGGCATACTCAAAGGTTTTTTCGGCAAAGGCAAAAAGACTGAAGGCAAGGGCAGCGGTGACACCATGATGGTAAACGAAATAAACCTGCTCTTGTACAGCGTCTGCGTGAACTGATCGGTGAGTCTTACGAAGATCTTTCAGAAGACCAGACGTAACACTAACGAGGGTACTGATTCGTCCAACGCACTCGAAATACCAATCCAACAGTTTGAAATGTAACTTTTTGACAGGAATGCCCGCACTGCGCTGCCGGGGTTTTCTTCGGTTATCCCGACTCCAACCAGGCGAGTGCTCCCGAGCCCGCTTCGGAACTGTTCTACTCTCCCACTGTAAATCGTGATTACTGGAAGCATCAGTCGGAAAAAAATTCGGGGGATGTAAAAGTATCTAAACTTGGGTATCACGGCAATATTAAATTGAAGTATGCGTTTCATGAACCGTGGAAACCGCTAGACAGGACGACGTTGCTGGAGCAAGCTGAACGGGAAGAGAGTGGCCAAGGCGACCAGCCGGCTCCACAGACAGAAACCACTGATAAACAACTGCCCAAATGAGTGAAGAGTGAGTGCGGGCTCTGATTTTTGTGTAGACGAATGAACGGCATTTCGCATGGTTTTGAATTAAATAGATTTCAAGCTAATTAATTCTTTTATTATTTATTCAGTTTAACTTAATACATACTTAGTAGGAAAGAAAGTCATAAGTCTTATAAAAGGAACATCCAGTCGGTTCATTAGGTTTATTTAACAGAACGTCGCACGTCCACTTACATGAAAGTCCATTCCCCGAATGTCTATTTACTCTAACGTGCTTTTCCCTGAACTTTCACTTCCCTGAATGTCCACTTCTCTGAAAGTCCACTTAGCTAAATGTTAAAAACATCTATAAAAAAATGTGGTGAGATCACTCACCCCAACTGAATATTTTTGTAGCGCAAAATCAAATATCTATTCTGTGGCAAAACGCTTCTCTACCTTGCAAATGTTTACGCAGGACTAGGTACACTACAAGAGACCTTGTTAAAAGATTTGCATAATGATGATGCCACATCTATATTTTTTGCAGATACGTAATTAAATAATTATACCTTTGTTCGCAAAATATTACATTCGCAAAATATTATATTCGCAAAAAATAATTCTTTGGGTTTCGACATTTTTGATCATAGGTTTTTGAAAATCTCTCTTTAAATTGGTAGGCTACTTCGTTGCTCTGAACTAATATGACTGCTACTTTTTACTAGAGTTTACTTTTGTTTACCCGAAAGTCGAAACCACGAACTTCCGCACCTGACTCCTCTAACCCCGTCGATCCATTAAAATCCATTGTAAATATCCATAGATCCTAGTGCTATAGGGGTGCAAGTATTTTGGATGTTAAACTTCCAGCCGATGTTAGACTGTGCGAGGACGAAGGGCCCCTGCTCGGTCCAGCCGGTGCCGAAGGACCCGCCCTGCATCCCGCCGCCTCGGCCTCCCTTCCCATGGATCTACGTGTGGGCGGTTCTATCGTTCTTTACCACCATGGGCGTGGTAAGATGGCAAAAAAATTCTACAGTACTTAACCTATTCAGTAATTTGATCTTACCGATCTTGCATCTAGCTTTAGGCTAAAATAAAGAAATTCTTCCAAACAAAACTCATTCTTTTCAGTAATCATTAAAAGTTCCTGGTAAATCTGTGAAATTATTTTTCAGCTATATCGTTTATTTTTATGGAAAGAAAAACGGGATAAAATAAAGGCAATTCCTCCTGTATGTAAGTATGAATACCTAGTTTTGAATTTTCGAATACACTAACAACCCCCGGTGTCTGAGGTACTTTATCGAATGTTTAACTTCATCGGAGGGGTCCGCATTCTGTCAGGGGCCTTACCGGCTAACTTTTCGAACTTCGGCGGGTCTGCCGAGTTTCAACTTTAAACAGATAAGTCGAAGTATTGTATTTCGTATTGTACTATTCGCCGAAGTTATTTAGAAGATATCGATGTTCGTGTGACATCATGAATTGTGGTTCGCCGTTTTGGCCCTATTGGGGCTCGATTTATCTGTTTTAATTTGAAGCCCGGCAGATTTTCCGAAGTTCGATGCGTTAGCCGGTACGGCCCCTGGTAATAAAATCAACTTTAAACCAGATAATGTGGAACGCTCCTATAAAACACATACATTGCTCCGATTCTAAAGTAAGTAGCTAAAGCACTTTGTTATGGAAATCAGAGACAACGGTGGTATCACAAACACCCAGACCTGAGCCAATATGGAAAAGTTCGTTTTCTAAATTGACCCAACCGGGGGTCGAACCCGGGTCCTCGGAGATGGCGACACCTTGAAAACCGGTGTTCAAAGCCACTCGACCACGGAGGTCTTCAATCATCATCATTATCGAATGATGATTATGATATGATTATCTTTCCATATATCTTTAAACAATTGATTAAGATGAGAAAGCTACATATGAATAGAAGTTAGTTTTCAAATCAAGAAGGTTATTGATTGCGAAGTTATAATAAAAAAAAAAGATTTTTTAGTCCTTTTTATTTCGAAAATATATTATCTTGTGTATTTTAAAAGTTATCACAATTAAAGTGTAATAAGTACTTAGTTTTGAAGGCCAGTGTATTTTGTTTCACCTTACCTCTGAGTGTAAAGGATCCACTCTGCCGTACGACACATGATTTTATACCGGCTTATACCTGGTAGTAGTTGCCCTTAGAAGTTCCATGAAGCGTTCTGTGGTTCTGCAGTGGCGTACTAGCGTTTTCATCTATAAAAATCGAAAAGCCCGACTCTTGGGTCCCAAGGTCGGACGCTAAGAAAAAAAGGATTTAATCAAACCCGGACGGACTGGACGCAGTTAAAATTAGCCGGGCTTTTGCCGTTAGTATTAGGCTTTTTAGCCTAACACTGTCCGGCTTTATCCGGACGGAACGCTAGGCGCCTCTCTAACTTGATTCGTGAATAGGCTTATGATTGGTTTGTATGAGGGAGATTACACAGTCAGTCTGCAGCCAGTCTGCCGCCAGTTCATTCATGAGTCTGGTTAGACTGGCGGGAGACTGATCGTACAACCCACTGACTGGCGGCAGACTGGCGTCAGACTAGCGGCAGACTGGCGTCAGACTGGTGGCAGACTGGCGGCAGACTGACGGTGTAATCTCCCTCTATGTGTTGATTAGGGCGTCCCCGCCGCCTACTGAAGCGGCCGTACCACGACAAAGATCTGCCGCCCTGCGTGCAGTATTTGATAATTGGTACGGGCACGGCCGGCTGGTCGGCCTACAAGGCCATCATGGAACACGACAAGACTGCCAAGGTTTGATTTATTTTCAATATAAAAATATGCAAAACCAATGTCTCTGTTCCCTTATCAATTTTCAAAAGCATTCAGAGAGCAGTGAAAAAAGAATTTAGAGGTCTATTATCTAGGTTAGGTACCTGATACTTTACGTACACAGAAGGTAGGTGCTGTACACTTAAAACTAAGCGTAGGTACTATGGGCAACAGCGTCGCTTAACCAGCTAGCAATCGCCCCTGCACCAACTAAACGTATGTTGTGACGGCGCAGCGTGCAAGCAATTTTAACCTTAGGGGTGGATAAGTAACGCTGTTGCCCATGGTACTTAACGTTAAGGAGCTGACATGAGCCAACTAGCGCTGCCAGTCGATTTTATTTTATTTATTCTAAATAAGCCCAATTTCTTAAAAAGGAATCAGTCAAGGTCTTGTGAATGACGTCTAATGTTTATTGAATAACGTTACAACATTACAAAATGCGTACAATAGTTTAAAAACGGGTTTGAACCAACAGTGGCCAACTTTTAACAAAATCGCGTTTTAAACAGTTTGAATGCCTTTTCAAACTGTGTAAAGTTATTCAATAAATATTAGACGTTATTTAAAAGAACTTGACTGATTCCTTTTTTAAGAAATTGGGCTTATTTAGAATAAATAAAATAAAATCGACTGGCGGCGCTAGTTGGCTCATGTCAGCCCCTTAAGTGTCTTCTTGATCCATCATCAACAATTTCTATTTTTGGGCAACGATTTCACACAGTAATTAATTGATTTATCGGACCCAAAAAATTATGCCGAAAGTAAGTATATTATAGAGTATAGTACCTACTCAGTTTTGTGATTGCCAGAAACATATTTCTCGATAGAAATAATCCTAAAGTGACCTCCAATTTTGTAGTTTTTCAGTGCTGTGCCAACCAATAATAAACATATGTAAAACTTTAGTAAAAAATACCTTAGTAAAAAAATACCTCTTTTGTTTTGTTATCGACAGTTTTCCGAAATAAGAAATGCTTTATTAGTTCTTAATTAAAAACGATAATGTTGTCAATAATTTCGATAATACAATTTTACTATGAAAACTTCTTCCAGTTTTGAACGCCCCCTTTACGTAGGTAGAAGAAAAAAGGCAGAAGAATACGATAGATATTTAAAAAAAACTCGATAGTGGTGTATAAACATCCACTGTCATACATTGTCGTTTAAAAGATTCCGTTTTTCTAGGTATTCTTCGTAACAAAAGAGGATTGCCTGCCGTACAAGCGCCCGGAAATGTCGAAACATATGTGGTGGAATGCGGAACCACCTGATCTTAGTAACCTGAACTATTTAGAAGAAGGAAGGAGAAAATCGTATGGGAATGTATTAATAAAAATAAAAATATAATCTGCACGCGATTAGATTAAATAGAAAATGAGAGTTACGCAGTCAAGTAGCGTTGGGAAAAAAAATATGAATCTATTTAAATAAAAAATAATTTAAAAAAGTAAAAAGATTTACCCCTTTTCCACTCATGATTAATTAGTCCCTAAAATAATCACACAATGTAATATAAATCCCGCATTTTAAATAAAATTCGAGCAGAAATCCACGCGCACAGTTCTACACAAATCGCATTAATCTTCGCGAGTTTGCCGACGCTACGGCTGGCCGACGACGGACCGTGCGCGTCTCCGTTCCAAAAGGTAGCATCCCATTCTCATCGCGCGCAGATTTTAACGCAGATTTTACCTTGTACAGTCGAGTTCATAAACATGTTAGCACTTTTGACAGATGTTGACTTTTATTACAAAGGCATAAAGTTGATAAACTGTCAAAGGTGCGTATATATTATTGAACTCGACTGTACACGCGACGCGACGTAAATGCTCGAAACGATTTCTTAGCAGGATCGATGCTTACTATCGCACTTAGCCGAATTTTTTAAACTTTCATAGAATCTGTAGCGAAAAGACAACATTATTGACATTACATATAGCGCTCTATGTTGTCCATTTAACAGCAAATTTAATATCGGCTGGATTTCTCAGTATTCAAATGGAAATATTATTATCGGTGATTATATATTAAGGGTTGAAGAGCGTATGTTATTTATTTTTCTTTTTATAAAAATTAAGTAAAATCACAAAAAGTACAAGGACTACATAGCTACAAAGGAGGTATTCGACATGATCTTCACTGAAAATATTTATAGAAGTTAAGCCTTCTCTAGATTTATGTGATCCTGGTACTTTTTCAAAAATAAGTATTAAATTAGTTACATAGAGCGCTATAAATTATGCTATTTTAAAGATTTGCTAATGTTACTTTGGCCAGGCCCTCAGCTCCAGCTTTATCAACAAGAGCCGGTGTATCATCCGTCTGTAATATTGACGCCCTGGCGCTATGTATAGAAAGACTAACGAAGACTGTTTGCCCCCAGCATGTATTACACGAACTGCAAGCATTTCATGGATCCTGTAAGGTTCTACCGTAAGAAGACTGGCCCAGCGGTGTCTATCGCGGCTGGGTGGTGCTGTCTGCGGATTGACGCGGAAAATCACATCGCCTACATCAAGACCATGTGTGGAGAACAGCCTATATATTACGAGAGGTGCTTGTTGGCTCCAGGTCAGTCAGTTAAGCAAATAATTAATTAGGAAATCGCAATTTCCTCATCAGTCTAATCAATTCCAAATTATGTGTTGAAGTATTTTTGTAAAAAAAAATTTTTAGGTGTTCTATTGGGGTTTTAATCATTTTTTTTGCTTCTAAACCAGCGTAGTACTATACAACATGTTACAAAAATACCCCTAATGCCGAATATGGTATATAGAGACCATCAAACTGATCAACTTTTACTATGGATCCAACTCTGAAAGCGCGAAAAAACAATCAGCTGTTTCATACAAAAACTAAAATCGAAAATGTCAAATGTAATGTTGAGTAGTTCTGACGTAAAAGTTAAGCGTAACAAGAAAACTGACTTGGTTTATAATTTAATGAGGATTATCATAACGTTCTATAGCCAAAAGTAATCTACAGGTTCAACGCCCAAAAACCTGGGTGTATTCAAATCAGCCCCGAAGGCGGTCCGCGACCGGGTGACCACATTCCGTACCATCCGAGACCTGGAATTGGCGTACAGGAGGGTGAAGGCGGCCAAACACGTAGTCATCCTCGGCGGCGGCGTGCTAGGCTGCGAGCTCGCCTGGCATCTCGGCAGGATGAGTCAGTTCATGCAGTTATTACAATTACACTACCAAATAAACTGGGTTCCATATACAGCACGATCGCGAAAGCTGGAGGTGGCTTACAGAAAGGCGGTCAAGTTCGTGGTCACCCACTCTTTCCGTCATCTTATTGGAGTGAAAGAACTTATCTAAGAGATCGGACATTCGGATGCATGTTTACCTAAAGTTCAGATGTTGGGTATTATGGAAAACACTTTTTTATCGAAAAAAAACTAAGGATTTTTAAAAAATCCAAGGATTCCGAGATTAACCAATTCTAGAGTATCCGTGAGATGTGTAATAAATAAACCCGATTTGACACAAATTGCAGTTGGCCTGTTACAAACGTAATTGTTTGCCTTTCCCTGTTTTTATTGTTAGTGATTTTTAAAGAAGTTAACACAATATTATTACGTTGTAACAAAGCCTATTAAACCTCATGGAAACATACACATTTCAATAATTTTAAAATATTTTAAGAAACTGCTTCCATAATGTGTTAGCACAATTGACTATAATGTAAATATGCATCCGATTATCCTATGTCTACTTATAAGACAGGATGGCAATGACGTCCAGCATCAGCGTCAAATTGGTTTTGGGTATTCTAGGCAGGATGAGTCAATTTATACGACAAGGGAGAAGAAATTACGAAAAGATAGTACTTACCTCTTTTTTTTAAGAAAAATAATAAAACTGTACGTAATGTAGTGTTATATTTACAGATAAAGTAGTTCCTCGCAAAGAAGACGAGGAGCCGATAGAATTTGTGCATATATTCAAGGACAAAGGTATTCTATCCAGCATTATCCCGGAGTACCTTGGCGAGTGGGCCGCGGAGAAGATCAAGTGTGAGGGGGTCACACTTATGCCTAAGAGTGAGTCTACTTCTTGATAAGTGAAACCTTCAGTTTTGTTTGATCGAACTCAAAGAACTGATGTTTTTGAGCCAGTACGTCTGCTCTCGGAACAGAATTTGGGTTTAAGAGGCGTTTGAATAATGGTTTGGCCAAGACGGTGATTGGGTTGGCTACGGTAGGCAATGCTTGGGCGTAGATGCAGTACTTAAGTATGTATTCGGTACTGACTGGTGAACTGTGCAAAGGGCGTAGTCTTCAGTCAGTTTTTGTTTTTAGTGTGAAAAGAGAAATATATGTAGCTTACTCCCGCAAAAAATATATGCAAGATGCACCGCCCGCCCGCAAAAAAATGCACATGCACACCACAAAATATCAGTGCACAATACCTGTATTTAGCAAGACAGCAACACACCTTGCACTTTCACCAATTAGACTACTCTACACGTGTATCTCCCCAACCCGGAGCATCCTCAGGAGTTAGATCGTGCGTAAACCAACACCGAATGATTTTTTTCGTAAACTGTAGTTTTAATTGGTATTATTGCAGCACAAGTGTACGACGCGTTCGAGTCTCCAGACGGGCGTCTCGAACTGACATTATCCAATGGCACTTCACTCGTCACAGATTATGTGAGTGATAATAACTTATTTACTTTCTGGAATACTAAAGAGTCCGGCGAACGGTGAGCTTCCCATACAAACGTAATACCAAAATGATTTGCAATTTGAGCACAATTACCTCTTGTAATGTTATTCGTATTAAAAATAAATGCCAATTAATTATTTTCATACAAAACTGTAAATTGCATTAATTTTTATTTGGTTTAGTATTTTGTTTTTTTTATTTAATAGAAACGTAGATAAATACTGTCTTAATCCTAATAATAAAACAATGAAACAATGATGACGCTGATAATAAAACAACTTTCTGACGAGTATATTGCCGGTTATTCTCGGTGCCAGGCGTAAGCCACACAGAAAGGACACCCGTCGCAGACCCGTCACAGACAGGGCGAGGACAAAAGGAAATACGTCTGCGCCCGTTGTGGACCCATATGCGACGGGTCCGCGACGGGCGTCCTTGCTGTCTAGCCTGCGCTCTAGGTTTCGGCTACATTGGCAGTCGCTAATATCCACCCGCATTAGGCTCGCGTCCGTGAGTTATAGCTCAACCTCCTTATTTATCCATGACGCCTGTGCCCTAGCAGAGGGGAGATTAAAAAAGGCTCATGTTGGGTTTTTCTGTAGGTGTTAGTAGCGATTGGCACCCAGCCACGCACGGAGATGGCTGAGCCCTCGTTTCTGGAGACCGACAGCGTCAACGGAGGATTCCTGGTTAACACTGAGCTCGAGGCCAGAACACATTTATATGTGGTAAGTTGCTTCACTTTCATCCTGGCTGCTTACTCTTTAAATTAATTTTGATTGATCAACATTGTAGGAGATTTGTATCGTTTCGTTCGTACTCTTCATTTGCGTCACCAGCGCCATATTGAGTCAATATTGCACGGTTATTAAGTGAACTGTGGCCCTACCATGAGTTGATGCAAACTGTTTACGTTACCGTAAACTATCGTTTTCTCTCTTTCACTCGCATTGACTGAGAGCAGTATATCCGATAGTTTACGGTAGCGTAAACAGTTTGCATTAACTCATGGTAGGGCCACTGATTGCGATTGGAATTAAAATCGTCGATTCCGTTATAAGGGTCTCTCAATTACCATATTTTTAAATTATTAACTAACAAAATGTTCGTTTAAAACCATTTCACACAGCATCGACCTTGGTTGATATAGATAAATAACCAGAAAGAAGTAATAACTATCCTATCCTCCAACGTCCAGATTTAATAATCAATTCACAGATAGTGATAAGCCTGATCCAGATTAGTTGCTATGCAGCGTTTTATATTAATAAATAATAAATAGGTGTTGCCTAGCAACGAATCTGGATCAGGCTTATCTGCGCATTGATTATTAATTCTGGCCGTTAGGCGGGCGACGCAGCCAGCTTCTACTCCCAGTGGAAGGACGCCCGACGCCGCTTCGAGCACTTGGACATGGCGGAGGAGCAGGGCTACCTGGCCGGCGCCAACATGACCGGCTACTGGTTGCCCGGCAACTTTGAGCCCAACTACTGGCTCATACTGGGCAAGGAGCTGGAGATGCAGGTGAGTGGTTATCTCACATATAAAGGATATAGTGATATAGGAGTAGAAGTTGCCCGTAATCATAATGGACTTATGATTTTGTCTCTATAAGGTGGAACAGTAAGTATTGTTGTATTAGCAATTTATAGGCTTCTGCTCTCACTGCGCTGAGTGGTGTATTTGATCTACCCTCCTTTACTCTGTTTGCATTGCAGCCATAATAATAATCTCTAAGTCGGTGACGGCGGACAAATGGTTCAAACTAATACAATTTTTAAAGTGCTAGGAGTCTAAAACTGATTAATGTACTGTAGGTTGTTGGCGAAGTGGGCGGTTGTATGCCCACAGTGGGGCTGTTCAAGCCATGCGCCGGTGAGGTGGACTCCAAAGACAAGGCCGTAGGCCCTGGCGGCGATAAGCCGTGCTATAAAAAGTCAGTACCATATTCTTAACAAAAAAAAAAATTAGCGAATTATTAATATTATTTTTGTGTTTCTATCAATTATTTCATCATCACCACAGACTGTAATTATTTTGCTTAGTTTGGATTTGAATTAGATTGGATTGGAAAAAATAATATTATATCTGTATTTGATTCCGCAATTTCCGCATAAACTCAGAACGGAGGAGTACAAGAATCTGTACAAGCGCGGTATGCTGTTCTACCTCCGTGACGAGACCGTGGTGGGGATGGTCTTCTGGAACTTTCCGCCCATAGAAGACAGGAAGGAGGTGGCCACTGAGGTAATCTCTATAGGGCCGAGTCCACTTGTGTAGCGTGTAATGTTACGTGATGGTTGTGTAACGCGAATTTAGTGTGTGGACGGCACTACGAGAATATCATGAAACTCTAGGACCGGCGCCGGTTCACACACAGAGTTTGCGTTACATTTCACGTTACAATGTGACATTATATTACACATGTTACACAAGTCTGGACCTAAAGCTAGCTTGTGTCGCCTTATAAAAACAACAATGACAAAGAAAGTTGCTCTCCTTTTATTTTCTTCTCTTTTTTGCGTCTGTACCTACTATCTAAAATTTAAATTTGCATAGTCACATTAAAGGCTGGAAGAGGCTAGGGGATCTGAAGTTTTTTTGCGGAAAAAGTGAACTTTAAAAAATCGCTTCCAACAGCGAACATGAACTTTTATTACATTTTAGTTGCTGCGCGCGGAACCTTCGTACAAGGACATCAATCTTCTGGCAGAACTCCTTGGCTTCACCGACTTACAATGCGTGTATATACCGCCAGAAGATTTAATAGTACCGGGGCCCTGTATTAAGTGGCAGAAATATCCAAAAATAATAAGTTAGTTTATCTATCGCATCTTAAATCAGTTCATCTATCACACCTAAATTCAGTTCATCTAACACATCTAAAGTCAGTTCGTCTAAACACACCTAAAGTCAGTTCATCTAACACACCTAAAGTCAGTTCATCTAACACACCTAAAGTCAGTTCATCTAACACACGTATAAACTCAGTTCATCTAACACACCTAAATTCAGTTCATCTAACACACCTAAAGTCAGTTCATCATACATTAAGGTCGAGTAGGTATTGCGCTTTTGTATGGAACAGCTGTGATTTTTTAGTAGTATCAGAGTTGGCCCCATAGTAAAAGTTGCTTGTAATCATGAGTGGAACCACCTCACTGCGGGAACCAAATGATTAAAATTTCAGGCTTTATAGGCATGCGAACCAGCTGCATTTTCTATTCGTGAATGATGGATGTCTTTCTTTGGTGTGAAAAAAACTGCAGCTTCCTAATTATTTTTTATTGATTTCAGGTGAAGAGATTTCCGCCTAAGATTTAAGTTTGATTACTAACTATCCCAGATAATAATATGAAATGATATCTTAAAGGCGTTTTGTATCTCAAGTTTTTACTAATAAATTACTTATGTTGTACATTTTGATAAATAACGATTTGTTCATCTCGTAGACAATCAAAAAATTGTTTAACGTTATTGGTAGCAACAGCAACTTATTTTTATATTATAAAATTGTACGTCTCGCCATTATAGTGCAGTCCATTTATCATTAAATTATAAAATTGTATCTCTCTCGCCATTAAAGTATTTATTATTAGGTATTTGTCCTTTGTCAACAATTTTGATACGTGTTTTCAATGAAATAACGATTTACTTATATATTTTTAAAATGTATTTATTATTAATATTTTGTATTCGTGCGTTTATTTTTGAGTAGGTTATTGATTTGAAAGGACGTGTTAAAATTGTTATGTACGTAGGTAAACGTTTTTTGTAATACCTACCCAGTGAAACACTTTAATAAGATATTGAATTCTGTAGTGAAAAATTTTGCAATAACAACACCAAGATGTATTACTGTATCTAATAAACTTGTAGTGGCTGACTAAAGTATTGTTATCTCAGATGCAGTTATTTAGTAAAAGTATTATTTTTTTATTAATTCGTGTTTTTATTTTCAATCAATTGGCAGGTCCTATTACCGGAATATCCAGTCGGTCCATTTCACAGAACTTCTCCTTTTCTGAACGTCCACATACGGTGAACGTTCGAACCAAGTTAAAAAAAAAATTGTGAGACCACTCACTCCAATTGAATGAACTGAAGCAAATATTTTCACTTCTCATGCTCGTAAAGTTCGCCTTTATGTTAGGTATAGGCTGCATAAAATCGCTTTTCCTGCTCTAGTGCATAAAGTAAAATCGTTTAAAGACCCATTTCATAATGTAAAAGTAAGTTCTTGTGCATAGACTTGTTTATACTAGCGCTTCTGAGTAGCTTGACAGATGATTTGACAGTTGTGATATGAAAAATATGTCAAATCATCTGTCAAGTAAGCTACTCGGAACTTACTTTTACATTGTGAAACAGGCCCACTGAAAAAAAATAATGTCAGTGCCCACCATTAAACTGAAAAAAAAAATTATGGAGGTCAGTGGTGCCCACTGATCACCAAAAACTTTTTCAGGTCAGTGCACCACAACCACAAATGTCAACTTCAGGTAGTATTCTATTTTAGGTGGTTTTAATCTAGGTATCTCACTGACCTGAAAAAAAAAATTGTAGAGGTCAGTTATGTATCTAATGAGATCTAATGATCGAAGAAATGTATATTTTTCATAGACTTATTTATACTAGATATTTTCAGCCTTTTAAATGTTATTTTTAACTTTTTACTTAAAATGTACAAACTCTAGTAAAACTATTAACTGTGTGGTAAAACCACAGAACAAAACAAAAGTCTAATAATGTTTGTTGTTCTTTGTATAGTATATAAAAATTAAAAGAGCAAAGAGTTTAATTTACTATTTGAAAAAAGAAGTAATGACATAAAATGCCAATATTTTGACATTGTCAAAATAATATAATTATTAATTACTTACTAAAATCTCAATTATTTATTTAAGTTTTATTAACTGTAGAAAATAAAGTAGAAATTAGTTATGTATAGTAAAAAGAAGAAAATAAGACAACATGACGTGATTTACGACAACATAAACAGAGATACAATTCCTAAAAGAGGGTATTACTCGGAGTTAGTCTCAGATTTGACGAAGGATGATCCAACTAAAGATATTTGTGTTAAGAAAAGAATGAAATTGTTACTGCAGGTAATTTAAATTTCTTGGTATTTAGTAATAACAAATCATTAATAAGGCTGTATGTTATCAGTTATTTGCCTATCCTAATGGAAGTAGAAACTCATTTGACGCACTTATGGTAAACTTTCCTTTTAGCGGGAAAGTATAAAGTTATCTTTCTTAGTGATATTAGTTACCTATCTTTCTTCTAGTTAAATAGTGAAGTGAATTTAGTGGAATTATCCTGGATGGATTATCCAAAGGGTGTGCAAAAAGTTTTGCTGTAGATTTTTTCATCTATGGGTATTTAGGATCATAACGAGATCAATTGCGTAATTATGCGAGAATATATAAAAACTTAGGTTACTTATTAGGTAGACTTTATTAGTTTCATATTTTATTGGTTTCAGGCTAAAACTGATCGTTTTGCACCTACATTAGTGTCCCTCCCAAAGCCTCAGAGGGCAAAAATACTGTTGCCTCCAGGCCGATGGACCACCTACAAAGAGGATGAGAGCATAGTAAGATCCTATTAAATTTTATAAACAATGTTAAATAATTGTAAAATATGAATATGAGATGGTTCACACGCATTACACTCCGTCTTTTAGATTTTAGTGAAATAAAATCACACGCGAAGATACAAAAAATACAAAAATA
This sequence comes from Catoptria pinella, assembly GCA_963556745.1. Taxonomy (NCBI): domain Eukaryota; kingdom Metazoa; phylum Arthropoda; class Insecta; order Lepidoptera; family Crambidae; genus Catoptria; species Catoptria pinella. Next base: position 10,934,466 of record OY750777.1, on the reverse strand, counting down.
TTACTTTCAAAAAACAGAAATCAAACACTGCCATGTTTGAGGCCTTCTCTTAAATATAAAAATACCTGTGCCAGAAGACCCCGCTCCTCCATACATAATTATAATTTCCAGTTTAGGACTAGGTACTTAAACATAATATAAAATTTTATGTGAAGAACAAAAAATATTTATTGACCGAGCGAGCGAAGCTCTGGTTCAGCGTCGGCAAAAATGCATTCGTATGACTGTCCTGCATTTCTCGATTCTCGTGAAATTTTGTGAGCAGGTTCGATAATGATATAGATTTTTTTTCATTCGATTCAGTATTTCTATTTTTTTTCAAAATAGCGGAGATATGTAAAAAACATAATTCAGCCGTTTTGAAAAATTATCAAAAATAACATAAACCTTTTTGTTAGCGGTGCAAAGAAAATGTCTTTTATTTTTCGAAGACTCGAAAGTTCCTTGTTCATAATAATCAAAACATTTCTGGCCAATATTCTAAAAATAATAAGGTTGTGACAGAATTTATGACTGGGTATAATGAGTATTTATTTGTTTTTAAACAACATACAATTTGAGCTACTTTTTAACGCGAGGTCTACGCTCACGGAGCGACTAGTTTTTAAAGAGATAAAGAGTACGAAAACGTTAAGTCCTTTTTTTTAACCACAACGCTACTTCTTCTTCTTTTTTGTTTCTCGGCAATCTACTTTCCTCTTGGAAGTAATTTTTGCCAGTGTCAAGTGTTAAATAGTTCAGTGGTAGATATTGTTTAATTTTTCATTAGAATGTGGGTGCATCGCATTCCAATGCTGCTTGGAGCATTTGGCACCAAGTATATCAAGACAGTTTACTCGGTTAGACAACGCTACTTAAAACCGCACTCCACCCGGTTTCCTCACCACACTGACTATTTAGATTAAAAAAAAACATTCAACCACAACAATTTATTGGTATGTGATATTGTAAATATCACTGGAGGTTGATTACATAACTCTGTTGCTAACAATTCTCGATTGAAATCGATTGAAACCGCAGTTACATTGCTGCTTTAAGAAAGATAGTTGTCACATTGGTTCTTACTAAGGCAGCAATGTAACTGCGATTTCTGTCAGAGTTACATAATCAGGGGGCTGGTATTATTATTTATTAAAAAAAGATAACAGAAGCAGCGAAAATTTGACTTTTGAAATTGGTAGACAATTTGATTTGAGTTTACTTTAACACTTATTTCCTTGTAGCAATTTCCATTTGAGACGTTCGTCCCTAAGCTGCAGTTCCTCAGTGTTGTTCTGCCCAAAGAGTTGCCGAGACTGGTCAAGATCGAAAGGTTGCGAAGAAAGTTTCTGGCTGCCAACATCAAAGTAAGTATGCACAATGCGATTAAAATAAAAATGTGCACAAATGTGACGTCTTTCTGTCAAATTTCAGTAAGTGTTACAATTAAAAAAAACTGATACTATAACGTTATTCTTATTTTAATTGCATTGTATAATCATGAACCATTTTAATATCCCCACTCAGCGCTGCGTATCGGTATACAACGTGTTACAAAAATACCCCTAATGCCGAATATGGTAGATAGAAAACATCAAACTGAACAACTTTTATTATGGGACCAACTTTGAAATTGTGATAAAAAAATCAACTGTTTCATACAAAAAAATAATAACGAATATATCAAAATGTATGAAACACCTGATTTTTAATATCGCGATTTCAGAGTTGGTCCCATAGTAAAAGTTATTCAGTTTGATGGTCCCTATCTACCATATTCGGCATTAGGGGTTATTTTGTAACACGTTGTATATGTATTGGTTGGTCACCACACCATTACTTATATAATGTGCTTTCCTTCCTTCACGGAACTTTTATAATAAAGTTTTGGTCAGCAATCTGATGACCGATCCCAGCGAAACTGGCTTATCCTAAAATTTAGAATGTAAAATACTTAAATCACGAAATATTTTGACAATCATTTTATTTTTTCCGCCTACAATCACAATTAAAAAACCGTTTCAGAAAATGCTTCGAGAGTTAGGTATCCAACCTTTTTGGTTGCTGCCGCCTTCGGAGTTTGACTTCAGCGACCAGGAGCTCTATGGTCTGTATAGTCCTTTCCCGAAGATGGACTTGGAGATCTTCGATAACACTGATTTTGACTGCAGGTGGGTTAAGTTCTGAGTTTCTGATTATTGAACAACTTATTTTATAAGTAAAAAAGAAAAAGTTTTTTATTTCCCATATTACAAAAAATGTTTTAGGAGAGCGCTCCAGTAAGTAGTGGAATACTTGTGTTGGGGAATAAGTGTAAAATAAAAATAACAGTCATTTACTGCCTGTTTCGCAAATTGCTAATTTTCAAATAAAACCAGAACTTAATGTCTAACCGTAAGAAACGGGCACTTATGAAGGATTGAGCACAACACGATCCACAATTACATCCTGTCGCAAATACAACACACCGCAAACATTGTTGCCGCTTAGGTGGTGTAGGGTACAGCCGAAGGCGCGAAACAGTCGGTACAATATTTATCTTGTAGGAAACCTATTGGTAGTTTGATTGCTATTTATAACTTGAAGCTTCATCTAATGCAGAGTCCCTGAAGAATGGCTGTCCCTGGGTATGATTGAGGGCGAGCAGTACCCTTGTCCAGGGCTGGCCTTCCTGCCCAAGGAACAAGGCAAAGCGGCTAAAACTGCCGGAGATACAATGCAGCTCCTGAACAATCTGTATGAGGTAGGCGAACTCTAAAATCGAAAATCTCGAACTCGACAATCTTGACAACTTGAGACTCGACCGACACTCGACCAAGGTAAAGAAAGATATACTCGACTCTTGAAGATCGAACTTAGTAACGTTTACTTACCTAATCTAAATTATTGTTAAAATTTTCAGTGGACTAACGTTGCTGCATTTAGCTTCGACAAAGTTACGGAAACCTGGGAAGTTATGACGTTAGATGGAACCCAGAGGAAATTCAAGTAAGCTCTGTTTTAAGAACTATTCCACGAATTCTATATTATTTCCAAAAGATTTCAACTGGTTGTTTATTGCAGCGTAGTGCTTAGTTCTAGGCGCAGCTGTAGATAGCTGTTTTTCAAAGTATGAATTTGTAGTGAGAAGGAATTTATCCATATTGCAGTATTCCAAGAATTCGTCTAATGTTCAAAGCAGACGACCCTGAGACATTTGCCCAGCGCGTCAAGTTTGCTATTGATCTTCGGCAACAGGCGGAAAACGATCTAAGGTCATCATTTGTGTGTTTTTGGTTGTTGTTATTGCTATCAACTAATTTTACTAGTAAAATATATTAGGTGAATGAATGGGTAGGTGATGCTTCCTGAATTGGGCATTACTGACGCCACACCGTGCCGAGTCCTATTTGAGCGTCAGCCGTAGCGCAATCCCTCCCATACAAAAAAAAATTATTTGATTGTTAACGAAACCTAATGTCAATTCCATACAAGTATGTTTCGAAAGCGAAGCGATAACGAGGATTTACAAATGTTACTTTAGCTGGGGGCACAAAATAGATATTAGTACCACTAGGTCAGATTAACTTGCTTACTATGTTTTATCCCTCCGTCGCCGTATATGATATTCTCAAAACATCATAACAGCAGACATTAGTGTTAGTAAAATGATATTCGCAAGTTTAATTGCTGTATCTGTCTTAGAAAATGTCATGTTGTGAATACAAATCTTATTGCTTGGTGTAGACTTGTAAATAGCAATGCTCCAATTTGCCTCTCGTTTACACATCGTTTATACGCTCACTGTCTTACTTACACTTACAAAACCTATAACATCGCCTTTTACATCCCTTTCTTTAAATGACCGAGTTATACACCCATACAGGGGGGGGGGGGGTATTTCAAGCTCTTGAAACTTGACAGTTTTCAGAAAACGCATCAGTCTCTTTTATTTGCTATGCAGCGAGATGAGACGCATTGATAGCCATTCAGCAAACTGACAAGTTTTAAGACCTTGTAATACCCCACCAGGTTCTACTTATACCTGGATTGTCTACTTCTGTATGGGCTGCCGATGATGCCGCTTCACTACATGCCGACCATCGAGAAGATGGTGCGCATCCATCATCAATCCAAAGATATTGATGAGGATCATCTCAACTTACTCAAGAAGGAGGTAATATAAAATATCACCGCTTGATTGCATAAGGGCGGAAAATAAAAAAAAGGTACACAAAAATCGAAAACGTAACTTTTAACTCGGATTGAATAAACGAAGCGTGCGTGGCGAATCTGAGTGTTTTATTTTAAGGAATAGTAGAATCTTCCAGGACATACATATATATTTGGCTATTCGACATACATTGGTGGAAGGATAATTTCTTAAAACATCAGTCGATTCTTATACCAACGAGGTAACTTTGAAGCCTTGGTTTTCCGCCAGGGATTGATCGAACTGTGATCTGATGATAGCTGTCCAGAGAGTGACAGGAGGAGATCCAGATCGCTATCACACTTAACTGATCTGAACAGCATTCTAGATTTTGAGTTTAGTTGATTCGTAATTTCTCTGCATTTCTTTTTTCTTTTTTAATCTATCTTATATGATTATTATATCTCGTCTACTTTTATTATTATGTATTATAAGCCGATACTAGGTATTTTTAATATTAGTCTTCATTAAACTAAATCGCATTCATATCTACTGACTTTTATGTTTTTTTCGACAATTTGTAATTATTTTTTTCAGGCAGAGCTTTCTTATCAAAAGATGGAGGGCAAGCTGAAAATTATATTTACGATCGAAAAGTACCGAGATTTGTATAATTTCATTGACCCGCCTGCTAAGGACTATATTCCACCGGTGCCTGATTATGGTGTGTGCCAATATTTGTATTATTCGATGAGAGCGTTTTCACGGATATTTTTATTATTTATTTATCAATAAAAAATATTTATATTAATATTATTATGTCGCAATAACATTGTTAAAGCTATGATATAGTTATATCCCTAGGTATATAACTACGTACCGTAATATAATATTATTATCTATACAACCTGTTACAAGTAAAATAAATACCCCTAATGCCGAATATGGTATATAATGACCATCAAACCGATCAACTTTTACGACGAGACCAACTCTGAAATCGCGAAAAAAATCAGCTGTTTCATACAAAAATTAAAATAGAAAATATAAAACAGCTGTATTTTTTTCGCAATTTGAGAGTTGGCCCCATGGTAAAAGTTTATCAGTTTGATGGTCCCTATACAACGTGTTACAAAAGTACCCCTAATGCCGAAATTGGTAGATAGATTTAGATTTTAATTTTTGTATGAGGCAACTGTATTTTTTCGCGGTTTCAGAGTTGGTCCCATAATAAAAGTTGATCAGTTTGATGGTCCCTATATACCATATTCGGCATTAGGGGTATTTTTGTAACAGGTTGTGTAGATAATAATATTATATTACGGTACATAGCTATATACCTAGGGATATAACTATATCACAGCTTTAAACCATGTTACTGCCACATAATAATATTAATATAAATATTTTTTATTGATAAATAAATAATAAAAATATCCGTACGCAATTTTCGTTAGCCTTTATTGCTTTTAAAGTTTTAGATATCTTGTTACGTACGTACTGACAGTACAAAAAATATGCCATATTGATTGAATGAGTACATTATTTATAGCCATAATAAAGATATTCTTTTTAAATATTAATCTAAACATTTTAAAATTATGGATTTTTATGATTTTGTGATTTAATGGTTAGACGTTTTCATTAAAGGCATTTTCAATTATAGATTCTAATTTAGTCAAAATAAAAATATCTTAATATAATACCAAATAATATACTAGAAAAAATACGACTCGCACCAGATCATGTTCTCGGACGGGAAACGAACCCGCGACCTAGCTACCGAGTCACTAGAGGGAATGTCGAATTTCTCCTAGTATATCAACTCTTACGCTGCAAGCCAGCGCCATCTCACCAATGTACAAGGAATTACTTCGACATCAATTGAATACCTTTCCAGATATTTTTAAACAATTGATTAGGATGAGAAGGCTATATAATTTTTAAATTTTGAGATTTTAGCATTCACAATGCTATTTTTATATAATACCAAATAATATGAATATGAATATGAATATGAATATGAATATGAATATGAATATGAATATACTAGAAAAAATATTCCCGTCCGAGAACATGATCTGATGCGAGTCGTATTTTTTCTAGTTTATTATTAGGTATTATATAAAAATAGCATAGTGAATGCTAAAATCTCAAAATTTAAAAAAATAACTAAAAGTTTGTTCGTGAGTATCAAAAGGAAAAGCTAAACACAAACGAACAATGTAAAACTTATCTTTCGTTGGTTGTTAAATAGATATTATTTTTCAAGGTAATTTCCCTTGTGTGATGAAAGACTTCAAAGGCCGTCTAGAATTTAACCAGTGGTACTCCCTGTATGTTCTGTCAGAAGCTGTATCCTGTATACATTTGGTCGTCGACGAGTGCCTTAAGGTTTGGCTGATCTTTCCTATGTGTTCTGTTCTGTAGCAAAGTAATAAAAATCAAAAAAATCTCCAAGAAAGTATCCAAGAAGAAAAGAGCTTTCTAAAAGTACTGTTAAGATTTGATCCCTACTTTTAAAGCTAGAATGCTTTCTTACCTAAAAAATTAACTCCTAAATATTGAGTTTTTGGACATATCAGCGCGAGCCTTTGAGAAGTGGCTTACGACCCTTCTTGCCCGTGGGTTCATCTGGGTGTACAAGGGGTACAGTAAATTTAGAAAAAGACGACCTCAGTGGTGTAGTGGTCAACATGCCGAATTACCACGCAAGAGGTCCCGGGTTCGATTCCCGGCCGAGCAAAAATTGAAATGATGAATTTTAATTTCTGTGACGGGTCTGGGTGTTGCTATGTATAATAAGTATTTATTTAAAAAGTATATAAGTAGTATATCAGTTGTCTAGCATCCATATTACAAGCTTTGCTTAGTTTGGGGCTAGATGGCGCTGTGTGAAATTGTCCAATTAGTATTTATTATTATTTTCTTCTTAGTTACTTTTTTGAGTTAACGGACATATCAGCGTGAGCCTTTGAGCAGTGGCTTACGACCCTTCTAGCCCGTGGGTTCACCTGGGTCTACCAGGGGTACAGATATTTTAGAAAGTAATTTCCTTCCTGGATACCTTTTTTTTGAGATTTTGCATCTAGCTTCGAATCGCAAAAATTTTTTCAATACTGTTGCTCGAAAATGAAAAATGAGCGTACAGAAAGTGGATTTTACCGCAGGCCATGTGTTTTTGTTTACGGTTTTTTATTTCTATTACAATTTCAGTACGTAATTAGGTACCTATAATGTTTTCTCGCAAATGTATTGAAAAACGTCGTATACCATACGTCATGACACACGGTTGTTAAGGTTTTTTAAAACCTCTTAACCAACCTTGTATCATAAACTACTAAAACATTTATTTAGGTGGAGTCAATGCTTTTTTTCACTACGACTCATGGAAGGAACGTCAGCCTGGCGGAGTTTGATGCGGCTCAGCAACATGCCACATCTATGGTAAACAACAATTCTTTATCAAAGACAATAAAACTTGATTATTTTGGTTTCTTTATTAGTGCCATATCTCACTAGGATACCAGTGGCGGTGCAACCAATCGCGCTACCAACAAAATATACAGGGTTATCTGTAAAACATCTCGCAGGAGTGGATTACTAACATCATAAACAACAACGTTTGTCGTACGACTTTCCGAAAAGCACAAAAAATCGACTTTTCATACATAACTCGATCAGCTATTTTGACGTTTGTATGGAAAGTTGATATGGTCGAAAAATTGTAGAACAAACGATGATGTTAGTATCTAGTCGTGCGAGGTTATTGGTATTTTACAAATAACCATGTAAGTATATAGATGTATGTAGGGTACCTCACATGGCCCTATCGCCAAGGCGCTTTCTAGAATTCGAATGGAAAAGAAATTTGTTAGTAAATAACGTAATAATTCGTTAACCATAGACAATCACGACGGTTTGAAATGTCCATTTCATACACATAATGTGATTTCTGTTCTACCTATTCGAATAATCGAAAGCCAAGCGTTTGTCACTTTTATAGGTCTACGCTTGTCTACGCAACCAATTTGGGGGCGGCGCGACAAGCGAATGACGCCATTGTTGGTAGCGCAATCATAATGCCCTAGTGAGATAGGGCCCTTAATGACTCTGTCACAAAGATCATCAATATTTTGTTTTATTTTGTTTTGCAGATGCTTAAATATTTAAACATAACTTGGCTAAATAACAATGCGCATGCGATAAGAATGTCGTTCAGAGATGTTGGTAAAGGGTAAGTAGTTGATAATGATATTATTTACCAGGTTTCCGAGAGGCTTTAGTAATTAAATATTGTTTGACTTTTAGATGGTACAATATTTATGAGAAAAAATGGGCATTCTATGGAGTCAGTAAGTTGTGCCGGTTCATGCAGCTGGTCAGATTTCGAATGCAGGTAAGTAAAACATAGATTTTTCATCAGTTTAAGTATAATTAACAAAATATCCTTAAATAAAACCAACAAAAACAATTAAAAAAATAAACAGCTTTAAAAAGCATGAAATAATATTCAAAATCTGTATTTACTAATAAGTACGCATATCTGATATTAAAAAACGTCTTTTGAAGTCGGATACTAATAAGTTGTCTTTGTTTTTATATTCTGCTATATCATTAATATCTATATATGACTTTGTCGTGTTATTTAACAAAATTCACATATCTGCTACCTACCTAATCTTTTACCTTTGTGTTTAGTACCATTTTATAAACATTTTATTTTCGCTGTTCTCGCTCTTTCAAACAACATAACGGCGGTATACGGCGTTATCTATTGCAACTGTGTGGTGAGCGTTTAAACACCGTAACGAAAAAAAGTTTTTATTTCCCTAATAAACAAAAATAATCTGAGGTGAGACCGCCCCCGAATGTAATGAAATACTTGTGCTAGGGTAATGTAGAGAGAATTCGATCGCCGTGGTCGCGCTGCCCCCTGCGGTCAGGAGGTATAAACATATTCATAAAGGCCTGAACTTCCCAGTATGCATTGCGGTACTGCATCGAGCAGTCAATGGCGATGTTCGTGAACCTTTGCGAGATGCCGTGCCTGTGCACGTACTGGTGCAAGCCCGACTACGAGTGGGACTCCTCCGACCTCATCAACTCCCCGTTTAGATCGCCTACGCCGACCCTCTTCTATTTCCACCTGATGATCAACGCTGATGGGCCTTATTATACTACAAGCCCGGACCAGTTCGAGGTAACAACGTTTATGAACTTCAATAAAGCATCATCAAGTTGTGAAACAAAATTAATGTTGACGAGAACAACTACATATTAATTAACCATATAAATATTTTTTTAAACTATTTCAAATAAAGCAAACATTTTTTTTTTGGATTTTCTAAAAGCTACTGATAATATCACCTGTAATGGTGAAACACGTCGAGAGCAAGTTGACCATAAATGCTGTTTAAATGTATTGTATTAATGTTATTAATGTATGTATTGTTACGTCTACACCAGTTCGCTTTCACATTCATCTTGCGTTTTCATCTGACGCATGCTTAAAGCGCCATCATAGGGCATGTAATGTAATAGCGCATGCCCTACACTACTCGGAACGTCAAGATTTGTTTGCGACAGATTGTGATCCAGAGGTTGTTCCGGGAGATGTTGTACCGATGCCATTTCATTCCGCAAGTGCATCCCATGATCATGACTGGACTGGTCTTTGACAAGGAGCTGTTTCTCACTTCCATTGGTAAGATCAATATAGTTATAGTGAAGCAATATAAAGAAGTCCTCTCATAAAACGTAACACGTTAAAACACAAGTAGCTTTGCTTATGTTCTTTTATGTTCTTTACTACACTGCTTTATGTAACTATTTTTCAATTGTGCAATAAATCGGCTTGGTAAGATGAGCAATACAACCGGAGTATATAACATGGTACATCAAAGGAGCTCGATGGCGCAAAGGAGCTCGATGGCGCAATAGTTTAGCACCTGGCCAAGCGATTGCTGAGGTTTAGCAACTTCGCAAGGGTCGGCATGGAATGCGTGACCAAAAATTTATTATCTCGAGCTCCTTCGCTTCGGAAGGTACGTTAAGCCGTTGGTCCCGGCTGCATTTGCAGTCGTTAACACCCACCAATCCGCATTAGGCTTGCGTGGTGGGTAATTGCCCATCCTCCTTATCCACCCATAAGAGTATTTTTGTGATTATGACACTGCTGGGGCACAGCAGTGTCATATTCATAAAAAGTACTTATACCTTTTTAGTCTTGCGGTATTGCAAAATATCAAAACACTACTTTTCAATATAGTTGCTCAAACATGTGTGTTTTCGTGCGGTATGTTCATTTTACCGCTCGCCGTGCGTTTTTGTTAACGGTTTTTTATTTTATTTTAGAAGATACCTATAATGTTTTCTCGCAAATATATTAAAAACCTAGTATGGTAAACGTAGTTGTTAAGGTTTTTTAAATCTTCTTACCAACCTTGTATCATAAACTACTATTAGATGCGCTGTAAGGTAACTATTATTTTAAATAAGTTCTGCAACGGTCTTTATTGTTGACCGAATTTGAACCTTGTAGTGATCATGTTATCAGGTCTGATGGAACCGAATGTGGTGGACTACAGAGAGCGGCTATTGAAAGCATATAGGCAGGCGATCATACCACTGTTGGCATACATGCGCCAATATGAATGCTATACAGAGATAACCTTGTTGGATATCGAGGAGTATGTTGAGTGAGTGTAGTAAACTGTTTTGCATCTTTATAGCAGATCAGGTATAATATTACAGCTCCGCACAGCATATTTCTGTCCCAAGATAATTGTGTAATGAATGTTGAAAATCACCGTAGTTTCAAAACTAGTATAGAATAGTTGATTTTCCATATTGACTGCCAGTACAACAAGTAAGTCATTAAAAAATGAATTTGTTTAATATTTTAAGTTTCTAGATGAAACAATACTGAAATAGTATGGGACACAGATATATTCTAGGAAATTTAAAAACAGCTTCAGTATAGGCTGAGTACGCGTCTCGATATTGAAAACAATAGCGAGGTACTCAGCCTGCTGAAAGCTATCGGATATACTGCTCATAATCAGTGCAAGTGAAAGAGAGAAAATGTTCAATATTGAGCGCAGTTTACCAACTCTTACTCAGCACGGAATACAATAAAATAAATAAATCATAGGAATTTCCGGCTAGAGAAGCATACGGCGTCCGAAACACGTGAAGAGGTACAAATGCACTATGATGAGAAGATAGATCTGGTGTGGAGGCTGCCGCAGTATATTAACATCGGACCATTCGCTCTTAACGTGGACACACTCAAGGTCTGCCTGTAATTATGTATTGACTTGCTAAATATTGTAAATACTTTTGAAATTGAAATTATCATTTGAATCAAACAAGATTTACTGGAACAGTATTATCGTTTTCTCGAGTTTTTAGGATTCTTCAGATAAAATTACGTTAGCAGAAAAAACTAATTATTTACAATTTCAAAGTTAAGATGAACTTGAAAGTTAAGAGCTTTTGAGTCGTCTATCTTTTCCTATCACTCCAGACTTTTTTAGCGCCCAAGTTGAACGGGCGCAAACTTATCAGCTTTAGCAGAAATAAGTAACGATATTTACAAGCTTAAATCGTTACCAAATACAGTACCTACAACAGGATTGTTAAAAGTACAACTAGCAAGTTATGTGTTACATCAATTCTACGCATTTCGGTCTTTCAGACAATCAAAATTCAATTTACCACGAACTGTTAACCTCCTTTAGAATTTCATGACTTAAAGAAATTGTTAATACTTTAAGATGTCCGTTTTTTCTTACGTATTCATCTCACAAAATGCAATAAAATTCGTAAGCACATCAAAAGGTTTGGTAATATTCACAGCAAATATTAGTAACCAAAAGGTCGGAGATAATAAAAGCTCTCCTAACAATGTGGGCGGAGGAGGTCCGCTTAGTGGTCGACGACGTGATCCAAGCGTACAAGACGATGATGCGCAAACTCGGAGAGAAACCCAACACCATCGAGCACGTATTCGAGATAAGGGAGTGGATGGAGTCCGTACCGTTCGCTTTGAAGACACAGGAAGATATAATGAAGAAGGTTAACACGGTAAGTTTTTTTATTGCAATTACATTGATAGGAATTCTATAATTCAAAGATTATAGAATCACTTTCTTGCCAATCACAAAGTTTATATCAGTAATAAGACGGTTGTTGATTTTAGGATTATGAAGTATTGGACGTGTTTTATATGCCGTTGGAAAATGATGACTTCAAAGCTCTATGGGAATCCATTGGCTGGCCTTTCATAATAACTAAACAGGTAAGTATTTTTGACAGTAATCAAAATAAATAAATAGTGTCTCTAACACTTTCTATAAACAGATAATAGTGATTTTCATATTGATTTAGTGTTTCCTAATGTTTTTTAAAGGTGGTTACAACTACAGAGTTCTTGGAAGAAGAACAGGAGAAGTTCTGGAAACTACACCAAATTGATGAGCAGACACTGTTTGACAAGATTGATTTGTTCAGTGCGCAATGCATGGCGCTAACACTACAGAATGACTTCAGCAAGGTATGTTAAAAATGACCGATGTTAAGTTTGCGCAAGGACAATCAAATAATAAGCTACTATCGCTGCACGGCAATAAAGTACAATTTCAAATTGCACAACATATTTTAAACACCTTCGAACCGCTTCTCTTTTTGTCGCGTAGCTCTGTCTCAACCGACACATGACATCCCTCGTGCGCTGGCTCGACTGAATCAGTCGCAAGCAGTAGGCTAATATAAAAGTTTGATTGCTGAGTGAGATCCCCCTGGTAATGTCTTTCTATTACCAAAGGTGCACGAGATAGCAAACGACATTAAAAAAGCGTGGAAGGGCATGAAAGACTCCCAAGATTGGGGTCGCGTTTTGAACCAGCGACAGAAGTTGTTTGGCCAACCAGTTATACCGTTTGTAGACCTTAATCGTTTGGTGAAAGAGTTTGAGCCATACAGGAACCTTTGGGTCACCGCTTCAGGTCAGTCAGTCTTGTCTTGTTGTATAATAGTATTGTTGCTGTTCTACATTAATTAGACGAAAATGTTGTTACAATATGCGTTATCTAATAAACGCAACCGCTTTATCGAATCTTTCTAATAGAGGAAATTATTGACGATAGTAAATACCGTACCCTAATCCACTATCATACTACCTTACCTCTGAATGTAATGTTCTCTGCATTTAGATATTTTGTAAGCAAAAGTAATAGCTCCTTACCACGTTGCGACCCAATTGTTAACCACTGCAAATTCAGCCAGAACCAAAGCTTAAACATGTCTTCCGTAGTGGCTGACACTAATGAAACTTCGCTTAACCGTCGCAATGGCAGGCCAAAAATGATCTATCTAAGCTACTACACTATCGAGCTCTTAAAAATTAAGCCTTTTGATGTTATTAATATTTGTTGTCCAGATTTCCTTAAAGCCCGTGAGGTGTGGTTCGACAACCCACTTATGTACGTGGACGCGGACGCTATAGAGCCGCTCATCAACGAGTACTACAAGACCATCTTTAAGTGCGTGCGCACCTTTGCCGATATGCCTAAAGTACAGCAAGTGGCCATCAGTATACGGGTACTTTGATGATTTAGCTACCAAATCTATTGATGCGCGGTTTTGTGGATGCCTTTACAACGGGGCATAATTAATATTAATATTTTTTTTTAATTTCGCTCGTTAGTAGATTTTATGTGGTCTTAGTGGATACTTACTTACGTATTTCGTTGTCATTAAGGGTTTTCTGCTATAGTCTAACTCTAGAAAATGAGCAATACACTAGGTAGATATAGACGATAAAATTATTTTATTGGTGTAGATTTCTAACAATTTGGGTATTTACTATTTGACAAAAAATGGTTACCCTTAACTCATAAGTTTCTAATTTCTATCGTTTTTAGGATAGTATCGACGAATTTAGACCGCTTATTCCCATAATTCAAGCTGTCCGAAACCCTGGTATGAAGGAAAGACACTGGAATGAGTTTATGGAGAAAGCTGGTAATTACAATTAAACAAATATTGTCGATATTTATTTTAAAATATCTTTAAAAAAACGTTCGCCTTTCAAACATATTTCATCCGATTGAGTAAATGGAATCACTGACTCAATCGTACTCGGTTTTCTTTCGTTTTACTTTGATTAATCGTTAAAACATTACTTTCTCCTTTGTTTTGTGGGATACTTTACCAAAGATTTTCCGTACCGAAATGGCAGCTTTCTACCTATTGTATTATCGTTCAAACATCGCGTTTGGACGCCAGGTATTACTGTTACAATGAACGAGAAGCAGACATTCACGATGTGCTTGAAGCAAGGAATGGCGGTGCACGGCGAGCTGATCGCCGAGATAGGCGAGCTGGCCAGCAAGGAGTACGTCATAGAGCAGTCGCTCGACAAGATGCTGGCTGACTGGTCAAACAAAATCATGGAGATGACGCCTTACAAGAACACTGGTGAGTATTGCTTAGCTGGTCAATTTCTTAATACGTATTAGTAGAATTTAAGTGTCTAACAATGTTGATTATGGTAATTATGTGGTTAATGGAATTTGTAATTTTTTTGTTAGACTTTTCATATTGCGTTTATTATGAGACGAAGAAGATAACAATGCAAATTAAAAGACTGCCAATTTTTTCAGTTAGTAATTGATAATTTTTTCTTAAACCACTTCAACAACACTCTAGCTCGGATTCCATTTTAAAAATGTGTGAATTAGAAAAACGATACCAAATACTATCGTCATCGTCACTAAATCTCTACATGACAACGTGTCATCCAAATAGGCACGTTCATAATGAAGATAGCGGACGAAACGCTGCAACTCCTGGACGAGCACTTGCTAGCGACGCAGCAGCTCGGGTTCAGTCCGTTCAAGGCCGCATTCGAGCTGCGCATCCAGGAATGGGATGACAAGCTGAGACTCACGCAGAAAGTAGTGGACGAGTGGATCGAGTGCCAGAAGTGAGTGATTTGGTTATGTTATTAAATAGGCATGGTCGTAATCAATCGTGGCTCGAGTTCAGCCTGTTCAAGATGGCATGCGAGCTGCTGTGGCTGGATGCCACAGGGGCTGGATATGACGACCTCTAGAGAGGTGACGTTGATCACATTGTTTTAACCTTATTGTATTAAAGAGTTCTCTAGCTCTTTTCATATTTTAAGTAATTAGTACTAAAAAAGCACAGTTGCCATTGTGATAACATGCCAGTTTTTACTGTGTAGAGAGTGGATGTACCTGGAGCCAATTTTTACGTCAGAGGATATTTCTCGTCAACTGCCGCTTGAGGCTAAAAAGTACGGAACGATGGAGAGGATATGGAGGAGGATCATGTCTACTGCCGCTGCTTGCCCAAAGGTATTATGCATGAATTTGAGATCTCTCTAGAAAAACTCAATTGAAACAGAAATGCTATCAGATGGATTATTAAACTATTGTTTGACGACCGATTGGATTGGTACCACAGAATTAGTATAGGTAGTACTGAAGTATAGAAAGGCCACATTCCGCCTCCGGCCGATCCGAGATACCGCACCTCCCCCCACGATCGGTAGTAAGATCAGAAGTTCATTTTCCAGGGCCATGTTGCGCGTGCGCGTTGTTTGTACTCAACAGATGTCAAGAGTCAACCCTGAAAGGTTCACGCACACATTCGCAGCGTGCACAAACGTAATCTGTTTATGTTGTAGTTTAACGCACTTTTTGTATAGAGTGTCCAGGGTGTGTCGGTACTTAGCAGCCCTGCCAACTGCGCCATAGGTCCCAGTTTCAAATCCTGGTAGAATGATGAGCATGAGTATTTTTCACTGATTCAATAGATATTTATAACACCATAATACTGATCTTCAGATAATGGTAATCTGCCCGGACAGTCGTCTGCTAGACAGTTTAGTAGAAGCGCGTCACCTACTGGCGGTTGTGTCTCGCGGCCTTAACGAATATATGGAACTGAAGAGACTCAGGTTCCCGCGTTTCTTCTTCCTGAGCGATGATGAACTCTTGGAGATTCTATCGCAGTCGAGGAACCCGAGAGCTGTGCAACCACATTTGAGGAAGTGCTTTGAGAATATTGCAAAGGTTTGGATTGAGTGATTACTAGCGTCCATGTAGACATCCGAAAATTCCTAAGAAACCTTTGACCGGGATAAAAAGTGTCATTTGTTTCAATCCAGGCTATAAACTATATGTGTGCCGAACTTTCAAATCGTTCAGCCGATTATGCGTGATTGAGTAACATCATCCAAACTTTCACATATAATATTAGTAGGATTGTCGGAGTAGAAATCTTATTTTTTCTTAGGTTACCTTCTTGTTCCATGATTGGTAATATAAAACGCAAACTCACTCGAATAATTGTTTCAAACGAACATTTGCACTTGTAAGGAGTTACTGGTTCTTTTTAACCATCTCCACTAGCAAGTTATTATGATTTGTTAGTTGGAATAGTAAGTCATGCGGCTCATGCGTTCTCGTTGGTAGGTTACATTCCAACCGGACTTAAGGATCACACACATGCACTCCAGTGAGGGAGAGATAGTGGAACTGAAATACAAGTTCTACCCATCTTCTAATGTAGAACAGTGGCTGCTGTTACTGGAGGACACTATGAGGCATACTAGTAAGAGAATTGTTTTACTAAAACCTTTTTAGTCATCATGTATTACCGCTCGAATTGCAGTAAGCTTAATTATTAGCTTTACTTTTCATAACTCCTCAATAAAATAATACACACATTCGATAGGAGTATATTGCTTAGTTGTGCCAAGGTGCTGAAGGTAGGGTAATATAATGAGGGTATGAAATGAGTCAATGTAATATCTCTGAGTCTGCTTTACTACCGCTAGGGCATGCATTATTCGCTTGATATTGGTATTCGGATATTTCGAATAGTAAAGAATATGGTATTCGAATACTTCGGATAAAACGAATTTTTCGAATATTGTTTTATTCAATGTTAGAAAATAAAAGAACCCCATTATGAAACTTATACATTTTAATTAGGAACCATTTTTCTTATATTGTAACTTTAGCCATTACTTAAAAATAAATTACTTTTTTGTGTTTATAAAATAGGAACGTAAGAAACTAAGAGCATCTAACGTATCGTCATTCATTGAACATCTCAAGTGATTACAAAAGAACCTATTAGCCGAAAAAACACGTTCAGCTTCGACACTTGTGGGCGGAATGGTTAGTAAAAAATCATAAACACGCTGTAGGTGGATGCTTTTTGGACCGCCTCGATCTAATAACGCCATTTCCACCCTAACAGATGTTTCCAAGTCATCATTTTCGGCCAAATTTTTTGTTGATACCTCAGCTGCACCTCGCAAAGATTCATTTACTTTTGTTTTTAACTGTTCCTTGAAAGTCTTGGATGCTTGTTCCCTTTGTGTTTCTGCCAAAGGCAGGTCATCTTCAGGTTCAAATTCAATTAGAGTAGTAGTTTCATTTTCGAGTATATACATTTCATTGATTTTTACTATTGAGGCAATAATTTCTGCATTAGATGCTTTTGGAAATGCATATGTATCATTTTCTTCAAAATATTTTGTAGTATTGTGTAAATATTTTAATGTACTAATCAGTGTTGTACTTCTCCTCTGCAAAATTCTTCTATTTAAGGATTCAATAAGCTGGCTACTGATAATATCTGGTTTGAAAGCCAACTTCTCCATCATAAATTGAAGTGCTATTTCAGCTGACAGTAAGTTTGATTTACGCTCGCAAATCTCTTCAACAGTGGCCTTTATAATACTAAGAGAGCTAGACAGATCGTGCAAGATTAATATTTCAGCATCCGAAAAAGTAGTTTTCTCTTTGAGGTCAATTAAAGTTTTCTGAATTGCGTCTTTGAATTGCAAAAATCTTGTAATCATGTCAGCTAGGCTGCTCCAACGAGTCTTGCAATCGAGAATCAAGGTAGAATCTGTATATTTGGACTCTAAGTACGTATTGAATATATCCATTCGAGTAGGCGAGCATTTGAGAAATCTTACTGTTTTACGAACTTTAGTTATCAAATCTCTATAAACCAGTTTGGGAATTCTTCCCCGGCGGTCAGTTTCAATAACAAAACCATTTTCATCCTCTATATCAGAATCACTATCTTCTTCAGAGCTATCCAAAGATCTCCCAACATTTTCTGCTGTATTATCCTCTTTATAAAGCACATCTAGGACAGCGCACTGGATGCCATGGGCCAAACACAACTGGTGATAAGATGGAATCATTCTCCCTAATGCGCACATTACACTTGCACCGTCAGAAACCATGCATGAGATATCATTATCTATGCTCAAGCCGTAATATAACAACTTTTCTTTTAATATATTGTAACAGTTATCGGATGTTCCACGGCCGCTTATTTTCGTCAATCCTAAGTTTCTAAAACCTTCCGAAAGTTCTGGCGAGTGAACATTAACGTTCATATATCTGCGATTGCGAGCACTTGTCCATTCATCCAAGCTTACCGCAAATTTCTTGCCTGCTTTCTTTATATCGTCAAGCTCCTTTTTTACTTCTTTTTTTAGTAGCTTACTCTTATTCATAACCCTTTTTTTAATTGTATTTGGTGACTTCGGCAACTCCTTGTAACCAGCTTTTCCAAAAAGTTTTCTCATTGTTTCCGATGAACAAAAAATTTTAAATGGTACACCATCTACTGCCGTCATTTTTGCGAGCATGGTATCAAAGTCATCTTCGTTCTTTACGTGGAAAAAGTCATTCATTGTTTTGGCCCTTTTTGTTGCTGGCGACATTGTAGCATCATCGGTGGAATCGGATGTCATAGAAGTGGGAGCATCATGAACTTGAGACGTTGACGGAAGTGGTTGGTTAGATGTTTTTTTTACTAACTTAATAGAATGAACAAGTCTCAAATGATTATGCAGGCTAGAAGTTGTTCCCGATGTTTTAAATATTTTTTTGCACGTCTTGCACTGAGCTTGAAGACCATCTGATGTCCGCAAAAAATGTTGCCAGACCGAAGACTTATCTGCAGCACAGCGGAAATACTCTTTAAACTCAGGTTTATTCTTTTCATTCATCTTTAATCTGTGAACAAAATATAGCGAGAATTACCGACCCAGCCAAGCAAAGCAAAATGCCATTTGTTTATGCAGCAAGCTAACAGTGTGAAAAAAAGTATTCTTAATTCATGGTAGGAATAATTGTATGTTTAAGATGCACCGCAGATGAATCAGAAACCCTTTTCGACTGAAAATGTTTTTAAAATAAATGGCAACCTTCGAGTGCATATAAAAACAAACAAATATACAAAAAAACAAACAGTCTCTGACCCTAAACGCAAATAGAAATATACTCTGGATTTTCACTCAGGAATATACAATACTTAAGAATACCATGGCTTTTCACAAAGAATTATAACTAAAGACTAGGCAGCATGGTTATTGACCATAGCCTGTTCGAAAGAACAAACGAATTAAAAAAAAACAAGTGAGATTGGCGGAATTGTGAAAAACAGAAGCCATAAAAAAAAAACGTTCCGTCGTGGGTAAAAATTAGTAAAAGCCAGTGTTATTCACATGCTTAGTGATATTTACGAATTATAAAATGTCTGTAAACATAAGTAAAAATCGTGCCGAGGCGCATTGCAAAACAAGTAAACTAATGAACCAGCATAACCTATAACTTAACATTGTCTGAAGCTTAGACTTCTTACTTAACTAACCACAATAAAAACACCACTTACTGTAATTGTTGTTATTATTTGGACACACAACTGTAGAATTTTCACTTGGTTTTGGGAAACTAATATTACAAAGTGCGAACGATATTACATTTACAAATACGGAAAGAGATGACGGACGACTGACGTACGCACACATACACACGTTATGCTTATGACTACAAAATGACCACGCAAAATCGGATACACGCTCATTCTTAATATTACTTAATTAATTTGCGTTCGGATACTTGCGGTTAACCAAAACATTAAAGTATTCGTATTGTTCGAAAAAACCGAATAATTATATAGGTGCTATCCGAATAGTAATTGTGGCGAATATCCGAATAATATGGATATCCGGATATCCGAATTGCATGCCCTAACTACCGCTCATTCATCTGGAGGTCTTTATGCTTTGAATTATGACTCCTCGTTTATTAAAGAAGAACATATAATACGCTACAGCTTTAAATGAATGCGCTACGTTCCAAAAGCTTACTTGAGAGTTTCCTTGAGATTAGAGATTTATGTTATGGTACGTCCAACCAGTTTGACAGAGCGGTTTGTCAGTTCGTAATAGAGGCTTAACTACTATTAATAATATGAAAATGATAACTAATGATAAAATGAACATGAATATGAATATCTGTTTCTTTTAATTATATCAGCGTTTTGAAGTTTATTGAACCACCCATTTTGTTCAGTCCGCTTGACTTTGGTGGCGGGCCTAGAAGAATTATGGACGATACCCCGTTCCGAGTGGGTGCTGCGATGGCCGGGGCAGGTCGTGATAGCTGGATCACAAACTGCTTGGACTGCGAATGTGGAGAACTCTATAGCTGAATATAGGGTCGATCAGTTCTATGAGGAGAACCTGCTGCAGGTATCAAGTTGTTTCATAAAGTGAAAGTTCTCAGATCTCGTAATGGCCACTGATACCTTAATCCTCTAACAGTCAGAATTATAATCTATCCATACTCGTAGATAGCAATAGGCCTGATCCAGATTATGTAACGTTTGATATTAATATAGAATGAACGACAGTTGCCGAGGTGTTGCCTAGTAATTAATCTGGATCAGACATATCTCTATTTGTCGATTGATTATTAATTCTGGCCATAAGTCTAAAGCAAAGTTCCGTCCCGATCACTAAACCTAAAAAAAAACACTGTTGATGCGATAAATTGTTCATACATAAAAAATATTTAGAACTCAGTTTGAAAATACTATAGGTGCCACGTGATAAATTATTTTAATTTTACAATACACTACGCGCATTTTTCCCGTGTACCAATAAAAGGCTGCTTTCAACAGTTGGACAGCCTACGAGGTCTTGTGAAGGGCGAGCTGACGTACTTCCAGCGCGAGGTAGTGTGCGCTCTGATCGTCATTGAAGTGCATGCGCGTGACGTCACTGGCACTCTCGTCGAAGAAAACGTCAAGAATGTTTCTGACTTCCAGTGGATATGCCAGCTCAGGTAGGAACTACAAAAACAAAAAGTAGAAAGTCTCTGTGTTATTAAGCGAGTGTTAGTAAAAATAGATTGTTAGATTGTTGTGTTAAAATGATAATGTAGAAAGTTGTTGAAAAATATGCTAGTTCCAGGTGCGCCAGCAGAGTTTACCAAAAACAAAAAATTGAGAGTATAATGTAGGTAGGTCAGAACCAACTTGCAGTGATGCTTATTATTCTTGAAGCTGTGCGCAGACTAAAAAGACGGCAAGTTCTAGAATTGGACGAACCTTAAATTCTTATAGAGTAGTCTTTCGACTGATCGCATGATAAAACAAAATAAGGTACCATTACATATGAATATAAGTTCAATCACACACATACGAGTGCGTATGTGTGTGACTGAACTTATATTCTAATGATAATTTACTCAAGCAAAAACTAAGTAAATTGGCATCTATTACCCGGCAGATACTATTCGGTAGTCAAACCAATGTACCCTTTGGAAGAAGGCGAGTCGCCCGAGATCTACCAAGACGAGAACAGACTGGACACCTCCGCCTACTACCGCCAGTTCAGCCAGAATCACTGCGATGTCCGCGCACTCAATTCCTGCTTCCAATATCAGAACGAATACCTTGGGAACAGGTATGTTGGACAGACAAATAGAATTGTAATTTTTTGACCTACATCTTTACTTAAGTCAGTCAGAGTCAATTTTGATACTTACATCTCTTTTCTGTTACCTTTAAAAAAATAACAATTTTATAGTCAATACAAAATCTAATAAGTAGTAACTTAACGTATGTGATTGTATCTGATAGTGGTCGGCTTGTGATAACGCCACTGACAGACCGCTGCTACCTAACACTGATGTGCGCGATGCACCTCAAGTTCGGAGGTGCGCCTGCCGGACCCGCCGGCACCGGCAAGACGGAGACTACTAAGGTACTGTACATCAAACCTTAGGCAACTACCACATTCAAAATATCAAGCCAAAGAAACATAACTTATTGTAACACACGAAGGGTAGAATTCAAGTGAACAATAATGAAAGACTCAGAACCTCATCATATTTACAACGTAACATTATAATTATAATCATGTCAGCCAAATGGCTGAATCGCGAGTTGTAAATACAACTAACTGCAAGAGGCAGGCTTCACGGGATTAAGCGTGGGAGGATGTTGGCATACTCGTCACGGTTGGCTATCAGGTTGGAGATCGCGATTCACAATTTATATTAGCCATTTTAAAGCAATCGTTTACGTAAACTTACAATATAGGATTTGGCGAAAGCTCTGGCGGTGCAGTGCGTCGTGTTCAATTGTTCTGACCAGCTGGATTACATGGCGATGGGCAAGTTCTTCAAGGGTTTGGCTGCGTGAGTACTTCTTGTACGTAAATCATATAAAAAAGGCTAGTCTTACTTATGCTCGGTTTGTGAGGTACTTATTTATTAGTGGTTATTAAAGGTTTAACTTTATCGGAGGGATCCACATTATCTAGTTTAAAGTTAATTTTATTATTATAAACTTAAATAAACCAGTTAATGTGGACCCCTCCGATAAAGTAGGTACTTATAACAGGTCGGTCTGAGGTCAGAAACCGGCGGTTAGTTACTTATTACTTGTTACAAGAACAAAAGAGGAAAAATAAATAAAGAGTCACACCAATAATAATTTAGTTCCAAAATAAACAGAGCTTGTACTATGCCCATTTTTGTACAGATCCGTTACCAAAGACTACCAGTGTTATCAAACCATCGGAATTCTCGTACAAACGACCTAGGCCCGTATTTATAAACGTTGAGAGCTATCTTGAGATCATATTTGAGATGCCGTTCTTATAAGAGTTCTTATGAATGTGTGAGAATGTTCTTATGAGAGCGGTTTATAAATACGGGTCGTAGTGTAATCACGACATTGGTGTTTCGCACACTAACAAGTTTTCCACAGGTCCGGAGCATGGGCGTGCTTTGACGAGTTCAACAGAATAGATATCGAGGTGCTGTCAGTTGTAGCGCAACAGGTATAATATTCAAGGATTTCACAAACGTCACAAATCCCCATTCCCATTAATAAATGTTAGATAGCAATAGGCAAGGGCGTTCCCGAATTTGATTCACAATCACTATAGAAGATTAAGCTTCCAACTTCAACATTGCTTGCTTTAAAAGAAATGTGATTCACACTTTTTAAGAATAACCTTAGATACTCTGTAAACGATAGGACTATCAAACTGTATGCACAGGCTCTAACTCAGTAAAATCCTCAACTTAGTCTTTTTCAAGGTGGTGACCATTCAAAAGGCACAAGTTGCTCGCCTTGACAAATTCATGTTTGAGGGCTGTGAGCTGCCTCTGAAAGCTTCCTGCTCAGTATTCATCACCATGAACCCGGGATATGCAGGTACGATCGGAGATTTGAACTTCTTACTTTCGTTTAAAGTTGAACTTTGTAACCAGCTTGTAACGCTTGCTATACGATACCATAACTTAAAAAATACACTTATTGGGTAGAGAGTAGTCCTTTTCTGCCATTGTCCATGGATTGATCTCCCTTTCAGTGTAGCAATCGCAATCATTTTAACGGTAGTGTTTGTGATCAGGTTGAATATTAATATTTTTGTTATTGACTATTTTCAAGTCTTTACTTACAGTTTACCTCTGATTCTTCAGTGTATTTCACAATATACCTGTACCTGACTCTGTAGCTCAGCGGTAAGAGTATCCAAAGGTCGTGGGTTCGATTCTCGTCCTAGAAATTGATCTGGTGCGAGTCGTATTTTTTCTAGTATATTATTTAGTATAATATACCTGTAACTATTCTTCTTTCGTTAGGGCGTACTGAGCTACCAGATAATCTGAAAGCTTTGTTCCGACCAATCGCTATGATGGTACCGAACTACACTCTCATCGCCGAGATCTCGCTGTTCTCGTACGGCTTCTACGAGGGTAAGATCCTCGCTGGAAAGATCACCACCACCTTCAGGCTTAGCTCTGAACAGCTATCATCTCAGGTATTATAAAATAACTATGTTTTGTCTGAAGTGATTTATTAAATTATCATAATAGAACTTCAGTGTAAACTTGTTGGTGATCTAATAAATAAATAACACCCAATTTATTATGCAAATCCATTAGATCTAGAAAGTAATGTTAACATGGCAAAGAAAGAAAGATCGCAAAATACCAGACATTCACGCCTGTAGCACACCTCTGCCGCGAAACAATACCAGCGAAACTGCAGTAGTTCCGCTTCCGCCATGACTTGTCTTCTATCGACGACGATATATATGACGATCACATCTACATACATAGCGGTTTCATCATTATATTCGCGGCGGAGAGGCTCTCTAAAAGGTTTTTTGATAGGCGATACATTTTTCGTGTAACGGTCCGAGCCGAACGGCGGAATCGCACGTGAAAGAGATAGCATCATAGTCAAATCTATCTGTTACAATTTACAACAGGCTGTTCTGGATCTGTTTCGCTTGTTGTACTACTGACAATAATTCATGGCGGAATCTACTGCGGTTTTGCTGGTATTATTTCGCTGCGGAGTTGTACAACAGCATGTGGCACACCTTCGCCGCCTGTAGCCTACAGGCGTCAGAGTTTACCAACTATCAGACTTGGTGAGTTTCATAGGGAACTTTTTGTTGAAGTTGGTAAAATCATTATAAACCCACTGGAGATGTTCTTCGGCATCTAAATATAGCTAGGTTTTCAATGATCATTGAATTTCAATGTCCATTACTATCTTTTCATTATTGTCTTTTACGTTAGGATCACTACGACTTCGGCATGCGCGCGGTGAAGACTGTTATCCTTGTAGCTGGAAACCTGATCCGGCAGATGCCAGACGCCGATGAAAGACAAATAGTATTGAGAGCTTTGAGGGACGTCAATGTTCCCAAATTTCTGGCTGACGACTTGATATTGTTCAATGGTTAGTTACGTTACCAATAACCAGTTCTTAAGTACATTCTGTTAAGTTTTGAATTTTCATTGCCATCATCATTTGTATTCGGGCCTTTTTGTCACTTAATGTTATCACTATAGTTTGTTTATCCTTACTTGTCCTATTTAATAAACAGCTTTTGACAGTTGTCGTCAACGTCTTTTAAACTGAAATGGTTATTTAAATATATTGTCTTATTAAATCAAATTGTCACTTATAATTTGCAATTCTTTTCGTAATCTATGTATAGAAAACCATTTATTGTATTTTATAATTGAGTTTTTTAAAGAGCTGGGTGAATTTTGTTTACCAAATAAGACAAGTAAGGGTAAACGGACTATACAATTCATTTTAAAAAACATACAAAAAGGCACGCACTTTGCCCTGAATCCTCCAACTGATCCAATATTGATAAGGTGGTACTTTGAATAAAACAATGTGTTTGGGTTGAGCGATATTATAATTGATACGGTTTGTTTTTAATTAATTAATATCTTTATTCTTTAGGTATAATTTCGGACTTATTCCCACGTGTGGAGATTCCAATTGTGGACTACGGGATTATGGAGCAATCCATCAGGAACATGCTCGTTAAAAGGGGATACGATGACCTGTATAGTATGTATCTTTAATATTTAATACGAGTTTAGTTACCTACTGTTTTTCTGTTGATGAGTAAAGAGCTTATTAGACCTTCGTGAATTACGGATCCGATATTCAGAGTCCGATTTGGCATCCATTATCCAGTCGCCAGAGCTCCTGATTACACGTTCACTGATTAAGAACGAGCTACAAGAGTCGGATGTACGCGATAGAAAGAGAAGCAACTTCTAGGTGAATATAACCGTAGCCGTAGGAGCAGTAGCGGTGAACGATCTGCGCTTTATTGAGTCCAGCAAGAGTTGCTATTAATTTAAATGACTACTGTGGCGGAGCGTCCTAAATGCGATTACACTCTCCTTAATTTAGCATCCGTTATGTCGGAGACCACTTCATCCTGAATTAAGGATGCTAAATCAGATCCTACCTTCCTGAATGCAATTAAACTTCATCGAATTTAGGAGCGACTGAATATCTGATCCTTAATTCAGGAAGGTCTAATAAGCTCTTTATATGGCAGCCATGGCAGGGCTTGGATGATAATGGTGGTGTAGTAATGGTTTATTGTAAAGGGTAACATTATCTTGCTCTTTTAACTTAAGTTTACTTACATTTTTCTACTAAGTATGTTATTTAGTATTAAGTTTACTTGTCGTATTAGTATGTGGGTATGAAATAATTGAAATTCTCTTTTGTCTTTATATTATTTATATTAGGCACAATTTTGTCCGTTTGCAGCATTTATTTTTAAGATAATCCAGCTGTATGAAACGACCGTAGTGCGCCATGGCTTGATGTTAGTAGGTCCCGCGGGCTCTGGAAAAACAAAGGTAAGTTTATTTTGATAGTAAACTAACCCCTTCATCAAATTGAAGATCAATGTAGTGAAACCAAAACTGATTTTTTATTGGGTCTGAGGTATTTATTAACTTTTCTTTTAGTTTTCATCCTACTTCTCGCTAATCCTACTATCCTACTAATATTATAAATGTGAAAGTTTGGATGTTTGTTGCTCAATCACGAAAAAACGGCTGAACAGATTTGGATGAAAGGAACACAATATTTGATAGCCTGGAATTAAACATAGAGTTGTTTATCCAGATAAAAGGTTCCCTTTAGGGTCACGGGAGACGTTCGTGGAGGGAACCGCAACGTTGAATGTTGCAGTCCCCTCCTGGCGAGCCACACATACGAACCCCCTGCTCACCTGCTGGGGGATGAATTTTCTGCGGCATATAAAAAAGTCAAAGGTTCCCTACGGATTTTCCGAATGTCTATACGCGTATGAAGTTGCGGGTGAAAGCTAGTAACAGAATATGCGTTAAACAGTAGAAGAAGCGAGGTGGTGTTGCTTGATACTGAAGCAATCACATATACAACATGTTACAAAATACCCCTAATGCCGAATATGGTATATAGGGACCATCAAACTGATCAATTTTTACTATAGGACCAACTCTGAAATCGCGAAAAAAAAATAACTGTTTTATACAAAAATTAAAATCGAAAATATCAAAATGTATGAAACAGCTGATTTTTTTTCGCGATTTGACAGTTGGTCCCATAGTAAAAGTTGTTCAGTTTGATGGTCCCTATGTACCATATTCGGCATTAGGGGTATTTTTGTAACATGTTGTATACGAGTATTAAAACAAATCGTGTTCAAATGTTCTAGTGCTATGAAATACTACGAGATGCACTGACAGCGATCAAGGGCAAGCTTGCACCAGATGGGTTTCCCTTCACTCCTGTCCATACCTTTGTTGTCAATCCTAAGTCCATTACTATGGGTCAGCTATATGGAGAGTTTGATATGCAGACACACGAATGGTGGGTAAATATTTTCTAAGTTTTAAATCGAGTGGCACGCTAAATCTGTCGGAGACTTTGAGTCGATTCTTATATTATGAGATTTTCCAGACATTGAAATGTTTAGTACATACTATAATAGTGTTCTCTGATATTAAGCCAAACTATCATATAATTGTTATTGTCCCATGTATGTAACCAAATTGTCATTTAGGACGGACGGTATACTCTCAAGCTTAGTCCGGGGTGGTATAGCGGTTGAAGACATGGACAAGCGCTGGTACGTGTTCGATGGACCGGTGGACGCCGTTTGGATTGAGAACATGAACACAGTAGGTGCCATATTACTCTGCGGGCATAGTCAGGATAGAGGTCTAACATAATGGCCGTGCCCGGGACGTTGCGAGGCCCGAGACCAAGCTATGTTGGGCGTGTCAAAATTCTGTATATAAAAACAATACGTTGAGCTCCGTCATCAACGGCTTCGTTCTGGTCCGGAGATTAATATACTTTGGTCTTTCATGTAGAACGAAGGAACGCGCAACATAGGTTGGGTCCCGGCCCGGCCATGGCCTGGATATGTGGGGATAAATAGACCTTAATTGGACGATGTTCGTCAATAGATTTACTGAACTTTGGACAGACTTGAAAAATCTCACAAAGCGGAACAATCGTCCGATTGTGGTTGTTTGTTTGGTTTTTGGAGAGGTCGTAAATGAAGTTGATTTTGATGAAAAACTGTAGTATCTTTTACTTTGCATTGAAAATTTAAGTCACAATAATGGTGATCATATTATTTATGGAGACGAAGAATGATTTTCGTCCCCATAATAATTATATACCTGATAGATACCTGATACCTGACCGGCCTGAATTGGGAAATTATTGAATTGAGATTTTTCGCATTCGCAATCTATTTTTATGTTAAGATAAAATAAAATGGGAAATTAAGTTACAAAAGTCGTCTAAATCCATTACCAGGTGTTAGACGACAATAAGAAGCTGTGCCTCTCCAGCGGTGAGATCATGAAGCTGACAGAAAGACAGCGGATGATATTCGAAGTGGCAGACTTGGCCGTGGCCTCCCCCGCCACAGTCTCTCGGTGTGGAATGGTGTATCTTGACGCTAAAGTAGTAGGGCTGTCACCTCTCGTGAATGCTTGGCTCAAGAGTAATATACCGCCGGTACTTTTACTTATTATTAGATTATATTGTTCATCATTATTATTACTATCATTCCTTCACCGACAGTTTCTACTTTACACACTATTTCATTTCTTTCAAAGAAGAGAAATTGCTTTATTGAATCTGTTGCTTTCTGTCTTGTCACAAGGATTTGATTAGGCTTGGTATTTGTTACAAAAATATATGAATTTGCATTTGGAGGGCTTTTCTTTTCATTATCAGTACCTAGGGAACGGATTTAAAGTAGCTATTATTGGTATTATATGGATATGACCAACAGTTTTGTTACTCAAGTAACAAACATGTAACAATAAATTTTGAGAAATAAGCAAAACCAGCAGTTCATGTACAAAAATCCTTATATTTTTTTATTGTGTATAATAAAAATGAGAACGCCCAAAAAAGAAAAAATATTGTTTGTTACTTGAGTATCAAAACTGTACTGGTCATATCCATGTAATACCATTAATTGCTACTTCAAATCCGCTCGCTAATTATCAGTATCCGAAAGTATACCATCGGTACATAACCTTAGAGAAATTCGACATAGGCATTTAACACCACATCACGGCTGTGTTCCAGTTGCTTTGCTTCTTTGCAAATTAAAGATAAAATGTTTGTATAGATCGGTGAAATCCTCAAAAAGAGTCTACCAAACCTAATAAACACTTACTTATACCCCGCGCTGGATCTACTTCGGGATAAACTGACTGAGCTGGTGATATCCATTGATTCGGCGCTTGTACTGAAGTTTCTGGAACTCTTGGACTTTAGAATGCGTCCTCTAACTGGGAAGGACGACCGACCTCCACCGGGTGGACCTTTTATAGCAATGTTACGTGAGTATTTTACGGACGTTACTAAGCGGAACAGACGGATTATACATACTATTGTCTGAGCCTACGCATTTCGTTCTTGCCACCTTACGTGCTGGTGGTAGTAGATGTGAACCTAACTTGCGATCCAGCTGCACTTGATGTTTTCAATTCTTATTTTCTTTACAATTTTATTCTACCACAAAATAGAGAGAGGACAGAAGTCAAGCTCTCACCAACCGAAGACACTGAGTCACGCATTCGAACTCGTTTGAGATTCGTCTGAGATTATTTCGTGTTATTTCGTTCGTTATTTCGTCCGGTTATTTCGTGTCGATGAGTCAGAGGTATCTATGTGTGCCTTGCTCGAGTGCGCGTAGTACTAAACTTGACCTCTGTTCTCACACTATTTTGTGATCCTACCGCGGAGGTTCCTTGTATAAGTCATTATTTCTAAAAACAACAATAACTGTATCAGCGAGGTTGGCCCCGTGCTGGGTGGTATGGGCAGTGACGTGGTCTGTGGGCGCCACGTGCAACCACAACGGCCGGGTTATATTCTCGGACTTCATGCGCGCCTTGACGGAGGCGAATAACTTGAAACCGCTCTTCCCTAAAGAGGGTAGAGTTTATGATTATACGTGAGTACTAGCAACGTGTTTTAAAATCCACTTCTGCTTTGATTTAACAAATCTTAGATCAGTAACTTTATCATGATTGTGGTTTGTTTAAATACATGAAAAATCAACGTTCTCTTTTAAAATGTAATTTTTATGAGTACTTCTTATGATATTCCAAGAGTAATATTCTAGAGAGCTTATTCCTATTCAATTATTCTATAAACTAATTGCTAGGTTTTCTAATTTCTTCATAAATCTGTCACACAATTGTAACAAGGTCACATAATTTTTTAAGCGTGGATCTTAATAATTTATGTGGTCCAGTTCTGTAATTTATATCTTTTTTTATTACCTAAATTCTTCATTGCATTGATGTTCTTCAAAATGATCTAAATGCTCTAGCTTGCATGATGGAGGGTTCACAGACCCTACTGAAGACGGAGAACCTGCAAATCCATATTGGTACAACTGGATGGCCAACCTCGAGGAGTACGAAGTCGACCCTGAGTGGCAGTTCGCTGGTTAGTTCTGATACAATTTATCCACACTGCTAGTTCTAAATTATTTAACCTTCTGCCTCTCTTATTGTTTATATTTATTTTTCCCTATTCATTTCTCTTTGCATCATCATCATTCACTCCCTTTACATTCATATGATTTATCACATAATCTATCCATCATTTCTGCAGTACCCTATCTACGTATCTATCCATTCATCAAAATTTAAGTATAGGTAACCTTTTCCTGTGGAATGCGCTTTATATAGATCTCATATACATCTTTGTCCTAATCAATATATAATGTAAAAGAAAGCGTACAATGTTTTGTGCCGCTAAAACTCACCGGCACGAAAAAAGGAGTTATATGGTGTGGTAGTCCTTTGTCCCCCATCCATGATGAAAGTTCCCTTTTTCACCTGAAGGGCGTGAAGATAAACGCGCTGGAAGTTTCGCCCTCTAAGAATAGTCTAGAATATTCACGACCATTCCACAACATCTCAGAACATCCCGGAACATTCTAGAATGTGTGGAATGTTCGGGAAAGTTCTGTGAGTTTTAGAACGTCCGGGAACATCCCGATCAATATATCTTATATTATAATCCATCTACAAACCGATTTCATATCAACTCCCTGAGCGAAGTCAGGTACCACTGTTGCGTCATAAATCATTAATTTCCCATACTTCAGACATCGAAGTGCCAACTCTAGACAACGTGCGCAGCGCAGCGTTGCTCGGGTACAAGATAGCTAACTACAACCATGTGATCTGTGTTGGACCGACCGGCACGGGCAAGACAGTCACCATCACCTCAAAATTATCCCGAGGATTGCATAAGAAGTTCATATGCGAGTTTATTGTGTTCTCTGCGAGGACATCCTCCAATCAGACGCAGGTTTGTGTAAAATTTTCTCCAGTAGTGGCAAAAAATGTATACAGCTCAAGTAATAAGTACGTATGTAGTAAACAATAATTATTGCTACAGTAGGATTGTTTAATGCCTTGTAAAACATTTTTGCTTGTGCTTTTTTAACAGTTCTGCAACCTGCACCTTTATAATTGAAAATGTCCCTGATAACGTTCTAAAGTAGGTGCATTCATTATTTTACTAACTGTCAATCAATACTATCATTGGTAGAAAGTGATAGATAGATCCTAGATAGATATACCTATATATTATATTCTTTATTGTTTACCATAATAGAAAAAAAACATTACAAGGAAAATGTTTTATAATCAAATTCGCCGTCTACGACCCCGTGCCGTCACAAAACCGATGGTTTTTCATCAGCTCCTTTACTGTAGGACGTAATCGATGGCAAGTTAGAACGGCGTCGTCGCGGCGTGTTTGGTCCGCCACCTACAAAGAGGCAGGTGTTCTTCATTGATGATCTGAACATGCCCGCGCTCGAAGTGTACGGTGCCCAGCCGCCTATTGAACTTTTGAGACAGTTCATGGACTTCTCTGGTTAGTGAAGAGTTGCCTACTGCTTAAAGAAATAATTCGCCTGCCTAAAAGGGTTACTAAGATCGAGTTTTTTTTAAATTACTTCGTTCCCGATGCTTTTCAAATGTTGCATATAAATCACGCTTTGTCCCAAACATTTGCTAGCTTATGTCGTTGAGCTATATAATGTTTATGCTCCTTAAAAACGACCTTCATGAAGCAATGCTTAAGTCATTTTATTCATCGTTCATTCATTCATAGTCTTGCTATCATTATTCTTTGGAAAATGTTTCATATTAAGTATAGAGTATTCGTGGTTCTTTATTAACCACAAGTCACTCTCTCAGGGTGGTACGACCGCACGAACATCGGCGAGTTTCGAACAATAGTAGACGTCGGAATCGTGGCGGCGATGGGCCCACCAGGCGGTGGCCGCAACCCCGTCACCATGCGCCTCATGAGGCATTTCCACTACATCTCATTCACCGAGATGGAGTACGCCAGCAAGGTATATAGGACACAAGAATATCATTATGAACATTATATCAGCCATCAGAAGCTGACTATCGTGCTTAGGCCTCCCAAGGATCTCCACAACGATCGATCTCACGTCCAACGGCATTTTGGGACTAACGAGTTCGTGCCTTCCGAAGCACGGAGGAGCTCGAGCTATCAAATTGTTCATTTGCGTCTTGAGGCGCGTTGTCTCGACTTCGGACTCTCAGCTGGTCGTCGCGACCTCGCAGTGGTTGACGAACCACAAGTCGCAGGCAGCATACAGGACGTACACGCGGTATTAGTCTTGTGACCGAGGCTTTATAAATGGCTCTACGTTTCATACACCAAGATAGGGTATGACAGCGAGATTCTCAATTACTTCAGAACATAGTTTCTAATGGCAAGTTCCTAATCAAAAGTATTAATTTTATTTCTTCCTGATAACTGTTTGATAATTGCTAACGAGAACCGCAATAAAGCAGCCCTCTAAAATACACTTTTCTCGCTGTTTTATCCAAGTCCTACTTTACTCTAATATTTTCTTTGGTCTGAAAATACTATCTCTTAATAAACGAATTCTGTAAGATGGTCCCATCGAAGTGTCATTCATCATTCAACTTGTTTTCATAGTACGCAATCTTCAACACGATTCTTTGCTCATGGACACGTTTCATCGATAAAAACGTGAAGGTCCGCGAAGCTCCTTTCCTGAAAGCTTCCATAGAGATCTTCTCGTCGTTGGTGGAAGAACTACTGCCTACGCCGACAAAGTCCCACTACACGTTCAACTTGAGGGACCTTAGCAAGGTGTTCCAGGGCATTCTTATGATGGACGCGAACCGTGTCAAGGTGAGTTGGAAAATGTCACCAGCTTAGTTTTGTTTCAAATGAGTTGAATCACTCAACTCTCAAATCCTTTGTCTTTTGACAGTTAAAAGTGATGCTACGATATTATGATAATATCGTGTTTCAGTGGTCATACTACAAATACTAAATGCAACATAATTTTCAGGACGAAGATGATGTGATTAGATTGTGGTATCACGAGCATCAGCGAGTCTACCAGGACCGGCTCGTTAATAACGAAGACCGTCAATGGTTCGTCAAGTAAGTAGGAGTTAATTTCTTAAGCAGACACCCTTATTGACTTGAGCAAAAATGCTTTCGTATGTCTGTCCCGCTGTCCGGCTGTCCGTTTGTTCTCATGTACAGGTCGCATTTTTCAACCGATTCTCGTGAAATTTTGTGAGCAGGTGCTATATTAATAAAGATTTTTTGTCGATTCAGTTTTTCGAAATTAGATAAAGAGTATTAGAATAGAGATTCTAGATCCCGAATATATTTTCTAGATCCCGAACACTTATTGCAAAAAATATTTTGATTTTAATTTAATAGGCCTCAATATGCAAGACTAAAGTCTATTCTGTTTTAAGTTTTCGAGCACTTCGTGAGAATTTGAATACGCCAAGTTTGAATGGTACAACTTAATATCAAATTTGTTATATCAGCTTACTAAACAAAAAGATCCGCACGGAATTCGGTAAGAAGTCTGTGGAAGTTGTTGGTGGGAGGCTCATGCTGTTTGGTGACTTCATGGACATTGGAGCTGATGATCGCAAGTACGTCGAGATCACTGATCAGGAAGAGGTAAGATCACACAAAACATAATATTATACTTATTTTTTGCTTTTTCTATATTACTGATGGGATGGGATGGGATGGGGAAGTCGATAAGAACGACCAACAGACGAGAACAACAGTCGAATTTTATAGGTGTTTTTCAATGTTTATAAACCCACACACACCTATCATGAGTAGGTTAATATTTATTCAGAAATATTTGGATTACTTACTTTCTTTATTTTGTTTGTGGATTGATTGGCTGCTGGAGCTGTCAACCATGTTTCACGACTTTGGTAGTGGAATAGCCAACACGTTATATACGGGTTGGATTAGGTCCGAATCGAACCCGGGCTACCAACATTGACACGTCCAGTAAGACGATTACCTAATTAATGATTACATTAGGACGTATGAATGTTGATAACCCGAGCTCGTTGTTTCTGAATAATATAGTCCAAAATTAAGAAAATAATAATTTTGGACTTGTGATCATTATTTTAAACACACACTTTAATTTCTTGATCTGTATCAAAATAAAACAGGGATGAATAAAATTGTTATTCAGCTGGACGAAGTCCTGGATCATTACTTGAACGAGTACAACTTGTCGACAACGGCACCTCTAGACTTGGTGTTGTTTGAAGACGCTATCGCCCATTTGTGTCGGGTGGCGCGCATCATGAGACAACCTATGGCTAATGCGCTGCTATTGGGCATGGGCGGCTCTGGTGAGACGGAATTATTATTTGACACGAATAAACAGAGTATGTTCTATTGACAACACTTCCGCTTTACCACTCCTAAGGTTAAAATCGCTTGCACGCTACGTCGTCATTAACATACGTTTAGTTTGCGGAGGAGCGATACGCGCGCACACGAATTTTTCTGCAAAGTGGTAAAGCTCGTGAGTTGTCGATCATACTTATGAGTATTCACTGAACTATTGGGCCTATTTCAAAAGTTCCACTTAGGTATTAACGAACTTACTCGATTTACAAATGTATGGAATTTCTGATCCATTTTCAAACTAAATCAGAAGATAGTATTTAACGGATAACATGTCCTAGTGTTATATTATCTTTTACTGAAATTCACTTAGCAGACTCCAAAATGCGAAATTTGTGTAAAGAGACAAGTTCAGTAACACAAGTTACTTTGCTGACCACAATCTTAATAAAAGTGGGATTCATTTGAATAATTCTCGAGTTCGAGATGTTTCTTGATCAAATGTCATTAAATTTCACCAGGTCGTCAGTCTCTAACGCGTTTGGCAGCAAACATAGCAGAGTTGACCTGCATACAAATAGAGATCACCAAGGCGTACGGCCAGGCGGAATGGCGTGACGACTTACGACAGACGATGATCAAAGCTGGAGCTGATAACAGAGGCATTGTGTTCCTATTTTCTGATGCACAGGTACTACACTACACACTATCAGCTTATTGACTAAACCCGTAGATCTTGTTACGAAAGTTCAATACAATGAGGAGAACACACTGCGTAGGCCAAATACCGGACGGCCGTCATTACACTTACTACAATTTTGTTATAAAAATATGCCTTCAGTATTTAGTCCAAAACAATGCTCACACTCAATCCTTAAAAACTTGAAGTTGTCACTTCATTATTATCCAGATAAAAATGGAATCATTCTTGGAAGACCTGAACAACATACTGAGCTCCGGTGACGTTCCCAACATCTACGAGGCGGAAGACCTTGACAAGATATATATGTCCGTCCGTCACGCGGTCATGGAGATGAATCTGCCGGCGACTAAGACGAACCTGTTTGCCTGCTACCAGCGAAGAGTTAGGAGCAACCTCCATATTGTCGTCGTTATGAGTCCAGTGGGCGAGGTGAGTTTGCGATTTTGTTTTACCAGTTTGCTTTACCAGTACATGTAAGTACTTAACTTAAACTTACTGCCGTACTTAGAGACGTCAAATAAGTTTAATGCTTCATTAATATCGTGTCGTCTTAAAATAATCACTATGGAAAAGAAAGAGATAGCACCAACTTTAGTGAAGTATTAAACTTAAATGACGTCTCTGAGTAAGGCAGTTAATGTTAAATATTCTGCACTTTTTGTCTTATATAAATTATCTACTCATTTGGATATTCCATGTACGCATCCGCTAGTTATATCCACTGGTTCTGAAAATTTCCCAAGTCCGTGCATGAGTTGGTCGTCAACCTCTTAATTGCAACTACAAACCAGTGTTTCTAAATTTTAACATCAAAATTATTAACTTTTGAACGTCTATCAAATAATAATAATAATTATTATTATTATCACCTCTATTTTACAAGAGATATTTGTGGACAGATATTCCGTGCCCGCCTCCGCCAGTTTCCGTCTTTAGTCAACTGCTGCACAATCGACTGGTTCAGTGAGTGGCCCAAGTCCGCTCTGGAATCTGTCGCTAACCACTTCTTCAACAACATGACTGAACTCCAGACTACTGATGAAGTTATTGAGGCTATGGTTGTAAGTAAAATTTATTTATGAACCCTTAACCTGTGTGTGTTTGTGCCTTTATAAGGCTTGAACCCCACTTACACGGAAAAATTTTTTCATGCTCTATCTTCTATTAATCATACCGCTACGTAAGCAAATCGACGAATGACGAAGAAATGTAGGATCAGCGAAAAGTACAATAATATGTAAACATTACGCACACGTGACGTCGCACAGTCGCACTACGTGAAGCTACGTCAAGTACTTCCCTTTTCACTGAATATATGGCGAAGAGGTCCTGCCTCAACAAATCTATTCTTCTATCACTGAAGATCGTCATTGGCTAGATCGAGAAAGCCGTGCTGCCGCGCGCTATAGCACTCACGCTGTCTTTCTCGCTCTAGCAAATGATGATCTTCAGTGGAAGAAGACCCTAAAGCATTAGTTCAAAATACGTTTAGCATACATTTCCTAATCTAAAAGTTCTGTGTTGTTAAAATGTAACATTATAACAATAGTTGGTAAACAATAACAATAAGGTCCTGGCTAGGTTAAGACTAAGAATACCATTTTGTCCAGTCGGTATGTTGCTTCGCGCACCAGTCAGTGGTGGAGGCGAGTGCGATGTTCCTGGC
Source organism: Catoptria pinella (assembly GCA_963556745.1). NCBI lineage: Eukaryota > Metazoa > Arthropoda > Insecta > Lepidoptera > Crambidae > Catoptria > Catoptria pinella. The sequence continues at coordinate 10,897,023 of OY750777.1, read as the reverse complement.
GCGGCTCAACCGCCTCAACTACGTCACGCCAATGTCTTACATGGAGATGTTGGGAGCGTACGCGGATATGTTCCGCAAGAAACGATCCGCTATACTGGCGGAGTCTAATGCGCTAAAGACAGGTGAGAGGGATTAAGGCCCTTTAAGTACCTACTCATTTGTCGTAACTCACCTCGACAAATGGGTAAAGAGGACCTAAGAATTCCTGGTTAGGCAGCCTATAGAGGTATCAGATATGATTGTCTCTACTGGGTTAACGAAGAAATTTATGCCTTGATGTATTCTCACCACAACAATAAAAATTCTCACTTCGCTTACCGTTCGGCGCATGTGAGAAATTTGATCATCGCGTAGCCGTTCGCCACTTCATTGACATTGCCAAATGGCGCTTAACGCTCAATCTTCTATTTTGCTGAACAAGAATTGTGTGATATATTGTGTATGAAATGCTCCTTAGTAAACATAATATTATTATGACATTATTAGTTTGCATGAACTGCTATATCTATCCAAATTCCAATCTATCTCATTTAAACTCGTAGTACTGTACGTATAGATATTCATAGCATAGTAACCTGTCCGTGGTGCAGGGCTGAACAAACTAAACCAGACGGAGATAGAAGTGAAGCAGCTACAGATAGAGTTGGCGGAGCTGAAGCCGCTGATGGAGAAGGCAGCTGCGGAGACCAGGCAGGTCATCGACCAGATTGCCATCGACACGGTGAGCAGAATTATCACAACAGCCCGTTTACTTCACTACAGGAAGATTCTGTTTCGTAGGAGGATGTCGATCTCCACGTTTGGTAGCCAATTTGTATTGACGGCTTGTTTTCATCGAATGTGTTCCACGAGGAATTCTGTACTATCATCAACTAAACATTTGGTTTAGCTTATAACAAAGAATGATGTTGGAGTATTAAGATGATGCGGTTTCAGCTATTTACGGTATTATAGGTAACATCACAATATCATTTACTAATTGATCGATCTATCGATTAATTAATTAAGTACGAACTTAAATAAAATTACTATTATTATTTTCTTCAATTAGTTAGTGAGGTATTAATTTATTTTCTTCTGCACAGGCTATTGCAGAAGAAGCTCGTATCAAAGTAGAACGGGAACAAGCGATTGCCGAGAAAATGGCCCAAGAAACCACTGCTATGGCAGAGGATGCTCAAAGAGACTTGGGTTTGTACAGAAAACTTATTATCACATTTTCATCTTTTTCTTATTACTTTTTATTTAATTAATACTGATTAGTTCTTTTTATGTAACTGCAACAATCTAAAATAAATAGGAAAATACACTGATTTCATCAACATTACACATTAATCTTACATATTTTATAGCTTTGCACAAGTCTCATAAGCTTCCTATTAGTTTCTATTTTTAATGTTTGCTGTATATTATGCTGATACAAACGAGCAAATATTCATTTCTGTATTGTTTTTTTTTTGCCACTGTTCCATTATGCTTTGCTTCAATTAACAGACGAAGCGATGCCGGCGCTCCGTGCAGCAGAGAAAGCACTGCAAGAGCTGAACCGTAACGACGTCGTGGAAGTGAAGGCGATGAAGAAGCCGCCCGCTGGCGTGTTGCTCGTCATTGAATCCCTGTGCGTCGTGTTCGACATCAAGCCGATCAAAGTAAGTAGTAAACATTGGTAGAGTAGACTTTGTGACTGTTACCGACCGGCAACGCTACATACAGCCCCTCTGGATTTCTCTTTGGTCTTCCTTCTAAATTCTAAACTTCAGTTATTTTTTTTTGATAACATAAAATGTAAAAGTAGTTGACAATATACAGCAGTAACAGTAAGATGTGTTCGTTTTAATTTCTCGTACCCTATCCTCATCAGCGACCACACTGGTATTTGTAACTGTTGCAGAGATTTTAAATCTCTGGTTGCAAACATTACTAAACACCAGCATCTTTAGGTAGGCTTTATCAATAGCTAATGTAGTTGATTATGCCGACAATTTTGTGACATGCTAATTTGAATATTCGTTATATGTACGTGGGCTGTCCCGAAAATAATTAGTGAAACGAAAAATGATAAGTATCTGAAAAAAAATGTTTACAGCTTTTTAAAATATTTCCTTCCTGTCTGGATGAAATTATACATATGGGTTTGGGAGCACCAGCTTTCAAACATTAAAAAAAACACATCTTACGCAAGGTCGAAATATGTCCTTAGGAACCGCCTGAATTTTTCGTCGGCCTCTTCTGCGGTGTTGATTTTTCGGCAAATAAAAAGTCACACGTGGGGCTGTATGAGGGAGGAATAGTGTGGCAATATTTCACCCTAAACAGTTGTTAAATAGTCGATAGTTTCAGCAACTAAATTACCTATTAAAAACTATGAACAAATTACCACGCGTAAATGGTAAATGATTTTTACCGCAGGGATTAGCCGCTTGTAAAAAAATATTTCAGAAAAAAAATATATTTACTATGTGGCTAATAAATTCGGAACAGCCTAGATGCTGTTGTTTATTGGTTCTAAAAAAATACTCTACAACATAGGAACCGGGTGCGTCATTTGGTGAAAAAGTACTGAACTACTGGAAACCAGGCTCGCAGATGTTGGCCGACCCCACAGCGTTCTTGGACTCTCTGATGAAATTCGACAAGGAGTCCATCACCGAAGACATGATTAAGAAACTCAAGAGATTCGTACAGAACCCAGATTACGATCCGGTGAAGATTCTCAAGGTAAAAAGATCTCAATCAAAACTAACGACATTTACATACCTTTTCGGACAGGAAAGCTTGACAAAAAAATAAAAAATGTTCTAGGGGTGAGGCGCCACATTTGCTCTTTTATTGTTCACTGTCTACGTCAGTTTCGGTAGAAGAAACTAGTTAATTAATTTTCCGCAATTTTATTGATCAAGCATCACACATTGTTCACTCAAAAGGAAATCAGTTAAGTAATCTTTAATAATGTTCTGGTAGGTATCCAAAGCGTGTCAGTCACTTTGCATGTGGGTACACGCCATGTACAAGTTCTACCACGTCAACAAGGGTGTGGCGCCCAAGAAGGAAGCTCTCGAACGGGCCACCAAGGATCTGGCTGCCGTAGAAGGTAAGTTTAGAATACCTTGAAATATGTTGGATATGATAAGTATACCTAGTACTTTTGTGATTTACTGTAATTAATGTAAATGTAACGTACATGTTGCTAACAGCAATGTTGGCCAACGCAAAGGCGAAGATGCAAGCGCTATTGGAGGGCATAGCTAAGTTAAACGCTTACCTCCAGGAGAAAGAGGAAGAGAAACGGAAAATGGAGGACGACATCAATCTTTGTCTCGCTCGGATGGACCGCGCTAACAGGTGCCTAAACTAGTCATTTAAATTAGATGTTTTTGCAACAGTGGTTTAAAAAAGCACACTTTCGCCGACTGAATAATACAATACCTTAAAATCTGGTGGTTAAATATTATAAATTAATTGGCAGGCTTTTGAATGGTTTGTCGAGTGAACGTGTGCGTTGGATCAGCACAATCAAGAAGCTTGACGTGGACATCGTTAACTTGATCGGAGATATACTCATCAGCGCCTGTGAGTTCTTCCATCAGTTTTTAAATTAACAGTAGCCTTTTTATATACAACAAGTTCTTTAGCATCAGCATCAGCATTTTTAATGCACCCACTTTCACATAAGCGTTTATATGGATGAATAAGGAAGATGTGCCGGACGTAACTTACCACGAGGGCCCAATGTGGTTTAGTGGGTGTGTTAACGATTGCGAATGCAGCCCGGACCAACATCCTAATGAGCCTCTGTCTGAAGAACAGAGGGACTCGAGATAGTGTTGGTCACCCATCTAATGATTGACCCCAGCAATAGTTTCTTAACCACCGCAATAGCAAGCCAAATGCGATAATCCACCCTGTTATTTAACTGCGATGTTCTTGACGATTAGTGATGCCATTCATGGCCCTTTTAAACTATGATTATCAGTTTTAATGTTTGACAAATATGCAGGTGCTGTGGGCTACATAACGCCTTTCACGGATGAGTTCAGGAGAGAATTGCTGTCGCATTGGATGACTCATATGGAGGTAGGTAATTTATCAGTACAAGTAGTACGAATCAATATCCGTAAGTCATTTATGATACCTTTATTAAGTCTCCCTATTAAATTAAACAGAAGATAGGATAAAATAGTTATTTCAGTTTATTTTTTATAATATTCCCTACTGATCTCGCATGACCTGGCTCGATGCCGGTCCAAATCAGAATCCGTCAAAAACTATATCGCAAGCCTTCTTTCTTAATTTACTTTTCAAATAATCATATCCATTCTAAAAAGGCTTACCTACATACAGGAGTAAACATTTATTATCAGCTAATCACAGCCTACAAATTAACTATCCTTACAATACATTACACTTATAGTGTGAGAGGGATAATGATGTTCTGGGCATTATATGTGGCATAACCGTGTTAGACAAAAAAAAAATTATAATATTATTCTAATTCAATAGAACACACATAGTGTTGTTTTTTCTTTGTTTCTTCAACAATAAACTGTTTATGAAACTGTTGGGTTCATTTGTCCTAAATGAATTAAATAAATTGGATGGTGGCCCTTAGCACTAAGTCTCGCTACCTATTGCGTTAGTTCAGTAAGTTGTAACTATTAATGCAAGAATAGTATGGTACGGTACCAAAGTCTATTTCTTTTTTTATATTTTAATTCTTTTTATTCGTAGGAAGTTGCGTTGCCTCACACCGAAGGGTCTACGCCTTTGTCTATTCTTGGTGATGCTGTACTGATAAGGTTAGTAGACAATTTTATACGATTTATGTTCATAATGGTGATTCAAGTACCTATTTGAAGGATCCTAATTTTGGTGCTTAAAAATGTGTACAAGGCCTACTTTTCTACGAACAGAAGTCTACATAGGTATCATAATTTTGCCCTTGCTGGTTACTATTGCTTGATTTCTCAGTATTTACAGCTTTTGCATTTGGTCTTTGGAAATTGGAAACCTGCATTATTTGTTTTAAACCCATTACAGAATTCCTAATTTCAGTAATTGTATTTGATTATTACTTATCTTTTTTTCTATTGCTTTTGTCAGCATTATTGTTTACCCATTATCACTATAGGAATTGGCAAATGTACGGACTACCCCGAGACCCGCTGTCCGTGGAGTCAGCGGTGCTGATGTCTAACTCCCGGCGCTGGCCACTCATCATAGACCCTCAGACACAAGCTAATAAATGGATACGGGCTATGGTATCTGCATAATTATTGTTTTACATTTGACTTTACCTTTTCCTACCTTTGCTCGAATTCTAAGGGTTTGTAAGAAACTTCGTTAAAATCTTTTCCAGCGGAAGAAAGCTATCTATGATTGGAACTATCGAAACCAAACGATGTTTGTGGCAAATATTACATAATATGCAATGTTTATGCAGCTCATCTTTGGTGAAACGGCAGGCTTACAATACTGCACTTAACCCCTTCGCGCACATGTGCCCGGACAACAATGAAATATCGATTGTGTCTCATTTCCCGAATTAAAGGATAAGCATTGACAATTTATAATTTTCTTAAAGAACTGTCCCTATTTACTATTATAAAGTACTCAAAAATGTAACTAACAAAAGGAAAATACCATTTTACCAGGGAAAAATCGAAGGTCTGATAGTATGCAAGCCCAACGACAGAGACTTGCTGCGGAACTTCGAATCTGCGCTGCGTTTCGGGAAACCTGTTCTCCTGGAGAATGTGGGACAAGAGCTGGACCCAGCTTTGGATCCAGTACTAAAGGTAGGATTTGGTGAATGGTGAATAAAATTCTGTTTTTACTCTGGTATCGTTTTTCGTATCACTATATTGTTCAGTTTTCTGGCATTTGGTCAGCATTTTTGCTATTGTTTAAAAAATATCAACTTTAGTCTACTTCCTCCAGCGTCAATACTTCCGTCAAGCCGGACAGCTAGTGCTCAAATTGGGCGATTCCCTGATCCCGTATATGGCGGGATTTAAGTTATACATCACCACAAAGCTGCCCAACCCCAAGTACACACCTGAGACTTCAGTCAAGGTGCAGGTTGTCAACTTTGCGCTTGTGCCCAGGTTTGTCTGTAAAATAGACTAGTGGCTCTGTGAGCTGTAGACCTCGCGTTTGTTACATTTTTGAACATATCAAAATGGCTAAAATATGTTTTTTTTTTTAAATTTCTTAAAACTGAATCGACAACAAAATATGTAATTATAGAACCTGCTACAAAATTTTCACGAGAATCGGTTGAGAAAGGAGAAAAAACGGATATACGAAGCATTTTTACCCAAGCTTAAACGGAAACGACTCGCTCGCGCTTCGCGCTCGTTCGTACAATAATGAAAACTAGAAATTTACAATACGTTTCTCTGCTTTAAAGAAAAGTTTATCTGGATTGGATGATGTTGGACTTTGAGTAGTTTATCATTTTCTTTTTCTGTTAAATAATATTCTGTTTTAGGAAATGTCTATCTCGACTAATATAACACGTATTCATCAATTCGCTGAAAAAGAGAAAGGTAGCACTGGATTGGTAGGTATTCTAAATTAGTGAAACCTAGACGGAACTCACACGGTAAAGCCGTGACTGCTGATTTTAAGTTGTAGGTAAAGTGTCTCTTTCTACAAAAGACGTCTTTATAACATAGTGGCTAGTATTCTGAGGTAGGGAGGTATAAAATCTGATATTGCAGTGTGATTTATGTATTATTTCTGATATTCCAGTGGCTTATCCGAGCAGCTGCTCTCCATCGTAGTGGCACAAGAGCGGCCAGACTTGGAAGAGTTGCGCGGCCAACTGATTGTGTCACGAGCACAAATGGCGTCTCAACTCGCGGAAATGCAGGCGGATATTCTGTACGGGCTGTCTAATAGTGAGGGATCGCCGGTGGACGATCTACCGCTTATTCTGACACTTGAAGCTATCAAGATTAAAAGCGCGGAGATTCTTGTTAGTAGTTTTGATGAACATCAACAGCTGTTTTTTTGACAACAGAGATAGATTGGCAAAATAAGGTTAAAGAGTGACTGAAATGATAGTCTTCGCGGTGGTGATACTACGCACAGCGAATTTACCATGTCACACGAGTTATAATCGATCATTTTTTAGTTGAATGTGACAAACGAAGCATTTGTTTTCGTCACTATCTTCCGCCCGCAACTTTGTCCGCGTGGACATTCGGAAAATCCCTAGGGAACCTTTGACCGGGATAAAAAGTATCCTATGTTTTAATCCAAACTACAAACTATCGGTGTGCTAAATTTCATCCAAATGCGTTTAGCCGTTTTTGCGTGATTTTAATATTAGTAAGATGTAGGATATTTGTAGGATAGTAGGATTAAGTACGTAAAGGTTTGATGGCGAAGATACGGGAGGGCGATGAGATTGAACAGTACTGTAGTGTTAAATCTGTTAGTTTTTAATGTAGGCTAGCTTTAGATACTTAAATAATATTTCAAGCACATTACTCGATGCTTATTTTGACCTTCAGATAAAAGTAGAAGATATAGAGAGGACGACGATAGAGATAGAAATAGCTCGTGAGGACTACGTGCCAGTTGCCAACCGTGGACAGATTCTGTTCTTCTGCCTGTCTGGCATGGCGAATGTGGACCCTATGTACCAGTACTCGTTAGAGTGGTTCGTCAAGCTGTTCATTAGGAGTATGGCTGAGACAGAACCTAATGGTGAGTTTGGTTTTGGTTGAATTTATATTGTATGAGGATTTTGACACGTTGAGATTTGTTCCAAGTATTGTCGATCAATTTTTAATGACAGTAATTTCATGTTTGAAATTATGGGTATTGATTGTGTTTGGGAGCTAAACTAAATTTAGCTCAAACTTTAATGTGTTTGTGCAGAGGACATTATGGAGCGCGTAGAGACCATAATAGAGCACTTCACGTTCCTTCTATACGTGAACGTATGTCGCAGCCTGTTTGAACGGCACAAGTTGCTGTTTGCGTTCCTACTGTGTGCGCGCATACTGCTCGATCGAAAAGTCATTCGACAGACAGAGTTCGATTTTCTGCTGAACGGCGCCAAGATTGAAGAGGTAAGTAATAATATTTAGTATAGTCCCCGTTCTCGCCTACCCCCGCGCCCCTATGCCTCGCGGGCGAGGACTTATTTAACCGTTCTACATATTATACTTCTTCTAAGTATACTTACATTTATTTTTAATACAAAATGGGTATGGGCCTAGCAGGGAAGCTAGAGATTAGTAGAATACTTAGTTTTGTTTGATTGCCTCCCAAAAACACTACTACTTATATCCAGGAGTTAGAAAATCCCGAACCAAAATGGATTTCCTTGCGGATGTGGTTAGACATGCAGCAGTTGGCGTCGGTGCCTACTATGAAGAACTTTGTGCTGGACGACTTCATGCAGCAGCTCAAGTTCTTCAGGACTTACTACGACGCTTGGAACCCACAGAAGTAAGGTTAAGAAAGTGCGGATTGATTAAAAATGCTGGGAGTTAAGATTATAATTCAATTTAAGTGATTTGTGTTGAAATGGTGTGCGTGCGTCTTTTGATTTTTACTACACTAAATTCTTGTTGGTATCGGTATAACGCTATATCGGTATAAATCATTTAAAAAGCCTCAATTTTCCAAATTAGGTATTCAGCTCTCCCTAATGTATGAATGAAATGTGTATGGTTTATGGATCATTCACACAGCTCATTCCGACAACAGTCAGTCAAAAGCCATCGGTCATTTATGTATGAAGACTGGCATACCTACCTGTCCGCCATTTTGAAAAAAGTCGGTTTTAGAGGCCTGTGCTAAAAGTGGAGCACACTTTGTCAGCTGAGCCATGGACGCTTCCTACATACATAAATAGCTTAACAATAATCTGCATAGACATAACCACTAAATCCAGAAAATGATTTTGTTTATCAAATTCAAACTCGAATATCTCAGTAAGTATATCACTTGCGAGATTTTTTCTTATTACTTTATGTTTGTAATGACTTATTCTAATGATTAATCCAGAAAATGACAGATTTTGTTTTTCAACTTCAAACTCAAAAATCTCGGTAAGAATATCACTTACGAGATTATTTTACTTATTACTTTTTGTTTCTAATGACCACTTTTATCACAGGTCTCCAAAACCGTCATTTTTCAAAATGGCGGACAGGTAGGTATGCCAAAAGCACATGATGCTCTTTCCATTCAAGTCTTGACAGTCACTTGACGCGTCAGTCACCGACAAGTCAAAACTGGAATTGAAATTAGACTGATCGTTGACGTGACTGAGCTGTGTGAATGATCCATTATTTGGAAGTACATGACGTATTCAAATATGAAGCCCTATCCAAGTAGCGATAGAATAATATATACTATCTATGGTCTTTTATTGGCGTAAGTTTTAATGAATTACTACATTTGATGTATGGTTTGCCAGGTTGACGTACCCCAAGCCGCTGGACTCGCAACTAGACGCTTTCCAGAAGCTACTGGTGCTCAAGTGTCTTCGGCCTGATAAACTGGTGCCTGGATTGCAGGCATGTTGTTTAGATCTAATTAATTATAGCTAAACGTAGCAGTTATAGTTATTTATGCAACTGTAGTATAATGATAGGTATTAAAACACGAATTTGATGTAATAGTATCACATGAGTGTTTTACAGTTGCATACAATACTTTATACAACGTGTTACAAAAATATCCCGTAATTAATTTTTGTATGAAACAGTTTTTTTTTTTCGCGATTTCATAGTTGGTCCCATAGTAAAAGTTGTTCAGTATTCAGTATTTCCTCTTTACAAGGTTTTGAAACAGTAGCTTATAGCCAACATTAAAACAACCAGTGTCATGGTATCCGTAATATCAGAGTGAGTGGCTGGTCGTGCCGCGCGCGCCCTCGCCATTATTCATCCAAACGAGTGGTATAATGTTGTACTGAATTTCATAATGCAACACGCGGGCGTGGACGCGTGGCGCGCGATTGATTTTTCGGATATTGTGGTTACTATGACACTGTTTGTTTTAATGTTGGCTATAAGCTAACCTGTTTAAGTACATTTAATAGAGGATTTAAAGCATGGATGTAGAAGATAATAATTAGCTCTTAATAATGCATATTGTGATTCTAATAGTAAACTTGTCATTGTCTTCCATAATAACCGATTTATTCTATAACCACAGGACTACGTGGTATCGGGAATGGGTGCACGGTTCGTGGAGCCTCAGCCGGCAGACTTGGCCGCGCTTTATGCTGAGTCAGACCCACTGGCTCCTATTATCTTCGTGCTATCTACTGGCACTGACCCTGCCGCTGGTACAAATTATTTAATACCTACAGCAAATGTTATATATGTATATCATAATAGGTGCGCGGTTCGTAGAGCCTGGCCGGCACACTTGGCCGCGCTTTATGGCAAGTTAGAGTTTCTGTCATCGTCGTGCTATCTACCGGCACGGATCCTGCCGCTGGTAAGAATGCCACGCAACAGACCAACTAGCGGCGCGGGCAGCGAAGTCTCTCTTGTTTACACAGACGAAACACTAACAGCACAAATAATTTGCACCACACGCCATGTATCATGAATTTGCTCGCCGGAGCACCAGTCGCTCTGCTGCGTGGTAGCAGGCCTTTAGTTGACACTGTAAAGACTAGGTCGTTATCTGGATTGGTGCTCAGTTTGTCAGTCTTGCTGCCACTTACTTCTATCATCTTCGTGCTGTCTAGCTGTCTATGACTGATCCTGCCTCTAATACAGAAATAGTTGGTAATGAATTAGGTTTAGCCCAGTTGATAAATAGTGTGTGTTGTTAGATATTGGTCGGCTATGTTGGGTTGGGTTGGGTGGACCTTATTGATGTCTTGTAAATGATTATTTATATGGATTTAATTCAAAAGATTATTAATCAATGCTTTTGATAAAGAATAAGTTGACGTCGAAGTCACAATATTTCACATTTCTGTTAGATCTTCTGAAGTTTGCGGATAAAATGAAGATGGGGAAACGATTTGAGAGCATCTCTTTGGGGCAGGGACAGGGGCCGCTCGCCGAGAATATGATGAGGATTGGATGCGACTTCGGCAACTGGGTCTTCTTCCAGGTCAGATATTTAAAAAGATTTAAATAAAAAAATATATTTTGAATTCGTTAAAAAATTGGGTGCTATGGGCAAAAGCGTCGCTTAACCAGTTAGCAACAAAATTGGTGTGCGCGCGTATCGCCCCTGCACGAATTAAACGTATGTTGTGACGGCGCGGCGTGCAAGCGATTTTAACCTGTTGCGTATTGGGCAAATGCACACGATGTTTTGAAACGAGCACTCTGTTCACTTATTTACGATGTTTTTTGACGTAAACTTTGTACACACGAACGGCGGTGATCGGAGAAATCGGAATTCCATAATAACAATCAGGGGCCGTACCGGCTAACGCATCAAACTTCGGAAAGTCTGCCGGGCTTCAAATTAAAACAGATAAATCGAGCCCCAATCGAGCCAAAATGGCGAACCCCAATTCATGATGTCACGTGAACATAGATATCTTCTAAATAACTTCGGCGAATAGTACAATCCGAAACTCCTTACTTCAATTTATCTGTTTTAAGTTGAAGCTCGGCAGACCCGCCGAAGTTCGAAAAGTTAACCGGTAGAGCCCCAGGGGCCGTAGTTTTGAAGGTAAATGTCTTTTGAATTGAAGTCTTTACTTTGTTTTTTAAGGAAATACTAGTTTAAGGAGAAGCTATTAAACTAATGTAATGGTTAATTTAAAAAATAATTGAGTTTGAGTTTATGGTCAGAACTGCCATCTGTCTCCATCATGGATGCCAGTGCTGGAGCTGAATGTGGAACACATCCAACCGGAGTTGGTGCACAAGGACTTCCGCCTGTGGCTCACTTCAACGCCCTCGCCACAGTTCCCAGTAGCCCTGTTGCAAAATGGTACGTATTCCCATAATCACAGAATTGATGATACTACTCCATAGCATGGAAAGGTCATGGAAAGCCGCTGAATGTTGGCAACACAAAACTAATCGCTGAGGAGATCCTTGGAGGTGGATTAAGCCCAGAAAACGTCTGGCGATTGACATTATGATGAATATTAACTAACCAAACTTTCAGCTGATTATCATATCATTTGGATAACGTCTCTAGACTAATCCAAAAATAACAGTTGAAACAAAGATTTCCATCTTCAGGTTACAAGATGACAGTGGAACCTCCCAGAGGAATCAAGGCGAATTTGTTGAAGGCTTACATGAACCAAGTGCCTGACTTCACCGACTACCTCAATTCTGGTGACGGCAAAGTGCCCAACTTCAAGGTTTGCAGATGACATCAACTTGATAACAATACACAAACGTCAGATTAGAACTGTATCTTTTAGGAAAATGTGTTCTCTACTATGTATAAAATCCCTTTATAAATTAGCATGCACCGACTAGTAGCCAAACTGTTGTCGCTACTATTCGGCATAACATCAATTAACTATCCAACCAGTGGCTGCTGTTCTCGCTCTGCTTGTTTCACGGCGTGGTATTGGAACGACGCAAGTTCGGACCACTCGGCTTCAACATCCCGTACGAGTTTACCGACGGAGATCTACGCATATGCATCTCACAGCTGCACATGTTCTTGACTGAGTACCACGAAGTCCCGCTTCGTGTAAGACATGTTTTTATTTCTATTATTATAATGATTATTAATCAAAGATTATGTTTTATAACCCCCGTTTAAGATTACCTCTGTGTCTATGTAGCATAGCATCATAGCTCCCAAACGAGTCCTAGGTAGATTCTAACATCAGCATTCAATTGAAGTTCAAGAAATAGCACTGGCTGAGTGTATTGGCCTTTCTTCTTTACAAGTATCTTGTATAATTGGTTTATTGTTAAAGACTTGCAATATTAGATTATGATGTAACATAACTAAAGTCTGAATCAACGGTTTTGAATAACTAACCTTCATCCAAATTATGCGTCAAAACCTGTACATGAAAAATACTATAAATGCTGTTAAAATCTTAAATGGACACATCATATTTGCGATAAGGCTTGCCGAGTACCTATTTCGAGTTCGGTATTTTCATATTTTTTTCTTTTTAATACCTACTTATTATCACTAGCTACAGGAAGACAGGCTTCTCTATAATTATACAATTTCTTATTAGATGTTAACATACACCGCTGGGCATATCAACTATGGTGGCCGAGTCACTGATGATTGGGATCGTCGCTGCCTGCTTTGTCTTCTTGCCGATTATTACTCGACAAGTGTGCTCAATGATAGATTCATGTTCGACGAGAGTGGTGCTTATAAACAGGTTAGTAAAGGTATTCTACGATCAACAATGAAAGAAGTATAATGCTTTAACACAGACTTTAGTACCCTCTCAAGAGTTGTCAATAGTGTTCCTACTGGTTTTTACGTTAAGATGATCAATTTCTATTAGACTGTTCATATGCTTGTTACCATTATTAAGTAAGGGCCTGTTTCACAGGTTTCAGATATCACTTATTTTCTGGTTTATTTAAAAAAGTTGAATCAAATATGAATTATCTGATAAGATGTTCAGAATTTAGCCATAACCTGTGGAACTGGCCTTTAAAGTAATTAACTGTAAGTTTACCTTGGCCACAGACATTTTGGATAAATCCTAAGTAAGTTAATTTCAGATGGACCTATGACTATGAGATAGAGTTCTAAATAGGATTTTTGTCAATCGTGTGTTGTGTACAGCAACCGGCATCAGCCAACATTGAAGACATCACAAAGTACATCCGAACTCTGCCTTTGAACGACGACCCTTCACTGTTCGGACTGCACAGTAATGCCAACATCAGCTACGCTATGTCTGAAACCGACCGAATGATCAGTAAGTCATTATAGAAATTTCTGAAATAGGAAGATGCTTTGACCACAGGATGCATAATAGTACGAGTCTTTGTCCATGATTTTTAGTTCTACATAATTATTTATTGTAGCGCAACTTCACTATCCACCGATAGAATAGGTTTAGGTTTTTTAAACTGCATTCCTGTCAATGGTAATTATCGAAAAGAAAAATGTTATCGACCTCGTACTTGTTCAGACATACAACCTTATCGGGAACATTATACGTTGGGGTCCCTGTTTTCTTTTTATGGTGGTTATCAAGTGGAAAACATAGACGTAACTATAAATTCTAAATTAAGGAGCCATTTATTTGCATAGACACACTACGTAATCTGCAACCCAAGGAAGTGTCTGGCGGAGGAGGCATGACGGCAGAAGAAATGACCGAGAAGGCGGCAAAGGAGATTTTGGAGGTTAATATATGAAGAAAATGTAAAATGATACCAAATGTTACATAACAAAGAGCGTAACTTAGATTTTGTTTTCTAATTAAAAGTTAATCATAGGTATGAATCTTTTCAGATTTTGCCTCCAGCACTAGACCAAAAATACATTGCTAATACGTAAGTTACAAAGTCCACCCTTTTGAATGTAATTTGTTATAGATTGATTTTTTGCACATTTCTTCATTCAGGCAGAATGCTTACTGATATACATTTGTGTCTTATTAGGTACCCAGTGTCTTATAAGGAATCCCTTAACACTGTGCTGATTCAGGAGGCGATCCGGTACAACCGATTGTTGATGGTCATCATGAACTCTCTCCGGTTAGTCCTCATTGATTTTTATTTTTAGTGTGAGGAGGAGAAAATTGGCTTCACCTTATGTTTATACTTAGCATCTATTTTTATCGACATCGCATCAAAGGGATTTTAAAATTGTTTACATAGGAGAACATTCGAGCGATTCTTCTAAACCATATCTTACGGAACGCAGATCAGATTAATTTAAGTTGCGTACGATGCCGGTGGATGCTTATCATAAATCATTATAATATACGCGCTGTTATCCGTATAAAGAGTTTTATTTCTAATGATCGCGCGGAAGTCTTATATAAGTGTGAAGTTCAAATTTCTTCACTGAGGGCATGGCATAACTTCCAACTGCCTGATTATTAATTATATTGTTGTTTTGGTGACTAATCTTTAGTAACCGAAGCAATAACATAGGCTAGAAATATAATTATACAATTTCTTATTAGATGTTAACATACACCGCTGGGCATATAAAGCTGGTCTCTGAAACCCCGAATTAAAGAAAATCCTTTCGGGTCTAGAATAACGTGGTGGTCGTCGTATTCTCATGCAACTAGTTTCGTAATTACGATTATTATGCTTCCCGGTAACTGGAGATATCACTTTTATCAGGGATCTGCTGAAAGCGCTGAAGGGTCTGGTGGTGATGTCTGAAGCCTTAGAGAACATGGCGGCCAGTCTGGCGAGGAACGCTGTGCCTCTCATGTGGAGTTCAAAGGCTTACCCCTCGCTCAAACCACTAGGTACTCACAATTGCTTAACTCAGCTTCATACGTGTTCCAGGGGCCCTACCGGCTAACTTTTCGAACTTCGGCGGGTCTGCCGAGCTTCAACTTAAAACAGATAAATCGAAGTAGTTCGTATTGTACTATTTACCAAAGTTATTTAGAAGATATCGATGTTCGTGTGACATCATGAATTGAGATTCGCCATTTTGACCTTAATTGGGCTCGATTTGTCTGTTTTAATTTGAAGCCCGACAGACTTTCCGAAGTTCGATGCGTTAGCCGGTACGGCCCCAGTTCCGAATAAACAGTTCCAATCGACTTTTAATGTCCGGTTTACATTATTACAGTAAACAATTCAGCGGTCTGCA
The DNA here is from genome assembly GCA_963556745.1 of Catoptria pinella. Taxonomy (NCBI): domain Eukaryota; kingdom Metazoa; phylum Arthropoda; class Insecta; order Lepidoptera; family Crambidae; genus Catoptria; species Catoptria pinella. Next base: position 10,881,279 of record OY750777.1, on the reverse strand, counting down.
ATTTCAATGAGATCTAGTCTTGCACTGGACTGAATTGATTTGCTGGATTTTGGGACAGAAATAATGTTAACTGGACACTCTTAATATACTGTATTAAAACAATACTTTTGTTAAATCACTGCAGTAGAGCATGATCCACCTTATCGAAGGCCTTGCAAAAATCTGTATATACAGCATCTGTTTGCCGGCCACCATCCATATTCTCAAAAAGAACAAAGTGTACAGCATAAGATTAGTGATAGTGGAACGATGTTTTACAAAGCCATGTTGTTCAGGCATTATAACTATCAGAAGGGTTTAAAGTCGTAATGTAGGCACTAAACTTAGTTTTACCAACTTTACTACAGTTGAAAACACGTTTGCAAAATCAACTTGTATAATAATTTACAAACTTTTAATGCTACCTTCAACCTGCCTTGTTTCATTAAGTAATGAATTTAGTAAAATATGTCTGCTGATTGTTAAAGCTCCTTGGAACACATAATTTGTTCCAAAGAGATAACTTTAAAGCTTTTGGTTCAGGATAAAGAATTAATTGAATATTAATAATTAAATAGGGAACTTTTCTTTCCACTTTATTGAATTTATAATTTCAGTTAGTTCCGATTTTTTTTACTCATATTCTGTATTGTTGTTATCATTATAGATAACAAGTTAGGTACATTTATAACATTTTTTTGTTTTTACTTTAGATTCTTCTTGCAAAGTCAAGTTTAAAAAAGAATGAGTTGTTTTAATGTTGTATTCCCTAACCTTATTTTTTATCAAACCTCTCAAAGAAATTTATATTCTTTAGCGGCATGGGTGAAAGACCTGTGCTTGCGCGTGGAATTCATGCAGCAGTGGGTGGACGGAGGCATCCCCAAGGTGTTCTGGATCTCGGGATTCTTCTTCCCGCAGGCGTTCCTCACGGGCGCGCTCCAGAACTACGCCAGGAAACACGTCATAGCTATTGACACAATCGGTTACGGTTTTGAGGTGAGATATAATACTTAAAAATTTAGTGCTTTTGAATCGTCTACATTTATTTTCTTGTCACCCGTTTCATACTTTTTAATTGACAAGAAGAACGTTATTAGGCTTGAAGACCTCCGTGGTCGAGTGGTTTGTACGCTGGTTTTAGAAGTGTCGCCATCTCTGAGGTCCCGGGTTCGATCCCTGGCTGGGTCAATTTAGGAAACGAACTTTTCTATATTGGCTCAGGTCTGGGTGTTTGTAGTTCCACCGTTGTCTCTGATTTCCATAAAACAAGTGCTTCAGCTACTTACTTTGGGATCAAAGCAATGTTTGTGATGTAGTCTAATATTTATTTATTAGGTAGATACAATGGTGTGTCTATAGTCACACCATAACGTCCTAACTACTAAACCGATCATCGTGAAATTTAGCACCCACGTTGTCTGGGGTACCAAACAGGGCATAGGGTACCTTTCATCCAAAAACAATACTGTTCCTGAGGGCTAGAAAAATAACTGTCCACGCTGACGAAGTCGTGGGCGCGTACTTGATAAATTATTTTCATATATCGATCGATGTTAATTTTTCGCTCAGGCTTTGGGTGCACCGCCGGCTAAGCGTCCGGAAGACGGATGCTGCGTACGAGGACTATACCTCGAAGGTGCGAGGTGGAACACGGGCGATATGTCCCTGGAGGAGAGCAGACCGAAGGAACTACACACAGGTGGGGAAAATAAACGTGTCAGAATTAAATGGGTGATTTGATTATACAACGTGTTAATGAATGAACCCAAAGTGGAAAAACCGTTTCTTCGGACCATCAAACTGAACAACTTTTACTGTGGGACCAACTCTAAAATCGCGGAAAAAATATCAGGTCTTTCATATAATTTTAATATTTTCGTTATGAATACAAAGAAAGTATTGTGAAGTAAGTTGTATAAATAATAACGGTGCAAACGAAACTAATCAGTCTAATCTGCACCATTGATGGTGCAGGTCAATGGTGCATACGGTACGGAGGGAATTGTTGTATGCAACAGCTGTTTTTTGCGATTTCAGAGTTGGTTCCATAGTAAAAGTCATTCAGTTTGACGGTCCGAAGAAACGGTTTTCCCATTTTGGGTGCATTTATTGACACGTAGTATACTGCTAAAAAAAAAATAGGGGCTACTATATGGTTTTCCATACAAACGAGCTAACTTTAGCAAGGTTTTTTTAATATTAATTCAATCTGATTTTATTTGAATTTGATATTGTTCGAAATCTGTAATAGTCAACTTGCGGAATTTTACTTTCTATTCTGACTGACATACGACGAATAGCTCGTTTGTATGGAAAACCATTAGAGGCCCCTATTTTTAACCGACTTCAAAAAAAGGAGAAGGTTCTCAGTTCGGTTGATTTTTTTTTCTTTTAAGTAGTTGTTCAGTTTTATCAACACTATCACTTCACTTGTATGCTGAAACAAGTAACATAATTTTGTTACACTTTATATTGTTATCTTTTCAAAGCTAACAATATTACATTTCACACGTCTTTCATCACATGAAACGATTAGGCCTAATCTACACTACTTAATCGCAGAAATGGCGACTATATACATGAAACCGGAACAGAACCACAAGTTACAGCAAGGCTTGTACGAATGTCCCACGTACAAGACTCTACTAAGAGCCGGCGTTCTGTCCACCACGGGCCACTCGACCAATTACGTGATGACTATTGAGTTGACTACACACAAGCCGCAAGCTCATTGGATCAAGAGAGGGGTCGCGCTATTCTGTGCTCTTGATTATTAAACAGTATAGGATACTTCTAATTGTAACTTTTCACCCGATTTTGTCCAAATAAATGTTTTAATGACATTGTCGATGAATTTTCTTCTTAACAAAAGTACAATATAAGTAATAATACTTATACTCAATTCTAGAATCACTCGAATATCCATATGCTTTTTTGAGTATCTAAGATCAAATCTTTGGAAGTTAGGTAAATAATTCGGCAAAACTATCTTCTTTGCTTGATAGTCTACCAAAGAAAGTTATAATCACGTGTTGGATTTATCACCTGTTATTTTATGCCCTAGGCACGTGAATAATAAAGAACTTTATATTACTGAACATAAGACCGTCATTAATATATACCTTAACTAAAGGTTTCAAAGCAACTTTGCACTTAAGTGTCAGTGTGACGGCACACGGGGGAGGTGGGTTAGTTACCTCTTAAAATTTTATTAACCCTGTCAACATAACAACAGTAACAATTTCATTAGAGGCAAAATTTATTTAGATGTTTTTTTGTCTTAGATGTTTTTGTTACATGGCAGCCTTATTTCCAAATACTCCAAACCTGGGTACTAATTGTCTAATTTCAAAATATATCGTATGACATCAGCCATTTTTAATGTCCCTACTGCTGGGGCACAGGCCTTCCTTATCGGTGAATAAGGAGGATGGGCCATAACCCACCACGCCAGCCCAATGAGGATTGGTGGCTGCAAATGCAGTGGGGACCAACGGCTTGACGTGCCTTCCGACGCACGCAGGAACTCGAGATAATGACCGACCCTTGCGAAAGTTGCTTAATCTCCGCAATCGCTGGGCTCTAAAAAAATGCTCCGAAATCTATCATAATTCGCATTCATTTGACAGATGGATGTGACACATTGCTTCATTTCTTTGGTAAGTTTTTAATATGTGCCAAAAAGAAGTATCGATGTGTTACATTTATCTGTCAAATGAAAGCGAATGCGACTGATATTGAAATTAGACAACGGTCAGCTATAAGCAGAAAATAAAACATTGTTATGTTTTGTTGTATTACGCCTATACAACGTGTTACAAAAAAACCAAGCTGAATATGTAGGTAAGGACGATCAAACTGAACAAATTTAACCAACACCTTGCGAAAAAAATTCAGCTGTTTCCATACATTTTGATATTTTCGTTACTAATTTTTGTATGAAACAGCTGATTCTTGCTTGGTCGCTTGGTCTCATAATAAAAGTTGTTTAGTTTGATGGTCCCTATCTACCATATTCGGCTTTTTTGTAACACGCTGTATAGAAATATACCCATTTTTGGCAGCTCCAACTAAAGCAAAAGGCGTGTTTTGAGAACAAGTATTGATCAATATAAAATATATATTAAGAAGGACAATTTGTGTTGCTCCATGATTGGTTTGGTGACAGTGACATAGAATTAATAATAGCACCTCAGAAGAATAACGTTATTCTTCTGAGAATAGCACTGACGTACAGAATTGCCACTACCACCCTCCCACCGATCGGCGGTACCTCCCCCGCCCCGCACTAGGTTGACGAGAGCTGTATCATTATTGAGGGCCGTCGCCGTCCGTCGACCGTCACTCGGTTCGACAGTTGCAAAGAGTACTTTTGTAATATGACAGTTGATACAGACAATGATTATGATAATTACGTAAAAGTTTTCATAACAATTAGCTTTTCAACCATAAACTTATTATAGGTACTCCCGTTTTCAACGAATGATTAAAAAAGCTAAGTAGCCCTGAACACTTCACCCACACATATGCAGTGTGTACAGACGTCATTCTTTTTATGTAATAGAAGTAGGAGATATAAACGAGACGTTTACATGGAGTGTCCGGGGTGTGATAGTGATGAAAGCGACTGTTCCAATGAGTTTTGTTATATGTTTGTTGAAGAACTGGATGTCCAACAATTTTCCCGAGCTATAGTAGTTTTTTTCATATAAACGTTCTAGCGGCCTCCCGCTAATTTGTCTGTGTGGACAATTATTTTTCTATCCTTCGGGAAAAGTATTTTTTCTGGATGAAAGGTACTCTATGTCCTTTTCAGTTCCCCTGACAATAAACAAACAAACACACTTTCGTATTTATAATACCTATTAGTAAGGACAAGTAAGGATATACTTCAGACACTTCAGCAATAAATAATTTATTTGTTGTGAATTTATTATTATTTGCTCCCCACTTAAAGTTCAGAACAACTAACAGTATTATTATAGCTGTCCCGAGAAAAGCGTCTATTTTGTAGTACGAGTAACGTCTAGATTTTAAAATAGAAGAGCCATTAAATTGGTTTAGCTACAAAACGTGGCAGTTGAGACGGACTCGTGTCTGCTCTTGAATTCTAGACCCTAATGACATTAAGTTGCCTCCTATTTAAGCTCGGTTTCCACTGCAGAAGGGTAAAGACCAAGTAGCTTGATAAAAAGCTTGTTTCCGAGCGCATACAACCTGACTCTATTCATGGCCAGAGTGAATAAGCACCTTCTGGGCAAGCTCGCTCCATCGAAGGCCCTGTCTTTGCTTTTGGGCTAGACTGGGGTCAAGAGCAAACCCATTTATGATAAAAAAAAGGACTTCTATGCTGAAATAGGTTTCAATTTCTACTAAGAAAGAGTTGTGAACAAAAAGTCTGTTACGAGTGATATAGAAAATATAGACGATTCAAAAAGGTTTTAGTCCGTTTGGGGCATTAGAGGTTTTTCACTGATACACAGGGTCATTTGTAATTCATTTAAAACCTTTCGTGGGGTTGATCAGACCATCAAACTGAACCACTTTCATTATGGGACCAACCTTAAAATCGCGAAAAAAAAATACAGCTGTTTCATACAAAAGTACAATGCCTACTCCATCGAAATGTATGAAACAGCTGTTTTCTTTTCGCGATTTCAAGGTTGGTCCCATAATGAAAGTTGTTCAGTTTGATGGTCTGATCAACCCCACGAGAGGTTTTAAATGAATTAAAAATAACCCTGTATATGCCATTGCGTGGCATACCCGACTTGTGCGACTCTGCTCGTCGGAGTGACACGCAATGGAGAGCTTAGAACTCGTCGGCCCCCTCTTGTCGGATCGGAGAATGATCTTGGGTTGGAACTGTCGGAAGGCGACAATACCGCGTTTCCTCCTATAAAAAAAGGGTCTAGTCCGCTCGCAGTGACAACCGGCCCTTATATTTAATAATGCTACTTAGATCCTTCTTATAAAGTTCAACTCGGGTCAGTAGCTGTTATGCCTACGTATTATTGTTAGCTTTGATTAAGAAAGGGTCTACTGATTTAAATCTTTTTCCTGTTTAGCATTTGCTGTCAAGTCGGAAATTCATTCTTTAATTATGGACGTCGTAAGGGAAGGTTTTCAAAATTATTATTTTTTATTTTAGGGTATGCTCTACTTCATTATACAAGAGAATCATAAAATAAATACTTAGTATTACAATAAAATAACACTTTCTCTAAGAAATATAAAGGGTGGGAAAGAAAGTATTTGGAGGGAAAGTTTGACGACCTCCGTGGTCGAGTGGCTTTGTACGCCGGTTTTCAAGGTGTCGCCATCTCTGAGGTCCCGGGTTCAATCCCCGGCTGGGTAAATTTAGAAAACGAACTTTTCTATATTGGCTCAGTTCGGGGTGTTTGTAGTTCCACCGTTGTCTTTGATTTCCATAACACAAGTGCTTTAGCTACTTACTTTGGGAACAGCAGTGTTTGTGATGTTGTCTCATATTTATTTATTTTTGAAGTACCTACCCTAAATATTGATGATGGCATACCGAATGGAAATGTTTCTTTACTTTTAAAAGTAAATAAAACTGCTTTCAAATCTTTTTGATAAATCGCTTCAACCGGGAATCGAACGTATAGTCTTTATTCCACTCTGTATAATGGTATCGTGCTACCATTGAAGATTTATATTAGGTAATTTATCAAATAATTTGTTTCCAATCACAATGCCATTGCCACTTATACTTTTTACTGTAATAACTAGTCAAGTTAATAAAATAAAAGTTATGAATAAAACAGACAAGAAACATTTAAACTATTTTTTACTACAGGTTGGATTAAAACGAAAAAGTTAAATAGTTATGCCGATCATCGTTAAAAATAATCTTCGTTTCACAGCATTTAAGAGCACGTAGTCTGCACACGCAAAGTGACCAATCCATTAAACTACAGGCTAGAAAAAGTACCACAAAGCTTCTTCGGAGTGCACTACAGAGAGATAATTTACAATTTCCTCTTTATTTAAGCACTGTGATTTTTTTCCCAATGGCGGCGCTAGTGTACAGTCTACGCGCTCTTAAATAAAGCACGAACAAGTAGCAAACAACTTTATTATACAAAAAAAACAAGGAGGCGTGCATATTTTATTTATGAAACCACATCCAGTTTTATTTATTCTTATGCTACACATTCGACCGCTTGGGCCTTTTAAATTAATTGTTTTTCTCTTCTCGCCTGATTTATAGTAAAGTACTGCTTTAATACTAACACGGGCAGATTATGCTGATCAGCATTAAAAAATCTTCGGTTCATAGCATTTAAATAAAGCACATACACGTAATAAACAACTTTATTATACAAAAACAACTGGACAAATGCAAGTCGGACTCACGCACGTAGGGTTCCGTAACATTATCTATAAAAATGGCAAAAAAAATCATGTCTGTTATATGGGAGCCCCCCTTAAATATTTATTTTATTTTAATTTAATTATTTATTTTTAAAGTGAATTTATAACTAAATATTCTGTGAATATTTCAAGCGTCTAGCTGTTGCCGTTATCAATATCGAGCATAAACGAGCAAAAATAATCAAGTTTGGTGTATGGGTGCTCCTTTTATTCTGTATTTTAGTATTTGTTGTTATAGCGAAACAGAAATACATCATCTGTGAAAATTTCAACTGTCTAACTATCACGGTTCATGAGATACAGCCTGGTGACAGACGGACAGACAGTCTTAGTAATAGGGTCCCGTTTTACCCTTTGGTTACGGAACCCTAAAAACAAGGAGGCGTGCATATTTTATTTATGAAACCACACCCAGTTTTATTTATTCTTATGCCACACATTCGAACACTTGGGCCTTTTAAATTAATTGTTTTTTTTTCTCTTCTATATAGTACAGTACTGCTTTAATATTAACAGGGGCAGTTACACGAGCCTTTAATTAAATGATGCAAAGTTAATGATAATTAATTGAAGTACAATCAAAACAACAATTTATACAAAAACTAACTTCCGCCCGCGACTTCATCCGTATGGACTCGTATTCGAAAAATTCCTAGAAAACGTAATACTAAATAATATACTAGAAAAAATACGACTCGTACCAGATCATGTTCTCGGACGGGAATCGAACTCGCGACCTTTGGATATCCAGTCCCATGCTCTGACCACTGAGCTACCGAGTCACTCGGTATCGAATATTATTTAGTATTATATAAAAATAGCATTGTGAATGCTAAAATCTCAATTTAAAAAACCCTAGAAAACCTTTTGGTTGGGGTTGAAATTGAATTTGTTTACCATAAAACACGGTTTACAAGTTGTTACAGTATAATATTCAAAGATCAAGCATATTTGGTCAAGTTTTGAAATGCATTTTTTAATATAATTTAATACTTTAACATTTACAGCACTTTCATAATAATATAGCCTCGAAGACTTAATTTCTTATTAGATAGGTAGATTAAATCAAATAAATGACAAGATTACAACAACAGTTATTAATAAAGTAAGTATGTCAACAAAGATAAAAAGTATCCTATGTTTTAATACAAGCAATAAACTATCTGTGTGCCAAATTTCATTCAAATCCGTTAAGCCGTTTTTGCGTGATTGAGTAATAAATATCCAGACTCAAAAACTTTTTCCCAGCTGGCATAAACCCATCTGTCCACTTAAATACATAAGCTACTAAAGCGTGTACGATGTATATATAACATTTTTTAATATTTCATATTTTTAATCGCAATCATCACATTAACAAAACAATGACGCCTTTGAGACTTACTTATTGTCCATTATTTTATTTGACGACCTTCGTGGTCGAGTGGCTCGTCGTCGTTTTTAAGGCCATCTCTGAGGTCCCGGGTTCGATCCCCGGCTGGGTCAATCAAGAAAACGAACTTTTCTATATTGGCTCAGGTCTGGGTGTTAGTAGCAGAAAAAAATTTATCAACCGACCGACCAGGTTGTCAGTTCGGACAAATAAATATCAATCGACCAACCATTTGTCGGTTAAGAAAAAAATTACTAACCGTCCCACCAGGTGGAGAGAGTGGTTTGTCGGTTAGTAATAGACGATTTCCACAACAAGTGCTTTAGCTACATACTTTGTATTCAGAGCAATGTTTGTGATGTTATTTAATATTTATTTTATTATTTCTGTAAAAGAATAAAAGATTGGCTCGACTAATGCTTATATTTTTATTTATTTCCACCGATAACTTATTGATAATGATAGATATGTACTGTTACATTTTTATTTAATTAATTTTAAAACCCCACAAATTGTAGCGTTATTTTTTGACATGACACTTGTCCTTTCCACAGACTACAATGAGACATTTTGACATTTCTTAACAATTTCTAATATTCTTATCTCTATATGTTATAAAAAATTTCATTCGTTCCATTAAAATTAAAATTCTTCAGATGCAGAGGCTAATAGAAGTCATACATATTATTAGTTTCGCCAAGGGTCCCTTTTGTTCCACAGCATTCCTTAATTATTATTCATACCTAATTAAAAAACATGTTCTTGTTCATGGCATTTGTAGATGATAAAGAAAAAAGAGCACATTAAAAGCGCTTTGTTTTCTTTATAGAAAGAGAAAAATAATAATAGGAATTCAATTTAGAATTTTCGCATTTACAATGCTATTTTTATATTAAGATAAATAATATTAGAAAAATTGGGATTCCGGCCCAATGCACTGACCAATTATGCTACCGTATAATAGGAAACCTAAAGTAAGTAGGGAACTTTAAATACCACAAACAAACAAAACGAATAATTAATAAATTCGAGTGTAATTTTATTACAAATAGGTATTAGGAGTCTGGCGAACTGTGAGCTTTCCATACAAACGTAATACCAAAATGATTTGCAATTCGAGCATAGTTAACTCTTCTTGTGATGTTATTCGGATCAAGACAGCATTTGTCTAGGGTTCCAAAAAAATCCAAAATATTAACCCAATTCAAAATAAATGTCAATTAAATTTGTTCATACAAAACTGTAAATCGCATTAATTTTTATTTGCTTTGGTATTTTTGATTTTTTATTTTATACAAACCTAGACAAATACCTACTGTTTTAATCCGAATAAAATCACAAGAAGAGTTAAAAATACTCAATTATTTTGGTATTACGTTTGTATGGAATTCACAAAATTGTACGGCTAGACGTAAAAATATTTTTTCTCTTCTCTGTCATTTTAAATCGCAATATAACTAATAGATGGCGCCACAGGTGCGAAACTGGGGCGGGCAGCTAGTATTGAATAAAATTCACTGAGCTGTGCCACTTTCGGTCAGGGTACCACCTTAGAAAAAATTGCTCGCTCGTAGTAAGACAGACTTCATGTCGTAACTTTTTATATTATTGTCACAAGCTCGAATGATAATCATGAAGCCCACAAACATTTCGTAGCAGCAAGACTACGAAACTATCTACGAGGACTACGAAATCTGCTACGAACTTATTATATAATCGGTGCTACAAAATCATCTTCAACTTCATCAACAACAGTAAAATATAGACGATTCAAAAGTGCTTAATTACTAAGTTTATTTGATTAAGTTATTTTTGACTTTGACTTTGAACTACAGATTGTGTCGCAACATTTTTTTTATTCATTATCATTTCATACAGAAGTGTATTTAATGCATTACAATATTCGTCATCAGCCACTGGGATGGTTCATAATCATAAGCCACCAATCCGGGCCCAATGCGGATTGGTGGATTATGCTAAATTATAAATTCTAGTTATACTAATACAATTAAATGTATTAACGCAAACGGCATTTCATACAAATTTTCCAGTCCTTATTTTTAGAAATGAATAAACCAATTTTAATTAAACTTCATTATATGTAGGATACATAGACCTAAAAAGTTAGAAAGGAACATTTTAAAAAAGTCATGTCTAAAATAAATTGAGACTGTTCCTATGGAAAATTTAAAATCGGTCTAATTTTGCTGTAACTGTAACACTATTTATCTAAAATATTTTCTACTAACTTAAAAATGCCTTCTTATTTGCAAAATAGTTGGGCAAACGTCGTCATCTCAAACTATTCCCAAGTTGATCGTTTTGATTTTTACCATTTTGGTACGGAACCCTAAAAAGACAAAACAAGTTTACATTAAATCTTTTGCTAGTAATAAATTATTATTACAAGGTGAGCAGTGCGTGATGCGACACCTGGATAATTAATGTTGAAGTTTAATTTTGATTGTGAAGATTAAATTAAGTTGTTGTTGGGAGATGTGAGCCGTGTTGTAGTACACACTCATATTGTTTGAGATACTTGAAACAGGCGAAACTGTTGTTTGTCTTATAACAATATAATATGTACTTATATTGTTTATCGATGTTGTGAAATTAATAGAAAACTTTTTCAGTTGTCTTCTTCTTATCGTATGAGGATTAGTAGCCACCTCTGGTGTTAGAGTTTATGAAGCCGCCTGATTATGTAACTTTGTTGCAATCAACTCCGACAGAAATCGCAGTTACATTGCTGCTTTAGTAAGAACCAAAGTGACAACTATCTTACTTAAAGCAGAAATGTAACTGCGGTTTCAATCGATTTCAATCGAGAATTGTTAGCAACAGAGTTACATAATCAGCCCCCATATGACAACAGCCGGGACCGACGGTTTAACGTGCCCTCCGAAGCACAGAAGCGCTCAGTTGTAATGCCACTTAACGGTCACCCATCCGACACCTGGCTGGCCGAAGCGATTCGGCGAAGACAGACAATAAAGTATTTATTTATTTATAGACAGTCGTCCGTGCGAAACAAAAACAAGCATTGTGCCGTAACAAAAGATAAACAGGAAAAGTAAGAAGTTTGATAAAAGCTTTCACCTTTTTCTTAAATACTTACAAAAGTTTCTGAAATCTTGAATGTGAATAGTGCCCTCCATTCTGTAAGTAGGTTTGATGGCTCAGATTTATCTTGGTGACACTTATCCTCTACGAAAGTGCGAAACATTGTGTTTTGCTAATGGCAGAGCTTTTATGCCACAACTAGATTGGCGCGTGCATTCTTTTTTCCCACTATAATCTATACCGAACTGTAGGATTTTTCTTCTCTAAAGTTCCAGTTATAAGGTATAATATTTTCATCTATGGAATTTGAGTCCTAATAAGAGCGCTGTGCCCGAGATACAGTTTTGACTAGTTCGGGTGCAGATGTCAATTGTTTGTTTCAAAGATGTTTAGTTCATTTAAGTATGAGACGTTTAAAAAACTTTGTATTTTTATGTCACTAAATGTTTTTATTATTATTATTATTATTATAACCTTCTGGTTATAATATATAAAAAACCGGCCAAGTGCGAGTTGTACTTGCGCACGAAGGGTTCCGTACCTATAAAAACGGCAAAAAAATCATTGTACGGAAGCTCCCCTTAAATATTTGTTTTATTATAATTTAATTATTTATTTTTAAAGTAAATATATAATTTGATATTCTGTGAATATTTCAAGCGTCTACCTGTTGCCGTTATCAATATCGAGCAAAAACGAGCAAAAAAATCATGCCTGTTGTATGGGAGCCCCCTTAAGTATTTATTTTATTCTGTCTTTTAGTATTTGTTGTTATAGAGGCAACAGAAATACATCATTTGTGAAAATTTCAACTGTCTAATTATCACGGTTCATGAGATATAGCCTGGTGACAGACGGACGGACGGACGGACAGCGGAGTCTTAGTAATAGGGACCCTTTTTAATTTACGGAACCCTAAAAAGAAACTATGTGATTAAAATTTTTGAAGAAAAGCTTTTAATTACTTTATATTTTGTGATCATTTCAATTCTGATGATTAAGTCAGTATAGTAATGATTTAAACACGAGCTTTTCAGAACTCACAATCAGCCTAGAAAAGTAAATATTATCCCCCTTACTAATAAAGATTGTATAGCAGATGTATAGTTACAGTGTTTTGCCCTTTCTTTTTAATTTCAACCTTAAATAGTTGGACAGATAGTAACCATTGTGTAACTATACATCTGCTATACAATCTTTATTAGTAAGGAGGTATAAGTATATGCCTAGAAAGTATATACTTAATTAGGCCAGTGTTTATTCGGCTTTTAAGACAATATTACCTAAAATATCGTTCTTAATTATTACCTTAGGGCTTTCACGTTATTATCTGCTGCCATTCTCGTAGTTTTAAACGTACTGACCGAGTTATGAAATAAAAATAAATTGGATTTTTATGAAGAGGTGTTAGGAAAGATACCTTACGAATGGCTAGTTATAACCCATATCGGTAGCGGTCAGGCTCCATGGAATATTTTACGGGGCACGAGTTATCTCCGCTGTTATGTGGATTAATATCATTGCTGGTATGACCATCAGCCATTTTTAATGTCCCCACTGCTGGGGCATAAGCCTTCAATACTTAATATTTTAAATTAAATATTTAAAATTAAAAAAAATCTTTATTAATTTATTATACATATAAAACAAAATTTTGGATAAGGAGGATAACTAACGTCTACAAATGCTGCCGGGATTAACGGCTTAATGTGCCTTCCGAAGAACGGAGGAGCTCGAGATAATAAATTATTGGTCACCCATCCCATCCCATGACCCTTGCGAAAGTTGCTTAACCTCCGTAATTACTGCGACACCGAGCTCCTTGCTCTTCCATTACTGGTATATTGTGTTTCAATCTTATTGGCGGAACATCGAGCGAGACTGTTCGTAGAAATTCGTCATTTCGATGTCAGTGGGTCATTTCGATCTGTGGGATTGTGGGGCAGAGGTGACTCCTGGGAATAATTGGGGCACGGCTTAGCGCATAGCTGCTAACTTCACAGCCGCCAATAAGTGAAACGCATAGTACTTTGGCCTTTTGCCGATAAGTAAAGAAGTGTAAAGTTTGATGACCACTAGACGCAGTGGTAGCGATCCTGCCTCTTAAGTCAAAGGTCTCGGGTTCGAATCTTGATAGGGGCATCCGTTTGTTTACTGAGCATTTGTTCCTGTGTCATAGTATACCTCTATATTTCTATCTGTTATTCATGTCACCGTAAAATTGTAAATATCGCTAGATTATAATCTATCTCGCAAGATTGTAAAATTATAATAATTTATCGAAAAGTAATGCATTAAATAATAATTAGTAATCTTGCGGGATATATTGTAATCTAGCGGTATTTACAATTTTATGGTTACATTTAGATACTATAATAAAGTGTGTGCAAATACAGTTGCTAAGGCCAATTCTCGTTGTCGCCCACTTTAGTCCCCTACTGGAGGATAGCGGGAAAAATTTAGAAAAAAGTATGTAAAAACAAATTTTCCCGCTGGGGGACAACGGAAACAGGCCGTTGCTATTCGGTCAGATGCTTTAGGTGGAATAATTCGTAAAACTAGAGGGACACCCCTTTGGCCTATAAATATATTCATTAATACTAAATAATATACTAGAAAAAATAGGACTCGCACCAGATCATGTTCTCGGACGGGAATCGAACCCGCGACCTTTGGATATCCGGTCCAATGCTCTGACCGCTGAGCTACCGAGTCACTAGCGGGAACGTCGAATTTCTTCCAGTATATCAACTCTTACGCTGCAAGCCAGCGCCATCTCACCAATGTAGAAGGAATTAACCTCGGCATTCAACTGAACATCTTTCCAGATATTTTGTCGAGGTTAATTCCTTCTACATTGGTGTGTAACTCGGTAGCTCAGCGGTCAGAGCATTGGACCGGATATCCAAAGGTCGCGGGTTCGATTCCCGTCCGAGAACATGATCTGGTGCGAGTAATATTTTTTCTAGTACATTATTTAGTATAATATAAAAATAGCATTGTGAATGTTTAAATCTCAAAATTAAAAAAAAAAGTTATATTCATTAAGTTCCACTTATAGAAAGCTGAACTATAAAGGCCGGCGCCTAGTGCCGGCATGGCACGGCAGGTTGTACTGCGGCATCCCGTGGCATGGCTCAGTCAGTGTGAGAGACAAAAAAAACGCGCGCGCGCCAGATGAACGCTGCACAAGTTTCAACATTATTTCAACTAGCTAGCAAGAACCCATACGTCTCGCGGTGCCCCGGCAACCCGTGGAATGAAACGGCATGCCGTGGCATGCCACAGCATCCCGCGGCACGTCGCGGCATCGTGGTATCGAAATAAAGTAACATGAATTCTAAACTCATTGAAATAAGATTCAAAATAACTTAACTGTGTAATTAGTAATAAAATCCTTTGCAGTGCCGGCGCCGGCCTTTATTTATCTATTTAAAAAGGGTTCAAAAGGCAAAAAGCAAACAAAATAATAACAGTCAATGATGCAATACTTCTATTATCTGTATATTTTAATTGATTTGTATATTTCAAGGGTTATACTGAAAGCAACACTTTTAAGTCTTAAAGAAAACTTTATGTAACATGCTTTTAACTTTAATGGTACTTTAGTACCTACTTAATTTATTTAACGAGTTACGAAAATGACACAATTACTTATTTACGAGATCAGTGACTAGAAATACAACTACCCTTTAACCGCTCTGGGTCAGATTTGACCGACAAATTGTTTTCGTGTTTCGACAGTTATTTGGTCGACTATACAACATGTTACAAAAATACCCCTAATGCCGAATATGGTATATAAAGACAATCAAACTGAACAACTTTTACTATGGGACCAACTCTCAAATCGCGAAAAAAACATCAGCTGTTTCATACATTTTGATATTTTCGTAATTAATTTTTGTATGAAACAGCTGATTTTATTTTCGCGATTTCTAAGTTGGTCCCATAGTAAAAGTTGTTCAGTTTGATGGTCCGTATCTACCATATTCGGCATTAGGGGTACTTTTGTAACACCTTGTATAAAAACCTTTTTTTGTATGAAAAAATAATTTACTCATCCCCCCTTGCAGGTGAGCAAGGGGTTCGTATATGGGGCTCGCCAGGAGAGGGCAGCAACGCTGTCACAACCCGTCCGTGATCCCACACAGCCCCAACCTTTTTGTTTATGAAAAATTCATTTACGCATCCCCCCTTGAAGGTGAGCAAGGGGTTCGTATGTGGAGCTCGCCGGGAGAGGGCAGCAACGCTGTCACAACCCGTCCGTGATCCCACACAGCCCTAACCTTTTTGTTTATGAAAAATTCATTTACTCATCCCCCCTTGCAGGTGAGCAAGGGGTTCGTTTATGGGGCTCGCCAGGAGAGGGCAGCAACGCTGTCACAACCCGTCCGTGATCCCACACAGCCCTAACCTTTTTGTTTGTGAAAATTTCATTTACGCATCCCCGCTTGAAGGTGAGCAAGGGGTTCGTATGTGGAGCTCGCCGGGAGAGCGCAGCAACGCTGTCACAACCCGTCCGTGATCCCACACAGCCCTAACCTTTTTGTTTGTGAAAATTTCATTTACGCATCCCCGCTTGAAGGTGAGCAAGGGGTTCGTATGTGGAGCTCGCCGGGAGAGGGCAGCAACGCTGTCACAACCCTTCCGTGATCCCACACAGCCCTAGTGGCTCAATGGGATCTCAGGACGGGGGGTATATCCACTAAAAACTTGGTTTTAGGGAACCTTACATTACATAAACGACACTGGCGAAAAAGAAGCAAAAATATTTGTAGGATTTATCTGACTCTGGCGGTTAACAGGTTAACAATAGGCATGTACGAATACAATAGGAAAATTTATCACTTAGAGCACAGAATTCCTTAGTAAGTTTGAAAATGTTCCCACATATGTGTGGCCGACTGTACATTATAAGACATAGAAAATTCAATGATAAGTAATTATATTCAATCTGATGCAATATTCAAAAGCGTCACAGGTTTGGTACTGTAAAATAAACTTATTAAGAAATTACAAATAGGAGATGTATGAAATGGGAAATATTTGAAAAAAATCAAAATGACTAAATATTTTTTTATTGGTAGAAATATGCTTTCTTATTAATAGAAAAAAGTTACAGAATTTTTCGGTTTCGTGGAAAAAAAACACTTTGTCTTCGCTAATGTACGGAAATAACAGCAGAATGGAGATGATTCCCTAATCACCACATATTAAAAAAAAATCAACTGACAACTGATCTTTTTGACATTTCTGCATAGACATTGTCGGCCTTACCACAAAAGATTTCAAAACACTATCAAGTGTTTAACTTAAACACTGTTTAAATATGATGCTGTCACCTTTTTGACAATTTTGTTTGTAAGAGACGGAATCACATTTAAACAGTGTTTTAATTTTTTTTTGTTGAGGTCGTTTATGTTAAGATTTTTTTTGATATAAGGTGACTAAGGAGTCATCTCCATTCTGCTGTTACTTCTGTACATTTTCGAAGACGAAGTTATTTTTTTTTCATCCAACCAAATGTTCTGACACTTTTGTCTATTATTAAACGAGCTTAATCCTACCTTTAAAAAATAATCAGCCTAAATTTAATTTTAATCAGACAAATATTTTTTTAATCTAAATACAAATAGATTAACAATGATCTTATTTTTATATAAATATAATATAATATTTTAGTACAAAAAATTAAGAATCGAAAATATATTTTAGGAATTGTTCAAATAACTAATTTACTTACTTATCTTCTAACCCCTTTTCTAATAAAGATTGTATGGGATGTATAAGTTACACAGTGGTAACTCTCTGTCAAACTATTTAAGTTTGACATTAAAAAGAAAGGGACAAAACACTGTGTAACTTATACATCTGCTGTACAATCTTTATTAATAAGGAGGTAAGCAATTAAAGATTTTGTATTTTGTATGATTTCAGTTTACAATATTTTCTAAAATAATAGAAATAAGTTGGATTTTCCGATGTTTCCGTACTGTAACTATATTATTTAAAAAGTAATTAAAACAAATAGTTATCTTGTTAATTTAACTTAAGCAATAACTATATCGTAACTCGTTTCGAAATAATTATTATTTAAAGTTAACTACCTACCTATCCCATAAATAACTCGACCGATTAACAATTTTTAATTTACAAAATTAAAACTAAAACATCAATTTATTCTCTTTAAACGTCCAATTATATAATAATTGTTATTATAATTGGCAAAAATTTCAATAAGTCGATATCGTATAGATTTATCATGTTTTGAATAATATTTATTTTAATAAAATAGTTCGCTCTGCTAATCTTTTTTTAATTACAGTTAAAAATTAATCTTTAGATAAATAAAAGTACTATTCCGGCGATATTCAAATTTTATTTATTTTAAAATGTTATTTTCTGATTTATTGTAGGTAGGTATAAAATATGCACTTGTGTTCAGTGCATATTTTTTGAAATACACTTAGCACATTATTTAAGAGGACCTATACAAACAACTTTCATGATTTTTTACTAAAAAAATATTTATTTTATCAGCTCATTTTATTTGGCGAGTTGCATCAAAATTTTATTCGTTATCATTTAAACGTTTGCGGTTAGTTTTTAAACATAGTTAGAACTTAAATAAAATTACTTTACATATTACAGTAATAAATATTCACAGTCCATATCTTCCACGAAATGAATAAATAAAGATGGTATGCATAATAAGTTAATAAAAGTACACATAAATTATTACAAAATAGGTGCGCAGAACTCCGTTGTATTTACCTGTGAAAATTGGCTGGGTATTTCACAAGGAAATCCGAAAGAGTTCCACAGAACTAATTGAAATCTCTTACAATATTCATACAATAAAAAAAGTTTGATTAGAAAGTTTGCTAAATGTAATTAGGTCTGTTAAAACCAATTCACTGAGTTAAGACCGAAAAAATGAATAATAGCAGTATGTCCATGTTTGGCTCCCAATAATAAATGTATGAGAACAAACAAAAATTAACCCTCAAAATAATCATTACTGTCTTCGAAGGTGACGTCTTCGTTTGACCTTTTTCCGAGGCCGAAATTGAACCGATGCATGTCTCTTTGTCTTTTCCCAAGGCCGAAATTGAATTTGCTGCTTAGCCGCTTTCCCAGGCCGAAGTCGTAAGCTCGTGCTCGCTTTCCCAGGCCGAAGTCGTACGCTCTTGCCCGTTTGCCTAAGCCGAAGTTGTAGAGTGGCATCCGTTTGCCTAAACCGAAATCGTACATTCTAGCGCGTTTCTCTTCGGCCTCCTCATCGGAGCGCTTTCCAAGGCCGAAACTGTATGGTCTTGCTCTCTTCTCTTCGTAAACTGCGAAACAGACAGTCGAATAAGTGATTGTTCTCCAAGTAGTTCGAACATTACTTGAAAGAAATATGTTTTGAACTTTCAAAAGCATATTTGATAAAATAAAAACATAGCCGTGGGCAGTCTCAAATGGCCATTCTACTAACATTAACGCTAATTGAATAGAATGACAATGTATGGGATTGACATAAGCGAACGAACGGTCACGTGATCGAGCGTAACAATTTGCTAATCGGTACTCAACTGGACAATGTTTCTTTTCGATCAAATTTGCCTAGTTATGATCACTTTTCAACAACTTTGTCTTGATCAAAGGAACCAAGAACATTTTCTTGGAAATATAAGTAAGTAATATAAAATTGTATAAGCCTACCTTTCCTAAAACCCAACATGCGTTCAAATGGCAAACGTTTCTAAGCGTTTTTCTCTATACAAAATTGAACGCCTTGGCGTTAGCAATCCTAATTTGGTACTCAACCGTACAAAATCTGCACGAACGCTCATTCTATTCGATTGCTCTATGGTTTCAATCGCAAAACGTCAGTCGACTTTGACATCTAACCGGTGGTGGTGTCCTGCCTTTTCGCCGAACTTTTTTTGGCCGAATTTCACTTGCCAACCAACGTTTCGCCTATGTTTTATGACAAGCTTAGAGCATTAAGAAATGACAAGTAACGATTTGCAATTTTTTGTGTGACAACGTTTCATTTGGTAGAATTATGTAGGTATTATTAAGCTGATTATTTATAAATAAATAAATAAATAAATTTATAAATAAATAAAAATATTTGACAACCGTCGTACCTAAGCGACTCGGTAGCATAATTGGTCAGTGCATTGGGCCGGAATCCCAAGGGTGCGGGTTCGAGTCCCGTCTGAGGTGCTACGGGTGAGTCGAATTTTTCTAGTATTTTTTCTAATATTATTTATCTTAATATAAAAATAGCATTGTGAATGCGAAAAATCTAAATTTAATAACTTTATATGATAAGTTGGCAAATTATTATTCCGCGAAATAATATTCTGCGTAACGTTAGTTGGGAAGTGATAATCGGCCAAACAATTTTCGGCGAAAAGGTAGAGAACCATTCAAACCAAACAACACAAAACAAAGTACGTAGTAGCGGCGTTGTGATTCAAAATACTGTGTGGTGCAGTGAAATGTGAATTTGCACATGAGGTGAAGTTATACTTTGAAAGTTTATTACAGTAAGTATTCAAACTATGAGTCAAATCAATGAATACGTTGCGTCCATTATGAATACTTTTTGTTTTTGTTTTAGAAATGGAGCCAAGAGGCTACGTGCCAGCCCCGAGCAATTCCAAGCTCTTACCGAGTATTATGGAAAGGAAATTTATTGATGAATATAAATAAATGTTTAATGGTGATCAATATTCAAAATAATAAGCACTGGATATTTTGAACTTTATTAATATTACCGGCACGGAGACCCTGCCAGACCTCAGCGGTCGAGCGAGAAGCGACAGAATGTGGCAGCAGCTGGCGGCGCTGCTAAGTTTAAATTGGAGGTGGCGTCGATAAGTCAGTAGACAAATGGAAAAAAGTAAGTAAAATCATTACACTGAAAATCTATTTTTAATTTCATTGAACATTGAAGTCATAAAAGTAAGTAAAAATGAATTTATGAGTTAATCATCACTTCATTGCACTTACAACATTCTTCAGGTCTGGGCTAATTGGAAAACTAAAACCTAAAGGAAACATTTACTAATAAGGGACATGTGAGTCTGGCACTGGTTGTGATAAGCAGCAGGCTCACCCTCACTGCCTTGGAAGAGAGAGTTGTGGCAGTACTGGGTGCGTCTGCAGTTCATTGGCAAGCAAGCATTCAGGAGCAGCTACTTGACGTAAGTATTAAAACTTTTGTCTTTACAAGAACTTGTGAACTTACTTATTAGAAAAAAAAGATGTGGTATGGTTCCATAATGCTTATCTTATTAAAACCTATTGATTAATTTTATCAATAAAATAAAACTGGTGCAAATCCACTAGAGAAAGCCATGAAGCTATGGGTACCAAACTAGTGATCCATTCTACTAGTGACTAGAGCCGTGCAAGTGAGATTGCTATGAAGATGTGGGACGACATGAGCTATGCGTGATGCATCTGCTAGCTTTACTCCATATAAACAAAGCTTGCTTGAGTCCTTAGCATGCATCATTAGCACTTAAATTGGTATAGAAAAAATTTAGCTTTGCGAAACCCCGTTTCACTAGAGCTGTGCTAAAATAAGTTTTGTAAATAAAGCAATCCTTTTGGTGTATATCAGACACTCCTATGCAATGTAGCATAGCTTAGCTCAAGTGAAACTCTTTTGTCTTAGTCCTTATCTCCGAGGTTTGCATAGAGCAAAATCTGAAATTATTTTATGTGATAGAAGTTTATGTAAAGATTATAGGAAAAATAAAACAATGTCTCTTATGCTTAGAGCATTAAGACTCTAATGCGATGCGCGAGTCCGACTCGCTCTTGACCGTTTTTATTTATTTAGTATAACTTTATTTGATTTGCAGATTTCCCCGAGTCCCTGTCACTACCACCAGCAACTCCAAGCAAGTGTGTGATCCAAAATACCATGCCAATCCCAGACATCATGCCGTCGCCGTCACCTCAATAGCTGTAGTCAGTATTGACTACTAGTATAATGTTTGCTGTTATTATGTGTGTAAATAAGAAAAGACAACATTATACTGTTTAAAAAAATATATAATTTATGTTTATTCTAATAAAGACTTAATAACAATAATGGTTTTAACAAAAATTTTAATAATGTACAATTGAAAAAAAATACAAATGTAACAGCCTACTGACTGAATAAAGTGTAGGCTGTTACAAGCACTTGTGAATGTCAAAGAAGCTACGCCATTGCGCACCCTAAGCGGAAGACCTTGTAATGAGACCCTTCCTATAATATTTCATACAGTATTCAAAAATTGACCTCGGCATTCAAAGAAAGGTCATTTTCCATCCAAATAATTAACAAATGTTTACTTACATACAGTGGTTAGATATCGACATTAACTAACTAGGTAGTTGTGAGCAAATGACTTTAACTAGTTGAAATCACTGTCTACTACTCGAAAATGCATAAGTACCTAAGTATTGTTAGGGCCTAAAAATGAAGAACAATTAAAAATTGTGTAACAAATTATTAACACTAAGAAAGTCATAAACTCAAAAGTTAATTTAGTAGATCCATAGTTCCTAACTTCAATATAGTACAATAAAGTTGTTAGGTAGTTTAATAATAAGACTTAAAATTAATTGACAGTATAATAATTATTATATAAACAAGCAAAGTATAAAAAAACACAACCACCACTTAATCTGACTTTGGGTGCAGCTTTTCTATCACATCTGATTAATCAAGCAATTGAGTATCGCTCTGCCACGTAGCAAGTCGTCTTGGCTGTTAGCTGTGGATGGGCTGGCTCTTGTACACCAGAACTATCATCATCATCCTCAGGTTGCTCAATTGTTGGCAGTGTCAAGTTAGCATTTAGTGCAATATTATGCAAAACACAACATGTATTTATGATTTTAATCAAAAACTTGAAGATGGTAAAATTGGTGTCATTAACCAGGGCCGTTGTGGGTATCCAGAGTCACCTAAAATTACAAAATAAATGTATTCAATAAATAATCACTAATCTATATTATTTTATTTTTACTATATTACAAATATTAAATCAGTAGAAAGACTTTGCGAGCTTTGGAATCTATAAGAAACTAGGTAAGTAGGAATAGTTATATTATTATTGAATGTTATGTTAGTTAAATAGTAAGTACTTACTTCTGTCTATTTATAGCCCTTTCATGTTGGGTTTGACGAAATTTTATCCATTTGGCCATTATGTCCAGACTGTTCAGTGCCTGAAGTAGTGGACTACTTCTCAGATAACGCGGCTTGTAGTCTGATATGATCCCTACTATTCTCTGATCCGGTTGGTGACCAGGAAGCTGAGGGAGCAAAGATCCTGAAAAAATATCCATAATTGTTAGTAAAAATAACCACAGATTTAAAGATCTACCTACTGTATTTTAGGTAGCCTTATTGAATTTTAAATTACTTACTTTTATTTCCAAGGAAAAGTTCTTGATTCTTTTGAGTGAGGCTCTTTAAAAAGCATGTCCAGCATTTCTCGGAGTTGACGGCGCAGCCACACATCCTCATTATGTGCAGCCCATAGTAAACGAAGGGTATGCATTTTATAATTTGTAAAAAATCGTAGTAGCTAAATATCACACCACTTTGTCACTAGCACTCGATGGCAAAAAGAATGTAATATCACTATCTACGTCTCGACGGAACGGATGATCAGCGTTCGACTATACAATCTGCAGGGTCTCGGCGTTCGCTCAGCTACAGTTGAATAGAAAGGCTCGTTCGGCAATTCTACTTGTCAAATCTGCCACTTGAGTACCATTTCTGCCGGCGCGTGAGGTTATCGTTAACCACAGATCACATAATATCGTGAACGTTAACGAAGACCATTTGTTTGTTCAGCATGCATTGTACACTGTATTCTGTGGTGCAGTATAAGGCCGGCTGCACATGTTGGTCCCGATGGTACCAACGCTGTTGGGGTCGATTAATTTGGTAAGGTATACGCACGTTGGCTATTAAATTAGTTTTTTACCGTCCAAGCCAATGTGAAGATGTCCGGATACAAATATCGAAAACGCTCTAAGCGCTTTTACAGTAGTGAGTGAAAGTTATAATTTATATTTGTTACTAAAAAAAAAGAAAAAGCTACGCCAAAGAAGATTGTGGAACATCATAAAACACGAAATCAGTGAACAAATCGCCAATATGTGGACGGATTGCGTGCGAACACTGGCACGTGTCGGTTTTATAAAAATTCCTTTGATAAAACCGACACGCGCCGGCCAACTGCCAACACTCGCCCCAACGTTGGGGCCAACGCTATTTTTTAGATCCACACGTTGGACGAGTAGCGTTGGGGCCAACTTGTAGAGCCGGGATAAGACATTTTGTTAACTTACTACATCTATCAATCTCATAATCTAAACATTTTTAATATTTCAATCAGCCCGATTTACACTTGCCATCGCCATTGCGCAAAAATACATGCGCAGTAATCCACTCCATTTTTTCTAACCGCTTAAGATCCATGCCGGCTCCTATACATTGATCGCTAAAGCCTGGATAACCTAATATAAAAGTTGCATAATTATTATCCCAGTCGTTATATTCCGGGTTGGCTTTAGAATCTGGGTGCCTATATAACACCGCACTCCCGGCGGCGAATTTTTATTTTTATTGTTATTTTAGTATAGATACGTAAAAAAAATCAATCTTCCGCGACCATTCTTTATCTGCGCAATCTTCAACAATCCACGCAGATAAAGAATGGGATTGGAAATGGCAGCGCACCGCGCTTACAACAACGAGTGTGAAAGCGATATGTGTGGCGTTTAGTATGCGAACGAGAATTAGTGAATATGAACGACGCCATTTCTAATCCCATTCTTTTTCTGCGTGGGTTGTAATAATATGGGAAGTGGTCATTGTTCTTTTGCATCTTTTCACGTAGATATCGAATTCGAACCGAAACCGAGTGGAGTGTGTGAACGCCCTAAATATCGACTGACGTTTTGCAATGAAACCATAGACAAATTTTGCGTTTTATCTTAACTAGTATATTCATCTGTGGTGTTTTCTAAGCAATCGGAGCAATTGGATTGCTAACGCCTAAGCGTTTTATTTTGTAGAAAGACAAGCGTTTTGTAACGTTTGCCATTTGAGTAGGCCCTCTGGTAGTTCAACTCTTAAAAAGCTTAACTAATGCGACAAAAGTGTCACTAGGTCAACAGTTCTTCTTTATTTCTAAGGTAAGTATATCTTTCACTCTCCTATTTACAATGTGTTACAAAAATACCCCTAATGCCCAATATGGTATATAGGGACCATCAAACTGATCAACTTTTACTACGGGACCAACTCTGAAATCGCGAAAAAAATCAGCTGTTTCATACAAATATTATTATTGAGTATCATAATGTAAATTTCCCATTTTTCATTCATTAACACCCTTTATATAACTGAAAGGTTATGTCGTTTCTTTTTAGGTATGTCTGTTGCTACATTTTGCCCGTGACTTCATTAGTATGGAAGTTGTTTCTCATGGCAAATAATAGTATATAAAATTAAATTAAAAATGATCTAGAATATTATAGTGACGTTTACCGGGTCGATCTTCATACTGGTCGAATAGCTCGGCCAGGGTCGGCTGATCATCATTGCCATATTCTTCCGTGGGCTCCTCGTCGACAGACCTGTGAAGGACCACAAATTTCTAATAAAAAAATATATGTAGATGTCAGGCTCTAAGGCCGTAATCGCCCATTGAGCGAAAAAAACGCTCACAACGCGTTGTGGTAATCACAGAAAGACCACAAAGCGCAATTCGCGTCGTGGTCATCATACAAACACCCACAATGCGTTGTGGCAATAAAAAGCCATGACGCGTTCTGACTAGTTAGTGCAACCATCACATTAATGCTCCGATGCCTAAAGCAGAAGCTAAAGCACTGTGTTATGGAAATCAGAGACAACGGTGGTACTATAAACACTCAGACCAGAGACAATTTCGAAAACGAACTTTTCTATTTTGGCTCAGGTCTGGGTGTTTATAGTTCCATACCGTTGTCTCTGATTTCCATAACAAAAGTGCTTTAGCTACTTACTTTGAGATCAGAGCAATGTTTGTGACGTTGTCTAATATTTATTTATTAAAAAAAAATACAAATGACTTGCATGTATATGTATAAATCT
This sequence comes from Catoptria pinella, assembly GCA_963556745.1. Taxonomy (NCBI): domain Eukaryota; kingdom Metazoa; phylum Arthropoda; class Insecta; order Lepidoptera; family Crambidae; genus Catoptria; species Catoptria pinella. The sequence continues at coordinate 10,855,306 of OY750777.1, read as the reverse complement.
AATCTGTTACTTTTCTTTTTTTATATTAATAAAATATTAAAAAATATAAATACCTTTTCCCCAGTCCAAAGTTATACACAGGCAGCCTCTTATACTCGGAGACGTAGCTATAAGCCCTCTTGCCTAAACCGAAGTCGTAGTGCGGGGAGCGCTTCTCAAGCTGCGCTTGCGCATCGGCAGCGTCATGCTGTTGCTCGCCTGACACACGCTCCGGTGTGCAGTAAGCCACGCCCAGAAAGATGAAACATATCGCCATCGACTTGTATGACATTCTGAAACAAAAAAAACAAACATAAGACTTTTTTACCATACCAGGGTGTGTAGGTATTCGTTACAACGAGATACTAATTAAGGGCCCTATACAACATGTTACAAAAGTACCCCTAATGCCGAATATGGTAGATAGGGACGAAAATATCAAAATGTATGAAACAGCTGTTTTTTTTTTCGCGATTTCAGAGTTGGTCCCATAGTAAAAGTTGTTCAGTTTGATGGTCCTCATCTACCATATTCGGCATTAGGGGTACTTTTGTAACACCTTGTATACCTCAAAGCCTAATTAAATTTATTGCCCGCTATGTGGCCACTTTTTGCTGTTTTGCGTACTACTACTACAACGAACTATATTTTACTGAGATTATTGTTTGTAAATAAACTACAGAACCTTATATAAGTTTCTGATACATTATGTACTTAACGAACAAAATTTAATTAAGATGAATGAGGCCGCCACTTGAGGGCTATTAGAAGTCTTAAGGGCCTTTTTACCGACCACCGAATAACCTCTGAATAGCTTGTTTGACAGATGATTTGAAAATTGTGATATATAGCTATTCAGTTTAATTGTGAAACGGATAGATCTTGACATATGTCTTGTAATACAAAACATGAAGTTAAAGATTGTTTTAAAGTCGCGCTTTTCTCTCATAGGGATAGACATATAAGACATATAATCCGCGCGCGATGAGAATGGGATGGAACCTTGTCAAACTGAGACGCGTTTGTTCGCCGGCCAGCCACAGGGTTGTCCAAAAACACGGTGTCACGCATCCGAGGTGAGGGAAATTTTGCTGCAGCAATTTCAAGATAACAAGTAAACAATTACCAAGTTGATTAATTAAATTTAAATAACTAATTCGAAAATTTTTGATTTACTTTGACATGGCTCCATCCCATTTTCATCGTGCGCGGATTATATCACTTTATCGTTTTGATCGGTCATTTCAAATTGTTTGATTTGATATCGATTATACAAAATGTGACTTTATCTATAGTGTGTGTATCCTTACAGGGGCCTATTTCATAAACACTAGCATAGTAAATTACAACGATCGTTTGGTGTTCATTGCGTCGCTAATTTGAAACTAGAAAATAAACTACTCACAGAAACCGCAATGTATGCAAATTGCCGTAGTAAATTACAAATTGTAAAGTTTATGAAATAGGCCCCATCTTATTTAGTAAACACCTTTTGACAGTTGTCATACGTCTTGTAAAATTAAATCGTTCTTTAAAAATATGTTGTCTTTTTCAATTCAATTGTCACTAACAATAAGTAATTCATTTCGTAATCTATGTTTGGAAAACTATTTGTTATTTTATATTAAGCAAAAATAGACTTTGAGGGTTTTGGACACAGAAACAGAGATTTCTTTTTTACTGTGACTGAACTCTTATGTCCCACGTTGGTCCAAACCATGGCTAATGTATCGTTCGTTGATGCTTTTGTAAGAAACTCTTTGAAGCATTTGTTACAAAACCGGCAACGCACGTTGGATTTGCCAATATTGTGGCCAACGTGTGGAGCCGGCATTAAATTGTTCTTAATTATAATAGAAAGTTACGTTGTCTTGTGCTTTCGCGCTTTTTTCTTTTCCGTTGTAGTGTCCGACGCGACTATTTGAGTGTCATACATTTTATTTCACAGCGCCCTATTTGCGATCCCTGGGCGTTTTCTACATCAAATCCCAAGCTGTATACATACTAGCCAAAACTCTACAAAAATCCCTAACAAACTGTCACTCTGTCATTGATAAAAGGGTTCGAATAAATATTTTCCGCTTACATAAGGCACCTGTCCCATCAACGACGAGGAAGCGGCTAAACATATCAACAATTTTTGCGCTTATGAAACATAGAAAAGATGGACGTCCCGTGTCAATTAAAGTGATTCTTCCTATTAATCGCTGCTGCTTGCTGTATGAACGTAATATGAACAGGCATTACAAGTTAGCCTATGCCGACGAAAACAATTTCATTTTGTCATTCGATTGCTTTGCCTAAACGAAACATACTCAAAGTGACATTTCTCGTAGGTTGCACGCGAATTACCTATAATTAGAATTATTGTTTTGCCCCCTTACTAATAAAGATTGTATAGCAGATGCATAGTAACACAGTGTTTTGTCCCTTTCTTTTTAATGTCAAACTTAAATAGTTTGACAGAGAGTAACCATTGTGTAACTATGCATCTGCTATACAATCTTTATTAGTAAGGGGGCTGGTATATATGATTATTTTACGCTTTGAAATTATTATATCCAGTGAGGGTAGTTTGACCGTTGATGCGGGACGGAGCTGCGCGTGCGCGAGCAACACATCAGTTACAAATACCGCGCGTCGTATAATGAATATCAAACATTTTCAAAATCTGTTTGTAGTGCATTTGGAGGAAAAAGGTAGTGCATCATGCTCGTGCCTTTGTGTATCAATCATGAACTTATTTGACACCAATGGAATTCATTGGCGCCGACAGGCGTAAATGTAGCATTCGAAATCGGTAAGTAGGCTTTTGGCGTTATAGTATACTTCACTGGATCGCCTTATTTGCATTTATTAGTGTAATTTCTTTGTATCGGATAGCCCTTGATTCGAGGGCGCCACCAAACATCTATCGCCATGATTAATATAAAATGTTTTGCTAGTAGCAGCGCTTTGTGGCCTTATATTCGTATTTGTCGCTCGACAGTGACGCTTGCAACGCAAAGCGAATTTGCTTGTAGGTTACTGTAAAAAAGATTTGCTTAGCTTTGTATTCTGAGGCTTTGCAGTTATAGTTCCGAGGGTTGCAGTCGCAGGTGTGGCACATCTCTGGTGGAAACACTCACATCGTTCCCCAATTAGGAAAAAAGTACCAGTTGTCCACTCTGGCACAAATTTAAAGGGAACATTTGGGAAAAATTTGTCACCCCCGTGACGACTGGGAAAAAAAACCCAGTTGTCACCCCGGGGGACAGTGTTAGAGGGGACTCCTGGGAATAATTGACAGCTTCGCTACACTTCCTCGCTCCGCTCATCTTGCCAGCACATCTCTGGTGGAAACACCCACACAGCTTCGCTACACATCCTCGCTCCGCTCATCTTGCCAGCACATCTCTGGTGGAAACACCCACACAGCTTCGCTACACATCCTCGCTCCGCTCATCTTGCCAGCACATCCCTGGTGGAAACACCCACACAGCTTCGCTACACATCCTCATTCCGCTCATCTTGCCAGCACATCTCTGGTGGAAACACCTACACAGCTTCGCTACACATCCTCGCTCCGCTCATCTTGCCAACACATCTCTGGTGGAAACACCCACACAGCTTCGCTTCACATCCTCGCTCCGCTCATCTTGCCAGCACATCTCTGGTGGAAACACCCATACAGTTTCGCTACACATCCTCGCTCCGCTCATCTTGCCAGCTCATCTCTGGTGGAAACGCAACCTTATACTCTCTTCTCCCTTATCGTCTGCAGTAGGGCAGGTGCTTATATTAGCCACACTCGCGTAATGTGTCCAATTTCAATTGATGTGTTTTTTTAGGACCAAATATATCCGCTTAAAGTGACATAAATATTTATCATCGAAAATTACAAATCAGATTGCCAACAGATATTTAAAACAGTATTTAATTTTTTTATACAAAAATGATGGATTAACTTTTATTACATTGGACCGTATGATGTGTACATTTGAATTTGTTATTTTTAATTTCCATTTTGCTTGTACGCCTGAGAATTTTAATTTTGAATTGTCTTCCTTAATTCGTAGTTAGCTGTTAAGTAACATTATATCATAAAACAAATGTCTATTTGCATTTTACCAGAGGACCCTTAGTTCAAGAGACAAATTGAATCAATAGCCGTATTGTCTCTTGAACCTCCTTTTGTATAATTGGATAGATATAGGCTTACTTGGGAGCCGTTATGGACTTTTAGGCTGTAAAGTGTGTCTTAAGGCCGGAACGCTTTTTAAGTAATATGCACTGACTGTTTTACCAGCCCGGCTAATATTAAGACTAAATTTTTTTTACAATTTTTGTACTAGGTTTGTAGTTAAAAATATGAATGGTCAACGTCACAAACACCTACTTGTTAAATTTATAATATCAGCTAATTTGTCTCTAATTAACAATATTTAGTTGTCATGATAACCACAACAAATAACGAAGTGATCCGTTTTGGTAAATTAGAAGTTAGATTATTCGGGATCGCATAGCTTCGGCGACAAGTTTTTCATGAAAGCGTGCATTTGTTGTTACTTAAGTGATTCGTATTAGTGAACTTATGGGGACGTGGAAATCGGTGTTATACTTTTAAGTCAGGTATTACACTCAGCAAGAACGATCTTTTTTTTCTAAAGTAAAATGCATAATTCTATATAACTTCGCCAAAACAAAAACACCCTACAGCAACATATATTACATGCACACACACACACACACACACACACACACACACACACACACACACACACACATGCACACACACACACACACACGTAGAAACACACACCTTCACTAATGCCAGTAATGTCTTTATCAATAAAGTAGTTGTCTGGTTAACTAAAATAATTGTAAGTGATCCTAGGGAGGAGCAGAGCCGCCCAACACAAGCATTAATGTATGCTTTCCGGTATGTTCTGGCCACAGAATATGATGTGAAAACACAGGTTAACGAAATAGACTATTTTATTTTATTATTTTATATTTTTTTAAATACTTAGCCATTATTATGCTAATATCTGGGACTTGTATCTAATATAACAATATATGCTTAAAACCTGCATAATAAAGTTTATTTGTTAAGCATTTTGTAGTGTTGTAAGTGACACAGACGTCTTTGCAGACTGTCAGAAGCAGATTTGCATACAGTTAGCGCGCGGCTCTAACCGCTTTTGTCCGGTTAAAGCCAGTTCGAATTGGCGTCTGAAATTGGGGGTAGTTCGGAAACTTAATTTACTGAGATTGAGGGGCTCATTTAAATGATTCTTCAGACTTGTTTTAGCTATGGTTTAGGTGTAAATATTGTCACTTCTAATTACTATACAATAGTACAAATCTTATTTTTTGAAACTAACAATTTTGACTATTTCTATAATCTATAGAGCTTTTGCCTAACGAACGGGAAATAATATTCATAATAAAAAAATACATCACCGCCCTAATAAAGATTGTATAGCAGATGTATAGTTACATAGTGTATGTCCCTTTCTTTTTAATGTCAAACTTCAATAGTTTGTCGGCCAGAGCATTGGACCGGATATCCAAAGGTCGCGGGTTCGATTTCCGTCCGAGAACATGATCTCCATGTCCTATTTTTTTAGTATATTATTTAGTATTATATAAAAATAGCATTGTGAATGCTAGAATCTCAAAAATTTAAAAAGGCCTTATTATCTTTAGATTTAGAAATAGCAAAACACTTGTTAATATTTTCTGGAATTTATCCTTCATCGGTCCTCCCCAATCAATCCCCAATAAGCATTTTATTCTTAAAATATACCTTACAGTGCGAATAAACAGCCATATCAGATAGATAGATAGATAATGATGTCTATTAAATTATTCCAAGTGATAAAAGAGGACGTTAAAACGAGCCATTTGAAATGAAATAGCGGCATTCTCTTCTAAAAACATGTTTCCAGTTTGTAAGATATCAGCGCAGTGAATAAAAAGTGTCCAAGTGTATCGAGCTAGCCTTTAATGTGAGTGGTGTAAGGTTCATTTTGTTCAGTTCCTAAGGGCAGGTAATATTGGCCGTGGCTGAAAGGAATGCACGCCTCATTTAGAATGCAATTGTAGGGGTTGCATATAAGTGGCATCTCCCATGTTGGAGGGGTTGAAATCCGATACTTGAAATGTTGTGTCAAGTGAGGAACGGTGTAAATGGGCTTTGAGTGAGGAAAGTCAGCTTCCCGTCGATTTGCGGAAAATTTCATACATAGATAAACTTAAAACTTTAAATTAAATGTAATTATGGTTAATTTAAGTTTTTGGCTACGGAACAACGCGACCAGCGACTATCTTCATTGTTAAGTCAGACGCTGATCGCTCGGTGTGATGTTCTGTCATGGCGACATGCCATTATACAATTCGCACGCTCCGTGCCGCTTGTCGCTCTGTTCCGTGGCCGCCAGATCGGTAAATAGGAGTTGGCGTAAAGGTTTTCTACATAAAATGATGCTTTTTCTATCACTAATTTAAAATAAGACAGTTTTTTATTAAGCTAGCTTGTAGGCATTAGCTGCCAAGTGTCCCCCAAACAAATTAAATAGAATTTCTATCGTGTCTGCTATCCGGGCCGTTAAGGCTCCTATATACCTAAAGTGGCAACCTCATTTTAATTAAATTTATTGCTCGCTAAGTACATAATGTATCGAAAATTCACATGTGCAGATTGAAGCTAAGGTTCTATAGTTTATATACAAACAATAACCTCTGTAAAATTTTGTTCGTTGTAGTAGTAGTTCGCAAATGTGCTAAAAGTGGCCACTTTGAGCACTTTTGCGAACTACTACTACAACAGAGGTTACTGTTTGTAAATAAACTGTAGGACCTTAGCTTCAATCTGTACATGTGAATTTTCGATACATTATGTACTTAGCGAGCAATAAATTTAATTAAAATGAGGGCGCCACTTGAGGTATATAGGGGCCTTAACGTGTTTTTAGTAAGCAGAATACTTTTCTTATTGGAGGGTAAATTTCAGCTAATTTTAAGAAGCAAATAGATAAAAGAACAGAATTAGCTATAAGCGTAAAGTTCTTAGCTAATTTTCATACAATTCTAAGCGTAAAACGTATAGTACACATTTTCTGGCGTAAGCCCTCATTGAACTTACTTTGAATTTCCATATCAAGTTTTCAATTTATCTTTGCTCAACTATCCCTTCGCATCACGCTTCTAAACATCGCAAACTCAATAATTGACTTGGTCAAAACTTCGATGTACACATACGTAAGAATTTAAAATATTCAACGGCGAACTTAGAACGTCTTTGAAATTATTTTCGGTTCTACGACTGGGTTTTATCTATTTAGTAACCTTACCTTAACGTACGGAATGAGCTATGAAGAAAAAATACCCTTTTTTAGGGTTCCGTAGTCAAGTCGACTAAGAATCCTTATAGTTTTGCCATGTTTGTCTGTCCGTCAGTCTATCGTACATATAATAAAGTTAAAAGGAAAACTATCACTGCTAGGTAGGCTTTACCAGTTAAAGAGTAGTAGTACATTTTCATTTGCCATGTTTTTGAGAATTTCCCAGTTAAGGTACAAGAATTTGCTTCAGTTCAAAACTTGAACACTCTTTGCATATGTTACAACATGAAATACGTTACAAATTAAGTTTTTTAATATGTTATTTCATCAAAATACAAAAAATAAGAAGTTGCCATGTGTCTGAGTTTTGTTAGGAGTGTTTTTAGGAGAATGAGCCCTTCGATGAACTTATAAAATTGGAAAAGCTATCTTAGGTACAAATTTTATTGAATAGTTAGTAGTATCTTGTACATGGAGTAAATATAAGTTTATAGCCATAATATGGGGTATACGGTAACTACGGAACCGTACTGCGCGTGGTCCGACTTGCACTTGGCCGGATTTTTTATTGCATTGTTTAGAAGTTTAAACAGAATCCGTTCAATGCAATTCTAATTGAATACAATTTACCTTTTTGTTGATTGTATTAGTTACTTATTTATAAGTTTTAATTCTGTTAAATCTTTTAATTTTTATGTTTAATTCTTGCACCAATGGCACGTTTTCCATAACAAATTGACAACCTCCGTGGTCGAGTGGCTTTGTACACCGGTTTTCAAGGTGTCGCCATCTCTGAGGTCCCGGGTTCGATCCCCGGTTGGGTCAATTTAGAAAAACGAACTTTTCTATATTGGCTCAGGTCTGGGTGTTTGTGATACCACCGTTGTCCCTGATTTCCATAACACAAGTGCTTTAGCTACTTACTTTGGAATCGGAGTAATGTATGTGATGTTGTCAAATTTATTATTTATTATAAATGGTGCGGTTTTGCCACAACAACGCTGTTTGCTTCGGGCTCAAACAGTCTTTAACCCAAAATCTGCGAAAAGGAAATTCCAAATTTCCTTTTTTTCCTTGAAGCTTTGAACGATTAACAGAAGTGATATCGTTATAGAACTTTTGCCGAAAAAATATACGGTCGGGTATTGTATTGTTACGATAAATTAATACCCAAAACTCGTCTTTGAGCCCGATGTTAATAACTTTTCCAATGTAGGCGTGTGTACACACGACGGCACCTCAGACTATACATGTTGACCTTGAGACAGCCTTAATGTCCTGTCGTAATAAAAGCTGTTTTCGCAGTTTAACTGTAGAGCCTGACGTGTTGTCGTGTGTACATTGTGGACTTGCGTTCATTTTCATGTGGAATGAGGAACTAATACAAATGAAATAACCTACAGTATTGACGATCTGCCTATTGTAGAAATGTAACCTTTTGTTAAGATACCCACACGCGGCGAAGTTTTGTACAGTAAACGGCACGTCAGACTATACATGTTGAACTTTAGATCATCTTTATGATGTATGTAATAAGAGCTGTTTTCGTAGTTCAACTGTTTAACTTAACCTGCTGTCGTGCGTATCATTTCATTTGCCCTTGTATTGACTTCGGTAACTAGTAGGTAACGTTATTTTGCTAATTGTGTTATTTTAGGAAGTTAACATAGACATAACTCGGGTTCTATTCAAAGAAATAAAGTACAGTTATAATAGTTGTCTAGAGGGATTGTTTTAATTCCGCCATCTTTCTTAGTCTGTCACCAAAATAACATTGTTGTGTTCCGTACCCGTAGCACGAACAGTGGCCCTACCATTAGTTGATGAAAACTGTTTCCGCTACCGTAAACTACCGGATATACTGCTCACAGTCATTGCGAGTGAAAGAGAGAAAACGATAGTTTACGATAACGTAAACAGATTGCATCAACTCCTGGTAGAGCCATAGGTATCGAAAAAAGTAACGCGTAAAACATTCGATAGAGTAATTTTGAAATTTGTACAGCGCCATCTACCGCGGAAACCGAAATGAGATTTTCCATAGAGAATCACCCTATCTAGTACTTTTACGCGCGTTTTTAGGGTTCCGTATCAAAATGGTAAAAAGGAACCATTATGGTGCGACTTTGTCTGTCTGTCTGTCACAGCTGGATATTCGAGAAGGGAAATAAAAACATTTATAGTTTTTTGCAACAGGGACTGAAAGGGGATCTTAAAAATTCGAAGTGAGGCTATTAGGGCATATGGGGTATTATATGAAAGAGCGCTGCTTGTACATTCTCAAACATATTTTTTTTTAAGGCCGCATTTAGGTTTTCGACTTTTGATGAAAAACATAAAAAAATACAGTTCCCCCCCTTATTTCCGAAGTTTGCTTAGAGAAAAATCTGAAACTATATGTGATAGAAGTTTATGTAAAGATTACAGGAAAAATTAAACGATGTCTCTAAATAGAAAACTTTTTCAGAATGATGGTACGGAACCCTCGGTGCGCGAGTCCGACTCGCTCTTGACCGTTTTTTTTCTCGAGAGCTGTTCGTGCTTAGTTACCGGCAGTAAGATAACATAGAAGCATTTCCTCAGTGGTTGAGGATTCCATATTCAGATTCATTTTTATTGTAATATTATGTCACATTATAGATGTTTCTAATAAAACGACACGGTTTTCGCAACTATGAAAAAGCTATTTAGATTTTAGTGTTTATAGGTAAGTGCATTTTATACAAAATTCTAGAAACACACCAATGCACTCATTCTGTATCAATCACTTAAGTTAGACATGGAAATCAAATAATCGTTGAAAGATAATCGAGATAAGGTTGAAACTGTATCGCAGACTGTGAAACATAAGTAAAAGCGATACATTTCTTGCTCTAGATCGGGACAATGATTTTCTTTATCCACTCTATTCTATGATTCTCATGCAATAATTAATTTAATTCCAAATTCAGGAAAGACCTTGTTATCGTAAACACAGAAAGATCTTTCGTGATTTTGGGCACAAGCCTATGTTAAAAAAAACGTTTGTCATAATATTTTCTCATTTAGCTGACAAGAAGAAAGAGCAGATTTCGTTCAAATGGATTACAAACATCTTTCACAATTTTTTTTTTGAGATTTTAGCATTCACAATGCTATTTTATATAATACTAAATAATATCATGTTCTCGGACGGGTGTCCGAGAACATGATCTGGTGCGAGTCGTATTTTGTCTAGTATATTATTTAGTATCTTTCACTAATCTGAATTAAAAGGTATTTTCAAGATGGTGGCATAACAAGAGTTCTAAAAATATAACACGTTTTATTTAGAAACATGTTGGTGTCACGAAATGAATGACATAAAGATGAATACATAAAGAGATTTTTTTCAGCTGAAACCAACCTACACGGTACTATGTATTTTGTACCGTCAACTGTACAAATTAAAATTTTAGATTAACTCCACACAAAAGGGTATTATGTGGACCTGTAGGGTTGGCAGATTCAAGCACTATTAATATAGAGAGTGAATAAAAATTTGGAAGAAACAACTGAAGAAAACAGAATATTTAAATCGTAGTTTGTGGGTAAACTCGATTGTCGAGGGCATTTTCTCACATTAATGTTATAACACTGTCTTGCAGCAAAAATGTTAAAAGAACTCGCCCCTCCCTCAAGCGACGCGGTAGCATGATAAAATTGGTCAGTGCATTGAGCCGGAATCCCATAAGGGTGCGGGTTCAAGTCCCGTCTGAGGTGCTTACGGGTGGGTCGATTTTTTCTAGTATTTTATCTAAATATAAAAATAGCACTGTGAAATGCAGAAAAAACTAAAATTTATTAAACACAAATAAGGTAAAAATCCCATTCTTCACATACAAAAGTAACTTTAATATTTAAGGTATGTACATTTTTTTCTGTCGTCAATTCAAAGTTTATGATAGTTTTGGTATTTTTTGTATGATCTGTGGATTTAGTCAATCTAGTTTCAACCATAGGTAAACCAGAGTATTTTGGCTTTTGTTAATTTTCGTAACAAAATAAGTAGCTGCTAGTACATTACCTTTTCAATAACTTAAATGATCACTATTCAAAAAATATTAAGAGGTACCTACATACATTAATTTATTTATTGCATTAAAAAAGGCATTAATATCTGGAAAATCTAAATCATGATTGCTAATATTTAAAAAAAGATGACATGATATTTTTTCCATTTTAATGCAATAGAAGATAAATTTAAAAAACTGGCAACCCTGATGGCTTATCGCATGCATTGTGCGAAAGCTACTACGGAAATGAAAAATACTAAAAGTTCCAACGGAAGCTTGTGCCTAATTAGAATTGAATTATGACCTTGTATTGCAAAAGTACAGTAATTGGAGTTTAATATAATAATATGGTTTGGGAAGAATTGAGTGCAATATTTTTGATACAAGAACAATTTAGTAGCAGTTACAAAGAAATTTGTAGAACGGAAGGGAATTTAAGGCAAACAAATATCTTTCGTATATTTCAAATAAAAAAAAATAAAAAAATAAGAATCACTTATTTCAGGCGAGGGCCCATAATGTTAGTAACAGTATTTAAACATAGGAATGGACATTAAATAAATATGTATAGTTTATAGAATAGACCAATCTAATAAATTAATGCTAGTAATTATTTTCAAATATTAAACGGAGTTAAAAATATATTTGCATAACATTAAAGTTTCATTGTTTTAGGGTTCCGTACCCATAGGGTAAAACAGGACCCTATTACTCAGACTCCGCTGTCCGTCCGTCTGTCTATCTGTCTGTCCGTCTATCACCAGGCTGTAGCTCATGAACCGTGATAGTTAGACAGTTAAAATTTTCACAGATGATGTATTTCTGTTGCCGCTATAACAACAAATAATAAAAAACAGAATAAAATAAATACTTAAAGGGGCTTCCGGACAACAAACGTGTTCTATTTTGCTCGTTTTTGCTCGATATTGATAACGGCAACAATTAATAGACTCTTAAAGTATTCACAGAATATGACAATGTATATTGATTTTAAAAATAAATTATTAAATTAAAATAAAACAAATATTTAATTTGGGCTCCCATACAACAAACGTGATTTTTACGGAACCCTTCGTGCGCGAGTCCAAGTCGCACTTGGCCGGTTTTTAAATCAAATCAGATTAAACTTATTTTAAATAATTCAAACAATACAACAATAGACATTTAATATACTGAAAAAAGGCTGTATAACAATTTCATTTGGCTCAGAAAGAAAAATACGAGTAACAGTTATTTAGTTTTGTTTACACATTCTTGTGTAAAAAAAGTTGGTCAAAGCGAGAAATATCATTTTATTTGTGTGTATTGGATTTTAACGGTTTAACTTCCAATACACATATTTACCTACGTAAATACGAGACTTTATTACATATTCAGGTCACAGTTAATGTGTCCAAAATGGTGAAAATTCTTTTAAGGAAAAATATATTGATGTTGGAGGAGCTCGATGGCGCAGTTTGGCATATGGCCCTGCGATTGCGGAGGTTAAGCAACTTTCGCAAGAGTCGGCCATGGGATGGGTGACCAAAAATTTATTATCTCGAGCTCCTCTGTGCTTCGTAAGGCACGCTAAGCCGTTAGTCCCAGCTGCATTTGCAGTCGTTAACACCCACCAATACACTGGGCCCGCGTGGTGGGTTATTGCCCATCCTCCTCATCCAGCCATAAGGAAGACCTGTGCCTCAGTAGTGAGGACATTAAAAATGTCTGATGGTCTTGGTCATATTCATGATAAGTATTTCATCGAGCACCCCACCCCCACCACGTCGCTGTTCATAATGACCATAGCCCACGGTGATCTTGTCACCATTTCTGATTTTGTTATTATTAAATATTATTTAATCCAACTCAACCACTATTTTGAAATAACTATTATTTGAAAATGTCATAAACTAATTCCTTTAAAAAGTTAGGCTCTTAAATAGAAGTCGAACATAACGTCATTGAAGTAGGAATGAGAAGAGAACTAAATAGTAATACCCGCCATCGACATCACTCAAAGGATTGCTCATTTGACAGAGGGCGGGACACATAACGTGAAGAAGCGATGGCCGTTGGAACCTTAGAATAATAACCTAGAACGATAGTTCACTACAGAGCGCACTGTCAAAATTGATAGAGCCCAAATGGCTGTTTTCAGATCCTTCATGTTACTTATCGTACCTATACGAACGAAATAGTTTCAATTTCCCTACCTTTAGGGGATTAGTTACTATTTAATAGGATTTTAGTTACGATAAGGTGACGTATGAAGGATATAAATCTGAAAACTTAGCCATTTTGGATTTGCATCTAACTTCGGATAGTCTGCCGGGCTTCAAATAAAAACAGATAAATCGAGCTCCAATCGGGCCAAAATGGCGAACCCCAATTCATGATGTCACACGAACATCGATATCTTCTAAATAACTTCAGCGAATAGTAATATACGAAACTCCTTACTTCGATTTATCGGTTTTAAGTTGAAGCTTGGCAGACCCGCCGAAGTTCGAAAAGTTAGCCGGTACGGCCCCTGGGGCCCTGGGGCCAATGCATCTAACTTCGGATAGTCTGCCGGGCTTCAAATAAAAACAGATAAATCGAGCTCCAATCGGGCCAAAATGGCGAACCCCAATTCATGATGTCACACGAACATCGATAGCTTCTAAATAACTTCGGCGAATAGTACAATACGAAACTCCTTACTTCGATTTATCTGTTTTAAGTTGAAGCTCGGCAGACCCGCCGAAGTTCGAAAAGGCCGGTAGGGCCCCTGGTGAAGGTCGCGGGAAGCCGATGGGTACGGGTAGCGGATGACCAATTGTTGTGGAGAACTCTGGGGGTGGCGTGTGGCCAGATTGCACAGCAGTGGGCGAAATGCGGATGATGAGATGATGATGATGATAACAAATCTTTATTTCTAAAAAGGTAAGTTTTGATATAAAGTGAAACAAGAAAAAACAAGATTTTGCGGGCGGGCGGGCGGTGCATCTTGCATATATTTTTTGCGGGAGTAAGCTACATATATTTCTCTTTTCACAATGAAACAAGATTTGCTCAGAAAATAACAAAATACCTGGTTCTTTACCTTTATTAAGTCATGCAAAAATTCTTTGCTCATTTTACGAAAATTAAGGCGCGAGAAAAATTTTACACTCAATTGAAGCTTAACTCGGGCTAATATTTGTTAATAATATTTGCTTTTCTGGACGAAAAATCGCCTTTATTAGTAAAAAAAAATCAAATAAACCTGTTTACTTTATGAAAATCGAATTGTTGTTTCACATTAATCTGTAATATGATTAAGTATTGATATAGATCAATTACAGATAAATGTGAAACAACGATTCGTTTTTCATAAAGTAAGCAGAATGTCGCTAAATCCTTAGTCGTAGTGAGCACCTACGCCCTAAAAGGAGCCCCCATGCAAAATTTGAGACTCCTAGCACTTGTAGTTTCTGCGATTTCGCGATGAGTGAGTGAGTGATTTTCTCTTTTATATACAAGGTGTTACAAAAATACCCCTAATGCCGAATATGGTAGATGGGGACCATCAAACTGAACAACTTTTACTATGGGACCAACTCTGAAATCGCAAAAAAAAACAGCTGTTTCATACAAAAATTGAAATCGAAAATATCAAAATGTATGAAACAGCTGATTTTTTTTTCACGATTTCAGAGTTGGTCCCATAGTAAAAGTTGTTCAGTTTGATGGTCCTTATATACCATATTCGGCATTAGGGGTATTTCTGTAACACCTTGTATATAGATAGATGAATCGCTATTTCCCTTTGTCACGGCATCACGCGTGAACGGCTGGACCGATTTCGCTAATTATTTTTTTGCTCTGTTTGTTATTGTGTTCTATAAAGAAAGTTGTTTCTTTCCAACCGCCTTATTAAGAAAAAACCTTAAAATAGAGTTATAGTCAATTTTAGTTTAAATGCTGATAGGTTTATTAAACGTCATTTAACTTTCATTATTCATAAACGTATTTTAAAAATACTTTGAATTGGGCTAGTTGTCGTCACATTGCCGTCGAAAGCTGTCACTTTAATTAGCTGTTATGTCGGCCATGTTATTCAATAAAATACAGGTAAAATAGGCAGCACCAAGAATTTTGCACCAAATATGACATTAAATTACTTTATACTATCTACTTCTGCCCTTATAGTAATAATGACCAATGAAACCTGAAACATGATAATTATACAAGGTGTTACAAAAATACCCCTAATGCCGAATATGGTAGATGGGGACCATCAAACTGAACAACTTTTACTATGGGAACAACTTTGAAATCGCAGAAAATTAATTACGAAAATAACAAAATGTATGAAACAGCTGATTTTTTTTGCGATTTCAGAGTTGGTCTCACAGTAAAAGTTATTCAGTTTGATGGTCCCTATCTACCATATTCGGCATTAGGGGTATTTTTGTAACACGTTGTATATCGCGTAATATACTCGACTGTCGAAATCTGTTGCACATAGAAGTCTTTGGTTAATCCTGATATTCCTGATAAATCGCTATCATATCGCGTTTCGGTGGTCATGCCAGGGGGGCAGTGCCTCAAACTTTTTTAATATGAATTTATTTATTTAAATAATTATCTATAGATATTTATATACCCACGTCTCTTCTGAACCTACTGATACGTAAATATACCAACAAATGTCAAATATTTTGTATCTACTTTTTAGTTTCGATTTTTTAAATAATAAAAGTAGTATTTTCAATGTTGCTGTGAGTAATTGTATTTTTTTAAATATAAGAATAAAAATTATCAATATTAAAATCGTACTAAATAATATACTAGAAAAAATAGGACTCGCACCAGATCATGTTCTCGGACGGGAATCGAACCCGCGACCTTTGGATATCCGGTCCAATGCTTTGACCGCTGAGCTACCGAGTGACTCGGTAGCTCAGCGTTTTTTCTAGTATATTATTTAGTATTATATAAAAATAGCATTGTGAATGCTTAAATCTCAAAAATTTAAAAAAAAAAGTATTAAAATCGCCAGAGTTAAAATTATTAAAATAAAGATTATTGAACATTTCATAATAAAAGCTTGTTAAAATGTTGGAGAAAGATGTCAAACGTAATAACTTACGTCACGTTATAGGTCGTAAGAGTTTTATTGGTGCTTTTATTAGTAATAGACGGAACAGGTGTCTCTGTAATGCAATTAAAAGAAAATTTTGTGCCGAGTATATTGCGGCGCGATGTACCATGGGCAACACAACAGCAACGCTTTACCACTTATAAGGTTAAAATCGCTTCAACGCCGCGCCAACGGAGACGTACTATATGCAACAGGGGCCGTACCGGCTAATACATCAAACTTCGGAAAGTCTGCCGGGCTTCAAATTAAAACAGATAAATCGAGCCCCAATCTGGCCAAAATGGCGAACCCCAATTCATGATGTCACAGGAACATCGATATCTTCTAAATAACTTCGGCGAATAGTACAATACGAGACTCCTTACTTCGATTTATCTGTTTTAAGTTGAAGCTCGGCAGACCCGCCGAAGTTCGAAAAGTTAGCCGGTAGGGCCCCAGCCTCGCTTAACCATTTGGCAACAAAATTCCTGTGAAAAATTCGTTCAAGAAGGTTATCGATGGTGAAGTTATTATTAAAAAAAAATAGAAAATATATCTAAGTTACTACAATTTTGAAAGTGTGCTACTAAGTTTTGAAGGCCATTTATGTTGTTAAAAATGTAGGAGGTATTTAATGAACAAAACTAATGCTCGTTTGAACAAGTTCCAACTATATGATTTCATTTATAACGTTACTTTTCTAGTTAAAAAAATCCCGGAACCCAGAGACGTATCCATAACAATGTTAACGGTCAACTGAACAACTTTTATTATGGGGCCAACCACGGAATCGCGAAAAAAAAAAAAAATGTATGGAACAGCAGTTTTTCGCGATTCCGTGGTTGGCCCCTTAGCAAAAGTTGTTCATCCACGTGGTCTGAAATCCCCATTTCATTTTTAGATTTACTTAAAAATTAACGGTGTATACGGGCTTTAAAATTTTTGAAAGCTTTGCTTAGGGAGCTTAGGATCCCAATCTTGGACAATTTAAATGAGAATTCTAAAGCTAAACCAAAGACTTTTAAGTAATTTCGCCGCTCCCACTAGCGACTCGGTAGCATAATTGGTCAGTGCATTGGGCCGGAATCCCAAGGGTGCGGGTTCGAGTCCCGTCTGAGGTGCTACGGGTGAGTCGATTTTTTCTAGTATTTTTTCTAATATTATTTATCTTAATATAAAAATAGCATTGTGAATGCGAAAAATCTAAAAAAATTAATAATTATATAGCTGTTTCATCTTTATCGATTGTCAAAACATCTGGAAAGATGTTTCTTTCGAATGTCGGGGTATTTCCTCACATTGATGAAATTGCGCTGGCTTGCAGCGAAGAAGTAAAAAGTACTAGAAAATTTCGCCGCTCCCACTAGCGACTCGGTAGCATAATTGGTCAGTGCATTGGGCCGGAATCCCAAGGGTGCTAGTTCGAGTCACGTCTGAGGTGCTACGGGTGAGTCGATTTTTTCTAGTATTGTTTCTAATATTATTTATCTTAATATTTAAATATAACCTAAAAACAATGTAACGGTTTTGGTTTTAGCGTTCAGAATAAGCGCGATTAGGTTTTTTCGAAACAAAGCAAAGTCAACTTCTTTAATCCGTAAACTGTTTGAGGATCCTCTTTTGTTTTTTTTAAAAGTCGAGATTCTCACTACCATATTCAAAGCTAAGCGTTTTTCGTCGATGGAAATTTGATTGCTAACGGTTTGCTAGATGGAGATAGGACAGGCAGGTAGATCCCCTCCACGATACGCCCGTGTGTGGGCGTTTATACACTTCATTCTTTTAAATAACAAGGCGAAATATTTTGGAGAAAATTCAGCATATTTTCATATTACAACTTTTACTTTACATTTTACATCCTTAACCGATTTAACCAAATAGTTCCGAATCTGCATCGAGTCAAATCCTCACTCTACTTTGTAGCAGCTCGAGTAAGCTCTGTATATCTCTTTGGTAGGTGGGTATAAGTAATTAAGTCTATGGTATAAGTATACAGGTACAGTGTACAATACAGTACTCGCAGACAGAGACAGTATGAACAACCGTGTATTTTATGTATACAACGTGTTACAAAAATTAATTGTATGAAATGTATGAAACAGCAGATTTTTTTGTCGCGATTTCAGAGTTGGTCCCATGGTAAAAGTTATTCAGTTTAATGGTCCCTATCTACCATATTCGGCATTAGGGGTATTTTTGTAATATGTTTGCATAGCAACTGTCGCTTAGTTATCGCAATCCGTCGACAGGCGTCGCTTAATCGCCGCGTGTACCTCAGCGTGTACTGAGATTTGTGGTTCGAGTCAAGCACCTAATTGTCAAGCGCAGAGCGGTTTTAGAAACCCCTATTTTTAACTTTTTTTATCGAATCTCCATACAGACTATAACTTACTAAAGTTGTAAAAGATAACTTATTCGATACTAACTCCATAGATGCGGAAATGTTATCGAAGTTGTAAAAAATGATGCACAAGTTCTTACAACAATTATTAAGGGGCTGACATGAGCCAACTAGCGCCACCAGTCGATTTCATTTTATTTATTCTAAATAAGCCCAATATCTTAAAAAAGGAATCAGTCAAGATCTTGTGAATGACGTCTAATGTTTATTGAATAACGTTACAACATTACAAAATGCGTGCAATAGTTTAAAAACTTTTAACAAAATCACGTTTTAAACTGTTTGAATGCCTTTTCAAACTGTGTAAAGTTATTCTATAAATATAAGACGTTATTAACAAAACCTTGACGGATTCCTTTTTTAAGAAATTGGGCTTATTTAGTGTTCAGAGTCGAAACAAGGCAGGTTGCATACGAGAAAGGTATGCAACCTCTTTAGAAGTGACATTTATTTTTTATTATTAACGATCGTCTATTGTTTGACACACGTGAAAATTATATAGATTTTACGGCACTAATGTAAATATGTTTCGTTAATTATTTTTCAAATTATTATATATTTTTATTCGCAAGTAGTCGTTTTATTCAAGTATCATCGAGTACAGTATTGAGCTGTACATTTAGAATAAATAAAATAAAATCGACTGGCGGCGCTAGTTGACTCATGTCAGCCCCTTAATGGTTATGTTGTAGCAAACTCCTCAGAAGCAAGAGTATTGTGAGTTTGTGACAAACTCTTTTCGATAATGATAGCATCTTGCCTCCACTAGAGAGATTTTGGATCAAAGAAGCATTACTATTCATATTTTTCATATAAAATTGCGATAAATCCAGACTACATGTGAAACTCAATATTATGTAGGTAAGACGTTTTGTAAGATTGGTAAGTAATATTGTTGAGATGTTCAGATCAAAAGCACCATAAAATATATTACATCCTTTGTAAGGGTTAGTTTACATGCGAACTAAAAAACCTAGAGAGTTTATTTTTAAATTTCAGATTTTAGCATTCTCAATACTATTTTTATACAATACTAAATAATATACTAGAAAAAATTTAAAAATATAGCTATTTCATCTTAATCAATTGTCAAAATACCTTAAAAGATATTTCAATTGGATGTCGAAGTAATTCCTCACATTGATGAAATAACGCCGGCTTGCAGCGTAAGAGTGGGATATACTAGAAAAAAACTCAACGTTGCCACTAGTGACTCGGTAGCTCAGCGGTAAGAGCATTGGACCGGACTGCCAAAGGTCGCGGATTCGATTCCCGTCCGAGAATAATATGATCAGGGACCGTACCGGCTAACGCATCAAACTTTGGAAAGTCTGTCGAGCTTCAAATTAAAACAGATAAATCGAGCCCCAATCGGGCCAAAATTGCGAACCCCAATTCATAATGTCACACGAACATCGATATCTTCTAAATAACTTCGGCGAATAGTACAATATGAAACTTCTTACTTCGATTTATCTGTTTTAAGTTGAAGCTCGGCAGACCCGCCAAAGTTCGAAAAGTTAGCCGGTAGGGCCCCTGGTGCGAGTCATATTTTTTCTAATATATTATTTAGTATTGTATAAAAAATACTTTAAATCTACGTAGATACGTCAACTTACAGCATCTGTACCGACCGCTTTTTGGAAAAAGGCATATCTCCTAAAAAGTAATAACTCAATACTTCGATAAATAATTAACATAAACCGTAAGATTTAGTTTGCATGCGTAGCTAAAAGTTTTTAATTTTTTTTTACTTTGACTTAAAATATTTGCAACTTAAATTTATTTTATTAATTTTATAAAGGTCGTATAGCTTTCGAAATAATTTGGTTACAGTCTTAAAATTATTTTGAGTACATTAATAATTGAATTAAAAATTTAATATTACTAATTTTCCTTCGTAAAAGGTATATAAATAACATTTATTTTTTGGAAGACGTAATTATTTTTGCTTTTTGAGATAAATAGCTCTTATTACAGGGAATTTTGTCAGTCTGGACTCTGTAATTCCCTCATAACATAATTCAAGACCAAAAATCATCTTACAGAAAAGCTTTATAATATGGAAAATATATATTTTTTGCTTCCCACATTTTCATCGAGTCCCTTCGTTCCAGGATTACGGTCGTATCCCGGGAACACTTAATTAGCGCATGCCGTATCTTCATCGCACGAGATGACTTTCTATTATCTTCAACTGTTCGCTCTTAGCTGTTTATATGGAAGCTGTGATTGCGATCGAAATTTAAAAAAAGTATTTTCCACATGTAGAAAGTTAGGTGTGTATCAATAGCAGACATCAACATCAGTCATTTTTAAGGCCCAGCCCAGGCACATGCCTTCCTAATGGCCACCACGCAGGCCCAATGCGGATTGGTGGGTGCTAACGACTGCAAATGCAGCCGGGACCAATGGCTTAACGTGGCTTCCGAAGCACGGAGGAACTCGAGATAGTACATTTTTGGTCACCCATCCCATGACCGACCCTTGTGAAAGTTGCTTAACCTCCACAATCGCAGGGCCAGGTCACAGAATAACTAATGCCAGGTGCTAAACCATTGCGCCACCGAGCTATTCTTATTTTATAAGGTTCAAAAATATCTTTTTATACTACCTGCTCGTCAATGGCATATTATGTGTCATGCAAACCTTTCCTAAAGTAAGTCATTTTTCCCATGGGGAATAATGTGATTTGAATTTGGAATGCAACCCTTGTAGTCGTGCTTGATCGATGTTGGTTTCAAAAAAGTTTAGGTGCAATGAGATCTTATTCTCAGTTAGGCTGTATGTTATCATGAAAACTTTTTACGAAATTCATTTTCACCCGCGCACCAAGAAGGATTTATTTGAATGTCGAACTGACCACTACAGAATAGACGACAAAAACATAAACTCTAACCCAACTATAAATGTACCAAAGAATGTAACTTTGTCGTTGCACAATTGGTGTAATGTTTCTAACATAACTTTTAATTTTCAATATTCTTTTCTTTATTTTTCATATTTTATTATTCTAACTTTAAATAATTACTTAAGTACTTTCTTTAAAACAGTCATTGGTTTCAATTGCCTCGCAGAAAGTATAAAAAGTAGAGTATGCATCGCGGGCTTAAATGTGTATTTGTCATGGGCGATCTTGAACACCTCGTACTCAGGATTCTAGCCTTAACTCCCTCGCTCCGCTCGGGAGTTAACCATAGAATCCCTCGTACTCGGGGTTCAATAATAGCGCCCGGGACACAATACACTACTTTAAGCCCTTAATGCATAATCTACTATTATGAAAATGATAGTCAATTTACTCGTATGCGATGAAAATGATAAAAATAGACGCCATCTTGCTACGAGTATAATGATTAAAATGACATGAAATTTTAATCAGTATGCAAATAACAATATATCACTGGGAAAAATAACTTTTATTAAACCTCTCGACCGAGGGCCAAGTTAAGAGAATCTTTACTCATCAATACTTAATATATAAATCTCATTATATTTTAAGCTTTGACTTTATTTTATTTTAAATCAACTTATATTTGTATTGATAAAAGGTAATTATAATAATAAATATTTCACAACATCACATACATTGCTCCGATTCCAAAGTAAGTAGCTAAAGCACTTGTGTTATAGAAACCAGAGATAAAGGTGGTATCACAAACACCCAGACATGAGCCAATATAGAAAAGTTCGTTTTCTAAATCTAACCTGACCCAACCGGGGATCGAACCCGGGACCTCAGAGCTGGCGTACACCTTGAAAACCGGTGTACAAAGCCACTCGACCACGGAAGTCGTCAAATCACGGAGGTCTTAATTAATATCATAAATCTTTTTCGTGTATGTTCCCTCGTGGAAAACGAGAAAGTCACGTACATCGCCTTTTCACGCTACGAGAGACTTTGACAGAGCCCATTGCGAACTTCGATGGAATGCGCATCCGTTTTTAACTCCATATATTTGTTCCGCATGAATACCACTTCATGCGAAAACAATCACTTCAGTGACATAGTCTAGAAATTCTGTACAACCGCTGCAGTTTCCTTTTGTAAGTTTCGCTCTACACAAAACAGTTACATTTTATCTTATTTTATTTAACGGTATTCGTGGGAGTAATGGCAATCATTTTAATTATTAGCTGATATTTCAGTTGAATTTTATTACCCTCTTACTAATAAATATTGTATAGCAGATGTATAGTTACACAATGGTTAGGTACTCTCTTTTAAGTTTGACATTAAAGAGAAAGGGATAAAACACTGTATAACTATGCATCTGGTATACAATCTTTATCAGTAAGGGCTTTAGAATGTTGCTAGATATAGTTGTTCTATCTCACTAAGACGGTTCGGCTATGAGTGTTGTTATTTTAATTATTAATTGATATTTCAGTTGATTTTTATTACCCTCTTACTAAATATTGTACAGCAGATGTCTAGTTACACAATGGTTACTCTCTGTCAAACTATTTAAGTTTGACATTAAAAAGAAAGGGATAAAACACTGTGTAACTATGCATCTGCTATACAATCTTTATCAATAAGGGCGTTAGAATGTTGCTAGATATAGTTGTTCTATCTCACTAAGACGGTTCGGCTATGAGTGTTGTTATTTTAATTATTAATTGATATTTCAGTTGATTTTTATTACCCTCTTACTAAATATTGTATAGCAGATGTATAGTTACACAATGGTTACTCTCTGTCAAACTATTTAAGTTTGACATTAAAAAGAAAGGGATAAAACACTGTGTAACTATGCATCTGCTATAAAATCTTTATCAGTAAGGGCTTTAGAATGTTGCTAGATATAGTTGTTCTATCTCACTAAGACGGTTGGGCTATGAGTGTTGTTAGGCGTGCACATGCACAATGTTTTAGTGTGCGTCTGCACGCTCTTGTATTACGCATACTAAAGTAATGAGCATGCGCAGGTTTCAACATTATAGCCGAACCGTCTTAGTGAGATAGAACAATACTATAATTGATAATAATAATTATAATAATACCACGTCTGTAGTTTGTAATAAGTTTAAGCCGATATTTCTTATAATTAATTTATCGTTATTGATATTTTTAAATACTTAGTACCTACCTAGGTATTTCTAAATCTTGCATACTTAGACCTTGTCCAGAAAGGGCGAATTCGCCGCGATTTGACACGCGATTTTGGTTACACTGCTGTTAATATTGCACACGTTGCTGACATCGCTGGTCCTAAGCGAACGTTGTATAGCGAAGCGCGTCTAATACGCGCGTAGATCTGGACAAAGTCTTAGCCACAGTGATGTAAAAAAAACGCGATAAAAATTAAATTTCTAGAATAAACTTACGTTACAAACTAAAGTTGTTTCTATTCTAGTACGTTATATAAAATTGATAGCACCTATTAAACTGCAGTCTAATTTACTCTGTAGCTCAAAAGTCAAATGCACCCAAGTTGCCGCTTCACTAACTTGAATGGAATCTTAACTTAACTTTCTCAGTATTTAATAATTTAACTTTTCATTTCTGCAAAGCATCGGGGAAATTAAGAAATCAGTTACAAAAGAAGTTTCTCGTTTTCGGAAAAGGGATTATTAATTAAGTGTTTCAAGTTAAACTCTCTGTGGCATTAAGTTAGTGACATTTACATTTGATATGGAACTTTTGCTGTATCTAGTAATGTGCATCTGATATTGAAATAATCTTGAGATCAGCCCCCAAAATCAATCAGATCTGCCCAGGCAGATCTCGATTGGCCCAGTTCAACGATTGGCCCACGACATATATAATTGATAATCTTACGACACGTAATTTTAGAGTTTATGACTTAATTTTAATTTTTAAGTTTCTATGGTAAAATATTGCCGTTGTTTTTAATCTAAGGTAGGTGTACATTCTCAGCTAGAGACGCAACGCAACTTTTCGTTTTCCGAACACAAAAATAAAAATATGCAAAGGTTACATTACCCTGTCATCCTTATGTTGAATTATCGCTGATAGCACTTACCTGAAAAGGAAAAACAAGCATGTTAGTACAAGTGTCGAATTGCCATAATAATTCTAGGTTATGTTCTGCCGTTGGGAGTGCAAAAAGTTGTGTAAACTAGATAAGCCCCCCAACACCGCCATTTTCCATTTTCGCCACACAAACGCCTCTGTGGTCTAGTAGTTTGCCCACCCGTGTAAGACGCAGGGGTCCTGGTTTGATTTCTAGTAATAGGGGGGTACATTTGTACTCGGTTTGGATCGTGGATAGGGCTCTAGCTACCAACATCTTATCTAAGTGTGACGCCATTATAACAATTTGACATTGTTGTGTTCCGGCAGTTAGAGGTATGTACCGATATATAGCCAGTTCCTCTGCGGTGGGTTCCGTGTGTAATGAATGGGCTTCCACCTTTGACTTTATCGTCACTTAACATCACGTGAGACGAAGCCAAGCACTAACCCATTGTAAATAAAAAAACAAACTACAAACATTGAGCGCTTCGGATTTATCAAGGACATTAAAATGTTATCTAAGCAGGTTGCCGAGGTGTGATTCGCGTTGGTTCATTAAAAGTGTAAAAAAGCATAAATTAAGCCATTTTTAAAGTCCCCACTGCTGGGGCACAGGCCTTACTTATAGGTGGATAAGGAGGATGGGCCATGACCCACCACGCGGGCTCAATGCGGTGGGTGTTAACGACTGCAAATGCAGCCGGGACCAACGGTTTAACGTGCCTTCCGGAACTCGAAGGAGATCGAGATCGGTCAGTCATCCCAAATTTTTGATCAGCCATTCCATGACCGATCCTTGCGAAAGTTGCATGCTTAAGGGTAGGGGGAATATATACACATACTATGATTATATTTTGATCAAGTTCCACACAAGACAACTCAATGGTTCATTTACATTGTTAACTAATATGAAGAATAAGAAATGAAACCTCACTTATGGCAGATTTCCCATTAAACGAGCTAACAACTTCATAATTATCGAATCTTAATAACACATTAATATCTTTAGGATTTAGGAATAAGCTTATTTCTAATCTTATTCTGGTGTAGAATTCTTAAACAGTTTGGCTTTTGTTTTGTTAAGTCAGGGCTAGAGGACGCCTCTATTATCTAAAATGGTATTTTAAATGTAAACAATAATTATTACTTGAATTAAGAAAAATAATATTGTGAAAAATTGCAGAATTTTGTTCAAAGAGCTAACGAAAGCTCATGAAAAGCTTCACGTTCTAACACTGGTTTGTATGCATCGCCCTATTGAAAATATCGTAATCTAATAATTTTCATTATGGTTGAGTAAATCCCGAGGGCCGAAAATGCTGTATTGACGTCTAAAAGAGTGGAAAACTGTTTCAGTAGATATTCATGGAAATGGAAATTTTAAATATAATTTCTGAATTTCTAAATATTTTCAAATATAAGTACTTAACTGATATAAAAAGATGAAAAGAGTAATATTACTCAGAATTTTATTTATGTTTTATTTTTATTTTTTTTGTTTTATTGAGTGAACATTGTTACCACAGCGTTTACAGAGCATTTACGCAGGTATAATTTATAGAGTACATAAGCCAACTACGGAAGCAATACTTTGTAAACAAGATATATAAATGGTTACTAAAACAAAAAAATATATAATAGTTAGTATAAAGAATTTGTGGAAATTTAAGAGAACAACGAAATAGTTTTAATACTGTTTCATGATAGGTGTGTGTGTTTGTGTGTACGTGTGTGTGTGTGTGTAAGTGTGTGCATGTTTTTGTGTGTGCAAGTGTGCATGCATATTTGCCTCCTTCATCAATTGAAACAGCAGTTTATTTGCTGTAAATTCGCTCACACTGCAACCTATAGGCTTACATGGCGCACAATGGTGGAAATAAGATTAAAATCTTAGAATAATAATATCTAGAAGCCGAGTCCTTACATCTGAAGTGAGGCAAAAAATACTGAGGCAAAATGGCTTAGTTTTCAAATTTATGGATTTTAATTACGATTAGGTCTTGTGAAGGCACAAGACCTAATCGTAATTAAAATCCAATTAAATAGTAACTAATCCCCTAGAGGCAACGAAATTGAAACTATTTCGTTCTTATAGGTACGATTAGGTAACGTATGAAGGATAAAAATCTGAAAACTAAGCTATTTGGCATAGTATTTTTTATCTCATTTGACAGTAGGTACGCTTTGTAGGGAACTATCGTTCTAGGTTGTTATTATTCTGAGATTAAAATAAAATATGTCTTTAATTAATTTTTAGATATTAATCACATTGCTGGACTGTTTTCATTTAGAAAAGCGCTGTTACCCATTTTCTGATGGCTTGTCTTTAAATGCCTACCAGAAATGCACTTATATTAATTCCAATAAATTCAAAATACCTGCCAAAACGGATAAATGCTCACTAAATTGTGTTTTATGAAGTATTATAGAAATGAAGCTAATTTCCTTTTTATTTAAGGGTGTGTAATGTATCACCTAAATTTATATAGACTAACAATCAGATGATATAATAACATTTATGCAGCATGCAACATGCATGCAAGCATTATGGAGCTCCACTCGCTTCGCTCGCTCCGCTGCGAGTGCTCAAAACACTAACCTAACCTAACCTGGTGCATTACACACTAAGGCAAATTAGAACTGTAGTTTTTGGTATCAATACTACTGTTTCAGTAAAACAATATTTGTATTATTTGTTTTTTAGGTGAGCATTAATCCATTTTGGCAAGTAAAAATTATTTTGGTGAGCACTTAAAAGTCCCCTTTTCTGCTGTAGATGTACCTCTATGTAAATAGCAATTTTCACGAAAAGTTGCTATGAAAAAAATAAAAAACATTCGGCTTACCTAATTAAATTAAATTTACCTGTATCCAATAAGTGCATTCATGCAAAAAACCTTTACGATATTAAAATGTATTGAAACGTGATCAGAACGGGCGCAAGCATGATTGGTCAATCAGAATCTAATATTGACTCCCGATTAAGGAAGATTTCAGAAAAATACATTATTTTCCTCCTCAATATGCTATATATCACGAATAATGATCATACGATGTCGCACTTTGATTTATAATGTTTTTCTATAGCAATTTGTCTATTTCTCTTTATTTGAACGACAAAAATAAATATTGACACATAAGAGAAATACTTTGTTTGGTCTATTCATAGAAAAGTACACAAAGTATTATACAGTAAGTAGGTAGCTAAATCACTTGTGTTATTTAAGGAAATCAGAGACATTGAGTTTATAGAAAACAATGATAGTAATATTATGACGAAAATATATTACTCTCGCGAGTACAGTTAAATAGAAAAACCGGATTACAGTGCTTGTAATCCGTAGAAGTGTTTATTTCTAATGAACTGTTTATGGTTTTTATTAGGAGTCAAACGCACATGAAAATCAATGTAATTTTTTTTTTTTTACAACATCACATACATTGCTCCGATTCCAAAGTAAGTAGCTAAAGCACTTGTGTTATGGAAATCAGAGACAACGGTGGTATCACAAACACCCAGACCTGAGCCAGTATAGAAAACCCGGGACCTCAGAGATGGCGACACCTTGAAAACCGGTGTACAAAGCCACTCGACCACGGAGGTCGTCAATTGATGCATGTGTGTGACAGCTAGGTCGATATTGTTTTCATTATCACAATGAAATAGTAGCCGTACAGAATATAACTCATGCCGGGGTAGTTATTTATATATTTTAAAATGATGGAAATTCCGAGAGATTAAGGCTGAAATGAGGAGGGAAATTTCATAAAAATCTCAATTCTGTTGTTTGTAAAAACTGAAACAGTTTAAATCAAAGTACCAGGACTCCATAAAGATTCGCAGATTAACCGTTTCAATTAAGCTTTGAATGCGGCCAATCTTAAGGCCGCCGCCGCCGTTCTGTTATGAATTGCCAATTCGCAACTTGTCTCCAAGTCTGTTTATTTTGAGCAGTTCATTTTGGTTTGATATGGTTCTTGCTTTTGAATCTGTCGCGCGGGCACGGTAAAGATATCTACAGTATTCTAACTTAGTACAAATGGTCGAAATGCGAGACATACCTACCTACACGCCTCGAGTTCGGTCTGCTCTCGGTAGCCAAGACTCGCGAATGCGCCGCAGCCGCAGTGACGAACGAACGGTGGTTTTGTATTTGTGATAGTTGTGGTAAGATTGATTAAAATATTAAACCATATTATAAATTTTATTGAATATATACACTTCTAAGACTTTCGCGTGTACAGTTCAGAAACGTCGGTAATTCTAAAAACCAATAAATACAAACTAAATATTTCTAAAACAACACCTGAATTAATAATATACGCGCTGTAATCCGTAAAAAGTATTTTACTGTATATTTTAAAATATGATTTAAAAGCAAAATGATTACCTATTTTGACTCATTACGGTATCACCATTAGTTTTATTTCAAAAATATAGCATTTATCACAAAATTAAAAACTAACTCAAATAAGTACAGATAGGTTCGTTATCTTAATTTCATCTACCTACTTGAGTTTGTTTCTAGTTTTGTACATACAGATGCGGGCAGCCCTATCGTATGTTGACGTACCGCGCGGCTCTATGTAAGTATTTCAAGGACAGTGTCGAGTTGGAATACTGGTAGATATCTTTACCGTGGCGCGGGCCTCATCATTTTTTTGTGATTTATTTGAGTCTACCCTTCGATATTCGTGAGTGAAGTATCAGCTCTCTTCATCTCAACAACAATTTTTGGTATATTTTGAGTTGAACCTGTCGATATTTGTGAGTGAGTAGAAGAAAGAGAGATTTGCTTAAGGCGCTGATATAGCATCTAAATATCAGTGGCAAAGGGTCCATACAAGCCGATTCAGCTCACCTTTTATGCTGGGGCCACACTAAGGCTTAATGGCATTCATTATGGCGTTAATTTTCCTTACTCCTATACACATAAGGTTCATCAATTCGAATATTCAACGTTGGCCGTTAGTGTGGCCCCAGCATTAGAAATCCCACCCCACCTATCCACTATGCAGATCATATCATTTTTGTATAACGGCTTGTCCATCAGCCATTTTAATATCCCCACTGCTGTGGCACATGCCTTCCTTATGGCTGGATAAGGAGGATGGGTCATGACATCCTCTCAAATACTAAATTGTAAAGTATCTACAGATATTATTTATGTTTACCTCTTCGAAAGCCATAAACCCCATACTTTGTTTGCATTAAGAACATGACTATAAATTATCTAAATCTGCCATTAATTTGATACTAAACCCTTTTAACTGGGTAATTTACGGTTCTTATTGATATTAATGGGTAACCATAAAAGGTAAACTATTTTGGATCTATTTAATAGACCTATCAAGGGTAATATATTTATTAGAAATAAAACACTTTTTACGGATTACAGCGCGTATATTATTAATTCAGGCGTTGTTTTACAATTATTTAGTTTAAATTTATTGGTTTTTGAATTCCAGACGTTTCGACACCTTTACAGGGGCCGTGGTCACGGGAGGACTAAAGCAAAAAGGCTGCTCATATTTTTATGAAATTACCCGCTTAAAACTTTATAAAAATGATTTTTTTATGATTTAATAAACTTGAATACATTTTTATAAATTTTCAAGCCATTAAAAACCATTAAATACAAACTAAATAATTCTAAAACAATACCTGAATTAATACTATACGCGCTGTAATCCGTAAAAAGTGTTTTATTTCTAATGAACTGTACGCGCGAAAGTCTTAGAAGGTAATAGGTATATTTATTTATCTTATGAATGGTTTTAATACAGGCTGTAGTTTTATTCAATTTCCTAACTATCAGAACTTTTTTTTAAGTAACACTAAACTTCGAGAAACATCATAGATGTAACAATATGATAAATGAATAATGAATTACTATTAATAATACAGTTTAAATCAGTATCATGAAACCAACGCGATGAACGAGTGAAATGTTTGAAATGTAAATGTTTTTCTGTTTTCATTCCATAAAATACTAATTGATTTGATATTTTCACTGTTTCGACTGCTCTGTTTGATTTCGATTAGGGGAAATTGGAAAAGGCGTGATTCTGTGGAAATTCCTATTAAGAGTTATTATATATCTATGTAAGTTATTAATTGAATGCTGACTCTTTTCCTAAAGAGTGAGTTATTAATTGAATGCTGACTCTTTTCCTAAAGATCACTATGACCCTTTAATGTTGAATTGACATGGTTCAAACAGCATTTGTGATCAACAGCCAATTTGAATGTCCCCACTGCTAGGGCACCTTCCTTATGGGTGGATAAGGAGGATGGGCCATGGCCATGACCCACCGGGCCCAATGCGGATTGGTGGGTGCTAACGACTGCAAATGCAGCAGGGACCAACGGCTTTACGTGCCTTCCAAAGCACGGAGAAGCTCAAGATAATGAATGTTTGGTCACCCATCCCATGACCGACCCTTGCGAAAGTTGCTTAACCTCCGCAATCGCCAGGCCAGGCGCTAAACCATTGTGCTATTGAGCTCCTCAAATATTAATTTTGAGAGATTTATTATGAAATGTTAAAAATGTTAAATCCATACACTTAAGGTGAAGTTTGCTGTTGCTTTTGCAAATGTATCTTTCTTTAGGCCCAGTATTTTTAAATATTTCTAAAACATATTAGGAGTCTATTTATGAAATAAATACAATGCGTTTTCCTCATTAAAAATATATAATATACACTTCAGCTCTATTACTGAAAATCTTAATTATGAGAAGAAGAAAAAAGAGGTTTTTTTTCCTCATCCAAAAAGCAAAAACGCTTTATTTATTTGAAATAATCTTGTTTGTACTCTTTGTTTAGTTTTCCTTGGTACATAGTACACAGCGTGTATTCAGGAAGATAAATGAAGGTTGTAAGCGTTTAGAGTGCTCGAGTATAAAATACGTGCGTAGGATTATACTGCGTCTAATGATTGATGTCTGTGCGTGGAAAACTGTCTTTTTTCAGTAGTTCTGTACACAGTGGTGAGGAATTGTTAGGAATCTTTGCAAGACGCGCGGTGACTAATGAGTAGGTATGTACTCTTATGCGTAGACAGGTACTGTTTGTAAGTAAGTAAGGAGTGGTTTTCAAGGCGTCACCGTCTCTTGAGGTCTCGGGTACGATACCCGGCTGGTAGAAAATGAACTTTTCTATATTGTACCAGATGTGTTTGTGATACCACCGTTGTATCTGATTTCCATAACAAAAGTGCTTTAGCAGTACTTTGGAATCAGAGCAATGTATGTGATGTTGTCAAATATTTATTATTATTAAAAAAAGGAAATATCTGCAATTTCACTAAATATATTTATACTAAAATAAAGTTTTCGGAATAACTTCATTTTTCAGTGAATACAAACATAAATATACGTAAATGCAATTTCTGACTGAACCGGGAAGTACATCAGCCCCCTACTTTTGACGGGATCGAGGTCATATCAGGACCGATAAACGTCCAAAATCTGTTATTTTGGTACATTGAAAACGGTTTTCATGGTTTCTATAGTACCGTTTTGACGTTTACTCGATTCGAACTCGAACTCACTCTCATCGGAAGTAAGTCCTGATGTTTTCAAGGTGTCTCCGACTCTGAGGTCCCGGGTTCGATCCCCGGTTGGGTCAATTTAGAAAACGAACTGTTCTATATTGGCTCAGGTCTGGGTGTTTGTGATTTCCATAACACAAGTGCTTTAGCTACTTACTTTGGAATCGGAGCAATGTATGTGATGTTGTCAAATATTTATTTATTTAACTCCATGAAACTGACAGCTTCCTTAAAGTTAAGGAGATCGTAACTAAAGATTTTAGTTAAGAAGCCTTTGACTATTCGGCCGTCAGTTTTTAAATACATTATATTAATACCGAACAGAATACGAACTGAAAACTTTCCATTGAAATGAAAATGTGATATTCATTTTGTTTATAAAACAAACTTATTTTTGTTGACATTTTGAGAAGCGACACCACTTAATGTCACTTTGGTTGCGACAACTCTAATCCTGTTGTTTCGGTTGACAAATGTATTTTTTCTTACTTTTATGAATTTCCGCGAAATGATAAATTAGACTTTTCTTTTACAAATCTTATTAATTTTTCTTTGTTACCGTAAAACAAAACTTGGTAAATGTTTTTTAAAAAGTCGTAACTGAATAGGTGTGTCTTTACTTACATTAGTAGGTAATAATTTAAATAAGAAGTTAAAAATTTTTGAAACAACAAATTATAAAGAAAATAATAACAGTTTCCATTTCTAATGAAAATTAAAAAATAATCTTTTATATTAAAAAAACATCTTTCTAACTATAGTCTAGATTATTGAATTTAATTCAATTACATTATTGGACATTCTGTGGAAATAAGAGAAAAACACAGACCATATGAAAGAAATTATAAAAAGTAAAGACTATATTTGACTTAACCGAATCGAATAAAACTTTATAGACTCAACAAACAATCTGCAGTCTAAGTTCTAGTTCAATCGCAATGTATCCGAACAAAAATAGCCATATTATCAAGTTCAACAAGAAATGTAGTCGGTTGCGGAAATCACCGGCGCGCGAGGCGGACGCGACTTCCGGCCTCTAATGCCACTGCGACAGGAATCTGATCTACTTCAAATACTGCAGTTGTAATATAATACAACGACTGAAATGAAGTGAGTGCCACTGCAGACACGATACCTTTAGCGACGGCGTTCGTTTTAGCGAGGAGCACAGTGGTGCAGTGGTATAACGCCAGGCCCTGCGATTGCGGAGGTTAAGCAACTTTCGCAAGGGTCGGTCATGGGATGGGTGAGCAAAAATGTATTATCTCGAGTTCCTCCGTGCGTCGGAAGGCACGTTAAGCTGTTGGTCCCAGCTGCATTTGCAGTCGTTAACACCCACCAAGATTGCAGTTTTTGGCGCCATTTTGTCGAGTTCGGTTCGGTGTCTATTTTAATTATTTTCAAATTGATTCATAGTGGATATTGTGTCTTAAAATTGGTGCAGTTATATGGTACAAGTGTCTACGCAACTGAACAATATGTGGGATAATTGAAATAGGCGCGATCTTGGTTGTGTGAAGCTGAGACTTTTATTGAAGTGGTGGCTTCCTCGGCAGAACTAACCGAGTAAACTGTCTTGATATACTTGGTGCCAAATGCTCCAAGCAGCATTGGAATGCGATGCACCCGCATTCTAATGAAAAATTAAACAATATCTACCACTGAACTATTTAACACTTGACACTGGCAAAAATTACTTCCAAGAGGAAAGTAGATTGCCATAACAAAAAAGAAGAAGAAGAACACCCACCAATCCGTGGTGCGTGATGGTTTATGGCTTGTCCTACTTATACACCCATATGGAAGGCTTGTGCCCCAGCAGTGGGGATATTGAAAATGGCTGATGTCGATCGTTTTAGCTGCATTTCGAAAGCTAGATGCAGCGACCAAACGTTCAATACGCACACATCGAGTTGCTATAAGACTGTGAACACTTGTAGAGTAAAAAAATCTCTGTTCTGTGCTGAATAGGTTTGAACCCCGCTAACAGCTTTAGACGCGTTTTTGAACGCGGCAAGTCCCCAAAACGCGATGCAGTATTTTAACCGCCTAGCCTAGTGCTTCCCAGGAGTGACCCGTGTAAGTCGCAGGGGTCCCAGGCTCAATTCTCAGGAGGGGGTACAGTTGTACTGGGTTTAGTTGGTGGTAGGGCTTATTCAAGTCCCCCTGGCTAGCTACCACCACCAAAGTCTGACGCCATAATTGCTATACTCGTCCATTCCTAACAAGTTTTGCAAAGATTTATAACAATTTGAAAATTGTTGTGTTCGGGCAGTTAGGGGTAAGATAGCCGGTTCCTCAGTAGTGGTGAGGATTCCGGGTGTAGTTAGTGCGCTTACACTTGAGACCTTAACGTCACTTAACATCCAGGTGAGGTGAAGGCCAAGCACTGTCCCGCTGAGGATAAAAAAAGCTATTGCGACTATTTTATTGAATTATTTACATTGTAGAGAGCTTTGAATTTAAATTTGAATTTCGTTTGAATAAGTAGAAAATCGTGAGTAAAAAAAAACAAAAAAAAAACTTTTTTATATATAGATATTGAGCTATTGTAACCATGAGAGAACATTATTAACTGTTTTTAGATTTCTTGGAAGTTATAATATCATTGTAAGTAGGTCCCTAAGTTTGCTTCTAACTTAAGCGAAACAAGTAAGAAAGTAATATTGTAAGCGTTACTCTTAACTTATTTCATACATTTAATCCTTCGTTGAATTAAATCTTAACTTTTTTCAGAGGATTTTAATCACAATTACTTAGCTGCTTTATTCTTTCGTCGCATTAAAAGCTAAATTAACTCTTTATATACTTCTACAGGAGGAGGAGCTCGATGGCAGTGGTTTAGCGTCTAGCCCAGCGATTGCAGAGGTTAAGCAACTTTCGCAAGGGTCGGTCATGGAATAGGTGACCAAAAATTTATTATCTTGAGCTCCTCCGTGCTTCGGAAGGCACGTTAAGCCGTTGTCCCGTCTGCATTTGCAGCAATTTTTTTGTGTTACAAAAACACGTTAGTAACTTATGTCAGAAAGTATTTTACGTTTTCAGATTTTTGGGTCAACGATTATAGAAATATGACTAGCTGCCATTTTTTTTAATGTCCCCACTGCTGGGGCACAGGCCTTCCTTATGGGTGGATAAGGAGGATGAGCAATAAGCCTACCACGCGGGCCCAATGCAGATTGGTGGGTGTTAACGACTGCAAATACAGCCGGGACCAACGGTTGCCTTTCGAAGCACGGATGAGCTGGAGATAATACATTTTTCGTCACCCATCCCATGACCGACCCTTGCGGAATTTACTTAACATCCGCAATCGCTGGGCCAGGTGCTAAACTACTGCGCCATCGAGCTCCTCATTAGCTGATGGTCAAACTATCGTTTTCTCTCTTTTACTCGCATTGACTGTAAGCAGTATATCCGATAGTTTACGGTAGCGTAAACAGTTACAGTTTGTAACAACTCATGGTAGGGCCACTGGTTCATGTTTTCCTTAGGTCTACGCGGATGAAGTCGCGGGTGGCCGCTAGTATTAAATAAATGAAGGTTAATTATTTCGAACAGTGAACTACGGCGAAGGCGGAAAATAATTGAAGGAATGCTGTTAATGAAAATAAAGCACATCAAATTAAAAAAAAGAAGATTGACAGCTTTGCTAAGAAGAAGAAGGTTATAAGAGAAACAAGAGACCGTAGTCCTGAGTATATGGTTTTAATTGCAACTCGATACCTCCACGCGTTCCCGAGATAAAGAGTCTTGACAGACGGACAACAAAGTGATCCTATAAGGGTTCCGTTTTTTCCTTTTGAAGTACGGTACCCTAAAAAAGACCAGGAAAGCGTAGAATCGTGTAGAGTTTTTTTTTCTTTATACAAGGTGTTTGATAATACCTCTTTAAAGTCGAATATATGGTAGATAGGGTACCATGCACATGACAAAGGAAAATTATAATAAGTGAACCTTAAAAATCACCACACGACTGAGTAATTATGTTTTTTTTATTTGTATGGAAAACTGCAAAGTGACAACCCTAGACGCAGATAGACTATTGTTTTCATGGGCAAAAGCATAACTCCATTTCGATCTAGGTTAGCCACAATGCAGTTAATACAGTAGTTTTTCATGAGCAGTTTTTCATCAAAAGAACAAAGTAAACTTTTCAGTCAAGTCTTAAGCTAATTAATATATAAAATCTTCGAAGTGAAACCACTTAAGTCGTCTCTAAGTGTCATTTATTTACTAATAGGAAACGGATTTAATGCCGAGTTAGTTTAATTAAATTTAATCCCCAGAATTAACCTGTAATGAGAGTAAGTAGTGGCTTCCTTAATTTTAATCACCATTACCTTTGTATGATTAAGGGCCTGTTACACAATGTTAGGGTAAGTTCTGAGTAGCTTACTTGACATTTTTTTCATATGACAACTGTCAAATCATTTGTAAAGAGTCAAACGTAATACCAAAATGATTTGCAATTTGAGCATAATTTACTCTTCTTGTGATGTTATTCGGATTAAGACAGTATTTGTCTAGAGTTCTATTAAAGAAAAAATCCAAAATAGTAAACCAAATAAAAAATAATGCGATTTACAGTTCTGTATGAAAAAATGTAATTGGCATTTATTTTGAATTGGGTTAGTATTTTGGAATAATCCGAATAACATCACAAGAACAGTTAATTATAATACTAAATAATATTCTAGAAAAAATAGGACTCGCACCAGATCATGTTCTCGGACGGGAATCGAACCCGCGACCTTTGGATATCCGGTCCAATGCTCTGACCGCTGAGCTACCGAGTCACTAGTGGGAACGTCGAATTTCTTCTGGTACATCAACTCTTACGCTGCAAGCCAGCCTCTTTTTTTTTTGTTTATTATTTAGTATTATATAAAAATAGCATTGTGAATGCTTAAATCTCAAAATTTAAACAGTTAATTATGCTTAAATTGCAAATCATTTTGGTATTACGTGTGTATGGGAAGCTCACTATTCGCCGGACTCTTAAGTAAGGTACTCAGAGTTTACTTTATCATTGTGAAATAGATCCTAAATTAAACAAGGTAAGGGAAGAGGTATATAGATATGATGGGAAACATTTTTTTTGTTTAATATACGTAATAATATTAAACCAAAACTATAATTGTCAAATTTTCATTAAAAAAATGAGCTTAGTTTTCGTCTCAGGTTTAATAATGCAATTTTTTGAGTGAAAATTAAATGTCATTTGAAAAAGTGGGCAGAAGGGTCTTCTGCCCAAGAAAGTCAATTGCCTGCTAATTAGTCTACCGTTGTTTGTCGGCGCCGGTCGGTGTTTTTTTTAGTTTTTTTTTATTAGTGACTCAGGCACCCGTATTTGAAAAGGACCTCTACAAGCTTCGCACACATATTACAAAGTCGCAATAATATGATTTAACCTTAACCTTCAACGCCCGGAACATGAGACGCAATAGACATTCCATTTGTTATTCGGCCACATGCGTCCGTTCGGGCGTTGATGCAATAATAAACAAACTAAAATAATCTGGAATATTCTAGCATTTGTCATAACCAAAATTCCACTGAGTACAAACAAGACATATTATCAGAAAAGCTCAAGAAACCATAGTCACAAATATCACAGTTGATATCAACTAATTAAGTCCCAACAAAAAATAAATACCTAATATAATTTACTAAATTAATTGACTAATAACAGATAACAATAAATAGTTAACCTGTTATTAGTAATTGGTTAATTATTACAGTATCACAAGACAAATAGTTGTATTAGAAATAAAACACTTTTTACGGATTACAGCGCGGATATTACTAATTCAGAAATTGAATTGTGATAATAGAACAAAACCTTATGTGGTAAAAAATACTGTGAAGGTAGTGTTAGTGCTTGAGCAACAGAAAACACGAAATTAGTATTTTTTTTTAAAAACAATGGGACCAAAAAGTTTTGAACCAAATATTTGTTAACTGCTAGTGTCCGCTTAAGTAATTTTCGCTGGAAAAGTATTACATTCATTCACCTTTTATAACTTACAAAAGATCTGTAACATAAGTACATAAAATATGTAAAAAAAAGTTACTCACGTCAGTGATTGAGCAACGGAAAAACAACAAACTTGCAAAATAATTACAAAACAATGGAACCGAAAAGTTTAGAAAGATTTTTTTTTGTTTGTGTCCACTTATGTTATTTTTGCCGGAAAACTTAATACATCATTGCTCTTTCATAACATTCAAAAGACGACCTTAAATATAAGATTGTTTAAAAGTCCCATGGATTGTAAAACGGGTTCTCTCTTTAAATATAATTGTATAATTTTGTAAGAAGCTTTAAAGCCCTCTCTGGATATTTTTCCGACAAATAACCTTTTAGCTTCGCAAATAAAGTGATCAATTTGCTTGCAAACTTGAGAGCTATCGGTAGCTCCTTTTCCTTCTACTTGAGTATTTTTATGTGAATAGCGATTGAATGAAAATAACGCAAATATAACTTACTATCTTTACTGTAGATTAAATCCGTATTAATTCATTTAAGATTTAGATTTTTGCATTTAAGATTCTATTTTTTTAAAACTGTTTTACAAGGAGAAAAGCTGGAGACGAGTTTTTTTTCAGGATAAAATTAAGCTTATTATAGGTTCAAGTAAGTACTATCAATATTGAACATTACATACACTGCTCTGTTTAGTTAAATCACCTTTGTTTTGGAAATTATAAAAACCGCAGTACCTCAAACACCCAAACAATATTTATCTTAATGCATAAACTATCAATCGTTTAACGTAACTTACTTCACTTGTCGAACGCCGAACCGGAAGTCAAACATTAGGTTTTTACTTACAAAATATTATTGTTCAATATTTATGTTATTGGATAAATTGCAAGTTATTTTTGACAAAAGAATACGTCAATGAACGATGTTATCAACAATTGTTTATTTATAGTCATCTAAATATATGTTTATAACAAGTATATTCATACATTTATAAACAAGCCGTTATTGATACTTATATTTTAGGTAAGGACATTGTATCAGTGGTTGAAATTACTACCCACATTTGTTTGCTAAAGCTCATGGATCCAAGAAAACAAACTCTGGAATTCCGGGGTGACACTTGCTTACGTCATCTAGTTCTACTTTCCAGTTGCCACTTTATGGTAACATACAAAGAATAAGATTTTTTTTCTGTCATCAAATCACTCATTACATTATTATGATTAATTTGGAAATAGTTCACGTTAAAAACATAAATATGAACGTAATTTTCAATAAAATAGTTTACACAGTTTTATAGAACTGAACTAACATTATATGGGAACCAGAGAGTTTGATTTCACATGACTGGTTACACAGGTCGCCCACGTGACTCTTGTCTCTCGGAATGCTATACCTGACGCAAATATTATTGTACTATGCTACAGCTACAGCCCCTACCAGGGGCCCTACCGGCTAACTTATCGAACTTCG
The DNA here is from genome assembly GCA_963556745.1 of Catoptria pinella. Lineage (NCBI taxonomy): Eukaryota > Metazoa > Arthropoda > Insecta > Lepidoptera > Crambidae > Catoptria > Catoptria pinella. The sequence continues at coordinate 10,815,470 of OY750777.1, read as the reverse complement.
GCGGGTCTACCGAGCTTCAACTTCAAAACAGATAAATCGAAGTAAGGAGTTTCGTATTGTACTATTCGCCGAAGTTATTCAGAAGATATCGATGTTCGTGTGACATCATGAATTAGGGTTCGCCATTTTAGCCCGATTGGGGCTCGATTTATCTATTTTATTTTGAAGCCCGGCAGACTTTCTGAAGTTCGATGCGTTAGCCGGTACGGCCCCAGCCCACATCATTATAATGCTACGAGATATTGCTACGGTTACCGTAGCGTTTGACTGCAATCATAAATCGTAGCAAGTGTAAAATAAAACTACGATCATACGATTGTGCAAGCAACATACGTGTCCATTGCTGTGATAGTTAGTAAAACTATTTCCTTAACCTAAAAAGGTCGAGTAAAGACTCGATGATTATAACTTATAACTGGACACTTTGAGTAATATTTCTTTCTTCAAATGTTAACTACATTTCTGTTTTTTTCTTATTTCACAAAGTATTTGACAAGGAGCAGATAATGGTATTTGGGAGCAATTTTTACACATATTTTGACTTTTGTCAACTTGTGAATTGCAATGTTCACTGACAATGTTTATACAATAACATTTTTCATAAGTGCACCATTTATTCACACTTTAATTTTCATCAGCTTTTATTTAAAAAATAAAATAAAATAATCTAATTGTTATGTTTGCATACTCAACAAAAAATAACCCATCTTGAATTTTATCTATCGGAAACTGTGCGAAACGTAACCTTACTATATTGTTTTGATTGAAATTCATGTCACTCATGAATTTCAGAATTCCATTAATTTCGGTTTGCTAACAGCACTTTGTAATGACTGCATAGCAATATTACTCAATAAGCAAGTCAATAACTAAGTCTAGAAATAGGTTTATTGACTATCACGCCACCCACCACGCGGGCCCAATGCGGATTGGTGGGTGCCAACGACTGCTGATAGGTTTATTGCTACCCTTCAATTGAAGCAAAGTTCCACAGATCTTAAGTTCCGTGATACAAAATGGTGTCAGAGTGAAATTATCGCGATATTACTAGGGATGGAAACATTTGTGCAGAACTATGTGCAACTTTGCAACTTGTGTAACTTCGACTTTAGGGTTGAAGTATTATAACTGAAGTCACATTCAGACAGTTTCAATCTTCACGATTGAGACATTCTGGCATTTTTATGTCTTAGATTTGGTTAGAAGTAATTACTGGCGTAAAGTGTTTTTTTATATTCTTATGAAATGTTTTATTCACGTCACTGTTTCATTGTAAACATAATAAGCCTTCCATTCGTTACATAACTGAAAAATATTTCTTTCATTGCTTTTATAAAAATAAAAACAAAAAAATTCAATAAATAATTTTTTTAATTAAGCTGAATAAGGACAAGAATAATAATATTGTTTTTAAGTAAGTTTAGTTTTGGTAAGTTTAGTTAAATTATTATGTGACATCAGCCATTTTGAATGTCCCCACTGCTGGGGCACAGGCCTTCTCTATGGGTATCCACCACGCAGGCCCAATGCGGATTGGTTAGACTGCAAATGCAGGCGGGACTAACAGCTTAACGTGCCTTCCGAAGCGCGGAGGAACTCAAGATAGTACATTTTTGGTCACCCATCTTATGAGCTACCCCTGCGAAACTTGCGCAATCGCGGGGCAAGGCGCTAAACCGCTGCGCCAACGAGCTCCTCATGCCCTCCCACGTAGCCATGTGTAATCTTATTTCCTGTTTAGTATTTATTCCAAATATCAAATTTGACAACCTCCGTGGTCGAGTGGCTTTGTACACCGGGTTTCAAGGTGTCGCCATCTCTGAGGTCCCGGGTTCGATCCCCAGTTGGGTCAATTTAGAAAACGAACTTTTCTATGTTGGCTCAGATCTGGGTGTTTGTGATGCCACCGTTGTCTCTGATTTCCATAACAAAAGTGCTTTAGCTACTTACTTTGGAATCGGAGCAATGTATGTGATGTTGTCCAATATTTATTTATATATTTATCTAGAAAATCGCATTCTAACTCCAACTTTGGTCTATTTTTACTTCGAAAAACCTAATAATATAAGTGCCCAAGTTATCATAAGACCTGCTATATGATCTGACGACTTACATGTCATCATTTTCAATTGAAATGTGTTACTCTGATTCATATCAATATTATTGAGATTGCCCTTTGCACGGTCACTTCAATATGAGATATACGAGTAGATATGAAACTGCAAAACGTGAAATATGTAAATCCCAAGAGTTATATCGAAATTTCAACGACTAATGTAACTAAAGAGTTAGTAATTTAAAAATAATAGAAAATTGAAATAAAATAAGTACACTCAAAAGCAATTTTATCTATATACGCAACTATTTGCTTTCGATAACAATTATTTTCATAATCAATATTTTATAGAAAATATTTTTTATACGACAATTTAAAAAAAATAATCATAGCATTAAATCTAATAAAAAGTATTTGAATAAATAAATTCACCTACCGTAGTTTTCTATTATATTTCCGTAGTTTTTTATTCTATTCCTATTACTAAAATATAGTTTTCTTCACAGACTGTTTCATAGGAAACTTAATTTCTTTCATTCAAGCGAGAAAAGAAATACATATTTTTCCTTTCGCATGAAATTACTAAATCGGATCCACAATAAAATTCAACAAGTCTGCAATATGGAAAAGTACGTAAGTACTTAGGTGAATCTCGACGTCGGGATTTTTTGCTAAATAGTTCCTTTTTAAATGGATGCAAACAGAAGGCATTTAGAATTTTAAAAATATTCTTAAAGGAAAGCTATATTTACATCACTGAACAAAATTGTTAAAAAATCAAAATATGTACCAAAATTATCTTCAATAATTATAATAGGTATTGTGCAACACAACACAAGTCAGTTTGTACAGTAAAATTACATACAATAAAAAAAATGATTTGTATGTTTAGTCGTTCACAATGAGTTATTATAAAGTCTGTGTGCTAGAGAAATTTTTCCTATTCACGAAAAACCACGGGTCGAAATAAGACTGATCGACCGAATCACTGTAAACTAAACGCTTTTTTACATATACATTTAGTTGTAAAATCTTGAAAAACTGTGCAAAAGCGATTTTTCGACCAAAAACCGGAACCGATCGATTTCAGCGATAACACCACCTTTGCTTATTAAATAATAGCTTTAAGTATGTTATTTTGGTATATATTATATGTATTCAGTGTTAATATATTTTTATTATTTATCAGAAGCCACATTTACCCAAATTAATAAAAGTCTCTTTCTAGAGGAGATCAAATTGCAAATAGAAAAAGTTGAGCACACACCGCTCAACTTAAATCGAATCTGCCCCACTCACGCTTGACTTTTACGAAGTGTCAGTTCAACTTTATGTATTTTGTGAAGATACGATTTTTATCAGATAAATTACAAAAACCAAAGATATATAGCAGATATCTGGGCTTGTTGAACTATATATCAACGATATAAAAATGAAGGCAGACATTAGATTTATTTTTATTTATTTGAGGTCAACCAACAAAATATACACCAATACAAAACTATGATACATTCTCTGATGATACTTAGGCGCTATTTCAATTATAGGTCACCACCGCATGCATTGATGACGTGATAAATCTGCTAAGAAGGAAATAATCTGATCTGGGATTCCACGTGTTCAAAGTCGCGGGAAGGAGCTAGTAAGTATAGTATCATATTTTTAAGCATGGAATTATTTTATCAAGTTGTCTGCATAGACGTTACATAATGAATTGCCTAACCCACCCTAACATATTTGTAAGTAACCGAATCATCCTTATTTTTTGACAAATCATATTTTCTGGGAACTTATTATTTATTCCCGACTCGTCTTCAGAAATCCCGTAAATAATTTCATAGCTAAATATATTTACATTCTCGAATCGAGTCGTAAAATATCGTTCATAATTTTTTTATTGACAGAACACTGACTGACTAATAAGGTGAATGATGTTAGAAATAGACAAAACGTTTATTGTATTTATTTTATCGTTAACTAATGAACCAACTACAGTAATTCTTAAATTTGATATTTAAGCATTCACAATGCTATTTTTATATAATACCAAATAATGGCGCTGGCTTGCAGCGTAAGAGTTGATATACTAGAAGAAATTCAACGTTCCCACTAGTGACTCGGTAGCTCAGCGGTCAGAGCATTGGACCGGATATCCAAAGGTCGCGAGTTCGATTCCCGTCCGAGAACATGATCTGGTGCGAGTCGTATTTTTTCTAGTATATTATTTGGTATTATACAGTAATTCTCTTTTTCTAAGTATTGGAATTCTTTTATATTCCAACTCTGCGACACTTGTCGCCTATTAGGGGATAAATCGATTGTCTTATTGGCAATTCACGACTATACGAGGCGCTAGTTTCGTGGTCTTTTGTACTGATAATGCAACAAGTAAAATGCAATTTTATTCTATGTTCCTTAGAATCGATTTTTGGGCCATGTACTGCATCGCAGAATATTAATTAGGTAGAACTGTGCACGTCCATAAAGACATAGGAAACCTCTACCAGTGCTTATCGGCGCCGGTCCGCGCATGCAGGGAGCAGTCGGTACCGAATCTCCCTACTAAGCTTAGGGTCTTTATTAATTCACTGTTGCAGTCTTGACATTTATTTGACTTTATGTACGTACCTAATTCAAAGAATCTGAAACTCTGCCAAGAGTCCAAAGGAAGGTTTTTATATACTTCCATATTAATACGAGTATGGAATGTGATGTTAATGTCGTTGAGGAGCTCGATGGCCGTTGTTCCCGGCTGCATTTGCAGTCGTTAACACCCACCAATCCGTATTTGGCTGAATGAATTTGAATGAAATTTGTCACACCGATAGTTGATAGTCTGAATTAAAACATAGGAAACTTTTATTCCGTTCAAAGTTTCTCTAAGGATTTTTTAAGGAGAAATAAAGGAATGTCGACCATCAGCCATTTTTAATGTCTCTACTGCTGGAACCACAGGCCTTCCTTATGGTTGGATAAGGAGGATGGGCCATAACCCACCACGCGGGCCCAATGCGGATTGGTGGGTGCTAACGACTGCCAATGCAGCCGGGACCAACGGTTCAACGTGCCTTTCGAAGCACGAAGGAGCTCGAAATAATACATTTTGGTCACCCATCCCATGACCGTCCCTAGCGAAAGTTGCTTAACTTCCGCAATCGCTGGGCTAGGCGTTAAACAACTGCGCCACCAAGCTCCTCATTTATTGTTATTGAAAGTTGCAAAATAATACTAATTATTAAGTACAACGATACCCGATTCATGACTTCCCGTATATGACCAATGTTTTTAGATTAAAGTTGTAGTGGGACACTTACAACTTTTTGAATGCTACTCGTATTATGAAGTTAAAAGAAGCAATTTGAACTCTAAATCTGGATATTTGATCGTAACTTTAGCCATCGAAATACAAAACAGTATTTTTAAAATTCACTAAACATGTTTCTGGTTGTAAATATTAAAATAAAATAAGAAAGCTTCGTTATCATTGTTTACTTCTTTTAATGCCTGGGTCCTATTTAATAATCGTGACAATTTGTCACCTGTCATGACAATTTTATATCCATTGCATCAACCAATTTGAAAATAGAACGAACTACTCATAGGTAACGTGACAAATTGTCACGTAATTAAATAGGCCCCAGGAGTTGTTTAGTTAGAAATAAAACTTAAATCGTTTTTAATTATTTAAAACTGAGTAGAATATAAATGCTACTTGAAATAAATTATAATTTCATTTTCAGCTAACTGTAACTGTAATTTAATTTTCACTATTGGGTAATTAATTACCTAAATCCTCTTCTATTTTTACACGTCTCGAAATAGAAATAGGTAATAATTTTGTGTTTTGATAAATATTCCTTATTTTAACGTCAATGAAATCCATATCCGAGTTCCTCTAATATTAATTATATCGTCCTTAACTATTTTTATACGTCTCCAAATAAGACTCGAGTATTTTTGGATCGCGATAAGTATCCCTTTACGTCAGTAAGATCGATATCGTATTGACGTATGTTCGATAGTATCTTGGGGAACCCATTTACTTAAGTTTGCCACAAACCTTCAGATAATGTAACAAATGGACTGGTTTTTTTATGTTACCTAAAATGTCTCTTCTAAGCTAAGAATATTTTAACAATATATCAAAAAAATTAAGGGCCACCTTATGATTTTCCATATAAAAGAGCTAAGTTCTGAAAGATATTTTTCTGATAAATTCAATATTTTTATTTGATATTTGATATTGTTCGAAAGCTGTAAAGTCAACTTGCCGACTTTACTGTATTAATTTCTATTCACCGCGTGTCTGTTAAAATAAAAAGAAATTGGAGTTTCATAAAAAATACGTGAAATTTAACATCATCACACGGCGAATAGAAAAAATTATACAGTAATTTCGACTGTGAAGTCGGCAAGACTATTTACAGCTTTCGAACGATATCAAATTCAAATATGATCAAAATGAATTTTTAAATTTTGAGATTTTAGCATTCACAATGCTATTTTTTATAATACTAAATAATATAATAGAAAAAATACGACTCGCACCAGATCATGTTCTCGGACGGGAATCGAACCCACGACCTTTGGATATCCGGTCTAATGCTCTGACCGCTGAGCTACCGAGTCACTAGTGGGAACGTCGAATTTCTCCTAGTATATCAACTCTTACGCTGCAAGCCAGTACCATCTCACCATTGTACAAGGAATTACCTCGACATCAACTGAATACCTTTCCAGATATTTTTAAACAATTGATTAAGATGAGAAAGCTATATAATTTTTAAATTTTGAGATTTTAGCATTCACAATGCTATTTTACATAATACCAAATAATGAATTTAAAATGAATTTATCAGAAAAATATCTTTCAGACCTTAGCTCTTTTGTATGTTAAATCATATGGTGTTTCTTTTGAGCAGTATACATTATGTCACATGAGTTAATAATGAGAACCGTTGTATTGTAATTAACATTTTAGGGAGCTCTTCTGTTCAAATTCCTTCCAGAGGGGAAGTAAATTGCCAACTATAATATATAATAATTAATATTGTATTGTAGTCGCGTGGTGGGTTATGGTCCATCCTCCTTGTCCACCCGTAAGGAAGGCCTGTGCCCCAGCAGTGGGGACATTAAAAATGGCTGATGTTCAATTAACCACATGAAATAATTATAAATAACTTTAGGAATCCGTGACTTCCATTTCTATAAAGCTAAGGAATAATTGTTATAAAACCTGTGGTTTTTAACTATGTCGATACTTTCTTTATCGTTTGGGTGCTTATAAGTATTATAACGATAAACATTTTTTTTAATAATTGAGTTAAAAAAAGTATTAATAAACTCGTAAGCAGTCATTTTTTTGAATGGGTGTAGTTTATTTTAGATTTATTTATAGAACATTGTTAAAAAAGAATCTAGGGACGAAAAAAGGTCATTCCAAGTTCAGTTCAGTTTAGTTCCAACTCTTAATACTGATAATCTTAATACTGAATACTGTAGATCCACATTTACTACACAAATGATATTATGCAAATAAATAATCTCATTGGTTGTTTTACTCAGAAAATGTTATGTATATTTTTTAAATTGAGACCAACTAAATACGATTCGAAACTTAACTTAAAAACATATTAGACAAATAGCCTCTTAAATTAAAAATTGTAACTAAATTCCAGTTAACCGAAACATTCACTTACAGGATTTTATAACAAAACAGTTAGTTGGTAATGATTTTGGAAAATAATGTTGCATGCAAAATATTTAAAGAATATAGGTACAGTTCTTACAATAAAAAAACTTTTTTTTTTAAACGTTGAGTCCCAATGCTATTAATATCAATATCTTGGTGAAGGTGGACAACATCATTGTATAAATTTAACAAGGTATTCATAGGCGCATATCGCCTATATTTGTTTCTACTGAATTTAATATATTATAATATAATTGACTGATATTATAAGTACAATATTTATGAAAACTAAGCTTCAGGCTATAATATTGGATAAAGGAATCATAAAACTAATAATGAAACAGGAAATAATCTACGTATCATAAAATATGATAATTTTGTTCGATAACAATGTTATTTGATGCAAATAATCACTATGAAAACTATTATTGGTAAAGATAAACAACCTTTTTTTTATTAATCACTTTAACAATGACTGTTGTTAAAGTTAATACATTTTTTTGCGATAACTTTTATACCTACATTTGAAATCTATAATGCATGAAAAAATTTGAAGTGTCAAAATCAACGTCAAAACAATATTTATTGAAATAAACTTAATAATTGAGCGCTTTTGAATCGTCAATATCTTCCTTTCAGTTCAGACTTTCTTGTCGTTTGCTTCTTGTATTTTTGTACTTGAAATTGAGAGTATTATTATTAACTACTAAAATATTAAAGTGATAATTTTCTTTATGTAAAAAAGAAATTACCTTTTTCATAATAATTTATTAAATAAACATTTGATCTTTGATCCACTTCTGATCCTTTTTTATATCATAATTTTAAATACGCTTTACGGTAACGCCTTGCTTTATAATTATATATATTTTATACTATAAACACTTCACATTTCTCCATAAAACATCAAAAGTCCTAAAAATAAACCTATTCTTCATTCAAATATTATAAACATGCTCTGCATTATAATCCTTACATTTCTTTATCCAGCTCACCAACTTTAAAACTTTTGAGACAAAAAAATCCTTTAAAAAGTTTCCGTAACAGTAAAGTTTTGTTTTAAATTTAAAATCGTCAATTTTTTAATTGTGCTAAGAAAAAAAAACTTTCATTTGTTTCGAATTCTAAGTTTGAAATGTTTCGCACTTACCTGTATGATGTTAAAGACTCCTTCACACACAGGACATGCCACGAGTAGCGAGCGCGATTCACACTGTGTCGCTTGGCTCAACACTGCCCCTTATATAGAACCGCCCAAAAGGCGTTAGGCGGGCGGGGTACAACCTATCGTGCTTGTCTTTTTTTAATTACGTCCTACGTTTACTTAAAACCTCCTCTCTATTTAAATGAAACTCACTTTTAACGGATACGGACGCGTTTTCATAAAATTATTTTTTAATGTGTAGTTTGGTTTTCTATTTTGTTTTGAAATTAAACAAAAAATCATTAACACAAGAAACACATTTAATTTTACTTGATAACAATGTTATTTCATGTAAATAATCACTTTTTTTTTAAATATTTGACAACATCACATACATTGCTCCGATTCCAAAGTAAATAGCTAAAGCACTTGTGTTATGGAAATCGGAGACAACGGTGGTATCACAAACATCCAGACCTGAGCCAATATCGAAAAGTTCGTTTTCTAAATTGACCCAACCGGGGATCGAACCCGGCACCTCAGACATGGCGACACCTTGAAAACCGGTGTACAAAGCCACTCGGCCAAGGAGGTCTCCAAACAAACAAACAATTAAAATTTTAGATTTAATTTTAAATAAAAAACAAACTCAACATAGACAAACTACAATAGTATCCGTCAAAAGTTTAATATTTCTATAAATAGTGCGCGCAAAACCTCAGAATTGCATACCTCTTATTCTATTATAGTTTAGTCCAACTTCTTGTTTTTTAATAACGCGTTGGCGAAAAAAGTTTCAAAGGTTGGCGTTTCGCAATTGTTTTCGCTAACATACGTGACGTAATTTGGAATACTGTAAGCTATAAAGCTTTTTTAACACGTAAAAATTGCAACGGTGTTAAAAATACTTAAACAAACTTTTTTCTAATTGTTAAGTTTCTTTCAAATTTACTATTGATAATACAAAGGTTTGGGGTTTAAGCAATGTTATTATATACTACTCAAAGACAATAGAGGCCACTATATGGTTTTCCATACAAACGAACTAACTTATGAAAGTTTTTTTTTAATTCAAAATTAATATTAATTTGATTTTATTTGAATTTGATATTACTCGAAAGCTGTAATATTCCACTTGCAGATTTTACTGTCAAAACTGTATACCTATCTTCAATTCGCCGGAGTGTCAGTTAAAAAAAGAAATTGGAGTTACATACAAAAAATGCGAAATTTATCATTTTTAATTCGAACTGACACACGGCGAATCAAATTCAAATAAAATCAGATTGAATTTATCAGAAAAATACCTTTCAGAACTTAGCTCTTTTGTATGGAAAGTCATAATAATATGTTAGCCCCAATTTTCTTTTGAGCAGTGTATTTAAAAGTTTATAAATAGATACAATAGTCATCAAACAAATGTGAAAGTAATGTAATCTTCTTTTGATATTCCTTTTAAAGTTTTTATATACCCAAAAAAAATGTCACTTGCTTGTCGTCCACTGCTCTTGTATTCCATTAGAACTAAATTCATAGGTTTATTCTATTCTGATTAGAGTTTACTATCAGAGTCATCTGCGTGGACAATATTTTTCTCTATTTCTACATTTTCATTCTATTCTACTTGCGTTAATTTTAGTAGAATGGCCATTTGAGTAGGCCCTCGGATCAGATCTTGTTCTTGAAAATAAATATTACTAACTTAATTTAATAAAGAAGAAAGCCGATTTACGATTTTGCCTTAGTGTAAAAAAACAAGAATAATTTATAATAACTCCCACCATTATCTACCCTTAATTAAGCTAAGCTTGCACTAAATAACGGATATAAATAAGAAATTTAGAAGAACAGTCATAACCTGGTTACAAATTACGATCATAATACTTTTATTGTTTTTTTTTTTTCAATTTATACTTGCGGTACATCACACCGCATATTTCACGCGTGCTGTTTGCATACTAAGTTGCAGGCATTTTGCAAACATGCATGAATGCGCGGTGTATTCGCTAGACGTGTCATTAACATGACAATAGTCTTGATTTTTTAACAAATGCAAAAAATATTTTGTTTTCAATTCCGAATCCAGCCCACCGTTGTTACTTTTTATACTAAACTATTGCGACTACCAAAGTATTATGTACCTATTTCGAATATTTAAGTAGCTTATTGTTTATGTTGCCAATTTAACATTTGTGACATTAAGAGCGTCCTAAAAGTGGCCACTTTTCGCAAAAAAATCTCCATTAAACTAAACGACAGTCTAGAAAATATTGTTTATGCGATAAAAAGTACCACAAAGCTTCTTCGGAGTGCACTACAAAGAGGTAATTTACAATTTCGTCTTTATTTAAGCACTATGTTTTTTCCCTAATGGCGGCGCTAGTGTGCAGACTACGCGCTCTTAAGTAATTCATATTGTTAATACTATCTAACATATAAAAACTATAAATGATTCACTGACTGATTGATTGTTATTAAACGCGTGGAGCTCTAAGGCTGAAAGAAGAGACACCATTTTTGCAGGGCAGATACCTTTTATGGTGTAGATGAGAACTAAGAAAGGGGAAAAATCCCGTTATAAAGGTATTACAGGATGCTACAGGGTGTTTCAGTTTGTATATGAAGGTAGAGACACCTTTTTTGGAGGGCTGAGATACCTTTCATGGTGGGTTTTGGAAAATTCCTGTTATACACTTTCAAACTAAATGCACAACTATCTTAATCATGCGAACGAAGTCGCGAGCTAAAGAGAGTGATTAATAAAAACATTTTTAGATTAAGTAAATGAATCATTATTATTATAAACAGCTATAATGTAAATAGAATCTTGTTTTGACTTCCTGATTACGCTGTGGAAGCAATTATCACTCATGCATGAACAGTTTAATAAAAAAAACTGCTTATTTATCTTGAATAATAAAATTTACGAGGAGATTCCAAACAATATTTTCAAGCACCGTTTGCGAAAATATGGACAAGCTTTTGAATTCATTTCTTAGAAAGTGTTAAGGAATACATCTGGTGCTTTTGTCGGGAACCAAACTAACCCTCGTTACGTGTGTTATTGACACAGTTACACAAAGGTTAAGGTAGGTAGGACATGTCGAAATAGGAAATTAAATGGTTTGATAATCTCGCGTCTGAAGCACCCTGCTGATATACAACATGTTACAAAAATACCCCTAATGCCGAATATGGTATATAGGGACCATCAAACTGAACAAGTTTTACTATGGGACCAACTCAAATCGCGAAAAAAACATCAGCTGTTTTTGATATTTTCGATTTTAATTTTTGTATGAAACAGCAAAATATTTTTCGCGATTTCAAAGTTGGCCCCGCAGCAAAAGTTGTTCAGTTTGATGGTCCCTATCTACCATATTCGGCATTAGGGGTATTTTTGTAACACGTTGTATAGAAAAGAACTCTTTGAAGCATATAGGAAATACAGACATAGAACACATATAGCACTAAACGACGCAAATATGTTTTTTGTTTATGACACCCTCCGTGGTCGAGTGGTTTTGTACAACGGTTTTCTAGGTGTCGCCATCTCTGAGGTCCCGGGTTCGATCCCCGGTTGGGTCAATTTAGAAAACGCTCTATATTGGCTCAGGTGGGTGTTTGTGATACCACCGTTGTCTCTGATTTCTATAACACAAGTTCTTTAGCTACTTACTTTGGAATCGGAGTAATGTATGTGATGTTGTCAAATATTAAATATATATTCCTTAATTTGGAATTACAGACCTCTACGCGTCCCTGCCTTGATAGACAGACAGCCAGACAGACGGACAACGAAGTAATCTAATAAAGGTCGAATAATGAAGGTCAACGAACGGAACCCTAGTAGAGAAATAGCTTTTACATTTTGCTCCGTACTAAATTCGGTGCGCATTCGATGGAGTTCCCAACTAAGGGTACAGGATTTCGAATATAGATATACTCGAATCGAATCTGAAGTAAACGTTTATTTTTCTTGATGAAAAAAATCTTTATTACAGTAGGTAACACGCTTCTCTCATTTCCCAAACATTGTGTCACATTTGTATTCATTATTCTAGCGGCAGGTTGCGTTTAATATTAGGACCCATTTGTTACGAAGTGTGATTGCGTAATATAAAAATTACACGTAGTAGGGGAAACTGTGATAATTGGCGAATGGGGAAACAGGGAATTATTCAGCCAAGACTTTTGGACTGCGCTAGGCGAACGTGTATAGTCAGATTATTAAGATAAATAATATTAGAAAAAATACTAGAAAAAATCAACTCACCCGTAGCACCTTAGACGGGACTCGAACCCGCACCCTTTGGATTCCGGCCCAATGCACTGGCCAATTATGCTACCGAGTCGGTAGTGGGAGCGGCGAAATTCTAGTATTTTTTCTAATATTATTTATCTTAATACAAAAATAGCATTGTGAATGCGAAAAATCTAAAACTTAATAGTCAGATTATACTTATTTATCTTATTTGGTAAACAATCTTCACTCAACTCTTTAGAAATAATCATTTATAGAATTCTACAAAAGGTTTACAATAGATAACGAAAGAAATTGTTAATAATTAATAACAATTTGATAAAGTTGACCACCAGCCATTTTTAATGTCCCTACTGCTGGGGCACAGGCCTTCCTTATAAGGATAAGTAGGATGGGCCATGACCCACCACGCGGGCCCAAAGCGGATTGGTGGGTGTTAACGACTGCAAATACAGCCGGGACCAACGGCTTAGCGTGCCTTCCGAAGCACGGAAGAGCTTGAGATAATATAGTTTTTGGTGAGCCATCCCATGACCGACCCTTGCGAAAGTTGCTTTATCTCCGCAATCGATGGACCAGGCGCTATACAGTGGTATAGCTACTGGACCATCAATTCTTATTTTTAAATCGTTAATTAAAAATTAAAACGCCACTGAGCTCTTATTTTTAATTAACAATTCAAGTAACGTTAACGATTAAAGTATAAAAGACCTATGGCAAATACTGTTAAAAACTGTTTATTAAATAAGACAAGTAAGGATAAATAGAGTTATACGTACTTTTATCTATTCTGTGCTTATACCTAACCTAGTAAAAATTTACTGCAACTGTTTTATAATATTTTTTCGGCAGTGTGACTGCGTCATATGAAAATTACACGTAGTAGGCGAGGCTGTGACAATTATTCAGCCCAGACTTTTGGACTGCGCTAAGCGAACGTGCCAGGGGAAAAATTATGGCAAAGGTAAGCCGTTCTAAAAAAATGTTAAGATCTGCATAGTGGATCGGTGGGGTGGGATTTCTAAAAAGTAAGCCGATGGGAATCGGTTTGTATGGACCCTTCGCCACTGACCTAGTTAAATTATACTATAACCATAGAGATAAGACCATACCTCTGTCTGAAATAATAAATATGTTATAAATAAAAAGTCGACTTGATAACCTCCTCCTTTTTTTGAAGTCGGTTAAAAAGTATTTTGAATTATTGTTTCTTTTTTGGGGTTTTACAATTATTTTGGCGATTTTATCGGTATTTGACATGTGCTTAGGCGGAAACATTTTCAGGAGTTGGCAACCCTGATGCAAGGTAAAAATTGCATGCAACTTGCAAAGTAGAAACATAGACATGCATGCAGGCTGCTAATATTCAAGTAGTTTTTAACTTTACACGCAGTGTGACACTGCGTGCAATGCAAGGACTTGTTGCATTGGTGACGCGGTTTATGTTATGGAGGCAGGCACTTTTTTGGAAAGACGACATTATAAAAATTAAAGCAAATTATGATTTCATAACGAAATTTCAAAACAATCATCGTAACCTATTAGTCTGTCTTCACCGAGTCGCTTCAACTTTTAATTCATCTTTCAAGTCAAATGCATGCAATATTGCCTCCAAACTGTGCGCTTCCCCTTTCAACTTTCAATTCAACTTGCGTCAAACGCATGCAATATTAATTGCCTGCAAAACGTGCGCTATCACTTTCAACTTCCTGCCATACAAATTTGACGTTTTTTAAGCATGCCTTGAGGAAAAAAGAAAGCAAAAGTGCACGGTCAGCGTGCGCTATTTAATGCGTCAGATGAAAGTTATATAATACCTTATTATTATTATACAACATGTTACAAAAATACCCCTAATGCCGAATATGGTATATAGGGACCATCAAATTGAACAACTTTTACTATGGGACCAACTTTGAAATCACAAAAAAATTTCTGCTGTTTTATATAAAAATTAAAATCAAAAAATCAAAATGTATAAAACAGCTGATTTTTTTTTCGTGATTTCAGAGTTGGTCCCATAGTAAGAGTTGTTTAGTTTGATGGTCCCTATATACCATATTCGGCATTAGGGGTATTTTTGTAACATGTTGTATAATAATAATAAGGTATTATATAACTTTCATCTGACGCATTAAATAGCGCACGATGACCGTGCGCTTTTGCTTTCTTTTTTCCTCAAGGCATGCAGTAGCGCATGCCCTATCTTCTCAAAAATCGTCAAATTTGTATGGCAGGAAGTTGAAAGTGAAAGAAGTCCGTAGAAGCTTTGTGGTTCTTTTTATCGCTTAAAGTATATTTTCTAGCATTTCGTTTAGTTCATTGGATATTTATTGTTAAAAGTGGCCACTTATCGCAAAAAATCTCCATTAAACTAAACGACAGGATAGAAATTATTGCTTTTACAGAGTGCACTACAGAGGGATAATTCACAATTTCGTCTTTATTTAAGCACTATGATTTTTTTTCAATGGTGGCGCTAGTGTGCAGACTATGCAGCCTGAAGCCTGATTTGCAAAAGTCTTTATATGACCTATATCAAGTGGCTCAAGAATCTTCGCAACCATATTTCTCGGAAGCAAACGAGAAGCGAGTGACGTCATTTGTCACAGTATATAACCACAAAATAGGTTCTGTAAGCTTGAAAAGAGATAGCATCGGCCAACAGGAGCTTTTCATCGTGGGTGTACTGCCCACGCATTTACACTGCGACGTAGGGTATAGCCATAGAGAAAATGATAATCTGGGGATCAAGAGGCAAGATTGCTAATGTCAAATTGAAACTTAGAATCTCAAATATGATTCCAAAATGAAATTAATTACAGATAATTCATAAACTAATGGCACAATTTTAATTTTGCAAAGGATTTTATTCCATTGGGTCTTAAAAACAACAGCTCTAAAAAGCAAGAAATAATATTCAAATCTGCATAATTACTATTCAAGTACCTACGCATATCTGATATTAAAAAAACGTCTTTTGAAGTTGGAATAAAAAAAAAACAAATAAACAGACGAACATAGAACCTCCTCCTTTTTTTGAAGTCGGTTAAAAAGTAAATGACAATGTTACACTTGGGTACTGATTAGTACCAGGAAAAACCCCATTCATTCATTCATTTTCCACTGAATTCCATAAAAATGATTTACAAGCGGAACTCAAAAGACAATTAATCAATTAATAATCGTTGAAGCAATCCACTAAGACTGTTATTTTCTTGCTATTACGCCACATGGCACCCATTTTCCGTATCAAAGTGTTATTTTTTATGGATATTGCTTAGTTACCAGTTATAGTGATGATTAACAAACCGCAAAGCAGTTTAGAAAAGAACTTAGTCCAGTAATATAGAAATGAAACTGTTAGTACGATCAGCTTCAAAAAAGACTAAACTTTTTAGTACCATGTTACAACAAATATTGCGTTCATGTATTATAGTGGGAAGCGATATAGTTGGTGTGATAAGGTTCTAAAGTTGTCAACTACTTTTGAAGCTGACTTTTGTTATTCTACAATTTGCAAATATGATTGCGTATGGCTCGAATATACGCTGTAACATTTGACCTATTTTAAGTTCTTTATATACTTCAAAGTGGCGTCCTCAACTTAATTTAATTATTGCTCGCTAAGTACATAATGTATCGAAAATTTACATTACAGATTGAAGCTAAAGTTCTATAGTTTATTTACAAACAATAACCTCAATAAAATATAGTTCGTTGTAGTAGTAGTAGTGGGCAAAACAGCAAAAGTAGTCCGCGACTTCATCCGCGTGTATATTTCGATAATTTCTTTCTTAAAATTTGCTTTCGTCGTTTATAATTTTAAGCATTTGCTTACGTCATAATACCTATCTGAATTCTAAGTTTCAGCCTGATCCGTCCAGTGGTTTGAGCTGTGCGATGTTGAATAGTGAGTCCAAACTTCAAACATAAAGGTTACATTATTATCAACCCGCGGAAAAAAATGGGGTAACTTGATAAAGGTTATAATAGATTTAAAGAAAACAAAACGTAAGTTAATTTTATTTTTTTAATATTTATTCCACTTAAAATTGGGACGGGAATCAACCCTGATTTTTCCTGAGTGATAAAAAAATTTAATGAATGAATGAATAAAACTTTATTTGGTTACATACAAAGTTTACAAAAAGAAAACATTCACTTATAAAATAAATGCATTCTAAATTTCGAACCGTGTATTGCTTCAATTCAAGTACATTTATCAACTTTATGAAGTGTCAAGCTCTATATCTAATTTATTTATAGTTTCACATAAGCATATTGACATAAATATGCCGTGTTATCAAAGCTATCCCCAAATTAATATACGGTTATGAGCCTATGGCAATTTCATGCTGGCAGGGTGCCATATATATTCAGTCCGTGACAATATCCGCAAAATTAAAATGTATTATGATAATTTTTTACAACATGTTACTTCATTTTACTATAGTTCCTATGCCACTATAGGGTTAATAAATAAATACACGACAACTAATAACCATTTAGAAAAACTCAGATACTAAGGGGCTGACATGAGCCAACTAGCGCCGCCAGTCGATTTTATTTTATTTTTTTTAGTTCTAGTTTACACTATGTTAGGCATATCCAGCTAACGCACATACAATAATATGTAATAATTTAGTATATAAGATGTACAAATAAATAAACATAGTTCTTAGCTTCTTAGCGCTATAGCAACAATATGGCTGTTTTATGACCCAAACGTTTTTTATTGATAATCACTTGTAAAATTGAATCGCCACTTCATTGAAATTAGATGTGTGATTAGATTTTACTAGCGATTGTCGATAAAAAGCGCTAATTGATTAAAATTGCCTGCTAAGTTGCCTGCCAAGTCGCCCCGTGTAAATACTGCCTTAACGACATAAAGAAACTCTATGATAATATTTAGTGAGATTCTCATAACGAGAGTATTTAAGGCACCTAATTTCACTACTTACTAAATACACCGTTATCTACCTATTTTAAGTCAACAACATTATCATCAAATTCCAAGTAATAATTTTCCGTGAGCGACACAAAGCTCGGCTTATTTGGCAACCGGATGGGCCCGTAGCTTAACTACTTAGCTAATTTAATCATTCATCGAACCTGTAACTTAGTTTCAAAAATGAGCTTAAGTTTAAGTAGAGCTACCATACCTTTACTTAAATAATGTTAAGAGTTATTATCGTGTAATTATCAATTAAATTTTATTTTATACAAACTATAAAGTGAATAGATAGATGGTAATAACACAAAAAGTATATTATGGATCCAGTAGGGTATAGCAATCTTCCAAGTTTATAATTAAAACCTGAATTAAAACTTTAAAAAGTTAAAAATAAAGTTGATCTCTAGCTGGGTAGGCAATTGAACTCAAAGGCAACCTTCAGAACTTTTGTAATATTTAATCGGAAAATCCGTTATCACGTGTACTCGAGACAATGTGTTAAAAACCACATCAAAATCAGTCCATTCGTTTGGGAGATACGTTGTCTTAGACAGATACATACACACACACACGTCAAATTTATAACACCCCTCTTTTGCGTCGGGGCTTAAAAATATTCTAGTACATACAAAAAACCACAGATAGTAGAAAAAAAATCGCTGTTCTGTGCGGAAAACTGATCAGACTTAAGAAGGTTAATACAGGAAAACCTTGATTATTGTAGTTTCCATTTTATTTTCCTGTGCTTGTTTCGATTATATTATGAATTAGCGATCGCCCATGACTTCGTCCGCACGGACTATGCCATACGCATATAATAAACAAAGTCGAACTACGGACTTGAGATAGTATTCTGATTGTTCAAAAAACTCTGTAGTTAGTTTGCGCGCAAAATTTAACTACTGAGTGCGCGTCCTTCAATGAGCGCGCTTCAATATTCAGTTATCAATTTTTACTAACTTTTTTTTTGAGAAATGAAAATTCTCTAATTTTATTTGACTACTACACAGAAAACCCAAATCTGAACGCAGAAGTTACGTTTTCTGCCAAATTAAATAGTTCGGAGGATGTGGCGTATTGACAAAAGGATTTGTAATTCTCACATTAATGAAATGGATTGTAAAGAAAACCACACTTTCATCCTCTATTTCACACACTTCAATATCCGTTTTTGAGACTGAAGGTCTATGTCCTTTCCTATGGTCCAATCTATCTGACTAAAAATCAACAATATTGATTTAAGGAAATCAACAAACAGTCATACTTAAGTACTTTCACATTTGTCATATTTCGAACGAGTTAAAATGCAACATAATGATGCTGTTGCCGATACTGGCCTCTTTTTTAAAGGTATTTTATTTTATAATTCAAATGTATTTTGGTGTTTTGTTGTTTTTTCTCTCGCTTGTGTCAGTTACAGTCAGTTTGAAATAAAATATAGTTTTTTAAATTTAACCTCGATTTTATTTCCTAACAGATGCCAATAAATAATTTTCTGTTGTTTAATCACATAACATCAGAAAACCCCTTAAATAAGGAGCCTGATACCATAATAGTGTAATAATATCTTTGCCAATAGTGAGGTAACTCATTTGTCTCGATGATTAATGTAGACAATAATGACGATTACAGTATTCAGCAGTGAAAAGTTAAGAAAGTCTGTCAACACGGCCTAGTTACTCGAAGCAATCATTGTGCTATGCTATTACTTGGACTTAAATTGTGTGACGTCATAAAATTGTGTACAAAACATGTTTACGCGTGAAATCCCAGTTTGAGCATGTCAGGAACCGTCATTATGTCAGATTTGGCGGACCGGGCGGCGTAATAATGAGCTACCAGATGCGGCTGGGTGGGTAACACACACGGTGACGGAGGTCCGACAACCGGCCGTTGGAATCCTACTACCCGTCTCTGATTTACCAGGATATAAGCGAAAACAACCATCTTTAAAAATCCTAAGGATTTAAAAGAACTAAAGCGTACGTTTAGGTTCGCAATTTCTATGCCTAGTTAAAGCTTTGTCCATTTGATAGCGTATTATGCCGCCAAATTGAAAATGTTTGTTATACATTTGTCTGTCAGATTTTTAGAAAACAAACGGAGCCGGCGCAGTACCACTTCGTAGTGGGCACGAAGCGACCTGGGAGGCACCGAAGGTGTACGTCCGCCCCAGAAATGGGAGAGGGACCATAGGGACAAAGGAGAAAGATATCGAAAGATTTTTAGGGAGTCAAGAAAGTGCGCGCGGTGGAGGCTATTCCGCACGTATTTCCCGCTGCTTCGACCTGCATAACCTAGATGTTCGCTAGGTCATGGGTGGTTGGTGGGTTTGTCAGATTTTTAGAATGACTTTAATTATATTTGGTTAATATTTAAACTGTCTGATATCTGTTAACTGAGGATAGAAAAATCAGACCTAATATAATAAATGTGAAAATGCGAAAATTTTATGGTTTGGATGTTTTGATGTTTAGATTATTAAATTGAGATTTTTCGCGTTCACAATGCTATTTTTATATTAGAAAAAGTACTAGAAAAAGTCGACTCACCCGTAGCACCTCAGACCCAGGTCAGTGAATTGGGTCGGAATCCCAAGGGTGCTAGTTTGAGTCCCGTCTGAGGTGCTACAGGTGAGTTGATTTTTTTGTGTTTTTTCTAATATATTATTTATCTTGATGTTAAGATGTTTGGATGTTTATTACTCAATCACGCAAGAAACGGATTTGAATGTATCGCACAAAGATTTTGCGGTCTGAATTAAAATAGAATACTTTTTATCTTTGTCAAAGGTTATTGTTATTTTTTAAATGGCTGACTTAAACAAAAATTAGTAATATAGAAAAATTATAAAATAGATCAGAAGTAATTACAATTCATATAAACTTGAACATATTGTTTTAACCCTTACATATTTTTCGAATTGCCAAATTAAAATTTAATAATTAATACATTCCAGTTTTTTCGTTCTATGGTCATAGCAACTACTCAAATATAATTTTAATATCATTTAAAAAAATCTATTTGACAGGTCTATTTGCATGGGATGTTATCATTGTTCTTTGGTGCACTGTTACTAAGGCAGTTTTTTTTAATACAAATGAAAATGAAATGAATGTACATACATTCTGTGTTAACCGTTCTTCAAAGCCGTGTGTCCACGTAAGAGAAACAATAAACCAAGCGCTGCACTGTTGCACACTGCCCACAGACTTGCACCGACTGCAAAAACAGTAGTTTACCTCGAAAGTAATAATTCAGAAACTCTTGTGGTGCAGTGACGACCTGAGTGGTGCAATGGTCAACATGCCGGTCTATCACGCAAGAGGTCCCAGATTCGATTCCCGGCCGGGCAGAAATTGAAATGATGAATTTTAATTTCTGTGACGGGTCTGGGTGTTACTATGTATATAAGTATATATTTAAAAAGTATATAAGTAGTATATCAGTTGTTTAGCACCTATTTTACAAGCTTTGCTTAGTTTGGGGCTAGATGGCGCTGTGTGAAATTGTCCAAGCATTTATTATTATTATCTTTTAATAAGAACATTCTAGAATCCATTGTTTCCGAAGGCAATTTACGAAAGTCAAATATGACACTAAAGACGAAGTTTAGAGTAGAGTATCAGTGTATTACGCTATATCGCTCTTAAGAACATGTCAGCGTTGTGAACCAATGTCAGTAATAGTATTTATTCATACACCTTAATCTCACCTGATATTAAGTGATGATAAGGCCTCTGCTGTGCTTTTGTCAAATGTAAAAAATTACATCTCGAACCGACGAAGACAAACCTTTTGTTTAACTGTCAAAAATGACATTTCAGCGTATCGTAGACAATTTTTTTGTTGGGTTCGTCATGCTACGCCCACAGTAGGCAATTCAGATAAATAGATACTTACCTATAGATAAGGATGTAAATGTGTTTAAGTGGATTTCTAAAAGTTGAATAGAATATGTTATTTGATGTAAGCTGTAACTATAGACAATCACGACGTTTTAAAATGTCAATTTTATACACCTATTGTCACTTCTATTCTATTCGCATAATAGAAAAGCTGGTAGATACCAAGTAGGTAGAACCACTATTTGTGAACTATATAGGTACCTACCACATACTACTATACAACAAATACTAGTTTGTGGTAGCAACGTAGTGTTACTTTTTTAAATTATTCTACCAATGGAAAACTTCCTTTCGGAAAGGTCCAAGAGAACGCGAATAGAAAATAATTGGTTGGTGAAACAATCGTTTTATGTTCGGCCGACTTGTTAGTGAGACTTTTTTTTAAAAAAAAACTATGTTTTAATTTTTTTTGTTGTTGTTTTGCTAACCGTACGAGCTTATTGACGACTTCGAGTGGGAACGCAATACAAGATACATTTGTTTTGCGAACCGTACATGTTGCTTCAGTGTTTGCTTTTATTGCTTTGCTTTTTTATTAAAACTTTGCTACTTATAGTTTTAGCTTGGAAAAGAAATAATGCCAATTGTTATGAACTAAAAATAAAAGCCATTCACATATTGGTTTTCTAATATAAGTAGTTATTTGATTCTTTTTTAAGAATATCTTATATAGGGTGTTTGGTAATAGGATTATATTCTTACTAATATTATAAATGCGAAAGTCCGTTTGTTTGTTTGTTTGTTACGCCTTCACGTCTTAACTACTGAACCGATCATAATGAAATTTTGCATACACGTTGTCAGGGGTACAGAGAAGGACATAAGATTTTTTTCCTTTTTAAGATAAATTGCGTAATTTTTAAGTTTGATATTTTAGCATTCACAATGCTTTTTTTAAATAATACTAAATAATATACTAGAAAAAATACGACTTGCACCATATCGTGTTCTCGGATGGGAATCGAACCCAGGGCCTTTGGATATCCGGTCCATTACTCTGACCACTGAGCTACCGAGTCATAAGCTGCGTAGTTGTCGTCGTAGTTCTTGTTGATGCGGAGCGCTAGACCGATATTGTGTTTGACCTTGATTATCAAAAACTATAGTCTATTTGCGTATAGAGTTGTCACTTTGCATTTGTCCATACAAATATAAAAACAAAATTTCTCAGCCATGTGGTGATTTACAGTGTTTGTGATAATTTTCCGGGTTGTTTCTTCCATAATCGAATTTATAACCCTATTACCAAACACCCTGTATACAAGGTGTTACAAAAATACCCCTAATGCCGAATATAGTATATAGGGACCATCAAACTGAACAACTTTTAGTATGGGACCAACTCTGAAATCGCAAAAAAAAATCAGCTGTTTCATACATTTTGATATTTTCGATTTTAATTTTTGTATGAAACAGCTGATTTTTTTTTCGCAATTTCAGAGTTGGTCCCATAGTAAAAGTTGTTCAGTTTGATGGTCCCTATATACCATATTCGGCATTAGGGGTATTTTTGTAACACCTTGTATATCTAATCTTATACGCGTATACATATATGATAATACAAATATCTTTATTGTCTCATGAGTTTTACATGGTGGTAATCATATAGTTTTAATAAGAAAGTATTATCATGACCCCGTTAGGGCACTACAATTTTTACAATTAAATTAAGTATGTACCTAATATTTTATATTAGTTATAACATAATATTTTATGTTATAATTAAATAATTAATTAAAAAATGAGCTATTTCAGTCTTAAACGAAACTTTTCATCATGTTATGGCTCTTGTAAAAACGCCAATGCCGCGTTCCACATGAGTCGTCTCAACGCTGTGTTGGGTCGTCGTAGTAGAATGTCCCTACGCAACAAGCGAACGCTCTATAAAGTTTGCGTGCGACCGGTGTTGAGATACGCGTCCCCGGTATTCGCTCACGCTTCTCCCTCTGTCCTATACAAATTGCAAGTAGTGCACAATCTTTTCTGCCGCAGAGCGGTTGACGCCCCATACTACGTCCGCAATGCAGACTTGCATATGAACCTCGAACTTCTGACACTCCAACAATTCCTCCTGAAGATCTCTGAACGATTCTTTGAGTGAGAATCACTCCAATCCTTTAATTAGAAGCGCGGCGAGGTATCACTCCCCCGCTTCCTCCTCCAACCGAATATCCCGCAGAACTAAATCCATCCTATCGGATCCCCCAACCAACTCTCGGCTGACCTGCCCTTCTATTGTCTAATTTCAAAATCTATCGCAATCGCTTTCAAGATGTAACACATTGATACTTCTTTTTGGCATAAATAAAAACTTACCAAAGAAATGCAGCAATGTGTCACATCCATCTGTCAAATGAAAGCGATTGCGATAGATTTTGGAATTAGACAATTAGCCCCCTGGACCGCCTATTGGAGACCCAGAAGTCTGCAAACGGCCCCTCAGGACACACCCGACGCTTCAGATCACCCCCAACTCTCTCCGGCTGGCCTCCCTTCTGGTAGTCAGTCGATTTAGTTGTCAAAACGGCCGGTGACCCCCTGGTTGTCGGTCTTCCTCTAAGCGTATGCTCGCCTAGGTGAGTGACGCTCGCGCCGCCCTCCCTTCAGGGGGTGGTTGCTTTCGATGAAGGGTTCGAGGCTTGTCTGTTGAGTCGAAACAAAACTAAAAGAGGTTTAAGTCGGTACGAGTCTGACATAACCATCATAACCGGCTATGTGGTATCCAATAAGGATTTCCGCCTCCTTCCCTACGCGCCCTGGAAGGTGCTTCGAACCCCTCATCAAAGTTGTGGTAATCACAGAAAGACCACAAGGTGAAATTCGCATCGTGGTCAGCATACCAAAAGTTTCCCGGGTTCCATCCCCGGCTGGGACTAACTTTTAGAAGAATAACCTTTCCAAATTGTCTCAGGTCTGGATGTTTGTGGTATCGAAGTTGTTTCTGATTTCCATAACACAAGTGATTATACTCTTACTTGAAATCAGAGTTATCAAAAGTGTGCAATTTATTTATTTTTAACTTCATTCTTAAACCAATAATGCTCCGAAGCGGAACGAACGTCATCCGATGATCGTGATTATCGTAGTAGGCCCTCTGAAACTTTTATTTTATGTCCGCCTCATAACAAAAAGGTAACTTTATCAGAAGTAAACAGATAAAGTTAACCCTATGTAATCGCATTAGGATATCCGGGAACTTTTAGATAACTACTATCCATTTATTTTAGTCAAAGTTGAGGCAATAGTGCGGTAGGAAATTGGAGTGGCGATTTTTCTTATACATCGGCATATATTATGTTGTTAATTTTTGTACAGCTACTTAAATGGTATCTTTTTTATTTCACTTCTTGGATTTCCGAGCGCACTGTTAATTGAAACAAAACACTTTTTACCTAAACAGGATTTTAATAAGTAGAGTAAAATTCCAGCAACCTTAGGCCGTAAGTACTTTGGCTACCGAGTCACTAGTGGGAACGTCGAATTTCTTCTAGTATATCAACTCTTACGCTGCAAACCAGCGCCATCTCACCAATGTACAAGGAATTACCTCGACATTCAACTGAATACCTTTGCAGATTTTTTTTTGTAGTATATTATTTAGTATTATATAAAATAGCATTGTGAATGCTAAAATCTCAAATTTAAATATTAAGAACATAATGTTGGCATCGAGTGATTCAAGCTACCATTATTTGTCTTCCACAATTTGATGAAATTCACCGAACTCATGTTTTAGGGTTTTGCTATACTGAGATCACAGATATCAGTCAATTAAAATTATTAACCAAATAAAATGAAAGAAATTCATAAAAATTTGACAGACATAATATGTCTGTCAAATGTGACAAATATTTTCAATTTGGCAGTATGATACGTTATCAAACGAATTTTATCTGGGCATTGAAAAATCAGCCCTTAAACCAAAGTATGTAGTTAATAACTGAAGCCTGTGTTAGTTAATTTGTTTATCGGGCGATTAAACATAAACGGACTGAAATAACGCTGTTTTGAACTGCGGTAGTCAATTAAAATTAATAATTCAAAACGTGGGTGTAATTAAGCGTTTTGAGTTTAAGGTGATCGCCCATTAGGACGGACTGCGACAAAAAATGATTAACTGATTTATTTGAAGATAAAAGTCAAATTGCAGTTTAATTTCTTAATTCCCATGCTTTTGTTTTTAAGAATCTACAGATTGAAAGTAAAGAGTGATTTAGCAGCCATAACCATTTTTAATGTCCCCACTGCTGGGGCACAGGACTTCCTTATGGGTGGATTAGGAGAATGGGCCATGACCCACCACGCGGGCCCCATGCAGATTGGTGGATGCTAATGACTGCAAATGCAGCCGGGACCAGCGGCCTTCTGAAGCACGGGGGAGCTCGAGATAATAAAGTTTTGGTCTCCCATCCCATGACCGATCCTTGAGAAAGTTGCTTAACATCCGCAATCGATGGGCCAGGCGTTAAACCACTGTGCCAACGAGCTTCTCATCCTTAAAGAAAAGAGTAAGCACTAAATATAAAAAATTCTATACCCTTACAAGGTCATGTTTTTGAGTTTTCTTTTGTATGTATATTATGTAATACCAACAAGTTGCATTAAAAGTTGTCTTTCATTTCCTTTAAGATCGGTGTACCTAATGCGTAGACGGACTAAGTCGCGTTTTGCCTAAATGTCATATTTACTATTTTTACGCCTAGGACGGTGTTAGTCTATTTAGTAGATTGCCTAAATATTCAAAATTCAAAACTCGTTTATTCAGTCTAGGCTGTTACAAGCACTTGTGAATGTCAAAGAAGCTACGCCATCGGTTCGCAAACCCTAAGCGGGAGACCTTGTAACGAGAAGCAGGGCCGGATTTAGAGGTGTGGAGGCCCCGGGACAACAAGGGAGTGGATACCCCTAATTATTTTTCAAATAGGTTATACAAGGTGTTACAAAAATACCCCTAATGCTGAATATGGTATATAGAGACCATCAAACTGAACAACTTTTACTATGGGGCCAACTCTGATATCGCGAAAAAAAAATCAGCTGTTTCATACATTTTGATATTTTCGATTTAAATTTTTGTATGAAACAGCTGATTTTTTTTCGCGATTTCAGAGTTGGTCTCATAGTAAAAGTTGATCAGTTTGATGGTCCCTATATACCATATTCGGCATTAGGGGTATTTGTACCTTCTAGAATATTTTTCCTACAAAGTGTTTCAATCATTTATTTATTTAGTCGTATGGCACAAAATAAATGACACACACCGCTAGTAATAAATAATATTAAAATCAAAATTACTAGGTATGTTTTCAAATCGTAATATTAGGTAGGTACTCTTTCGTTGTGTATATAAGATTCTTTTTTTAATATCAATTTATGTGGAGGCCACTCTCTTGTGGAGGCCCCGGGCGGTTGCCCCGGTTGCCCTCCCTTAAATCCGGCCCTGACGAGAAGAACCGGCAGAAACTCGTCAAGAGCTGCTTTATTCTCCCTGTATATTTCATACAGAGTCGTCGAAATTTTAAAAATGAGGTCAGTATTTAAAGTGACGTCATTTTCCATTACAATTTCGTCAGCCTAAGTCGCGTTTTGCCTAAATGTCATCTTTGAAAGGATCTCCAACATGCAAGGGCGTTAAGGGATTAAGAGTAGTCCTAGTAACAATTTACAGACATAAGTGTTCTGCTTCTGGCTATTTAGCAAATATCGTTTATCAATTTTTAGTGTAAATAATTAATCACAGAAATGGTAAATTTTTCAACGTTACATTTACACCCTACCTACATCCTTACTAATATTATGGATGCGAAAGTCCGTTTGTTTGTCACGCCATCACGTCTTAACTACTGAACCGATCATCATGAAATTTGCATACACGTTGTCAGGGGTACAGAGAAGGACATAGGGTACCTTTCATCCTTAAAAAATAATTGTTCCCGAGGAATAGCAAAAAAAAATTCCACGCAGATGAAGTCGCGGGCGGTCTTTAAG
Source organism: Catoptria pinella (assembly GCA_963556745.1). Taxonomy (NCBI): domain Eukaryota; kingdom Metazoa; phylum Arthropoda; class Insecta; order Lepidoptera; family Crambidae; genus Catoptria; species Catoptria pinella. The sequence goes on along the minus strand of OY750777.1, from coordinate 10,787,458 downwards.
TATTTAGCGATCGCAAGTCGCAGTGTGTGTATCGCACCCTTTATCGAACATTCCACAAGTGGTCTGGAAGAATCTATAATAGCTTATGTAAGAGGTTCTTAAGACTTCGCCTGTAATTTAAAGATAGTGATTAATGGATTTCAATTTTCGATTTATGTCTAAGACAATGGTAAATGTGAATTATATTTGTATAATTAAAATTAATTTTATTGTGGCATTTCTCGATAGAGTTTAAGCAATACATATATGTTGGTACTTTATGTTTTTTTTATATATTTTACGACTCTTGACGACGACACGACTGAAAACCTACTGTGCTGAGCCCTCTAAAATAATAATTTATGAATACACACACACACACACACACACACACACACACACACACACACACACACACACACACACACACACGCACACACACACACACACTTATTGACTCACATATCTCCGTGCTCGAGTGGCTTTATACACCGGTTTTCAAGGTGTCGCCATCTCTGAGGTCCCGGGTTCAATCCCCGGTTGGGTCAATTTAGAAAACGAACTTTTTTATATTGGCTCAGGTCTGGGTGTTGAAATCTAAACAAACACTTTATTGTTATTTATGTAACAGAAACAGAAAAAAGTTATGAATGAGACACATCTCCAATAATGATTTCTGACAACAGATATTTTAATTTACACTACAATAGTATGACTATACAATTTCATGCATAATGAGTCAACATATATTTATGTTTATTATACTTATTAATTTAGGCACATTATTAGTTCATATTTTAATAAAGCTATAGACTTATAGACATAAGACCGGGAATCGACTGTTATGCAAATTATAACGCAGTTTAAGTAAATCTTATTTTATTCTCATGACCCCTGAGACCTAATTTTCACACACAATAGAAAAAAGTTCACATTCGAAAAAAGATCGAAAATCAATTTTTTTTCGAAGATTTCGATTTGTGAATTCTCAGAATTTCAAACTCAAAAAAGTTCGATCTAACATCACTCGAACGCATCATTCTAACTTTTCAATAGAATGAGAATTTTCGTATACAAATTAACATACTGAAAAAAATCTACTGTCGTGTCCCTGCTTCAAATAAGTGTCCCATTTAAAACTTGCAGACGAAACAAAATCGAATTAATATTTTAAAAAAATCAACAAGATTGTGCAACTTGACAACTACTCGCTCCGCTTTGCAACCGCCGCGTGCAAAATCAATTTTCAAACTGTCACAAAGGACAAGTTCAGAATAGTTGCATTAATTTGCTCGTTGAGAACAAAACTCAACATTGTCACAACTCGAGATTAAATGGATCGTTATGTTGAAAACAATCGTGCTGAGTTATGCACGGAAAATATTTTAATCAGAACAAAAATTTCACACTTATTTTTGGTAATTTTTTTCCTCCTAGGTAATTGAATAATACAATAATGTTAGCAATGGTTCATAGTTACATTCAATTTTATAACTTTGAACATTTGCTATGGATATTGCCATCCGTCCGGGTTTTCCCGGATTTTTAGGGCGTCCGGGGAGCGTCGGGGCGGGGTTCTTAAATATTATTGGTGTTAGAGGTAAGGGTGCCAGGTTTTTTATTTTTTTGGAAAAAAATATCAAGTGCTTCCGGGTAAAATTATTATTTCACTCAAATGTCCGGGATTTTTTAAATTTTTGTCCGGGTTCCATAATTTAGGTGATGGCAGGCCACAACAGGCACTTTTCGCATCGAAGATTAGCGTTTTTGCGATTTTATCGGGTTGTTCCGTCTATTCCTGCCATTAGGATATAGGCACAAAATACATAATAAATAATACTAAAGTATAGGTGATGTTTTTTCTCATTATTCTTAATAGTAGGAATTATGTGTACCTAATCCAAGTATCTGTTACCGAATTTCTGTTTTTAAGGCCTGAATCGCAATTAATATTTCGCCTCTAGTTCGTAGCAGTCTGTTTTCCAATGTACGAATATTTCTTTCACAATCGGAAATGACAAACAATTAAAATAATTAAACTTACTTAATAAGCAAGGCCGACTCTCACAAGGCACGTGCTTATCAATCGATTACTATTGATTTAATAGCTTAATATTGATTTTAAATTACAGTCTATTCATTTTAATTTAAAATTAATTGCAAATAATATAATCTGCTAGGATTATATTGAAACAGACGATTCCTATGACCTTTACAACTAAAGCTCAAATGAAATGACGGCATTTCAACACGTGTTACTCCTGAAAAGAGATTTGTTTATTATAATACACAATGTGTTTACCTCATAAAAGATTTCATTTCAAAGAAATACTTAAAGTTTTGCCAGAAAGCGGAGCGTTATTGTATGAAAATTAACGCTAAGTAACTTTTTATAGAAAAACTTATTGTAAGCCGAATGGCCAGAAATAGAATGAATCGAGTCTTGGTACAGTTTCTATACGATTTCTATCGGTTTCTTAGCAAGGGGGTCCGTGCTTATTGATCATCAGCCATTTTTTATGTGCCTTCCTTATGGGTGGATAAGTAGGATGGGCCATATCCCACCACGCGGGCCCAATGCGGATTGGTGGGTGCTAACGACTGCAAATGCTGCCGGGACCAACGGCTTAACGTGTCTTCCGAATCACGAAGGAGTTCGAGATAATTAACTTTTGGAGAATACTCAGCGGGTGTTATTCTAATATGATAAAAAAAATGTTAATGAGTACGCGTGATTTAACTTACTGTCTAACCCCAGTATTCCGAGGTACTTTTTCAGAGGGGTCCACACTATCTGGTTTAAAGTTAATTTTATTACTTTAAACCAGGTAATGTGGACCTTTAAACCAAAAAAAAGTTTATCGTAGATAAACCTACGATAAACTTTTTTTTATTGGGATAACGACTGCATTCACTGCCGGATATTAGGATAATAAGTATAACGAAAATGAAAACTTTTTAGTTTTGGTATTAATTAACGTTTAAAATTAGCGCGATTGGGTCCCACCCAGCCTGCCAATTTTGTAACCAAACTTGCATCTCACTTCGAACCTCACTTCACTTTGCGTGAATTTGTTAATAGAAATTAGCTGAATATAAGCTACTTTACCGATTGCAAAAGAATTTAGGTTGTGATTAAAAACAGCCATCTATATGTGTGTACGTATCTATAATAAAATACCAAATAAAAAAAAATTGACACTAAATGTATTTAAATTTAAATGCGTGGCTTAATCAACATAATTTTTATGACATAAAACAATTATTAGAATTTAATAATTGACACCCAGTTGTGATATAAACTTGTTTTAATTTGCATGCTTCTTTAATATATATTATTTTACTAAGGACAAAGCATGTGCAAATAAAGAATTATAATTATGATTATCAGTTTCCCTTTTATGATTTAAAATTTCCCCACAGTGAAGTGAGATTCGAAGTAAGCTTCGAGTTTAGTTACAGAATCGACAGACAGGTCTCCAAACTGTCCGCAATATTAGTATCCTTTATTATTTTACTTGTAACTTATACTATCACTGTGGACATTAGCATAGAAGTTTCTAAAAGAAAACCCGGATAGAAATGCCAACAAAAATGCTTTAATTACTACACCTTCACTTCATCATTGCCGCTACCTCCCGGCCCGCTTCGTCATACCGCACCCCCTGCGTCACCTTTCTAGTACGGCTAGCAACGCAAAGATTAATTTTTGTTTCTGTTGATTTAATCATTACGTTCGTTATTTGTGTTGTTATAATGATTAAAAGAGTAAAGTTCCTACATAATCGCGAACCTAACGTTTGTTATATAAATTAATAACACTTTTTGAACAAGTAAAAAAATTAAAAACTGTTGAAAAACATGAGTACTTTTCTGTCTACAGTACCCTTAGCTGTGACGTAAAAACGGTCGTCGACGGCAATCACGAAGTGAACGCGTAGTAGTAAAAAAAATGTTTCTTTTAAATCCACAGATTAGACAAACAGATCGTCAAATAGAATGCGCATTAATCTTTGTCATCTTTCAGAATAGAAAAATTTTGCAAACAAAAAGTTTAAAACAAATTCATTTGTTTGGTGATTTATCTCTAAGCTGACGGGTACTTAGAAAAAGGGAGGAGAGAAGGTTGTCAAGTTTAGCGAATCCTATCATATAGGTTTGAAATTTTAAAGTGAATTTAAGTACACACGACGGCACATAGACTATACATGTTGACCTTAGCCCTACGTAAGCTGTTTTCGCAGTTCAACTGTTCATCTTGACGCATGACGTTCTGGGGCTAACACATCAAACTTCGGAAAGTCTGCCGGGCTTCAAATTAAAACAGATAAATCGAGCCCCAGTTGGCCCAAAATGGCGAACCCTAATTCATGATGTCACACGAACATCGATATCTTCTAAATAACTTCGGCGAATAGTACCAAATAATATACTAGAAAAAATACGACTCGCACCAGATCATGTTCTCGGACGGGAATCGAACCCGCGACCTTTGGATATCCGGTCCAATGCTGAGCTACCGAGTACAATACGAAACTCCTTACTTCGATTTATCTGTTTTAAGTTGAAGCTCGCAGACCCGCTGAAGTTCGAAAAGTTAGCCGGTAGGGCCCCTGTCGTATGTATAAGTTGTGATAATTTGTGCTTTAAAAGTTTCGTTTTGTTGCCTTGTAATAATACATTTATTTCCATTACGTAGCCGTCTTTTAATTAACCAGCATACAGTCCATCATTCACAAAGGATTTGAACTTTGTATAAAAATCTGTCATTTTTGAAGTCATAATCATGAATGATATTAGAAGTAGGAGACGTCAGTAATGTATTAAGATTGGGAACGGAAACGGAAACGAGATCGGGTCCGAGACTTTGTATAGGATATGGGATAAGTACATAATTATATCTCTGAAATTAAAACAGAATATTTTTAACCCTGGTTAAAGGTTCCGTAGGAATTTTCTCGAAAGTCCACAGGGACGAAGTCACGTGCGAAAGCTAGTATAAAAGATTTTTAGTACGTTTGAGATAAGTAACAATGTGTAAATAAAAGCTGTGAAGTACTTCGATAAGGACGACATCGTAATTCGATGCTCGACTGAACTATGAGTATTCCTCAAATATCTCCTTAGAGAAGACATCAAAAAACACTTTCACTTCTTTCTCTGTAAGTACTGAGTTTATTGGTTAATATACATATTTAGGTCTCTTCGTATGATGTCAACCAACACATGTGATGAAAAACTTTTCTTGGGTACTATTTTTATCTAGATTTTAATACAATAAAATCAACATGTTGTGTACATACATACAAATAAATTGTTGCGCGAAGTTCAGATATTAATCAAAAATTTAAAGTGTCGATCAAATTTTTTGGTGTTTTTTTACATTTCCTCCGAGTTTTCAAGGTCGCAAAATGTATAATTACCAATCTCTGAGGTCCCGGGTTCGATCCCAGGTTGGGTCAATTTAGAAAAACTAACTTTTCTATATTGGCTCAGGTCTGGGTGTTTGTGATACCACCGTTGTCTCTGATTTCCATAACACAAGTGCTTTAGCTACTTACTTTGGAATCGGAGAAATGTATGTGATGTTGTCAAATATTTATTTATTTATTTAAAAAAAAAATAAAAAATCCTCAATACTACCTGACCAACGCACGAGAAATCAATTCTCTTTGAGTTATTTCCAGACATAAAATGACCTGCCCTGCGATTCTGTAAAATCAGACGACAACTCGCAACTCCCTTCGCAATTCACTCTCACTTCGCATCTCACCTCGCTTGACCTTGACCTTGACTTGCGTTGTACCTAGTGACAACCACACTCAACAAAATGTTAGTCGAGTTTTATCGATTCCAGTTTAGCTAATATGTGAGTTTTAAATTAAAATTTCTTATTTTAAGGAATTTGATGCAGCAAAAATAAAAAAAATAAAAAACTCTTAATTCGTGCCATGAATATAATCCCTATGCCTTAAACTGTATGTCCACGGCGTCCGTCTCCTCGGAGAGAAAAAACCGGACCGAATAGCGGCCTATATATTATATTTGTATGAACTTTTGTCAACTCGACATCCGGCGTCCGAAATCCGTCATCCGTTCTTTTGACGGGCTCCGAAGATTTTGCTTGATCGGATGAACCGCTAAACCGGAGCCTCGATTCGAAGTACCCCATTAGAATATAAAAACATATGGACTTGTCCACGGCGCAGCCACCCGACGTCCGTCTTCGTCAACCGTCATCTTTTGCGACTTGCCGAACTTGCTTATTGCGACAAGCACTTGCGCTGCGACTTTATTTTGTTCACACAATAAAGTTTTTAGGGCAAGTTAATATTAGGGGTTAAAGTATGAAATTGCCGTTTTGTATGGAGAATTTTAAAGAATTTGAATTTTCCATACTAACATTTTTTTAATTTATTTAACAACCATGAACGCTAACGTTTTAAAACATTTTGCACTAATGTTTACACACTAATATAACGTATGCCACTTAGGTTATGCGAAAAAAATAAGTATCGGCTAAGTCACAACGAAATAAAAGGTCATTTCTGCTAACCAAAAAGGAGTTACTAATAAAAACAAATGTTAAAAAAATATCTTCACGTTTTTAAATTTGAGATTTTAGTATTCACAATGCTATTTTTATATAATACCAAATAATAAACTAGAAAAAATACGACTCGCACCTGATCATGTTCTCGGACGGGAATCGAACCTGCGACCTTTGGATATCCGGTCCAATGCTCTGACCGCTGCGCTACTGAGTCACTAGTGGGAATGTCGAATTTCTCCTAGTATATCAACTCTTACGCTGCAAGCCAGCGCCATCTCACCAATTACAAGGAATTACCTCGACATCAACTGAATACCTTTCCAGATATTTTTAAACAATTGATTAAGATAAGAAAGCTACATCATTTTTAAATTTGAGATTTTAGCATTTACAATGCTCCCGTCCCGTTCGATTTCCGTCCGAGAACATAATCTGGTGCGAGTCGTATTTTTTCTAGTTTATTATTTGGTATTATATATCTTCACGTTGTTGTAATTTATCGTATAGTGTATTAAATGCCCCATCGAGGTATCTCTCTTGCAGGAGAGGGTGAAACCCAAAACTTTTTTGTCTTCTGCGTCTTTGTACGTATATTGCAAGAAGTTGTCGGCATTCTAACGTAAAAAAAGGCACGTGCACATGACATCTCAGTTGCACCGCAGAGTGATATGTGGTTCGGGATTGGATCGGATCCGGACGCAATGGACAAACGTGATCCGTCTCCGTCATCCGTCTCCGTCGAAACGCCCGGATCCGTCATCCAAGAAAAAACCGGACCGTGGACAGACCTATAATATTTTGTTAAGAATCCTGCTTTGTATAGTTACCTATATTAAGGCCCACTTGCAGTAACATTTACTAAATCTCGACTTTGTTAAACTTAGATGTAGCCCTTATGAAACTGTGAAAATTTTAAATATCGATTTAAAAATTTTACATATTCGTATGAGTAAAGTCTAGGTTTAACAAAATCGAGATTTAGTAAATGTTGCTGCAAATCGACCTAAGTACTCTTTTTGTATATATTGCTCATTGAATATAATGTCAATGTCTTGTTTGTCAATATTCTTCCTTGCGTTTTTTAATACAGTTTTTACAGTTTAATTTTATTATTTTCTTTCCCAAGATCCTATAATATCAAAAAGTATGTACTTTAATATGGTAGCAGAGCGTTAAGTTACCGGAAATAAAATTCAGATAGAATTTACGTCGAGAGTTGATGGAAAAGTCTATCGTTGAATCAGCAACAATCCAAGTGGGAGACACGAGAGCTTCATGAGGCGAACTTATTACTACGAATTTGTCACAAGACAACTGTGAGAAAGTTTTGCGATATTCTACAGCGAGGGAAGTATGGCTAGAACTACACCGCCTGTATGATGGCTTGCAAAAGAGTAAAGCCTGTGCATGAAGTTCTTCAGCTACACAGTGCAATCCAGTGGTGAAGTGTCACTACATATTAGCAAATTGAAGAACATCTGGTCTGAACTTACCAGGGAACTCCAGAAGGAACACCTGAAGGAAGAGCTACCAGAACTACTCGAAGACGGCTGAACCGATTGAAAGGATCAACTGTCGTTTAAATATTAATAAAATATATTTATATCATCGCTTACATTTTTATTACATATACATATGCCTAGCCCCAAAAATGTTAAAAATAAATAAAGCTTTTTAAATTTTGAGATTTTAGCATTCACAATGCTATTTTTATAAAATACCAAATCATATACTAGAAAAGAGTGGCTCGGTAGCTCAGCGGTCAGAGCATTGGACCGGATATCCAAAGGTCGCGGGTTCGATTCCCGTCCGAGAACATGATCTGGTGCAAGTCTTATTTTTTCTAGTATATTATTTGGTATTAAATAAATAAAGCTTTAAAAAAAATAAGCTGTTTTTATAGCAGTTTTTTTAGGTTTTCTGTTAGCACATCATGTTAAAAATGTATAAATCTACTGAATCTACTACCATTTCACAAATTGGAAGGCCTATCCAAGAATGAAATGACGAAAGAAAACTTGTAAAGGGTTTTTGACCACCGATAAATTAAATATGACGTGAACGCCATAGGCTATTTACTATATTTCGTCTACGTTATTGCCCTAGAGCTAAATCGGCGTAAGATGGCAAATCCCTAGTTTGCCTCCTTTGAACTTCAGCAATTGTTTGTAGCTCTTCTAGTCTCTCTTCTTCTGAAATTGTGAAAGCCGGTATTTCTGCGCGATTGCACATGTTGTGCAAAACACAGCATGCAATAACTATTTTTGCAACTATGTCTGGATGATAATTGAGCATTCTGTGTACTAACAAGCACCTAAATCCCTCTATTCCCAGGAGTCTTACAAACCAGTATAATAAGTTTTACCTAACAATATAAAAATTTTTTTTTATCAAATTTTATACAATAACATGTAAAAAAAAAATTGACATTAAAATAAAAATGTTTTCTGAAATAACATCCTTGTTATCCAGGTGGTGGTGGTGGAAGGCTTGTGGCTCATGAACATCTTTGCTTGCACAACAATAATAGCAATGCAATTGTCCAGAAATTCAAACCGTTGACAGACACACCTATCTGTTGTTCTGATTATTGAGAATAAATACAAGTCATCTGGATATATAAACTCAAAGCTTTTCTCACCATCCTTTACATCTCTTACAAAGCATTACAGAAAGTAATATTAAAACTGGACGATCACCGCAGGTAAATTGTTTACTAGTGACCTATTTTATAATATGTTGTTGTTACCATAAATATATAATAATGTTAGTGTATAAGTCTAGCATTCCGGACAAACCGCCGTGGTTTTTGGTTTGTTACGATGAAAAATTTTTGTTTTTGTAAAGTTAAATAATAAAAAAAAATAGTTTTTCACAAATTAAATAGCTATATAATTTGTGGTTAAAAACTACTTGTCAGTGTTAAAAAATAAAAAAATATTCACTTCTAAGACTTTCGCTCGTATACAGTTCATTAGAAATAAAACACTTTTTAAACACTTTTAGTCCTCCCGTGACCACGGTCCCTGGAAAGGTGTCGAAACGTCGGGAATTCTAAAAACCAGTAAATACAAACTAAATAATTCTAAAACAACACCTGAATTAATAATATACGCGCTGTAATCCGTAAAAAGTGTTTTATTTCTAAAAAAAATATTATTTTAACATTGTTTGTAGAGGACTTCTTCTATTTTCACTCGTAAAATAGATACTTTTTATTTGACACTTTGAATCGGGTTCACTTGCGAGGTGAGCATCGAAGTGAGGGCGGAATTTCCTTACAGAATGCCACTTCTTATGTCATCTCATATTTCATCTGTCAAAATCTCACGGTCAATTTTAATTCAACACGCAGACTATTAGCTGCCTCAAATTCCTTAAAATAAGAAATTTTAATTAAAAAAACGCATATTTGCTATAAAGTTCTGTACCAAAAACTCAACAATTGTATCAAAAAACTGCAATCAATAAATCTCGACTAACATTTTTTTGAGTGTGGCAGTCACTACAATACAGAACTCACTTCACTTCGCAAGTAAATAGGTGATGCTTACAGAATGCAAATTTAAGTGAGAGTGAAGGGAGTAGCGAAGTGAGATCTGATGCGAGAGGTTGTTTAATTCGAGAGGTGGACGGATAATTAGAATTGTGAAAAGAGAAATATATGTAGCTTACTCCCGCAAAAAATATATATGCAGGATGCACCGCCCGCCTGCCCGCAAAAAAATGCACATGCACACCACAAAAATATCAGTGCACAATACCTGCATTTAGCATGACAGCGACACACCTTGCACCTTCACCTTAGATAATTAGAAGCACCAGATAATTTTCATACCAACGAGATAACTTTGAAGCCTTGGTTCTCTGCCGATCTGAAGATAGCTACCCAGGGAGTGAATGGATGAGATCCAGATTGCAATACACACAACTGATCTATCAGGATTCTAAGAGCTGTTTTGATATGCTAAAAAATCGCGAAAATAGCATTATATTGTATGGAAATTCATCATTCACATTAGGGGACATTCTACAACCACTCTACACCCCATAAAAGTAAAAGTAATCGTTTCCTTGATCGTTACGAAAAATTCTGTCACCTCTCGGTCTATACCTTACAGAATGCCACTTTTTACATCATCTCATACTGTATCTGTCAAAATCGGTAACCTATCCCAAGGTCGAAATTTTTTTGATCGAATTTCATTTTACTGAAATCTTTTCGACTGTTTTCGTTTCGCCTTTTTTGACTTCGTCGAAATTACGTTTTTTTCGTTACTCCGATGTCTTATTTGGTCGAAAAACTTTTTACCGAAGTTATGCGCGGTCGAAAGAACATTTCGTCGAAGTATTATATTCCCGAACATTCATTACACCACTGATTTATTTGTCATATTTTCAGTTCACCAAATGAAAAACTTTGTATACATTAAGTAGGTTAGGTTAGGTTAGTGTTTTGACCATTCGCAGCTCTATAATGCTTGCATGCATGGTGCATGCTTGCTTAATAAAACATGTATTATTATAACAAATATCGATTATGTCAAATGTTACCTACATAATATAAATATACCATAGTTGCGGTTGCGGCCAAATAGTATTCGGTAAAATGTTGTTCTGGTGGTGCCAATACTAAAAAATCATTTTGAAAATCGGTGAAACGTAGTTCGGTAAAATGAGACATATGCCAAATGATATTTCGATGGTTTAAAAATATGGCAAACAATACATATAGCAACAAAAACTTTGGTAAACCGTTTCCGTTAAATGAAATTAGGACAAGTAAATTTCGGACAAGTTATCGGTTCCCGTCAAAATTCTCGCCGTCAATTTAGTTCAACTCGCTGACACGCTCGCAAGTGCAGCGCTAGTGCACATGCGAATTATCAAGCGAGTTTTGAGAATACCAATCAAGAAACTCACAGCGGATTCAGATGCGAGGTCACGAATGATGTCTTACAGAATCGCAATGCTGGCTGCTGGACTATTTGTCTTTGTGTTCAATGTAACATCTCTTTTTATTAATAATTACTATTATCCTTATTTTTACTAATATTATAAATGCGAAAGTTCGTTTGTTTGTTTGTTTGTTACGCCTTCACGTCTTAACTACTAAACCGATTATCATGAAATTTTGCATACACGTTATCAGGGGTACAGAGAAGGACATAGGGTACCTTTCATCCCGAAAAAAATTGTTTCCGAGGGATAGCAAAACACTTTCCACCCAGACGAAGTCGTGGGCGGTCGCTAGTTTGATTATAAAGGGATCTATGAACCTTATAACAACAAAGTGTTAATTTAAAAACAGATTACTCTGTGAAATGAACTAACATCTTAGTAATATTAATTTTGAAACGTCTGATGAGTAAACTGCACCAGTTTAACGACGATATAATCTGTGGTGCCGTGACGACAGGGGTTCACTCGTGTCATGGTCAATCGATTTCATACCGATTCGTCTGACGCCAGCAATACTAATCGAAATAGTTTCAAACAGTTTGATGATGTATGATTTTGAAAAGTGTATAATTCGAAGAGATTGCTTTTCGCCAAAAGTTCCAGCGACCTAGACTCGGTACACATCTGGCCTTCAAAGCACCGAATAAATCCAGAAAATGCCTGTTTGTGAAACTTTGCGTTGCGAGCGAACTGCACGCGTACACACGCTGCGTCCCAGGGTCCGTGGTCACGGGAGTCCTCCAATGACTTCAATTACATAGACGAGCTGTTCAAAACTAAAATTGTGTCGCAACCAACCTTCGCGGCGCATCAACTGTTTCTATCGGTCGCTCGCAATACTAAAGGAGTTTCGGTGCATGCACCGTAACTTGATGAGCAATTTTTCGCTACTGTACAGCCTGTCTAGTGTAGTATATACAATACATAGAAGTCTTTGGAGTCCTCCCGTGTCCGTGTGTCCCTGGAAAGGTGTCAAAACGTCGGAAATTCAAAAAACCAATAAATCCAAACTAAACAATTCTAAAGTAACAACTGAATTAATGATATACGTACTGTAATCCGTAAAAAGTGTTTTATTTCTAATGATCTGGGGCCCTACCGGCTAACTTAGTATTTGGTAACGATATATTTAAGATAAATAATAATAGAAAAAATACTAGAAAAAATCGACTCACCCGTAGCACCTCAGACGGGACTCGAACCCGCACCCTTGGGATTCCGGCCCAATGCACTGACCAATTATGCTACCGAGTCGCTAGTGGGAGCGGTGAAATTTTCTAGTACTTTTAACTTCTTCGCTGCAAGCCAGCGCAATTTCATCAATGTGAGGAAATACCCCACATTCGAAAGAAACATCTTTCCAGATGTTTTGACAATCGATAAAGATGAAACAGCTATATAATTATTAAATTTAGATTTTTCGCATTCACAATGCTATTTTTATATTAAGATAAATAATTTAAGTTTGTAAATATCGTTACTTATTTCTGTTAAAGCTGATAAGTTTCTTGCGCCTGTTTTCTTGTCAGTTAAAAAAGTCTGGAACGGGTGGTAGAAAAATATAGACGATTCAAAAGCGCTTAATTACTAAGTTTATTTGAATAAAGCAATTTTTTACTTTACTTTACTTACATGGCTATCGTAATCGCTTTCATTTGACAGATGGGTGTGATACATTGCTACTTTTCTTTGGTAGGTTTTTTTATGCCAAAAACGAAGTGGCAATGTGTCACATCCATCTGTCAAATGAAAGCGATACGATAGCCATGTAAGTTAGCCGGTAGAAGTACGCGCGGAAGTGTTAGAAGTGTATATTTTCCTATTGATGATTGAATAGTATCAAAGATTCGGAATCTAACTAGGTAAGTATTTATGACTCTATTCAGTGAACAATATAACTTTACATATACCTAGCTACAAGTTAATTTTATGCTAATTATGCTAACACAATTTCGGGACGAACTAATTTCACTGCAAAGTACAAAGAGGTTATGTAACTGTTGATTTTATCAATCAATCAACTTTCAGCTCTACTCTAAATGGATTAAGACTCATTTTTTATTCAATCAGAAAATTGACATTTCAAAATATTTTCAAACGTGTATTCATGAAAATAATCAATGTTGCAAACAATGAAGTAAAAGTTACAAAATACAGTCTTTCAACTTGTTTCTAAACTAAGGCGGGCCCATAATAATGGTAGTAAATATATTTAATAATCTACCTAATAGGTAACATAAAAAATGAAAATAAATGATCCTTATTCAATGCAAGACTAAAAATAATTGACGACCTCCTTGGTCGACTGGCTTTGTACACCGGTTTTCAAGGTGTCGCCATCTCTGAGGTCCCGGGTTCGATCCCCTGTTGGGTCAATTTAGGAAACGAACTTTTCAGTATTGGCTCAGGTCTGGGTGTTTGTGATACCACCGTTGTCTCTGATTTCCATAACACAAGTGCTTTAGCTACTAGACTATAGACATAGCTTCGCTATTCGCCCGAAACTCCGCTCCCAACGCGAGCGCGCGAGAGGCAAAGCAAATAGCGAGCTATGTCTACACATGCGAGGTCGTTATTTGTCTGCATCGCCTCGCCACTCGCGCGAATGTGTAACTACGGCATTAGAGTCAAGTATACAATTTAGCATAAAAATAAAATTGTGAATTCAAAATTTATAACTTATCAGTATGTAAATCGCGCAGTAGTAGATTACTAACCTGAAAAGAGAAAAAAAAAATCATACAAAACTCGATCAGGTGTTCGGACATTTGCATGGAAATTCGAATTATTTTTATCTGTTTACGGAAAAGTTGTAGATTAAACATTGTTGTTTATGATGTTAGTAAAATGTATTCCTGTGAGGTTGCTGGTGTTTTACAAATAAACATTTTACGTATGAAAGTTATTACTTAAAATCAGAGTAACTTATTTCGAACGTAGAAGATGCTAAAGTGTCGAAACGTCAGTCGTGAAAACAACAAAATAACCAGCCAAGTGCGAGTCGGAGTCGCGCACGAAGGGTTCTATAAAAATCACGTTTGTTGTATGGGAGCCCCTTTAAATAATTGTTTTACTTTAATTTAATTATTTATTTTTAATGTGAATATATAACTAAATATTCTGTGAATATTTAATTGCCTATCTGTTGCCGTTATCAATATCGAGCAAAAACCAGCAAAAAAATCACGTTTGTTATATCGGAGCCCCCTTAAATATTTATTTTATTCTGTTTTTTTAAATTTCAACTGTCTAACTATCACAGTTCATGAGATACAGCCTAGTGACAGACGGACAGACAGACAGACTGATAGCGGATTCTTAATATTAGGGTCCCGTTTTACCCTTTGGGAACGGAACCCTAAAAACCATTAATTAACAACGCCTAAGTACCCGTCAAACTGTTTTATTTCAATGAATACATTACATTGATTTAGAATTACACTAAAATGTCACAATTCTATTAAAAGATACTGATATAAATTAAATAGAAACATGTCCCACAAAAAACTAGACGCTGGCTAATCACTAATTAACATTTTAAGACGACTTACAGCTCGGTTTTCCTCTTACCACGAGGCTAAACTTCGCAATTGTAAGAAATAAAAAAAAATACAATTTCCTCCATACAAGACAGTTGTTGTGACATCACAACACCTACGTGAGGGCGCTGGCAGCGGCGATCGCTACAACAGCGCCTCCTACAATATTTGCCTCGTACGGTGCAACTGTTTAAGTACACCGGAAGGATGTTGTAAAATTACCCATCTTTGACATCTATAGGCTTAATTGGATGGGCTCGCCATCTTTTATTTTTTAATATGTTTTATTCATTTTGTGAGAGCATTCCGGGCAAAATAAACTCAATAAACCAGCAAAGTACATCTATTAATTTCCTCATCCAGTCCTGCACACAGAAACACAGTTGTTTTATTAACCGATAGGATGGTCGGTATATGATAGGAAGAAGTATATAGATTATACAACAAGTGAATAAAAAGGAAATTTAATTCGAGGTACTAAGTTGGATCCCGTTAGTAGCGAAGGATTCTAGATTAGAATCCTGAGCGGAGCGAGGGATGCAAGGACCGAGTTTTTTTTTAACGAGTTGTGTACTCTACTTTTTACCATTAACAACATTACAGCAGACCAATCGCTAAGTCATCGATCACCACGGAATACATTTTAACCATGGAACTTGATTTTTACTTTCAATGGTTAAAATGTACTCTATGGCGATTGATGACTCAGCGATTAGTCTGCTGGAATGCATCGTATAACTCTATGGCATAGTTTTACTTTTTTAACCATAATGCATAAGATGCGCGCTTATTCCAAATTCAAAATATTTTTATTCACTCGGTGAATAAAATCGCCTATTATTCACTCTTATCGATGAAGTACACCCACTTTTTCGAGTGGCGATGGTAAAAATACTCAAATACAACGCTCCGATTAGTTCGTTTATACAAGCGAATCGCAAAAAAAATCTGTTCGGGGTGGTTTGATCAATCGGACCACGCGATCGAACCTCTCGGCGGCCGGAGGGAATTTTCCCCGGAGGGATTACACGTCCAACACGTATCCCATTATAGGGAAGGCTTCCATGCCTCTATTGGTTGCGTACCATTCGATTGAAAGCAAACATTGAGATAGTGTCTCAAGATAAATGGATAGTCATGAGCCATACATAATCGCTTGATTGAATTCGACATCGCTCCAAAAAACATTGCATTACATTTGCGAAACATTATTAATAGCTTTAAAGTTTCCTTTGGTTTATAAAACAACGTAAAGACGGATAGAAGTGACGGTATTTCTTTTCTTTTTTTGACCATCAGCCATTTTTATATCCTCACTGTTGGGGCACAGGGCTTCCTTTATGGGTGGATAAGGAGGACATCACGCGGGCCCAATGCGGTTTGGTGTGTACTAACGACTGCGAATGCAGCACGGTGGAGCTCGATTTTGGTCACCCATCCCATGACCGACCCTTGCGAAAGTTGCTTAACCTTCGCAATTGCTGGGCCATACGCTATACCTCTGCGCCACCGAGCTCCTCTTTTTTTTACTCATAGCTAAATCATCAATTACTGCACCGAACTCGAATTCAGGAATATTTTTTGTATTATAATTTTTTAATTTACTGTTAGAAAATAAAATTATTAGTGCATTTTCTTATTCTAACCTTTATAAGTAAGTAAGTAAGTTATCATCTAAATGCGCTTAAAAACCTTTCAACTATCTACGGCAAAAGTAAAAGTATTATGCCTCATTAATTAAATGAGTGTTTTACCAATGAAACTAAACATTCTTGCTTCAGAGACATGGGTTGAAAAATCACAAAAAAAATCCCATAGGTAATAATGTTTTAGCTGTCTAGTTAGTATAGGAGAACCAAAATATTTTGTCGTTTTTCGACCCATCTTTGGCAAAAATGTACTAAACATTTAACACAGTTTTTCGACTCATTTGGAAAAAAATCATTGGAAGAAATTAAAGGAGAACGATTACAAAATAACACTTTACCTATATATAATGACATTTTTAAAACAACCATATGAAGCCACTCTTATTGTACTTCAATAAATATTATTTTTAATAAAATACTCTTAATATCTAACCATTTTTTAGCTCTGTGGCTCGTCGCCAAGGCGGGGTGGAAACTCGCAGCTAATTATTTTCTTAATTCGATTATTGTCAAGCGTCAGTAAAATTATTGACAGATGATTTCAATCACGAAGCTTAAAGATAAATCAATACACTTGAACGGCAATGAAACTATGGTGAATTTGTTTGAAATTAATGGGAAATTTGCCAATCGGCAGTAATTTGGAATAAATTTGATACACCTGATAGTTTGTTTTTTAACGGTTCTGTTACAAGGCTAAGGGCTGTTTCAACATCTTCCAATAGAACAGGTACATCATCATAATAACCTTTGATTATTTATATGTCTAGACTAGATAGACAGTCGAAGCTACGAACGCGTCGAAAAAAATATCAGCCAACTATTGGCTGATAACAACACACACATATTGTAAGTAGTGTGACGCGGCCATTGTTTTTATTACAATACTCTTTGGACGCGATGTTGCTAAAAACGCGCACCATCTTAAAAAAGTTGGCCTGTTTGGTTTTGTACGTCAAAAGCGCAACACTCTATCTAGACATATAAATAATCAAAGATAATAACATATGTACACATATGTACAGGGTTATCTGTAAAACAAAACACCATCAACCTTGCAGGAGTAGTTTACTAGCATCATAAACCACTACGGCTTCGGAAAAAGACTCGATTAGCTTCGGACATTTGTATGGAAAGTCGTATTTTTTGTCTTTATTCGGGAAAAGTCGTAAAACAAACGTTATTGTTTATGATGTTAGTAATCTACTCCTGCGAGGTTGTTGGTGTTTTACAGCGTTATAGTCCGCTGCAGGACACAGGCCCTTCGCGTCCGTACACCTACCTATTTGCCCTACTGGTAGGACCACGGTATACCACTAAGTACTCGTGGTCCTACTGGACTAGGGCTTATTATAAGTATCGATAATTTAGTATTAGGCTTCTCCCATATGGGAGAAAAAAAACAACTTTTTCATACATAAATTAAAATCGAAAATATCAAAATGTATGAAACAGCTGTTTTTTTGCGATTTTTTAGATTGGTCCCATAGTAAACGTTGTTCAGTTTGATGGTCCCTATATACCATATTCGGCATTAGGGGTATTTTTGTAACATGTTGTATACGATATGTCAGAAGATTCAATAAACTGTGAAGTTTTACAGCGAGTCGGCTGACGTGCTTTTTTTTGAGTTATTTAATGAGATAGGGCCAGTAACCTATTGGA
Source organism: Catoptria pinella (assembly GCA_963556745.1). Taxonomy (NCBI): domain Eukaryota; kingdom Metazoa; phylum Arthropoda; class Insecta; order Lepidoptera; family Crambidae; genus Catoptria; species Catoptria pinella. The sequence continues at coordinate 10,769,111 of OY750777.1, read as the reverse complement.
ATAATAATAAAATATATATTAACGTAACTATTAAAAGAAAGGTTTTTTAAATCCAGTATAAAATGGCAACAAACTGCAGTATTGTCATGGCATCGTTTATCCTTTTGAAACAAAAAAAAATAGTTTTATCAATCCACCAAAGCGGTCGAATATCAAATTAATGCAAAAACTCAATGCTTGCACAGGCGTAAATGACGAGAATTTTTTTTCTTTTTGCAAGTAAAAAGTAGCTATTGTTTGATTTGTTCTGCCGAATATGATGTAATTGTTACAAAAGTTTGTAATTGGCAATATAAGGAAATGTTAGTGAATGTAACTTTCTTTGTAATGTGGTACCTGATGACGTAAGTTTTGTATAGTATAATAGAATTGCGGTTAAACAAATTGTCTGTGGGAAATAGGAATGAGCAAACGAAACGAACAGAAATGTCAATAAACAACGTTTTTATTTCAAAATGATATCAAAATATCTCACTGACTGATAAAATAAAACCTTTTTCTTAGAATGCGTTATTTGGGGCAACCGTTAAACTATGTGAAACAGCTGTTTGTTCGACCCCAAAAAAACCTGAAAATAAAAACAAAAACAGCTTCAAAATTAAATACCTCTAAAAAGCAAGAAATAATATTCAAATTATAGTTACCTACGCATATGAATATTAATAAAACACGTCTATTGAAGTCGGGTGGGGCGGGAGGACAACTTCTTTATTTCACTACTTGTGTTTTAAATTTAATTTTGAATTTGTTTTTATTTTCACTATCAGATCGGAAAACGATCTTGATGGAATGGGTCAGAAGGCGATAAAACCGCGTTTCTTGCCGGTTCTTCTCGTTATAAGGTCTCCCGATTAGGTTTTGCGAACTGACGGTGTAGCTTTTTTATCATTCAGAAGTGCTTGTAACAGCCTAAACTGAATAAATGAGTTATAAATGTTTCCTCCTATCAAAAAAAACAACGGTGGAACTACAAACACCCAGACTTAAGCCAATATAGAAAAGTTCGTTTTCTAGATCGACCCAGCCGGGGATCGAACCCGGGACCTCAAAAATAGCGTCACCTTGAAAACCAGTGTACAAACCACTCGACCACGGAGGTCCAATTGGTACAATATCACGTCCTATGCTTGGCAAGACTTTCTGACCCACTACATTTATTTCTATTTGAACTTGACCCTGAAAATACTCCGAAAATAACAAGAAAGAATAGAAATCATCTCGAACAAAAACTATAAACTGTCAACGTAACGGATGGACTAAATTCTTGGTCTATCAATGATTTAACGACATCAATAGGAATAAAAAATAGTGAAACTACGTTAAATATTTTCCATCAGTAACACATTTTTTTTTATTTATTTAAATTAGGGTTCATTTTCTATAACATATTATTTAACCTATAAACATGACAAATGGATCTGAAGTATGGCTCATAATTGGTTTTGTGACTGTGAATAAAACTATACGTTCTCCGATAAAAGAACATCTACCGAACAGAATAGTTTGTATTCCTTGAAGTATCAATTTCTCAATGCTGGAAGCAGAAATGGCGTCGTAATGTCGAACCTCTGCTGATAATAGACCACATTACACCTGACTTAACAATATTTTATCTCTTGTAATCAAGAATGTTAAGCAACTTTAGCTTAGGTCAGGTACATGATGGTTGCAAAAAATTTAACTTACTTAACAAAATAATGCATTGAATTTGTCTGTAACTTATAGCAGTTTATAGAACTACAGGAAAAAATATTATCTCATAACTCCCTCCACTCTATCTCCCCTTCTTATAATGATCTAAGGGTTCAGAAGGTTCACCTGCCAAAAGAAATCCTTTGATCACCAAACACCGTATATTGCACTTTTATGTTGTGAAGAAACGCCATTAATAAGCCATAACTAGCGGCTGCCCGCGACTTCATCCGCGTGGACCTTAGGGAACCTTTAACCATGAGTCCTAATCTGTCTACCAACCAAACTTCATCAAAATCCATCCACACACACACACACATACACACGCACACACAAACTTTTATAATATTAGTAGGATCATCTCATTGAAGAATATTTCTAAGATCTAGACTAGAGACGCAATAATTGTCCCTTTTTGTTTATTTTTTGTAAGTATACGAAATGAACACTATTATTTTGTGTCAAGGCTATTCAAATTACTAAGGTTATTAAGTAAATTTTGAATCTATTGCTCTTAAAATAACGTAAGAGCTGTAATGCAACGGCATCATTGCAATTTCTACGTTAAATACTTACTAAATAAATTTAAAATTGCGGATCTAATTTACTATAAAAATTTTGTGTAATAATAGAAATGAGTTTTACTATAATAACGTCTTACCTACATTTTATTTTAATATTTTGATTGTATAATGTTAATCACCAATTGTTTCATTAACGGTTTTGTTTTATAATACTAGAAAAGCCGACTCAACCGTAGCACCTCAGACGGGACTCGAACCCGCACCCTTGAGAATCCGGCCCAATGCACTGACCAATTATGCTACTGAGTCGCCAGTGGGAGCGACGAAATTTTTTTGTACTTTTTACTTCCTCGCTGCAAGCCAGCGCTATTTCATCAATGTGAGGAAATATCCCCACATTCGAAAGAAACATCTTTCCAGATGTTTTGACAATCGATAAAGATGAATCAGCTTTATAATTATTAAATTTCCAGTCCAGTCCATCAACCTTTATGCTTAGGTAATAAAAGTTAAAATCCTGTCAAAAGTGCCATCATATTAATGAACTCGACTGTACCCATAAAAAGTTGTATTGTCCTAATAGTGTATGATACTTTCCATGATGCAAGATACTTAACACTATAAAAAGCTCATGAGCTGAAGCAGATAGAAAGCTTGTGAGTCAGAAATGAATGAACCTTCAAATTAGGTTCATGTTTAGGGCAATACCTTATAGAGAACCGCAGTTTATTAACATAATACTCCCAACGTTGTCTTCCTGTATTGCGACTGTTTCAGTGTCAACAACCTCATCAACCTCCAAATTAGGTCCATATTTAGGGCAATACTTTACAGAGAACCACAGTTTGTTAATATTACTCCCAAACTAGTCTTCCTGTATTGCGACTGTTTCAGTGTCAACAACCTCATCAGCTGTAGCATGAAGAGTAGAATTATCATCCCTTCCCTACAAATCAACCTGACTGCTTCGAAAGTTCCAGAAATATATTATGATCAATCCATTTGTATTATTTCTAACATAAATTACGGTAACTAACCAAGCATTCAAGAACTCTGAACCTAGCATTATTAAACCAGTGGACCGTCACGTTCATCAAAGACAACAGAAAGGTCATTGCCTTTGGTTTTTCTCGATCGTATTTTGCAATCGGGCGCAACTCTTGCCCTCGTCGGAAGACGCGCGAGTTTCGACAACTGGCCTTGAGTTACAGCGATGCGGTTGGAACGCAGCGTTTAAACACTGAAAGTACTAATATGATTAAGCACTTAGGCATGTCATGAACTTTATACTAGTTAACTATGCCTTTAAAAGCACAAAAAAAAATTGTTCAATATGACTACAGAAATTTCAAGGCCCTTTAATTATTGCAATCAAAAAACAATTATTAAAATCGGCACACCAACGCCAGAGTAATCGGTGTACATACAAAAAACAAAAAAACGGGTCGAATTGAGTACCTTCCTCCTTTTGAAGTCGGTAAAAAAAGAAAAATATTTGAATAATTTTCCTTAAATAAATCATAATGACTGATGAATAAGAAAACAATTTGAGGACCAGAAATAAAAAGCGAACTAGAATTTACTGTGTTTAATATTCTGTTGTGGAACTGGGCATCGCAAACGCCGCGTTTCAAACGTCCGTTTACAGAGTCTCCTGTGCTGAAAACGAAGATTTCACGCGACGGTCTCCTCGCTGTGGCTTTGTGTATGATTTGTATGGATGTGTCAATTTTTTTGTAATAATGGTATCGTGGTGTTTTTCAATAGGCGATTTCACAATTTTATGATTATACTGAGATGTAATCTATGTATGTTTCAAAGTAAAAACGAAAAGTAGTACCTAATAATTTTATTGCAAAATTATATATTTTATTCGTATATTTTTGTTGATTATTAAAAATAGTACTCAATAGTAACATTTTATTTATCTTTTACAAGCTTACAATACATTTTTAGATAAAATACGTTTTGATATAAATAACGTTATAACAATTAAATAAATAAAACATTACATTGATACATTATTTAGCACTATGGAAAAATTAAGCATCCATGATTAAAAGTAATAAAACATTATGTTGCATTTGCATACAAGCTAACAATTAAAAAATATCTTTAAATATGTAGTGAATAACACCTATTTACATAACATGTGGGTTTTAAAAACATTAACGTACATATCCGGTCATCATATCCACTTAAATTCAACAATAAAGATGAGCTCGTCCAGTTTTCACTGTTAGATAAATCGTTTTAAAAGACTATAAAAACTCACAACTAGACTTGATTCAAACGAAGCATGTCCATTCAATTCTTTCACCGCGTCAAACGTCTACAGTTTATAGAATCATTTTACAAACAATATAAATAATAGTGGTTCTACGAGCGCGATCAGTCTGTCGTGCGCCGGCGCACACTTTGAACCTCCCTCTAAAAAAAGTTATGAAACCATGACTTGCTTTGCAAATTTCGTCATTTTTCTGTGCCTCGTTTCAGTAAACGCGTTTAGTATAGAAAAAGTGAGTGAAAAAAATAATGTGACAAAACGACAAGCCGACTTCTTTCCCGATTGGGTGCCGTTCAAAAATAAACAAGGAGAGGAATTGGGAGAATTTGTCAGTGTACCTAAAACAAAAGTAAAGAAGCGGTTGGCTCCCCCTGTGAATTTCATCCTCAGAGCTGTAGCTGAACCTGAAGGTGATGATTACTATGATAAGGGCCAAGGAGAAAGTGATGGTGAAGATTATTACGAAAAGAAAGAATGGTCTGACGTTAACCGACCAGCTGATAACGCTGAAGGCAGTCCAGCGTTGAATCATACTGAAATATCTGATATCGATGGGGTGGTGGGTATAATAACTACAAAACCGGATATTGATGTAAGCAAAATTCACATACCACATACTAACAATACTACTAATTTATCACAAAAAGAGTCAAGTGAAACATCAAAAGAGGATTTAAAGGAAAAATCTGCTAAAGCGGAAAACAAGAATTCCTCTGAAGAAAAATCTTCAGATGGGAAGTCAGAAAAGAAATACGAAGAAGAAGCTGAGTACGAAGAATCTGATGTCGATAAACGAAAACCTGAATTGACTGAGGAAGAACAAAGTGAAAGTGATGCCAAGAAGGCACGTATACTTGATAGTGTTGATGAACTAAAAGAAAGACATGCTGAAGAACAGCGAGTGATAAATGAAAAAGTAAAAGAAGAAGAATTGTATAAAGAAGAGCAAGAAAGAAATAATTTAGCACACAACCCGAATGTGGATAAATACGACAGTAATGGTAAATTCAAAAAAACGACCGATTATGATGAATATGAGGATAGACAGTTATCTGTTAACGATAAATACAGAATTAATCCTTTTAAAAACTCAGTACCAGTCACCACTCGACAACCTAAAAAAACAAGGAAACCAAAAAACAAAAATAAAAAAGTGGAGGTCGGAAAATTGTCTGTATTTAAAAATCCTCAAATGTACATGGTTTATGATGATGATACAAATGATGAACTTTCTACCACTACGCAAAAGACTTTCAAGAGACCAACAACCTCCGCAGTTTCCAATAAACGTACAAGATTTTCATCCCGCTATACCACTTCTCCTGCGACACCTGAGGCAGAAGAGAGCGTTCGCATATCTTTGGTACCTCTCGGTGACCAAGCTAAAGAAGGAGAACCGAGATTGTTCTTCCCTAAAACACGTAAAAATAAGCGTAGACGCAAGAACAAGAAAACGACGCCTGAACCTGACTCACATGTCGCTGAAACGATCAAAGCAACGGCTGAGGGTTTGACGACTGTTCCAGATTTCCCTACAGGGACAGGAATGACAGCTGCTGATTCAACTGGAACAGCTGCTGATTCGACTGGGACAGGTCTGGATGCGACAGTGGCCGGGTCTGACACGACTGCTCTGGAGACTGCAGCAACAGGTGCAGCTGTGATTGATGCAGTTCCAGCCTCCACTGATCATAAAGGACATGAGAATAAAGATTCCAGTTATGAAAAAGGTTAGTAGCTACTTAAATAAGTATTTTTAAGCCAATTTAAATATCGCGTTGTCTTGTCTTACATATTAAGCTCCAGTCAAAAATTTTTTGGTAAAAATTAACGAATGGATAAAAATAAATCAGAAATTTTGTTACTTTTGGAAGCAAATTATCAGCAACAACGACCGCAGTTACGACAAAATATAACAAATATTCGAAAGTTCATATTAATGGATTCTTTCTGTGGCTTTTTACAGCATTTTGTATCCCTCGCCCATTCAATTGTCATTTTTGGGTATGGAAAGCCGCTGGATTATAGATTAGGATTATCGTTTTTGGAAATCTCGAAACTAAGACGCTTCGCTCGCTCGGCCAATGGGGGTCTAGCCAAAATAACATTTGCAAATCTTCGTTATCGCTTCACTTTCCTAAAATGTATGGGACTGACACTAGGTTTAGTTATTAATCGAATTTTAAAACGTCAAATCCATACGTTTGTCGGGGCGAAGCGATAGCGAAAATTTGTAAATGTGACGTTGGCTCTGTACTTATTAGCTATTTATTTTAAAATCTTGAGGAGCATGGTAATTTTTCTATCTTACTTTTCGAGAATCAAAAAAATTACGAGTAAGCATTATTTTTTCATGTTTGAGTTTTGTTGTTATTAAAGAGTATTATTATTTATAGTTTCGTTGCAAGGGATGTTATTGTATTCCTTCTTTCAACTTAACACATTGTTAAACAAATAAACTTGATTTCCTCTGACAAATATGCGTTGAACATGGAGAATTGGAGATATACGAAAATGCTACTTAAATAATTAACTCTAAACTGGACAAAATAAAAATGAAATTTTGTCGCAATCTTTTGCAAGCCAAGTTACTTGTAAATAAACGTATTTGATCAAGTTGTGTCAGGTCAAAGCACCGACAAAGTAATTATTTGTCAACTAGAAAAGATCTCGAAGTCGTTTTACAAAAGAAACGACTAGTTTTACAGCCAAGTTGGTTGACCTTTCCACGAGTTTAAATATTTTTATTTTCCTTTTTAAATTTCCTGTAACTAGCTTCCACTTGCGGCTTCGTCCGCGTGGAATTCCATTTCCCGTGAGAATTTCGATGACTTCCTTTTTAACGGATGCTTACGTCATAATAACAATCTGTATGCTAAGTTTCAGTTCGGTCCGTCCAGTGGTTTAAGCTTGGTAATAACTGATATGATCAGTCAGTGCAGGTTTTTTCGTAACAATGTCTCCCGCTTAGCATTTGCGAACCGATAGCAGAGATTCTTTGACATTCACAAGGTCAAAAGATCCCTAAGGATTTTTAGGATTTCCACGCGAATAAAGTCGCGGGTGGATGCTACTTGAAAAAAACTTTAGGTTTGCACTTTCCTCAAGAAACCCATAATCCATTTTCATATTTTCGTTCCATCTGGGAATGATATCTTACTGGGCTGTGAAGGGTTGAGCGAAATGTTAGTCAAGGCACTCACTCAAGTGTATAAGCAATTTTTTCGGACTTCCTTTTCAGTGGAAAAGGTGAGTGAGTAATAAGCGATTTTATTCTGTTTATCAATGTTTCTGAGCAAATGCTATATATAACATATATTTAATTAAATATAATAAGCATATCTTTTACAGCTAGCGCCAAAATGATCTGAGCATTCAAACTTACTAAAATAGCTAATGATTTGACATAAATCAACCTTATATCACGACATTAAGGTGCATCCCATACCGAAAGATTTTTTGTTAGCAGAAATGACCTCTTATTTCGTTGTAACATAGCCGATACTTATTTTTTAGGTATGCCACTTAGGCGGAACCTAAGTGGCATACGCTTTCTTACGGCCTTACCACAAAGAATTTTAAAACACTGTTCAACAAGTGCTTAACTTAGACACTGTTTAAATGTGATGCTGTCAGTTTTTTGACAATATTGTTTGAAAGAGACGGCATCACATTTAAACAGTGTCTAAAATAAACAGTGTTTCAAAATCTTTTGTGGTAAGGCCGTTAGTGTTTAAACATTAGTGCATAAAAGTTTTAAAACATTAGCGTTCATGGTTGTTAAATATAGGTCGCTCCTAGAAGCCTGTGAACGCCCCAGGAGGCTTATGCGCTTCTGGAAGGAGCTGGGATGCCGATGCTATGAGGTTTCACGCATAACGGACCAAATTGGTCGAAATGCGGAGAAAAGTGCCCACCACCAATACCAAAAATACCAATATATGGTTGTTAAATAAATTAAGGAAATGTTAGTATGGAATTCAAATTCTTTAAAATTCTCCATACAAAACGGCAATTTCATAGTTAAACCCCTAATAATATACACAGGGTGAAATCGAAATTTTTTAACATTAGTAATCTTTTGCTCATAACTTCTTATTTATTTATTTATTTCAAATTGACACACCATCAACAATAACACAATAAATACAAAAAATAATAACACAGATATAAATATAGGACCGCGTGCATTATCTTTACAGGTGTATACAACACACAAACAATTATAAATGGTACAAATAGTCTGCCCCCACATACCTTAATACTTATTTTATAAAGGGGTTACTAAGCAGGGAATGTACAAAAATGATTATCTTATGATATTTCAAAATATTTATTTGAATTTGATCACTTTGATTTAAGAAATTTTTTGTCCTAAAGTTATCAATATCGCTGTTAGATTCTGCATGAATTAAAAGATTGCCAACGACTTCGATTCCACCATGTAGAACAAGACTTGTCGGTATGACAAAGTACTATTCCACTTCTGAGGCCGACGCGACGGTAAAAAAAAGAAAAAATGCAGACCAAGTCAAGGGCAAGAAACATATTTTTTTTACCCTATAATCGATTTCTTTTGACATCCTATTCTAAACTAATCTTTGAATTACCAGCTATCCATAAAATATCCGTGAATAATCATGTCTTATAGATTTTTCATCGAAGCGGTCCTTTTTTAATCGTGTACTTTAATGCGACTGCAATAACGGTTAAGTGGGTTAATCAATTTGTTTTATACAAAAAATGTACAGAAAAAGTGAACCCGATTGTTAGAAAGTTTATTAAGAAAACTTATTGGAAAATAAATTAATTATTATCGTTTTTATTCTGGTATTTTCTTCCAATGCAAACACAGATTATTATCAGAAATCAACAATTTAAAACTAGAATGGTTCTTTCGCTAAGGATTCCGTACATGTACAATAAAAAAATGTTTTATACAACGTGTTACAAAAAACCCCTAGAGCCGAATATGGTAGATAGGAACCATCAATCTGAACAACTTTTACTATGGGACTAACTGTGAAATCGAGAGAGAAAAATCAGTTGTTTCATACAAAAATTAATTACGAAAATATGAAAATGTATGAAACAGCTTATTTTTCGCGATTTAAGAGTTGGTCCCATAATAAAAGTTGTTCAGTTTGATAGTCCCTATCTACCATATTCGGCTTTAAAGGCTTTTTTGTAAAACGTTGTATAGGCGGTCAATTTAATTGCATCCCATACTCAGAGGGTGATCGATCACTTTTATATTTCCAACAAGGTACCCTAATTTTCCTTCGAGTAAGTATATTAAACTTCGAATTAACATAGAGTTATTTTTTAAACGTCTTTGTCTTATGTTTCGTCCATGTGATTTAATTTTCTATTGCTCATATTCAAGCTTTAACAGTAAACGTAGCGTTCAAACGTATAGAATGTTGGCCAGGCCCGGACTGGGACTCGAAACTGGCCCGGGCATTTTAGAGACGGTCGGCCCGCCACTCTCATGAGAAAGGAAAACTACTCATGTAAATTTTGAATCATATATTTTCATTTTTTAAATTTTGAGATTTAAGCATTCACTATGCTATTTTTATATAATACTAAATAATATACTAGAAAAAATAGGACTCGCACCAGATCATGTTCTCGGACGGGAATCGAACCCGCGACCTTTGGATATCCGGTCCAATGCTCTGACCGCTGAGCTACCGAGTCACTAGTGGGAACGTCGAATTTCTTCTAGTATATCAACTCTTACGCTGCAAGCCAGCGCCATCTCACCAATGTAGAAGGAATTATTACCTCGACATTCAACTGAACATCTTTCCAGATATATTTAAACAGTTGATTAAGATGAGAAAGCCATATAACTTTTTAAATTTTGAGATTTAAGCATTCACAATGCTATTTTTATATAATACTAAATAATATACTAGAAAAAATAGGACTCGCACCAGATCATGTTCTCGGACGGGAATCGAACCCGCGACCTTTGGATATCCGGTCCAATGCTCTGACCGCTGAGCTACCGAGTCACTAGTGGGAACGTCGAATTTCTTCTAGTATATTAACTCTTACGCTGCAAGCCAGCGCCATCTCACCAATGTAGAAGGAATTAGGTCATATATTTTCAATTTTAACAATTGAATAGTTAATCATTAGTCAATGACTTCCGAAGAATCTCAGCTTCTAATCGATGTATTGCGATGTTTTTTTTAAATAGCAAAAGAAAGTCGACCGCCAATCGGCCACACCGGCCCATCGGGCATTTTCCCGATTTGCCCATATGGCCAATTCGGGCCTGATGTTGGCTACTTGAGAAGAGGGACTGGTGTAATAAAGGCAAGGCACCCTCTGTAGATAAATTTTATTTTTCAGGGTACCCCGCCCATGAAATTTCGAGAAATCTAATAATTATAATACCCTTCTCTGGATGTCAGCCGCCTGTCTGGAATGCAGGGCGAAATCTGGAAGTTAGCATTATTTAAAACCACGAATTTCCTACTAAATGAGTTTTACCTCGTTTTTGACAGATTTTGCTGTTTTCGATTACCAAATTCGCAGCATGATTTTTAGACTTATTGATTGATAAATTAACACTTAATTGTTTTTTTTTCATCCCCGAAATAATTCATTGATTTTATTAATAAAGTAATAAGTTTCCTTTATGGCTTAATTCGTCAACGCCCGAGTGGTCGCATGCGGCCGAATAACAATGGTATATCTACTTTGACTCATTTTCCAGGCGTTGAAGGGTTAAGTATATAGTCTGGGTTTCTATTATATAAAATATCCAAAATACTAAATTAAATAAAAATAAATGCGATTTACAGTTTTGTATGAAAAATAATGATTGGCATTTATTTTGAATTACGTAAGTATTTTGGAATTTTTTATTTAAAAGAAACAGACAAAAACTGTCTTAATCCGAATAACATAACAAGAACAGTAAATTATGCCTAAGTTGCAAATCATTTCGGTATTACGTTTGTATGAGAAGCTCACTATTCGCCAGACTCTTCATAACCAATCTTCCCCATAATAATTATCTCATACATGATCAGTCTGCATTATTTCACTTTGGCTAGAGAAACAAAGTAAGATTGCTATTCTGCGGTTAGTTTTCTAACCACCTGTTACCGATTTCAATCGATAAAGTCGCGACAAATCGATTTAATACGGAACCACGGTTTCGTTTAGGAAGTTATTTTCATTTCACCTTACGGAAACGGGTAATGGATAGCAAAATTGGATTTTATTTTTTTCATTAATTCTATGGACAACAGAACAAACAACAATCATATTAAAAACAAATAAAATTGTTGTGAAAAGAGAAGTATATACATGTAGCTTACTCCCGCAAAAAATATATGCAGGATGCACCGCCCGCCCGCTCGCAAAAAATGCACATGCACACCACAAAAATATCAGTGCACAATACCTGCATTTAGCAAAACCGAAAATTCTGTGTTTGTTTACGCACGATCTAACTCCTGAGGATGCTCCGGGTTGGGGCGAAATACGTGTAGAGTAGTCTAATTGGTGAAGGTGCAAGGTGTGTCGCTGTCTTGCTAAATGCAGGTATTGTGCACTGATATTTTTGTGGTGTGCATGTGCATTTTTTGCGGGCGGGCGGGCGGTGCATCCTGCATATATTTTTTGCGAGAGTAAGCTACATATATTTCACTTTTTACAATGGTTTGGGACTTCCGCCAAGTGCCGCCTGATTCAATCAAATAAAATTATAACAAAAAAGTTCTGAGCCAGATTGTAATCCTATTTCTGTTGACTCATATCATTCCTTTTTATTGTAAACAGCAATTGCCTACATATTAAAAAAGTTTTAGTAGAATCCTAACTAGTATTATATATGCAAAAGTAAGTTTGTTTGTTTGTTCGTTACGCTTTCACGTCTTAACTACCCTACCCATCACTGCATACACGTTGTCAGGGGTACAGAAAAGGACGAAGGACATCGAGAAAAAAAATCTGTACCCGAGTCATAGGAAAAAAATTGCCTACGCAGACGAAGTTGCGGACGACAGCTAGTTTAAATATAAAAGTGAGAGAAAAACCCACATAAGTACTAGCTTACTTATGGCTTAGTTTAAATGTATATGTATATTAAAAAACGGTCAAAAGCGAGTCGGACTCGCGCACCGAGGGTTTCGTACCATCATTCTGAAAAAGTTTACTATTTAGAGACATCGTTTTATTTTTAACCGACTTCAAAAAAAGGAGGAGGTTCTATGTTCGTCTGTTTATTTGTTTTTTTTTTTTCTTTTTTATTTATGTCCACCGATTACTCGAGAACTGCTGAACCGATTGACATGATTCAAACGCCACTTTATCAGGTTTGTTCCCCAGTTGGTCCCATTTTTTGAAAATTTTAAATCGGTTCGGTGGTTTTCGAGTAATCCTGAAAATACTGTAATTTTTTAGGTAACTTTTGCACGAGTTTCAACGGATCTTCAGACATAACTTCTTTGTTTATAAAAAAACGTCATATGAAGTCGGGTGGGGCTTTAAGATTTAAAAAATCCAATTAAGAAAGAGAAACCACTACAAATGTTTATATAAATTAAAAAAGGAAAATATGTTTCAGCCCCACCCGAAGACGTTTTTTTTATATCAGATATGCGTAGGTACTTGAATAGTGGTAATTATGCAGATTTGAATATTATTTCTTGCTTTTTAGAGCTGTTGCTTTTTGAAGCTGTTTTTATAGCAATTTTTTTAAGGCTTTTTGAAGCAGGTTTTTCTTTTTTTCCTGTAATCTTTACATAAACTTCTATCACATAAAATAATTTTTCTCTATGCAAACTTCGGAGAAATTAGGGGGGGGGGAACGGTATTTTTTTTACATTTTTCATCAGAAGTTGAAAACGATGCGGCCTAGAAAAATGTGGGAGTACCCACGAGCGGAGCTCGGTAACGCATTGATATAGCGCCTGGCCCAGCGATTGCGGAGGTAAAGCAAATTTCGCAAGGGTCCGTCATAGGATGGTTGACCAAAAATTTATCATTTCGAGCTCCTCCTTCGGAAGGCACGTTAAGCCGTTAGTCCCGGCTGCATTTGCAGTCGTTAGCACAAACCAATCCGCATTGGGCCCGCGTCATGGCCCATCCTCCTTACCCACCCATAAAGTAGGTCTGTGCCCCAGGAGTGGGGACATTAAAAATGGCTGATGGACAACTCCCACGAGAGAGGCCTGCGTCCTGGCCTGGACAATAATGGGATGTTATGTTATTATATTGAGACTAGGACATTACATACATACATATACTCACGCCTGTTTCCCATGGGGGTAGGCAGAGACTATGGATCGCCACCTGCTACGATCCTTGCACACTTCTTTTGCTTCATTTACACCCATCAACCTTTTCATACATGCCCGGCGGTTTTTCCCTCTGCGTACACCAGCCTTTTTTATTAAAACCTCTAATTGGTCCGCGTAGATTTTTCTGGGACGCCCTTGCGAATTCGTTCCCTCCACATTCCCACAATATATCTCTTTCGTGATTCGACTTTCTTTCATCCTCTGTAAGTGACCAAACCACCGAAGCATTCCTTTCTCAATTCTTGTCACTAAATCATCTTTCAGACCACACCTTTCACGAATCACGTCATTCCTCATTCGTAGTATCCTCAATCTTACCTTCTTAAGAAAGAAAGAAAATACATTTATTCTTAAAATACCTAAATATATTTTAAGAATACTTCTCCAAAATATACTCTTGATTTTCTACCTCCTTAAAAAAGAAAGCATACTTAAAGAGTATTAAAATTAATTTTTCATGTTTACATCACACATTTCTTTAGTAAATCAATCTTACTTGAACACTAAACGAACCAGCGATAATTATAATCTGCCACGCATACCGAGATGCCACAGATCAGCCAAGGATCAGAGTGTCATTGGAAAATTAACGCAATTTCACAGGGCTAAGGTCCAATTTGCATATTTTATCGAACCGTTCAGATTACGTAAACTGTGGCATCCGATTTAGAGATTTCAAACTGATTCGAATGAAAGTGTGAAAAAAAGTTACACAATAGTTTAACGAAGTAAAATGTACGCACAATATGAATTAACCGCCTCTGTGGTCTAGTGGTTCGCCCACCCGTGTAAGACGCAGGGGTCCCGGGTTCAATTCCCAGGAGGGGGGTACATTTGTACTCAGTTTGGTTGGTGGTAGAGCTTATTTCAAGTCCGCCTGGCTAACTACCACCATCTTACCTAAGTCTGACGCCATAACAACAATTTTAAAATTGTTGTGTTCACACATACAAATCTGTTCAAGCATTTAGAAGTTATGGTGGAATAAAGGAACTCACATACATACAAACATACATGAACCTTGAACACAATACATTCTCCTTTTTAACCGACTTCAAAAAAAGGAGAAGGTTATCAAGTCGACGGTTTTTTTTAATGTGTGTTTTAACATAATTTCACCAGTTGTTAACCGATTTCAATTATTCTTTTTTTATTTGAAAGAAAATAAAGTGTGTGGTTTCATAAAAAAATACAGAGATGGTTGCAATGAGATTTTATTCAGAGTTAGGCTGTATGCTGACGACCTCCGTGGTCGAGTGGCTTTGTACACCGGTTTTCAAGGTGTCGCTATCTCTGAGGTCCCGGGTCCGATCCCCGGCTGGGTCAATTTAGAAAATGAACTTTTCTATATTGGCTCAGGTCTGGGTGTCTGTGATACCACCGTTGTCTCTGATTTCCAAAACACAAGTACTTTAGCTGCTTACTTTGGAATCGGAGCAATGTATGTGATGTTGTCAAATATTTATTATTATTTATTGTTTAAAAAAATAATGAGATTTTATTCTGAGTAAGCTGCATATTATCATTTTCAGTGCAAAGAAAATGATAATATGCCTATACAAATTAAAAAAAGAAAAACGTAAACTTTTTACGAAATTCATTTTCACTCGCGCATCAAAAAGGATTTATTCGAATGTCGAACTGACCACTACAGAATAGATGAAAAAAAAATACTTAAGTACTTTCTTTAAAACAGTCACTGGTTTGAGTTGTCTCGCAGAAAGTATAAAAAGTAGAATATGCATCGCGGGCTTAAATGTGTATTTGTCTTGGGCGATCTTGAACATATAGCGCCCGGGACATAATACACTACTTTAAGCCCTTATTGCATAATCTACTATAGCTTACCATCGCACAAGTTTTTACTGATTTTCAGGTATAACTTCTCTGTTTATGAACCGATTTCGATGATTCTTTTTTTGTTTGAAATGGTATTTTTAGGTATTTTTAGTCGTGTAAAAACTTACTGAATTTTTTGCTCTCATGAACAAGGGAAAGAGACAGAACTATTTGAACTACAATCAAGTCAATTCAAAAAGACATTAAAATTAGATCAATACCTATACGTACACACGACGGCACCTCAGACTATCATGTTGACCGTGAGACCGCCTTTATGCCCTACGTAATAAAAGCTGTTTTCGCAGTTTAACTGTATAACCTGACGTGCTGTCGTGTGTACAAATACTTCGAGAAATTATTTCAGTACAGACTGTGACGTCAGCCTTCCCGCTTATTAGCTAAGTTGCCGGTTCTAATCTAATCGCAAAATGTCCGCGATGGATAGAAATCCCATCGGCAATTGAATATAAGACGCAATTTCATTACCATAGAGTTTTAAATCGCGTTTTGATTAATTGAAAAGTTAGTGTCAGGAGGGCGTTGATATTGAATAAGGATTTCGTATTTTAATTTAAGATATTTCTAAATTGCACAAATTACTCAGTACCTTAATTATCTATACATAATTTATAACTGGCATTGTCTGTATATTGAAGATAGAAAAAATAAAATAACGGGTCTCTAATATAAGATCAATAGAAACCAAAACAATTATTTTTAGAATTTATGTCTGTCTGTTTGTTTGTATGTTTGTTCGCGCATCACGCAAAAAGTACTGCACAAAATTAAATGCGGTTTTCATATTTATACTTCAGAGAGACTTAAATCAGGTGCATGTTTCATCTTGATACGCCAATTAGAACAAAGTCCACGCGGATGAAGTCGCGGGCAGCCGCTAGTAAATAAATAAAATAAATATTGGATAAGGTCACATACATTGGTCTCTGATTCTAAAGTAAGTAGCTAAAGCACTTATAATTTTCTAAACTAAGTAGCTAAGTTATTAAAGAAACGGTCAAGAACGAGTCGGACTCGCGCACCAAGGGTTCCGTATCATCATTCTGAAAAATTTTACTGTTAAGAGACAAAATATATTTGCAAAATAGTTGGGCAAACGTCATTTAAAACTATTCCAAATTTCAAGTTATCAAGCATTAGTAGTTCTCGAGATATCCAGCTATGCCAGACAGACAGACAGACTGAGTCGCACCATAAGGGGAACCCTTATTTTTACCATTTTGGTACGGAACCCTAAAAACAGACAACGGTGGTATCATTATAATATAGTCTATAATCAATATAGAGAAGAACATTTTCTGAATTGACTCAACCGGGGATCGAAGCCCCGTGACCTCAGAGATGGCGATACCTTGAAAATTAGTTTATTTAACAAAAATAAATGTTCTCAACAGGTGGCGGACGGGACTACAAGTCAGAGCATCATGAACAACATGAGGAACACGGAAAAAAGGCATATGAGGTAAGAACAAACACTAATGGTCTTACCACAAAAGATTTTAAAACACTGTTCAACAAGTGTTTAACTTAGACACTGTTTAAATAATGATACTGTCACTTTTTTGACAATATTGTTTGAGAGAGACGGCATCACATTTAAACAGTGTTTAAATTAAACAGTGTTTAGCTAAGACACTGTTTAATGTAACGCTGTCACTTTTTTGACAATATTGTTTGAAAGAGACAGCATCACATTCAAACAATGTTTAAATTAAACAATGTTTTAAAATCTTTTGTGGTAAGGCCGTTAAAGATTCTTAAAGCACTTACATAATTGAATGTGATGCTGTCTCTTTCAAACAATATTGTCAGATATTATCTGAACGAAACATCCGGTTTATAAACAGTTATTTTTAAATATTATAAATCCATAATTTAAATTTTGAGATTTTAGCATTCACAATGCTATTGTTATATAATACTAAATATTATACTAGAAAAATATATCCAAAGATTGCGGGTTCGATTCCCGTCCGAGAACATGATCTGGTGCGAGTCGTATTTTTTCTAGTATATTATTTAGTATTATTATAAATCCCTTAAAGTAAGTGCTCTACTTGAGGAGCTCGATGAAGTGCAGTATATAGCGCCTGGCCCAGCGATTGCGGAGGTTAAGCAACTTTCGCAACGGTCGGTCATGGGATGGGTGACCAAAATTTTTTTTCTCGAGCTTCTCCGTGCTTCGGAAGGCACGTTAATTCGTTGTTCCCAAGTGCATTTGCAGTCGTTAACACTCCGCATTGGGCCCGCGTGGTGGGTTATGGCCCATCCTTATCCACCCGTAAGGAATGGCTGATGGTCAAGTGCTCTACTTACTAATGAAACTAAACATTATTGGCAAAGACATGAAGCCCCTTATACCGGACCCTTACGGGTGATTAAAAGAACTAAAACAATTACGGTAGAAATGCCAAGAGGACCCAGAGACGCACTAGGCGTGGGCTGCGGTGACCTCTATCATCATTCCTACCATCGTGCTCATTATTCCTAGAGGCACATGGGTCGGAAAACGACAAAAAATGTTGGTTCTCTCACACTAACTAGACAGCTAAAACATTGTATTAGAGTGGGAAAGTAATTTTTGTCTCTCAGGCAATTTTTTTTAGTTTCATTGGTCAACTCTCACTTTTAGGGATTTAAATAACTACAAAAGAGGTAATAAAAAACATCAAACCTCTCACACTCAACCTATGATACGTCGGACGAATCTTCGTATACTGTTCATGCGCCTGTTCTTCTTGTCAGTTAAAAAAGTCTGGAACAGGTGGTAGACAAATATAGACGATTCAAAAGCGCTTAATTACTAAGTTTATTTGAATAAATAATTTTTTTACTTTTTTACTTTTACTTTTACTTCAAAATGTCCAAAGTAATTTATCGAATAACACAAATTAATAATTCAGAGCTTTCCTACGAACCTGTCTATAAAAAAACAGCCATGTTATAAATATTAATAGGGCGACAACTTTGAAATCGAATATTTCAAATATTTGTTTCAATAACTCATCGTTTTATCGATAAGTGGCTTAGCGAGCCCACTCATCTAGATCATCTCATAGATTTTCAAAAGGCTGTTTATGAAAGAATTTATTTTCAGATGAGGAAAATAAACATTGAATTATTCAACACAGACTTGTTTAAAAAAAATACAGCTAAGTGTACAGTAATTAGCAGTGTGACAGTTGCTGTAAACTTTAGTAAGAAAAAAATGTTGATTCAAATTGTTAATTCCATTTGAAATGTCGACGTGGAAGAAGCTTTTGGTTATTAAATGAAACACATGTCGTAGTCTGTTCTAAAAACAAATTTAAAAATTCTGAATACAGCAAATATTATTGTCACATCTAATGGTACACCGTTGACAGGTTTCAACACATTGTTCGCGAATTTACAATACTTTCTCATGCTATATAGCATAGCAAAGTTAGCAACCCTGATTTCAGCGCTGCGGTATAATCTAATGGTGCTGTCAATTATTTAATTTACCCCATGGACCTGAAAAAAAGACGGACGTAATATCACACTAAAAAGAAGTGAAGCATGCAAGATCCTACAATTTCGTTTGTTGTACATGACCTACACTCACACAAATACATCTTTAAAGAAAAGACCGGTGTATTTGTGTGAGTGTAGGTCATTGTACAACATACGAAATTGTAGGACTTTGCATGCTTCACTTCTTTTTAGTGTGATATTACGTCCGTCTTTTTTTCAGGTCCGTGATTTACCCATTACTAATCAAACTGTGCTTTCAAAATCTTTGTCATTTTTCCTAGTGACTCATTTAGTGTCTATGTCAGAAACTCGATGAATCGAAGACTTCCTTTGACATTGCATTTGAGTGTCTGTATCACACTAATGACGTCACAGGTTCGCAGCCAGTGTGTATCCACCGTTAAAATTTTCTAGTCAGATAATTAAAACATTTAGTAACTAGGTACTTAATACATCAAAGTCTGCCAATGGTGTTTTTACATAAAAATACGAAATTGTTCAAAACTAAAATAATTATCTTTCTGCTTTCTTAAATAGAAACTAGACAAAAACTTCACATCGACAAACAAGACTCGTCAAATGTTGAAGTCCAACCTCGCTTTGACCCAACCTTGGTACTGTCATTTTCAATATGGCGACGTAAGTCAAGTGTTCGTGTTTAAAATTAATAACAGTACAATAATAAATAATTAACTTAACTGAAAAATTAAAAGGACTAAGGGAACACGGAAATAGGTTAACAATTTATAGAGCAACGAAAACCCTCTAGTTGGTGTGCCATACTTTTATTATTAATAGATCCGGACGCCTGGCAGCTGTCCAGCAGTGGGGATGAGAATGGTTGGGCAACAAAAGGGTTGTAAAAGCAATTATTGGGTGCAATTTACAGAGCTCTGGATTGGGTGTGATATTATAGCTAACTATGTATTTAATTCGAATATTTTTGGTTGGTGGTAGGACTTATTTCAAGTCCGCCTGGCTAGCTACCACCATCTTATCTAAATCTGACGCCATAACAACAATTTAAAAATTGATGTGTTCCGGCAGTTAGAGGTAAGATAACCAGTTCCTCAGTGGTGAGGATTCCGGGTGTAGTGCGCTTCCACCTTCGGCCTTATCGTCACTTAACATCAGGTGAGGTGAAGGCCAAGCGCTAACCCGTTGTGAAAATATATATAACATTGCTAGGCGTTTGGGTTAGGTGAAAAGTAGTGCAAGGCAACGTCCAAAGTGCGCGCAAAATTTGTCGCCTGACACTATTCTCCCAACCAAAACGCCTGGCAATATTAAAATTGATATAATAGTATTTTTTTTTTCCCCAACCATTCCCATCCCCACCGCTGAACAGCTGCCCGGATCTATTAATAATAATATGGCACACCAACTAGAGGGGTTTCGTTGCTCTATAAATTGTAAACCTATTTCGGTAGCTATAGCTCTTAGTATAATAAGAATGTTCAGTAATCTGTACTAAACTATACTATTACTTTGATACAAGTAGAATAGTAAGTCTAATGAGCTTATTAAAAATAAGTCGTTATGTTACATTAAATTAATAATCTCTTTAACTTATCGCATGGCGATCGTTACTAAAAATACCTAATTTATCTGTATTATTAGAATAAAATAGAATAGAATATATTTTATTTAATGAATATATTTATTTAATGCTTTAAAAACAATCTAATATGATCAAAACTCGCAACAATTAATTAATTAATTTAGCCCCTAGAAGATTGAATAAAATTAATAAATTTTATTATATCTCTTTAAAATAAATGGTTATTTATTTATTTAGTACTAGCTGTCCCGCTGGCGCCATCTATTGGTTATATTGCGATTTTAAATGTCGGAAAATATAATTACTTTTTACGTCTTTCCGTACAATTTTTTGATAATTATCTTTTATACAAACCTTGTCCTGATAATAATAATAATAATAATAATAACAAACACAGCAAAAATGAATTATCTAATTTGGTGCAGTCGTTCTGAAGTTATGCGCTTACATACATTTTGCCGATTCATTTTTATTTATATAGACTGGAGACCGCCCGCGGCTTCGCCCGCGTGGAATCTAGTGTACAGGATCAAGGGCCTATTTCACTACCCAATCCATCGGGTACGATGAGAGAGAGGACGCTATACTAAGGAAAGAGAGAAATTGTTTCTCTCTTTCAACATTCACGCCGAAATACAAAATACTCCGTAACCAATCCGTAACCGTTGCGAGCGGTTACATAAAAAAAAATAGAGATAGGAAATATGCGATTTTTTTGCTTATTATACAAAAGTTTTACACCCAATGTGTTTTCTTGGTGTTTTTTCGATTCCCGAGGTCAAGGAATAGAATTACACACAAATTCCCGAGATATAGTGCGCTGTTTAAGAGAAACGTATCAAGAAAGATTCGCAGAGCGCCATCCCGCTCTGACTCATTTCTTTTATCTCGTTCTTGTTTTTGGATTTTATTATACAATGTGTTACAAAAATACCCCTAATGCGGAATATGATATATAGGGACCATCAAACTGAACAACTTTTACTATGGGACCAACTCTGAAATCGCGAAAAGATATCAGCTGTTTCATACAAAAATTTAAATCGAAAATATCAAAATGTATGAAACAACTGATTTCTTTTTCGCGATTTCAGAGTTGGTCCCATAGTAAAAGTTGTTCAGTTTGATGGTCCCTATATACCATATTCGGCATTAGGGGTATTTTTGTAACATGTTGTATAGATTGTATAAAAGGTGAGGATTAAATAAAGGCAAGGAGCTTGATGGCGCAGTGGTTTAGCACCTGACCAAGTGATTGCGGAGGTTAAGCAACTTTCGCAATTGGTCGTGGGATGGGTGACCAAAAATGTATTATCTTGAGCTCCTCCGTGATTCGTAAGGCACGTTAAGCCGTTGGTCCCGGCTGCATTTGCAGTCGTTAACACCTACCAATCCGCATTGGGCCCGCGTGGTGGGTTATAGCCCATCCTCCTTATCCACCTAAAAGGAAAGTCTGTGCCCCAGCAGTGGGGATTTGACATTAAAAATGGCCGATGGTCTGGTTTAAATAAAGACGCATCCGGTTGAAAGGTATATTGGTACGAAAAATTAATTATTAAGTTAAAGAAAAAATTCGTGAAAATTCTCATTAGATGTGAGGCAAAGACAATTTAAATCTTTGGACAAAGTCATATGTAATAAAAGAAGCTAGTAATATTAACATGTCTAAAAACCTACCTCAAATTACAAAAAACTTACTGAATATAATTGTCCTGTTAGTTTTAAACCTCGGCCTTACCACAAAAGATTTTAAAACACTGTTCAACAAGACAGTGTTTAACTTAGACACTGTTTAAATATGATGCTGTCACTTTTTTGACAATATGATTTGAAAGGGACGGCATCACATTTAAACAGAGTCTAAATTAAACAGTGTTTTAAAATATTTTGTGGTAAGGCCTTGTGTTGAAATAATATAATAACAAGATTATAACAATATTTTTTGTATTGAAAGCGAAACTTCATTATTGACAAAAAAACAATAGAAAAACATAATTTACTCTTCTAAAAATCTTTTTTTCGGGACATAAAACAAAGAATGATGTCACCCATTCATTTTTTCAAATTACTTTAGCGATCTAAAGATTATCTGTACGGCCATCTAACTAAATGTTAGTAGAATATGTTTTCTAAACATTGAATTTC
Source organism: Catoptria pinella (assembly GCA_963556745.1). Taxonomy (NCBI): domain Eukaryota; kingdom Metazoa; phylum Arthropoda; class Insecta; order Lepidoptera; family Crambidae; genus Catoptria; species Catoptria pinella. The sequence goes on along the minus strand of OY750777.1, from coordinate 10,746,218 downwards.
AGACATTAGAACAATACGATCTCCCAAAACAATAGTGAATTGTTTAAAAACAAGAATTGGAGAATGTCCGGTCGATGATCAAAATGTCTATTCATAGATTAAAAATAATGACCAATTCGAAGATGCTTTAGTTTTAATTTTTCTTAATAGGTCAAAATCAAGAGAGAAAAGATTGTTTCTTTAATTTCACGAGTCTCGTATTTATTGAGCAACTTTCGTCGTTATTTATTTTCATTGCAGAATGTTTCTCAAATCGTCTGTCAAAAAACATCGTAGTCGGAGCAATTCTCATTTCTACTCATTTTTCACCTGCATGGAAAACCTAAAAAGGGCTTTATTATATATTTTTTAAAGTCCAAGTTTATAGTTTAGAGTGTATGGTTATTTTGGGAAAGTCGGCCGTGCATAAATTAATGATGTTTACATATTTAAGATAAGAGTATTTTTTAAGAAAATCTTATTTTGTAAACAAACACGCTCGTTATGAAGATATTTCATTTATTATCTGAGTATGTATATCACTCTTAATTACAATAATTTTTATTCTACACAATTTTTATGTCTATGGTTTTCATGACGCCGTACCATAAATAATTATTATAAGACTCTACAAATGGACTTTACGTATCCTGCGAATTTCTTAACTTTGCCTGTATTTTAAAATGGATCTGATGGAGACAATCCCATTACCAACTCTTTTTTGCCTCCAATAAGTTTAACTTCAATCTATATAAATTAATTTTGTAAGTTAGATTCTCAATGCCACTACTATGAACTGAAGTCATTTTAAATTCATTCCAATACTCACTATCCCTTTCACGCCCGAAAAATGAGACACAATATAGATATTCCATTTGTTGATGAATTTGATGTTTGTTGATGATTTTTAGTGAAAAATAGAAACATAATTATTCCCTTCTTTCTACATTTGATACGTTTTTGCAGAAGCTTATATGTTTATAGAATTAGATCACAGATACATATCAAATTGAAGGTTTATCTGAAGATTAATGTTAAAAACGAAAGTATTGGTTTCCGAATTCGCAATACATTCCAAACTCTTAATAATAATCTAATTTGATTATTTAAGATTTTTATTAACCGGATTCAAACAGGGAGGAAGTTCTTAGTTTGACGGATTTTTTTTTTAATCATTCACTCGCACTCGCGTTTTTTCGCATTTTCGACGGATTATTTTATCATTCACTCGCACTCGCGTTTTCTCGCATTTTCTCGATCGCAAATTGCATTTGTATGCAGATACACCCTTGATGAGCGACGCACCCACAATGGTCTCAAGATCGAGAACCTTTAGTAGCACCCGCAAAGTTCCAAACTCACAAGTCAATTACATCTCCCACGATTTTAGTTCAGACGATGCTGATTTCAATTAACCCGCGACCTGCCGTGGATCGGTGACAGATCCGTTGTACTGTCTACTTGGGAGTTTTGTGCAGCTGTCTCAAACTGGAGAGGTTCTTAATAAGTTTATTAGGCTGTGTACTCTGGAATTTTGCCAACTCTTAAGTCCGTTTAAGAGCTCAAACACACAGGATGCGTTCTGGTCATGAGATCTGCTCCCTGATTATGTAACTTTGTTGCAATCAACTCTGACAGAAATCACAGTTACATTGCTGCTTGAGTAAGAACTAATGTGACAACTATCTTACTTAAAGCAGCAATGTAACTGCGGTTTCAATCGATATCAATCGAGAATTGTTAGCAACAAAGTTACGTAATCAGCCCCCCGATCTCAGATCGCTCCGATCTATGCGATAATTGGGATCGGAAAGCAACCAGTGTGGAAGGGATATGAGAACTCCATACAACGCATAGATCGCAGCGATTTGTGGATCGAATCGCATGACCGGAGCGCATCCTGTGTCCGGTGTGAGCTCTAAAGTCTTCATCTTTAACAAACATAATAGACATAAAAGACTGTTATTACTCTTTAAAACGCCCTAAATGAGTCACACTACGTAAGACCTCAGTGGTTGAGGACTCCGGGTGCAGTGCGCTTCCACCTTCGGCCTTATCGAAACTTAACATGAGGTGAGCTGAAGGTCAAGCATTAACCCGTTGTGGATTAAAAAAAGACGCTAGGATAAACACTTTATCGGTAATAACAATCCGGCTGGTTTGATAGAAAAATACAAATACACACAATCTGGGTTAATTCCGATAAGTTATTTCCGATAGCGATAATAACGATGGTTATTTCCGATTGTTTTTTCGCTATCGGCTACATTTGACAAATGGATGTGACACATTGCTACATATTTTTGGCAAAAATAAAAACTTACCAAAGAAAAGTAGCAATATGTCTAATGTTCTTCCTATCAGTAAGAACATTTGATTTGAAACCAACAAAAAACGCCACTAGTTGGAAATAACACAAATGAAAGCTTAAGAATTTTTTTTTTTTTTTTTTATAAAATCACTCCTAAATTGTATTGTAATTAACCAAATTTCCTGCCATCATTTTATGAAAAAGTTCGCGGATATTTACTAATATACGTGTATTACTAAAATATTAGTAAATAATGAAACAACCGTGTATTACTAAAATTAGTAAATAATGAAACAAGAATATAATGTCGTGTCGCAAATTCTTAGTTTAACTTTCTGATAAACTAGACGGTGGTTTCTCTTTGTCTGGCAAATAAAATCAGTTCCATGACTAATCTGATTAACTGGCTAACAAAAAAAGCAGAAACCACTTTGCCTTTTATTTTAAAAAAAGTACCCGTCAAAAATTACTGTGTGTATTTTATTCATAGCATTTTCCTGGCAACATTAAGTTGGGTAACTTCGCAATTTATAAAGTAGGTAAATACACGTTTAACACACCATAACAGTATTTTATTTTAGTGTTAAGTAATTTTGAAACAGAGCCAGTATCACAGGTTTTGCTCCAAATAAGTTATTGGTGGAAATTCTGTCTCATTTTTATCAAAACCGGACCTCTAAGCTCTCTTTTGATTTAATTTGAAAAACGGTCAAGTATGACTTCTGGGCACCTATCTCTTAGAGTAATTATAATTTAAACACTGTAAATAAATGATCAGTATTATCGTAAACTGGGATAATCTATGAAAAAAAGCAAAAGAGACGTCTCCATTTAAAATATGATTTTATAGCATGACTTTAAAAAAAGTTTACGTCTCTAACATAATTTGGTTCAATATGACAAAATTCAAATATAGCTGCAGAAGATATTAAATGGACAATTGCATCTTAATTTTTATTAACATAATTAGCTAATATTTTGCTGATTAAAAGCGCGCAGTCTGCACACTAGCGCCGCCATCGATAAAAAGACCACAAAGCTTTTTCGGAGTGCACTACACAGAGAATTCACAATTTCGTTTTTTTAGCACTATGTGTTGCCGAGCCGGCCTCTCTTTTACTAGTTTATGGTTTTTTACTTTTAACTTATATTTTTGAATTCTGTACTTTTTATACTAAAACATATTTTCCTTGTTTTGTACTCTGTGTTTTTCACTACATGTCAAGTTGTGTTCGTCAGTTTATAATAATAAATGTAAATTTAAACTACTATTATTTAGACACCCATTTTAGCTCAGTTTCACTATGATTTTTTTTCCAATGGCGGCGCTAGTGTGCAGACTATGTGCTCTTAATCAGCAAAATATTAACTAATTATGCTTTAGTGAACAAACTGCTTGGAACGAAACGAACAGGGCCTTCTATTCATATACAGGATGTTATAATTTATTTTGATGTGAATTAGGTTTTAGGCAAAACTAGACGTCCTAAGCCGAGGGGTTGTATAAGTCTCAAGGTATACTAGTTTAACCCAAAACAACCCAGTTTGGTCATTAATTATTTCAACTAAAACGCACTACTAAAAAACAAACATTCCGACGAACTGAGAACCTCCTCCTTTGTTTGAAGTCGGTTAATAACTTACATCGCTAAAATACCATAGTAATACAAACCTTACCAAAAATAAGTGTCATGTTTTACACGCATTAAGTAATACCTATTCTGACACTTTACATACATACCTAATTCTGTTAAAAACTAACTTACCTACTATCGTACCTATTAGCAACACAACTTACAAGTCAATAATAACTTAATAACTCTTGAATTTGTTCTTATAAGTTAAACTTACATGATCAAAGCAAAAAGCAAAAAAGAAAAAAAAAATCTCTAATTATTTTTAAAACGTCTTTAAATGTCTTTGTGAAACTAGAATCACTTTATTACTTTATATATTTTTTGTATTCATTAAAATGATACCCTTTCTTGATTTCACGAGTGAATACCCCGAGCTTTCCATTATCAGACGTAGTTTAGAAAAGGTTATAAGTATGCAACCTTTGAATTTATTTTGATTCAGTTCAGTTCAATAAACTCAAAATATTGATTTTGACAACGATTTTTTTTATTTCATCAATTTGGCATATGTCTTCCATATTCTTACCTTAGCCTTAGCATGATATAATAACTATAGAATTAAGATACACGCTAAAATTTTAATCATTTGGGGTGGTTCCACTCATGATTACAAGCAACTTTTACTATGGGACCAACTCTGATATTGCGAAAATATCTGCTGTTCCATACTAAAGCGCAATACCTGCTCGACCTTAATGTATAGAACAGCTGATTTTTTTTCGCGATACCAGAGTTGGCCCCATAGCAAAAGTTGCTTGTAATCATGAGTGGAACCACCCCACTGTGGGAACCAAATTATTAAAATTTTACGCTTTAGAGTATTTATAAACCTAAAATAAATGGTTTAGATATTGCAACGCAATGTTTAACACGTTAAGTGCGAAGCGAGGCCTAAATCACCCCTGATGCAACTTCCCTGTGGTGCGGCAAGGAAAAACGTGAGTTTCTCTGTCGTGCGAATGGCATAGCTTTGGTTTGGTCCAGTGTAGGAAAGAGATAAATATATATTTGAGATGCGCTAATGGTTCCGTACTCGGTGGTGTACCTACCTTGGTACCGGATGTCTTAGGCCTCGTGCCGCACTGAATTAATATAATTTTAATGCAGTGCGGAACGAGGCTAAAACGTCCCATATCCCCCCTGACCTCGTACCGCACCCAACGCGAGCTTCCCGCGACCAGTGTTGTGCATCACGTCGATTGGAGAGCACGTCCTTTTACAGCGCTTTTTTTTTTCTATTCTGTGAACCGCATTAAGATTTTCATATACAAATAGATAGATAAACCTTATGCATAAACCGTGATCCATTATTTTCCAATAATAAGTCTGTAATAGGTGCCTCTTAATGGTATAGAATGGAACGCTTCGTGCGCGAGTCCGACTCGCACTTGGCCGGTTTTTTTTTCTTTATGGCGCCTTCAAGCACAATTTAGATTATTAAAAAAAAATGTATCCTTTGATAGCTTTGTGTTGTTTTGCCAGGTTTTGCCGTTAAAACGATCTAATGAGATATAATTGATCAAAATCGGTCAAGTCGTTGCGTAGTTAAGACAGTTTAAAAACGTCGATATTATTTTTCCCATCACTAATCTCAGCGAAAATTTGCCCTATTTCAGTGCGTTACGAGGTGTATAAGATCCCATATTTTGTTTTGCTAATAATTCCTAAACTAGCCATCAGATCCCGGGGCGACGGTGGATTAGGGTTCATCAATTCACTGTCTATATCAATAAGGACCAAAATTCTCATTTATCTTTGATTTCGCGCCAGAAAATGGATTTTAGTCTGTAAAAGGAGGTGGGGTCTAATAGACCGCGTGTCGCCCTGACGTCTGGTCACGGTACGGGCCGATTATACCTCGTGCCGCAGGAACGGAAAGTATGCAAAAATTGGTGCCGCAGCTAACGTGTTAACTAACAGGTTTGTTGTTTGTAGGGTGTTCACAAGGATTCAAAAACCGCCAAGGGCCATCACGACAAAGAGGACCACCTCGGCAAATATTCGGACCACGGCGGGCACGACCAACACCACCACACCGAGTCGGGCCACTACGGTGACCACCATCACGAAGAACATGGGAAAAAACACGCTAAGGTACCCACTTGACCACGAGAATTACAGGACAAACGTTTAACGGACTTTTGGAAAATTCAAAAGCCTTGAAGAAGTATGCTTCATACATGGACGCCATTTTGATGACCTCCGTGGTAGAGTGGTTCGCACGACGATTTTAAGGTCTCGCCATCTCTGAGGTCCCAGGTTCGATCCCCGACTGGGTCAATTTAGAAAACGTACTTTTTTATATTGGCTCAGGTCCGGGTGTTTGTGTTACCACAATTGTCTTCGATTTCCATAACACAAGTGCTTTAGCTACTTACTTTGCAATCAGAACAATGTATGTGATGTTGTCAATTATTATTTATTATTTGGGTAAAAAAAGTTTATGATAACAGAAGATGAGTTAAACTTTTTGTACTGATAATATTCTATTCTCTTGACGGCGACTAAACTTTTTTTTGACTAGATCTTATTCTACAGACTGTTTTCAAGTAGGTAATGGGGATTACAAGTTGATGGATCTACCATCAAATCAGAGGGCCTACTCAAATGGCCATTCTACTAAAACTAACGCTAGTAGAAAAGAATGATAATGTATGGGATTGACAGGAGCTAAGCGTTAGCTTATGTCATACCCATACATTGTTATTCTATTCTACTAGCGTTAATATTAGTAGAATAGCCATTTGATTAAGGGGGCTGTTCTCAATTAAAATCTTTTTTCCGGTATTAACAGTAACACTTAAAAGTAGACCGACTAATACTAATCAAGATTGTGTGTGTCAAAAATTTCGGTTCCAGTACGAAGAATCGGGGAAACACTCAAAAGGGCACAGCACAAAAGGCAGCCACGACATCCACAAAAAAGATGAATACGAAAAGAAAGTCGAATTCTTCGAAGAAGAGGGCGACTCCGCAGAAGAAGAAAAACACGGCGGCTACAAAGACGAAAAATCACACAAAGCGGTAAGTTATAATATTTTTTATAATGACAGGATAATTTGACATTTCACAGGTCTCCATCTACAGCAGCGCCACCAAGCTAATACCAACTAACAAACTAATTTGAGCAGTTCCAAGAGCATCCGATTAGGCAGCGCTAAAGACCTGTCAAACATAGGGACACAGGTCTCGAGCAGGTCACAGGTCAGCGAGGCACAGTTGTCATTCGCGCCATGCAAATATGAGACATCTTCTCTTTTCCGCTCAACCGTCTCCACTGAGCGGAGATGAGATGTGTAAATAATGAAATCCCATTAGTTGTTTAAAACACATCTCTTCTCCTCTCGTCTCGTCTCCGTTTTGGAGTTCAGGCCTTAGGGACCAGTTTCCATTGTTTCCATTGACATAGGTATCCCACATTGTAACTTATTATGCATAGGTGTACCTAGTTCATTTTCGTTTCAAATCAAAAGCATACAAAACAACTTTTCACATTTATTTCGTACGGCGCATTGCGAAACATTTTAGACTACACGTTTCTCCAGTGAAAACCGTAAAGTTGGAATTGTAAAACGTCAATCAAATGGAATAACTCAATAATAATTCTAAGATCTGAGTTTACATTTTATGCGTGTAATGAAAACTGCTCAAAAATTCGTTCAAGTAACGGAAACGCAGGAATAGCATTAAAAAGGGAAAATTTTAATTTACTCTTCTACAATTACTTGTTTGAAATTAATTTATATTAGAGTCCCATTAAATTATCGATGCCAAAAAACGTATTAGAATCTATTCGATATTGATTTAGCGTGAAGACCACTTGCGACATTTGCACTGTATGACAAAAACTTCTTTTGAAAAGTTTCCGAGTATTATTCGATTCTTGCCGAGAGACCTTCACCCCGAAATTGCGTTCTATTCCTAATCGATTCGAACCAAAATCGATTCCGATGAGACCGTTAACCGTTACAAAACATTTGTATTTGACAACGGTTACCACAAATCTAATTCTGATTATTATTTACATTGGTTGGTATTTCGTAGGGTTGTCAACTCAAAAGAAAAATTATCGTAACATATAGGAATGTTTTCAAAAGCTATTATTATAATATTTAACTTGGTTGTTTTCTGTTAAAATACTTATTTTATGAAGTCGTAAGAATTATTGAAGAAAGTTAAACATTGAATTATGCTCTTTTATGATAGTATTAAAGACAATTATTATTAAATTATTATATTAAATGCTTTAATTATAAAAGTTTCTGTGTTTGAAAAAGGTTTATCACAAAACCTTTATTTAATTCTTAGCCTCTAAGTATTAGGAGTCCTTTTTATTTTCTGTGTACTATTGAAGAAAATATATATCAATTCTATAAATCAATATAAAAAAATGAAAAATCCTTGTTAATATATTTCGTTAGTTTGTAAATTGTAAAATGTAGACACTTCACAGAATTTTTTGTCACTTTTCACAGATTAATGTGTCTTATAGCTTCAAATTTTATTTATCACTTTCTTAAGTAACATGCTCAAAAGAGGCAACCCTGACCACACCGATTTTCAGCTGAGCGGCCAGCCACGCGCGTCAGTATTTCAAAATTTCTCGTCAACAAATATTTTTAATCTATACAAAGTGTTTGGAAATAGAGCCGAATATGGTAGATAGGGACCATCAAACTGAACAGCTTTTACGATGGGACTAAATCTAAAATAAAAAAAAAAAACAGCTGTTTCATAAAAAATACGAAAATCCACCAGATGTCGGACAGGAATATGATCTGGTGCGAGTCGAATTTTTCTAGCATAATATAATTTTGTATTGAATAAAAATAGAATTGAAAATGCTAAAATCTCAAATTTTAAAAATAATAACGCAAATATCAAAATGTATGAAACAGCTGTTTTTTTATAAATATAATATTAGTTTTTTGTCGCTGAGAATAGAACATAGAGTTCAATACGTAAACGCCCACGAGCTACAAAAAGTAGCTCGGTGTCTAATCACACATCGCACAAATGACATTAACTTAGCCAGCGAAAAAAAATGCCGCAATTATCGCCGCGATTAATGTTGCGATTAACGCCGCGATTAACACCGAGATTAACGCCGCGATTAACACCGCGATTAACGCCTCAATAATCGCAGCTACAAAAAGTCGCAAAAAGTCGCAAAATTATGCTAAGGGATAATGTCATATCGGGGCTCAAAAAGCGCTTGTTTTATTATCTCTTATTAAATAATATTAGCAAGACACGGCACGCTTTAATATAAATAAATCATCCCTAAACTCTGGGTTGGCTTGAGATTGCCTATACGAAATGCCTATGTGTGTGTGCATGGAAAAAAGTGATTTGTTCCGAATGGCGCTTCTGTCTTCTTTATAATTTGTGTCCTAAGTATGTCCCGACCGTTTTTTTATACAGTTACATAGAGAAAATTTTGATTAATATCAGTCATTATGACGTAAGATTTCCATTGTCAGCGAAAGCGCCGTGAAAAATGTCACCTAAATTTTTTTTCTTATTCAAATGAAGGCTATTTTTTGGGACAATTCATTTATTTGGAGTAATTGATTACGCATGAAGCCTTGTACTCATTGTGCCGAAGTTTTTTTTAAGTTGTATTATAATTGTAAAGTCATTGATGTTAATTTCTTAACTTTGACTTTAACATTTAAATACAGAACAATTTATTTAATATACGCCTTTTTACCCGACTGCAAGGGAAGGGTTTTTCGCACGTATGTAACATTCTTTATTTATTATTATGATTTCTATCATTAGTATATCGTTAGATTTGTCTTGACAGCCTAAGTGTTATTAAATTTAGATTTTTCGCATTCACAATGCGATTTTTATATTAAGATAAATAATATTAGAAAAAATACTAGAAGAAATCGACTGATGTTTCTTTCGAATGTGGGGGTATTTCCTCACATTGATGAAATTGCGCTGGCTTGCAGCGAAGAAGTAAAAAGTACTAGAAAATTTCGCCGCTCGCACTGGCGACTCGGTAGCATAATTAGTCAGTGCATTGGGCCGGAATCCCAAGGGTGCGGGTTCGAGTCCCTTCTGAGGTGCTACTACGGGGGAGTCGATTTTTTCTAATATTATTTATCTTAGCCTAAGTGTTCTTAGATAAGTGACGTTAAAAAAACTAACATGGCGGCTGTGCGGTGCTATTATTTGAAGGAAAAAAAATTATTTTTTTTAAAACACTGCAATACGGGTATCAAATTAAAGGGCTTATCATAAGGATTTTAAAAAGTTATATCATTAACGTAAATAATAATAACTTAAAAGACTTTGTAGACCTTAAAGATCTTGTTTCCATCTTTTCAGTTGATTTGTCTTTTGACGCAGGCGGATTTTTTATTTTATTTTTTTGTAATTATTGATAACAATGCATAGTTAAGTAATTCAAATGTGACTTGCAAAAAAAATAGATCAACATTTTTAGTGAAAAGTGGTTGTACAGTTTTAAAATCAAACACGATCGGTTTTTGTTTAGAGTTCATAGATAGTGTCTATAAATTTATAATAATAAATATTTTATTTTATTTGTTAGATAAAATACTTATTTTTGTGCACCACCGGAGAAAATTAACCATTTCAAGTATTAAATTACGTAATTAAAAAAACGCTTATCTAATATAAGAAACACAAAACCCAAACTTATCACTTAAACACCGATTCGGTATAAAGGTAGCTTAATTCTATTTAATTAATGTTATAAATAAGTTGTGCTTAGAAATCTAATAAGTATACGTCCATATTTTTTAATAACTTGGGTACATAAAAAAATAAGTAAGCAAACAACAGTTACAGTATTTCAACTTTTAATACAAAAGTCTCGGTTTAAATATTAACTTCGTAACTAGCAGTTACCGCAGAGAATTACCTCAGATAGTTATCTTTTAATAACTAAAGGAGTTCTTTTTAAGTTAACCGCCTCTGTGGTCTAGTGGTAGTAGGTTCCCAGTAGGTTTATGAGAATACTTTTATCAGGATTTTGACGTGTTATTCCGTAAATTTTTATGAAAAATTTAACTACGACATCTATTTTTACTTCTTTTTTCAGGGTGGGCACTTCGGCAAAGGCGATTACCAAGCTGGCCACCACCAACACCAGAAAGGTGACGCCGGCCACTTCCAGAAAGGAGGCCAAGCACATGGCCACAAGGTAATTCTATGCATGCTTCTTATATTATCAATTTCGAAATACTAGCTCAGCGGTCAGAGCATCGGACCGGATATCCAAAGGTCGCGGGTTCGATTCCCGTCCGAGAACATGATCTAATGCGAGTCGTATTTTTTCTACTATTTGGTATTATATAAAAATAGCATTGTAAATGCTAAAATCTCAAAAATTTAAAAATTATATAGCTTTCTCATCTTAATCAATTGTTTAAAAATATCTGGAAAGGTGTTCAGTTGAATGTCGAGGTAATTCCTTGTACAATGGTGAGATGGCGCTGCCATGCAGCGTAAGAGTTGATATACTAGAAGAAATTCGACGTTCCCACTAGTGACTCGGTAGCTCAGCGGTCAGAGCATTGGACCGGATATCCAAAGGTCACGGGTTCGATTCCCGTCCGAGAACATGATCTGGTGCGAGTCGTATTTTTCTAGTATACTATTTATAAAAACAGCATTGTGAATGCTAAAATCTCAAAAATTTTAAAAAATGCAGCTAGTTCTGAAATTGCTCTAATACGGAGTTAAATATTTTTAACAGTTTCCGTTGGCGATGACTTGCCTAATAAACAAACTATTTTCAGTTTTTTACCAGGAATCAGTTTAAGATTTTTTTTGTGAATTTAATTTTATTAATTTATATAATTGAAATGCCAATGCAGTTTTTCAGAATACGGAATTAAAATATTTATTGTGTTTTTTGAGGTTGTAGCATTCACAATGATATTTTTAGTGACTCGGTAGCTCAGCGGTAAAAGCATTGAACCGGACATCCAAAGGTCGCGGGTTCGATTCCCGTCCGAAAATATAATCTATTTAGTGCCTTTTTTTGGTTTATTGTAAACATTCGTCATTTTTTTAGCAAGTAATTTTCGTAATTATGAACCTTATTAAATTTTCATTTATTAGAGTTTGGAAAACAACAAACACAGATTGGTCGCACAAACAACAAGCTAACATTAGAAAATTCAAAGGTTTATTTTTAATACCTCATCAAGTTAGGTATTACATGTATAAAAGTTATCCAATAATGTCCCAGACAAGGTACAACTTCACATCTTAAAGTTTGCTGCAATATTGTATTCAGCCCACGTTTAGTTACGAACTTGTCATTGAAAGACTTCTTTAGAGCTGAGTTATGAACTAATTAAAGGGTCATTTTTGTGTGTTTTGTCTAAATAAATACATACAAATTGAAGATTTTTTCTCAATTTCAACGTTTCAAACCACTCAAAAGGAAAAAACTTGAAATAACAACAACATTTTTTATTAAAATAAGCTCACATATTAAACATTTTTGAATCGTCAGTTCTTTTAACTTAACACTCATTATGACGTCTTTTAGCTAACAAGAAAAATGGGCGCAGAAAACTTATCAGAAAATCTATCGTTTCGTTTTTTTTAATATTTTTCTGTTGTATTGTAATAGTCTGATTTTTTCAGTTGTAAAAGACAACTAACAAAAAAAACTATAAAATTATCATCATCTAAAATTAAATCTTTACGTTCGATAATCAAGTTTGTTTTCCTTCAACTTTCCAGGGACACCGCTCCTCAGGCGGACACGATGGCCACGACAAGAGAGGTCACGGGAACTTCCATGAGGAAGATAAGAAGTCTGGCAAGAAGTGGATCTACCACCATGGGCACCCCGCCAAGACTGCTAATCTGGTGGTGATAGACCGAAGAGCTGACCAGTACTACCATGGACCGCAATACTACGGATAAAAAAAGTAAAAATTACTATGGATAAATGACAATAGCACAAAAAATAAGGTAGAAAGAAACGCCGCTCGGAACAAAACACGGATTCCGTGCAATCATAGACATTCCATACAGGCAATGGCAGGGTACAATCGCAGTTACCAAAAAGTTCCTAATTAATGTACGATTCATACCAATCGGCGCGCATTCGGACCGCATCGCAGCGAATGCGCACGTACGTCGGCTTAAATCGTACATAAAGCTACAAAACAAATACAGCCAGAGCGGCACTTCTAGACTTTATTTTTGTGACAATAGATAGTCTTAGCTTAAGGGGTTTTAGGACGCGTCTACAATGGTTGTTGTTCGCACGAATTTGCACTGATTGATCATTGAGGTTATAAACTAAAACTCAAATAATCATAAGAATTATCCAAGACAGTTATAAAAGTGATAAATACAGTAAATTATAAATAGTACGACTATAAGTAATAAAGAACGCAATTAGATACTCGTAAGTTAAGATTTAAGTTGCTAAATAGCATACTTACGGAAAAAAAATACTATCAAAGACAAATAACAAAAATCAGTTTAAAATATTAAATTACTAGGTACACTCGAAACCATGAACAAACTTATTTATTAAGAATTAAAAACATCAGTGTTTTTTTAACTTGCATATTCGTGCGAGCAACGGACGAACGAACGCAGTGTTATTCCGAGTGAAATTAAGAATTTTAATAATAACATTTTTTAAAGCCCCTCATTAAATGGGGTGGTGTAATGTATTATTTAGTGTGAATTATTAAAACAAACATAAAGAATGTGAGAATATTATTGTGTTCACATATACACTTCTAAGATTTTCGCGCGTACAGTTCATTAGAAATAAAACACTTTTTATTATTGTGTTCGTTCGGATTCGAATTACGTCTTACAAAATAGTCGCGTTGGACGTTCTTTTAGACTTGAAGAAAAAGACTTTAGACTTAAAAATAGTCGAAGATAAAATACGTGTTACTATTAAAAGATTGTTATGCTATGTTTTATTTTAACACTGTTTAAATATGATTCTGTCACTTTCAAACAATATTTTAAAAAAGTGACAGCATCACACTAGTGTCTAACTAAACACCGCCTTATTCATAAGAAAACCTTAGGCCCAGCGCACACTTAGCGAGGCGTGGCGAAGATACTGGGAGGAAAGCAATCGAAAATAAGCCTTAATTTTTATGAAACACACTTGTCCGCGTGCACACTCTTTTGGTAGCTTAGCTCCTCGCGCGCAGTTTATTTGACATGCTATTTTCAACTGTGTTTCATAGATTGTAAGGCTTATTTTCGATTGCTTTCTTCTCAGTATTTTCGCCGCGACTCGCCAGGTGTGCACTGGGCCTTAAAATGGAGCTAAAGTCAATTTTAGTTTAAAATGCTAATAAGCCATTAATCGTTAATGTAACTTTTATTATGTGCTGTCGTTCTGACTAATCCATGGACAAAACAGGTAAATCCAATGGCTGATTTCCACATCTTCCGAAAAAAAAAACAATTATCTGTCATTAAATGTCAATATGTTGTAAAATAACGTGAAAGCTGTCACTTCAACCTACTGTTATGTAGTCGGCCATGTTATTCACTAAAATAGGGATAAAATCGCACCCTTCTATTACTTTATCAAAAGTTTATAGAGTGGTTTTATGAACAATGATTTTCAATAAATTCCTTATAACAAGCTTATAGGGCTTCCATAACTTTTTATGAATAAGACGGGTGTTTTAAGATGTTAAGAAATTGTTACAGTAACACTGTTATTTCTTTTTACATTTTTTTTATCTATGCCTAACTTGATAAGTCATTGTTTTTGCTATCTCAAATACTTAATTAATTAGTTACAGTGTTTTGTCTTTTTATTTTAATGGAAACTTCAGTAGTTATTCACTCTACACATCTTATTTAGGTAATTTGTGTACTTACCTAATATTTAAGTTACGTTTATTGAAGCCATCGTCTTTTTGGTACCTTCCTATTTTTAAGATTATTATTTTCATAAATAAATCCTTTTTAAATTACTTTTACTTATTATATATGTATTGTAAATATAATATTCTGTAAATATTATGTGTGTGTTGTAAATAATCATGTTTTGGAAAAGTTTTTATTTTTTATTATTCATTTACATGTGTAATTTTGCAATAAACTTTGATAATAAAAAATTATATGTTTTGTTTCATTTTGTTGTATACTTATCTACAAGTATACAGTAATATTTTTTTTATACTACCTGCTCGTCAATGGCATATTATGTGTCAAGCAAACCTTTCCTAAAGTAAGTCATTTTTTCCCGTGGGAAATAATGTAATTTGAATTTGGAATGCAACCCATGTAGTATGTGCTTGATCGAGGTTGGTTTTGGTGCAATGAGATTTTATTCTGAGTTAGGCTGTATGTTATTATTTTCTTTGCACACTTTGCAAATGAAAAAAAGAAAAACAAAACTTTTTACGAAATTCATTTTCACCCGCGCACTAAGAATGATTTATTCGAATGTCGAACTGACCACTACAGAATAGACGACAAAAAAAATTAAAGAAATACTTAAGTAGGTACTTTCTTTATAACAGCCATTGGTTTCGATTGCCTCGCAGAAAGTATAAAAAGTAAACTATGCATCGCGGGCTTAAATGTGTATTTGTCTTGGGCGATCTTGAACACCTCGTACTCAGGATTCTAGACTTTAGGATCCCTCGTACTCGGGGTTCAATATAGCGCCCGGGACATAATACACTACTTTAAGCCCTTGTTGCATGATCTATTATTTGATACCTTTAAACACACAACACACAGAAAGGCGGCCGGAGAGGCCGAGAGGGATGGAGCAATACGAAGAATAGGGAATGTTATTAGATGTCGCTTTCTTTGTAAGTATTGCTCCATCCGTCCATGTGTTATGGGCGTTATAAATAAACACGTAAGTACGTGTATATTTTCCTTGATCAAACTAAATTAACAATACCCATTACTTAAGCGCTAAAGTAGTTGCAAATATAATTAATGTTTTTCTTTACATACCGACATCTCGATTACATTTTTCTTTTTTATATTTGAGATTTAGCTAATTTTCGAACTCGGTAGCTCAGTTGGCAGAGCATTGGACCTGAGAAAATAATCTGGCGGCAAGTCGATTTTTTCTAGTAAGTTACCTATATTATTTAATGTTATATTTAAAAAAATAACATTTTGAATAATAACACCTCTGATTTAAATATTAATTAATATTACTTTTTTTCTATAAATGATCAGAAACAAATGACAACCTAACTTGTTATATAAATACTAGTGGCCCGCCCCGGCTTCGCACGGGTACAATGTAGTTACTAATGTGGTAAGTGTGAAGTTATTAGACTACACTACAGGATATCTATATAGGTATAGTAGTGGCCACAAAATTAAGGACGCCAGTCGATTTTCATACAAACGAAGTAACTTTTAAGCATTGCTTCTCCGCCAGGGATTGACCGAGCGGTGATCTGGTGATGGCCATCCAGGGAGTGAATGGAGGAGATCCAGATTTCTATACACACCCAAGTGATCTGACCAGCATTTTAAGAGATGTAAGGATATGTTTAAAAAAACCGCGAATATAGTATAGAAATGTATGAAAACTTGCAACTGTAAATTCTTATGCTTACATCTCTTAGAATGCTGACCAGATCAGTTGGGTGTGTATTGCTATCTGAATCTTCTCCATTCACTCCCTGGATGGCCATCATCAGATCACAGCTAGTTCAATCCCTAGCGGAAAACCAAGACTTCAAAATTACCTCGTTTGTATGAAAATCGACTTGTGTCCTTAATTATGTGGCCACCACTATATGTATATACGACGTACATAACATACGCAAGGGGTGTTATAAGTTAGACTTGTGTGTGTCTGTCTGTCTGAGGCAACCTAGCTCCCAAACTTATGGACCGATTTTGATGCGGTTTTTTATGCATAGTTTAAAAGATCTAAGTGTACAGACGGCGGGACTCCTAAACCATTGATCCGATTATGATGAAACTTTGGCGAGTTGTTCTGCTTACGACCGAGAAAGTCCCTGGCTAAAAAAACGGAGCATTGCAATATACGCATGCCGGGTGCAGCTAGTTCTAAATAAAAATACATATGTTGTGCATTAACAGGATTCTTAATCTCGATCATCCAACACTTCTCTATAATAAAAATCAGCTGTTTCATAAAAAAATTCAAATCGAAAATATCAAAATGTGTTTCATACGTTTTGATATTTTCGCTGATTAATTTTTCGCGATTTGAGAGTTGGTCCCAATAGTAAAAGTTGTTCAGTTTGATGGTCCCTATATACCATATTCGGCATTAGGGGTATTTTTGTAACATGTTCTATACCTACCACATTTCTTGTCATGTTATCCGGTTGCAAAATATAAAGGCTATTCGGCGAGCTGACTCTCGAGCAGGCGACATTAGAGCTGGCCATGGAAGAAACAATCACTGCGCAGATCTACACCAAACGCTCTTAAACTTTGTCCCTGTGCTTTATTAATTGTCATAGCATAGGCGACTTAACCGGATATTGTAATCTATTAAAATTAATCTGATGATCAGATGGAATAATTTTGCACCTTATTACAACGCAATAAGGAAAAATGACAGCACTGCCAACATAACGCCATAGGTACTATTCAATGAAATGCATTCTACCTACTCTCAAGGGAAATGACAAAAGAGAATGTAATACTACGTTGAGATGACAAATGATATTTATTTTTCTTAATTAATCAATCAAGTGCACAAAGAAGTTTCAATTCCGACGTCGAAGTCAAGCACCCCAAAAGTAGCCTTTTATCACTTTTTAACCCTGTTAGGGGATAAATATAAAAAAAATACGAAACAGGTATTCAATTAATTTTGTGAAAGAATGTGTATGCCAAATTTCAAGTCAATCGGGCCAAGGAATCGCGTTCTCCCATACAAACTTTGCCACCCTGTTTCACCCCTTTAGGGGTTGAATTTCGCAAAATCCCGTCTTAGTGAGCACCTACGCCCTAAAAGGAGCCCCCATGCAAAATTTGAGACTCCTAGCACTTGTAGTTTCTGAGATTTCGTGATCAGTGAGTGAGTGAGTGAGTGAGTGATTTTCCCTTTTATATATATAGATATATACATTGTTGTTGCACAGTAAGCTATAGTTGTCAATTTTTATAATGATGTCATTATGAAAAATAAGACCCAAAGACATTCAATCAGACACAAATGTACCAATTGTACACACATGCAAGTGCGTCGACATGCACAGTGCATTCATGTAGCTGGTAAAACAATGTTTACTAGAGCCACATTAAAAAACAATAAAAATTATTTTATTAACTTTGTTCCTAATATCTAGTTGTTTTATTCTTATAGAGAACATTTTTACATAAAACGTCAAATACACATAAATGAGCAACGATTTCAAACAGTATTACTTGATTTATCGCTCCAAAAAAAACCCCCTACGTCGCCTTTCTAGTACGGCTAGCAACTCAAAGTTTAATTTTTGTTTCTGTTGATTTAATCATTACGTTCGTTATTTGTGTTGTAATAATGATTAAAAGAATGTAATTAAAAAAATGTGTTGTAATTATGATTAAAAGTTGCTACATAATGGCGAATCTAACTTGTTATATAAATTAATGACACTCTTTGAACAAGAAAAAAATGAATAATAGTTGAAAATCATGATTACTTTTTTGTCTACAGTACCGTTAGCCTTGAGACGTCAAGTAACGTCGTCGACGGCAATCACGAAGTGAACGCGTAGTAAGTACTACATAAGTACTACATAGATAAAAGTTAATGCTAAAACCCCTTGTTGCACTTCACATTGCCTATATTTACATGCCCCTCGTTCCCTTTATCCGATACTGGATCTCGATTGAATTGAAATTGAATAAAACTGCATACAATAACGGCTGTCGTCTCAAAGAATTGACACACTGTCTTTCTTTTTAGTATTTAAATACAATACAGCATAATTATACTCGTATTATAATTAAAAATGGTGAATACAGAATAATATACTTAGTACTTTGAAATTTTTACCCGCAAGAGGGTTATGTTTATTGCGCGTATCTTGTATGTATGTTTGTATGTAATATTCTTTATTACCTCATATCTTTCAAACGGCTGAACGGATTTCTATCATTAGTATATCGTTAGATTTATCTTGGCAGCCCAAGTGTTCTTAAGTAAGTGACGTTAAAAATAACCAACATGGCGGCGGTGCGGTGCTATTGTTTGAAGTGAATTTTTTTTTTATGAATACTGCAATATGGGTATCAAATTGGCTTCTCATAAGGATTTCAAAAAGGTATATCATGACCGTAATATAATATAAAAAACTAACAAGACATAAATAGAAATAAATAATTTACAAAAATAAAAAACCCGCTTGCATCTAAAGACAAGTCAACTAAAAAGATGGAAACAAGATCAAATATTAAAGGCAACATAATAACATGCAGTCCGAGGCATAGAAATTTAACGATAAGTCAAATCATTCATAATGTCACTTTATACCCACATGCCTCCTTCATAGGATTGTGACAAAGGCGAGATGTTGATTGAAAGTATTTAAAAAAAGAGCTATTCCAAAATCGAGTTATTGTACCTTGCTAGACAAGTATAACCGCGTCTGTTTAAGTGGGCTCAACCACCAGTAATGAGGTCATCATGAAAAATAAGACCCAAAACACAGCCCAAAGACACTCGATGAGTAACAAATGTAACAACTGTACATACATGCTTGTGCGTATTGTGTTACCAGAGCCACATAGAAAAAAACTAGGGCATCCAATCTTAGTATACCGAGATTTCGTTAATACCGAGATCCCGCGTCAATTTCCAGTCACGCAAGGAGCAAGATTACCAACGCGGGATCCGCGGGATTTGCGGGACTGGAAAGTAGCATAGAAACGTCCTCGAATGGCGATCTCGTGCGGTTCGTGGCGCTTGTCCCGCCCCGCACCACCCGCGCTTGCGCCGCGCTGTTGATATCGCCATGTTTGTTTAATTTTGTTGACAGATATTCGTTCATCTATTTACGCTAATTAATATGAGTTTAATTAGTTTTTCAGTATAATTTGGACTTTCTTTTAGTTTATCGGCGGGATCCCGAAAATTCCGAGATCACGCGGGATTGTAAATCATTGATCCCGTAAATACCGAGATTACAAATAACATGCGGAATTGGATGCCCTAAATCACGATCAAAATTAATTTATCAATTTAGTTCCTAGTTGTTTTTTTATTCTTTAGTTTGGAACTAAAACAATTTAAGGTAAGATTTACAATAGCTTTAATTACAGGCCCTATTTTTGCCCTGTTAATACTGCTCAAAAGAAAATAGGGCCATTCACAATATGGTTTTCCATACAAACGAGTTAAGCGTTAGAGCGTATTTTTATATGAAACTCCAATTTCTTTGTATTCTATCTGACACAAGGTAAATAGGAAAAAACAAATACAGTAAAGTCGGTAAGTTGACTATCACAACTTTCGAACAGTATCAAATTTAAATACAATCAGATTGAATTTATCAGAAAAATACCTTTCAGAACTTGCTCTTTTGTATGGGAAGTCACATGATGAACCCTATTTTTTTTAGCATTGATATTGATATTTCTTTAAAATTTTGACGACTAGTTGCGTCTCTGAAGTTAACGCCTACACAAGTTTTTTTTTCATCACTAAATCTTTTTATAAACTGTTTCAATAATACTTCATCAATTCAATTCATCAAATCTTATTCACTATTTATTTATTATTTTGAATAGTTCATTAGCTGTCTTATTTCTTGTAATCAAACAGTAAATAATGAAAGTTTTAGATGTGTTTTGGATCAACTTTAAAATTACAAGCCATAGTTTAGCACTTAAATAATGAAAGGTTACAGTTATTAGTTACAGTTAAGGTTTACAGTAGCTTTAATTACAGTTTACAGTTATAATTATATATGAAAACTTTTCTCGACCCTGTGTGTAAGGAAATAAGAATTAAGAACCTGTATCTATATAAAAGAATATTACTTAAATTCCGGCGAACAGTGAGCTTCCCATTCAAACGTAATACCAAAATGATTTGCAATTTGAGCATAATTTAACTCTTCTTGTGATGTTGTTCGGATTAAGACAGTATTTGCCTAGGGTCCTATCAATGACATTTTTCATATAAAACTGTAAATCGCATTAATTTTTATTTGGTTCGGTATTTTGGATTTTTTACTTGATAGAACCCTAGACAAATACTGTCTTAATCCGAACAACTTCGCTTTGCCAGAAATTTAGTATTTTATTATTATTTCTGGAATACTGAATCATTTCTTAAAAATGTACTCGGTTATTGTTTTAGATCAATAAAAAAGCTATCCTTTTTGCATAAAAAATCATATCACTGTCGTCGAAAATAACGAAATCTGACGATTGAAAGTTAATTTTTATGGTGTTATTTTTTTTTAGAGTTACAAGCCAATATTCTGTTCGGTTATTATGTTTCTTTTGTTTTCCTTTTTCAGTCTACAGTAATTTTTGTGAAGTAGAATTCTACATCAGTTCTTCCAATGGAAAGAACTGATGTAGAATACAATCTTTACATCAGATCGTGAACTGGCCATGCCTTTTTAAATTTTGAGATTTTAGCATTCACAATGCTATTTTTATATAATACTAAATAATATATTAGAAAAATGCCTTGCCTGGCCATGCCTTAATCAATGTGTACTTTTTTGTATACACTTCTTAGACTTTCGCGCGTACAGTTCATTAGAAATAAAACACTTTTTACGGATTACAGCGCGTATATTATTAATTCAGGTGTTGTTTTAAAATTATTTAGTTTGTATTTATTGGTTTTTTGAATTCCTGACGTTTCGACACCTTTCCAGGGGCCATAATCACGCCAGTCCTCCCTTGACCACGGCCCCGGCAATATACGTAAAAAGTGTTTTATTTCTAGTGTACTTTTTTGCATATTACTCCCTCAGATCTTATCAGAGAATACGATATGGGTACTAAATGATATTGTTTTACAACATCATAAAATTGCGATACAATTTGAAAATAATTGTGAACCAACGATTAAGATAGACATAGCTAAAATACAAATCAGTATCTCATAATTGAGTTTCCCGCGAAGAAAATTACTTTTCTGTATGAATTCTTACTATGTTTACTAACTTCTTTTAATTACTTACTACTACTATAATTACTGGAATTATAGTAACCCATTTTTTTACAAAGTCTAATATTCCTCGATGCTAAATTTTTTATCAAAATTGGTTTAGCGGTTTAGGCGTGAAAAACGTAACAAAAAAACCAGAGTTAACACCATCACTATGTAGATGTTTTCTACCAATGGAACGACTCGTCTAAAAACTATTTTTTTTACTTTCCTATACTAATATACTAGTAATAGTACTTGAGCCTCGATTACATTAGCCAATCTAGTATCCAATTTAGGAATCCAATAAGGGTTGCCACCCGTATTTGACCATAAAATATGATATAATAAGTTCGATTTTAGCAGTGAATATTTACACTAATAACAGATTTTTTAATTACGATTCTAATCTCTAATCAACAATGTTTACCTTTCCGTTATTAGTGTTAATTCACTGTTAAAATTAAACTTATACAATATTTCACTGTCAAGGACGGGTGGCAGCCCTAAATTGTTTCCTAAATTGAACACTAGATGTAATGTAATCAAGGCGTTTAAAATTAATGAATGAGAGGATTAAATTTTTTTTGTCGTTTTTCGATCGTTATTGGCACAAAAATATGAGTCGAAATTATCGAGTTTAGTTAAAACGACTACAAAATTACTGTGTATATTACTTAGTGCATACTTTGTTAATAATATAACTAAACTGTCAAGAAAATGTTTACGCCTAAACACAGAACTTTTAACTGCTTTTTCAGTAAATTAAGTTACTGTTTTCTTATTTGCTGTGTACCCCCATCATACTATCACTATATTGCCTACTTGAGAACTTCCCATCAAATGAGGGTAAACAAAAACCTCCGTGGTCGAGTGGCTTTGTACACCGGTTTTCAAGGTGTCGCCATCTCTGAGGTCCCGGGTTCGATCCCCGCTTGGGTCAATTTATATAACAAACTTTTCAATATTGGCTCATACAAAAATTAGTAAACTACGGTTAGAAATTGTTTAAAGCTGATGCGTCAAACAGAATACCAGTGCAGCAGGCCCCTCGCTTGCTGCTTATACTGAGCTTGACACATTTTGGCATCACGCGACGATATCCAATGTGTATCTATGTTAAGATAAATAATATTAGAAAAAATACTAGAAAAAATCGACTCACCCGTAGCACCTCAGACGGGACTCGAACCCGCACCCTTGGGATTCCGGCCCAATGCACTAACCAATTATGCTACCGAGTCGCTAGTGGGAGCGGCGAAATTTTCTAGTACTTTTTAACTTCTTCGCTGCAAGCCAGCGCAATTTCATCAATGTGAGGAAATACCCCCACATTCGAAAGAAACATCTTTCCAGATGTTTTGACAATCGATAAAGATGAAACAGCTATATAATTATTAAATTTAGATTTTTCGCATTCACAATGCTATTTTTATATTAAGATAAATAATATTAGAAAAAATACTAGAAAAAATCGACTCACCCGTAGCACCTCAGACGGGACTCGAACCCGCACCCTTGGGATTCCGGCCCAATGCACTAACCAATTATGCTACCGAGTCGCTAGTGGGAGCGGCGAAATTTTCTAGTACTTTTTAACTTCTTCGCTGCAAGCCAGCGCAATTTCATCAATGTGAGGAAATACCCCCACATTCGAAAGAAACATCTTTCCAGATGTTTTGACAATCGATAAAGATGAAACAGCTATATAATTATTAAATTTAGATTTTTCGCATTCACAATGCTATTTTTATATTAAGATAAATAATATTAGAAAAAATACTAGAAAAAATCGACTCACCCGTAGCACCTCAGACGGGACTCGAACCCGCACCCTTGGGATTCCGGCCCAATGCACTAACAAATTATGCTACCGAGTCGCTAGTGGGAGCGGCGAAATTTTCTAGTACTTTTTAACTTCTTCGCTGCAAGCCAGCGCAATTTCATCAATGTGAGGAAATACCCCCACATTCGAAAGAAACATCTTTCCAGATGTTTTGACAATCGATAAAGATGAAACAGCTATATAATTATTAAATTTAGATTTTTCGCATTCACAATGCTATTTTTATATTATTTTAATAGATTCCCCCACCCCACATTCGAAAGATGTTTCTTTCGAATGTGGGGGTATTTCCTAACATTGATGAAATTGCGCTGGCTTGCAGCGAAGAAGTTAAAAAGTACTAGAAAATTTCGCCGCTCCCACTAGCGACTCGGTAGCATAATTGGTTAGTGCATTGGGCCGGAATCCCAAGGGTGCGGGTTCGAGTCCCGTCTGAGGTGCTACGGGTGAGTCGATTTTTTCTAGTATTTTTTCTAATATTATTTATCTTAATATAAAAATAGCATTGTGAATGCGAAAAATCTAAATTTAATAATTATATAGCTGTTTCATCTTTATCGATTGTCAAAACATCTGGAAAGATGTTTCTTTCGAATGTGGGGGTATTTCCTCACATTGATGAAATTGCGCTGGCTTGCAGCGAAGAAGTTAAAAAGTACTAGAAAATTTCGCCGCTCCCACTAGCGACTCGGTAGCATAATTGGTTAGTGCATTGGGCCGGAATCCCAAGGGTGCGGGTTCGAGTCCCGTCTGAGGTGCTACGGGTGAGTCGATTTTTTCTAGTATTTTTTCTAATATTATTTATCTTAATATAAAAATAGCATTGTGAATGCGAAAAATCTAAATTTAATAATTATATAGCTGTTTCATCTTTATCGATTGTCAAAACATCTGGAAAGATGTTTCTTTCGAATGTGGGGGTATTTCCTCACATTGATGAAATTGCGCTGGCTTGCAGCGAAGAAGTTAAAAAGTACTAGAAAATTTCGCCGCTCCCACTAGCGACTCGGTAGCATAATTGGTTAGTGCATTGGGCCGGAATCCCAAGGGTGCGGGTTCGAGTCCCGTCTGAGGTGCTACGGGTGAGTCGATTTTTTCTAGTATTTTTTCTAATATTATTTATCTTAATATAAAAATAGCATTGTGAATGCGAAAAATCTAAATTTAATAAGTGTATCTATGTTTTTAGTTTTCTCTTTTTTTTTGTGTTTTCCATAATTTGTGTATCGTTGTGTGGTCCTAAATGCATTTTCTTGCTTTCTTTCTTTCTGATGCTGTCTCTGTCTTGCGGAAAATAACATCGACAGCATCAGTTTTAAAGTAAGGATCAATTTTAATTCCCGTAAAGTGCATCAAATTATAACCAGATTAAATTACACAACAGACATGAAAAGATAAGAAAAAGATGTGATATTATGTACTTATCTTTTGATATTTATTGTTGTAATAACTATTTAAATAATAAAGAAAATCTTTATTGTCGCTTCGAAGATAACAGAAGTTATCAATAGTCGCTTCTGAAAATTGAATTGATCAAAAATAATAATTTGAAAGTCAAGGGTGTGATGAACTTTCCTAAATAAAAACAATAAATTAAAAGAAACAAGATTATTTACACTTCTATATTGTACAAATATTTTTATTAGATTACCTATCACTTTTAAAAATGCTTTTCATTTTTTAAACTTCTTAGCATTTCGTAGGAATTATGCCTTATATAATATAAGTTATATTACGAGTAGGTACCTATACAGAGTGTCTCCGGACGGCTATGCCAACACGGAGGGAGTTAGAAAGATTTACAGCTAAATTCTCATAAGACTCTTAAAGTGAAGGCCACCTTAAATTAATAAAAATAAAGTTGTCAGATTTGATGGAAACTCTATGAAACTGACAGCTTCCTTAAAATTAAGGAGACCTAAACTTCACTTTACTGAAAACCGCCTTTAACCACCTCTTTGGTCTAGTGGTTCCCCCACCCGTGTAAGACGCAGGGTCCCGGATTCGATTCCCAATACATTTGTACTCGGTTTGGTTGGTGGTAGGGCTTATTTCAAGTCCGCCTGGCTAGCTACCACCATCTTCCTTAAGACTGACGCCATAACAACAATTTAAACATTGTTGTGTTACAGCAGTTAGAGGTAAGGTAGCCAGTTCCTCAGTGGTGAGGATTCAGGGTGTAGTGCGCTTCCACCTTCGGCCTTATCATCACTTAACATCAGGTGTGGTGAAGGCCAAGCGCTTACCCGTCGTGAAAAAAACTAAAGATTTAGCTACTAAAGAGAAGCCTTTGAGTATTCGGCCATAATACATTTTCCGTTATTATTTAAGTTTAAAAAAGGAGGACCAAGGAAATTAAAATTATTTGTGCGTTGAACTACAACTTACAATACAATCATTTTAATTGCGAAATTAAAGGAAACCTTTACTTGCAGTTAAAATTATCTTAATCAAAATCTCTCTAAAATCAAAATCTTTCACTAAAATTTTCTATCTAGAACATTTGAAGTACTTTCCTTGTATGACATAGCCGTTGAATCAATTTTGAAAAAAAAAATGTTAATAAAATATCAGCCGGCGATCGAACCTGGGACCTAGGTCATTAGAAATGGCACTTTGCTATTGTTTGTGCTATTACAAACCACTCGACCACGGAGGTCTTCAAATTATTTCGAACAGAACATCGAATTATGACGACGCTACAATAAAACACAATCAATAATCGATATCGGCTAATCAATATTAGATTACAAAGGTATAAAACTGCGTGCATCCTGGAGACAGTGCTGTGGACATGATGAAGGTCGTAATTATGTGTGTGGTGCTGGCGGTGGTGGCCGCAAAGAAAGACAAAGTCATCGATGGTACGGAACTGGTCTTCGGTTTTCTGGTAAGTAAAAACCAATTATTCGCAGGAGTCCAATCTAACATTGTCACCCGGGGTGACAACTGGGATCTTTTCATGTCACGGGGGTGACGACTGGGAAAAAAAATCCCAGTTGTCACACCGGGGGACAGTGTTAGAGGGGACTCCTGGGAATAATTGGTAAAGACTATCTTCTACGCGCGATTAAATTACCTACTTCGAATTTAGTTTCCCATGTGATTTCGAAAATTATGTATCGTAGCTGTTCTTGTAGTCTGTCTTTATCGAAACTATCTCTATACCAAATGCATCTTTGTTTAAGTGGTGTGAAAATTGGAACAAACAAACAAACAGGTACTTTCGCATTATAATAATAAATAAATAAATATTTGACAACATCGCATATATTGCTCCGATTCCAAAGTAAGCAGCTAAAGCACTTGTGTTATGGAAACCAGAGACAATGGTGGTATCACAAACTCCCTACACTACACCTATAAGTTCAATAAGTTCTATAAGGTCATGCTAGGGGCTAGCATGACCACCATTTTACCCAACGGCATATGGGGAGCGCTATGCTCGGTATATCGCTTCGAGACAGGGTCCGAAACGATTTGATTCGGAAACGGACCAAAGTGGTAGACATTGGGTACCGCGTCGTAAAGCTAAAATGGGCTTGGGCTGGACATGTGTCGCCAAAGTGATGACAGGTGGAGCAAGTGCGTTCTCGTCTGGAGACCTCGCACAAAAGAAACGTATAAAGAGCACCAGCCAGATGGTCTGACGACATATCAACAGCCGCAGGACCACTCTGGCCTAGACAAACAGAGAACAGGGCTGCTTGGAGGAAAAGTGGAGAGGCGTATGCTCAACGGTGGGCGGAAATGCGCTGAAGAAGAAGAAGCATGACCACCGAAACACGATATGATCAACACTCACTGTCAAAATCCATTGCCTTTTCAAGGCTTCAAAGTTACCCCGTTTGTATGGGAATCGACTAGCGTCCTTAATTATGAAACCACTATTTCGGTGGTCATGCAAATGGGGCTGGTGTAATTGAAATATTACATGGAATTTCTATGATATTATTTGTCACGTAAAAGTTAATTGGAACTGAACCAGAGCTTGTGAAAGGCCCTTAGTAACTAGATTTAGATAAAGTTGAAAGAGGAGCTCGGTGGCGCAGTGTTTTAGCGCCTGGCCCACCGATTGCGAAAGTTAAGCAACTTTCACAAGGGTCGGTCATGGGATGGGTGACCAAAAATGTATTATCTCGAGTTCCTCCGTGCTTCTGAAGGCACGTTGTTGTTTGCTGATTATTGTTTATTTGGCAAAGTTCGTTATCGCTTTTAAAAATAATTTATCTCAAGGTGCTGTTGTTGTAAGAAAAACTAAATTGATAACAGTTATTGGCCCAATAATTTTCAGGTTCACCGCCACGGAAACAGGACGCCCGTGGCATCCACACTAGCTTACAGCAACAATGCCTCAAAGCTAAGTGAACTCTCCGCGCCATATGGGTATGGACAACTCACTAATGTAAGTACTTACTACAAACGTATGAACTGAACCTACACTTATGAATACTTAGCTGAAATAGTTCCTAAGCTGTATTGGACCATATGGCTCCGCATTTTTCGATAGATTTATCTCATAGTCACACGAAAACTAAGCATATTAATTACACTTATACTAGCACATAATATCGGTGCTCGGTGCCAACCAGGTTTTTAACTCTGGTGAATGATATTTCATCATGATAATCTATTATCTTAAGATGGCCTAAAAGTTCTTTCCGTCAGAAATTTGCTTTGACATGTTAAAACTTCTACAATTGTAAATTGGACTTACTTAAGTGAAGTCCAATTGTAATTTTTGAATACCGAATAGTAATACTACACTCCACACAATTATATTTCAGATCAACGTGAAATAAAATAAGAAAGAAATTATTGCCCTGATAGTACGTGATTTTTATTCTTATCATCAACAGGTTGGTAAACAAAGAGCATACGACCTAGGGGAGTACATCAGCAGTCGATATGAAGAGCTCCTATCTCCACAATACAACCGAAGCGAAGTTTACATCCGGGCTACCGACTCCACTCGTGCCAAGATGACGGTTCTGGCTGCGCTGGCTGCGGTCTACCCACCGGACGAAAACTCTTGGAGCCAAAATCTGAACTGGACACCTGTGCCATATACCACTCTACCTGCTAAATATGACTTTGTAAGTATAGAGTACAATATAGCAAAACGCGCAAGCGTTAGATAGATAGAGTAGCAATACTGAAGTAGATAAGATGGACTTATTCTTCTGGAACTTAGTCCACGTGAAGAATAACAAAATACTGCAGCGTAAGAGTTGATATACTAGAAGAAATTCGACTTTGCCACTAGTGGCTCAGTAGCTCAGCGGTCAGAGCATTGGACCGGATATCCAAAGGTCGCGGTTCGATTCTCGTCCGAGAACATGATCTGGTGCGAGTCGTATTTTTTCTAGTATATTATTTAGTATTATATAAAACTAGCATTGTGAATGCTGAAAATCTCAAATTAAAAAAAAGAGAATACTCGATTAATTGAGATTTTACAGACAGTTAGGTATCAATAAATCGTTAGGGTGCTAGCTTGTATTTTTATCTTATTCTTTTAGAACACAGCCTTCGTGAACTGCCCTGTCTTCATGAATGGATACAACAGCTTGTTAAGAACTCAGCCTTCTTCTATGAAGAAGTACAAAGATGTGTTGTCTTTGCTATCGGAGTACGTCGGTGTTGACCTCAACACATACCCTGCTTTGGTGTATGCTGTCTTTGATGTTTTTATTAGTCAGGTTGGTATTATCTTTGAAATTGTCATACATTAGTCTGTGTTGTCATACGGGTATCCTGTTATCGAGAAGAAGGCGTCAAACCGACTTTAAAAATAGGAAAGACGTTATATAATCACCATAACAAATACAAAATAACTACAAAATTTACCCTTAAAATTCCAAGTTTAGGGTATTATTACAAATTGGACTCGTCCCTTTAAGTTAACCCTAAGTAGTAAATATAATATTTTCATCTTACAGATCTGCCCAATTATTTGCTAAATTATTTTTGTCAACGCCTTTCTTAAAAGGCAAACAAAATAGTAACATAAAGCGAGTGACAAAGATACAATTGCAATAATCATATATTCTAATATTATAAATGCGAAAGTCCGTTTGTTTGTTTGTTACGCCTTCATGTCTTAACTACATAACCGATCATCATGAAATTTTGCATACACGTTGTCAGGGGTACAGAGAAGGACATAGGGTACCTTTCATCCCGAAAAAATAATTGTTCCCGAGGGATAGAAAAAAATTTTTCACGCAGACGAAGTCGCGGGTGGTTGCTAGTTCCTAATAAATGATGATCATTATTATAGGCAAGATTCTTTTTGATAAAATATAATTACTTATACCAATTTTTCCAGTTAAGTTTGGGCCTTCCCTTGGCTCCAGAAGTACAGAAACAGTTGCCCAAGATCGAAGAAGCAGCTGGAAAAGCTATTGACATCGTGTTTGGGAATGAATCTTACATAGCCTTACAAGCCGGTAAGTCCAAACAAATAATGAAATAAATTAAAGTCAGCCGTATTTCGCAAATAAGAGAGAAATAAAAATAAATATGGGCCATAACCCACCACGCGGGCCCAATGCGGATTAGTGGGTGTTAACGACTGCAAATGCAGCCGGGACTAACGGCTTAACGTGCCATCCGAAGCAGAAGACGACGAAGACACTCGAGATAATCAATTTTTGGTCACCCATCCCTTGACCCGACCCTTGCGAAAGTTTCTTAACCACCGCAATCGCTGGGCCAGGCGCTACACCACTGTGCCACTGAGCTCTTCAGCTGTAGATATAATTTACCTGATAATGTGTTACAAGTAATTCCAAAAAATATAACTAAGTAGCTACTTACTTGTTATTATGCTTTCAGGTGTTCTTCTAAACGAGTTCTTCACCAAAGCAGCAGCTGTCATCGCCGGCACCGACACCCAAAGGCTCAGGGTCTACTCTGCCCATGACTTCAACGTCTTCTCGTTCGAAGCCGTCACCAAGGTCAGCGACAAACAAGGAGTACCGAAGTACGCGTCAGCATACTCCTTGGAAGTGAGAAGAGTTGTAAAAACTGGGAAATATGTTGTTCTTGTAAGTATGCTTTTAAATACATCTCCTAACCTCGGCCTCGTTCGGCAACCACTGAGCGCTGTCTCGATGTCGGCCTCTCAGCTCATCGTCGCGACCGCGTAGTGGTTGCTGAACAGCAGACGCAGGATGTGCAGGCGGTGATGTCGTGCCCGAGGCCTTAATGACAAAAGAGAGTTGGCATATGATTATTTTTGTCATTTTTCATTAAGGTTTCTTCTTTATTGAGTTATGAATATTCTAAATATCCTCATTGGAGACCTTTCTCCGTGGAGAAAGTCTCTCTTATGTTTAGTGCAAACGTGTGTTAATGTTAATAAAACATTAACACCCGTTTGCACTAAACTTAAGAATCGCCTAAGTCTTTTCGTAACTACAACTCGACCAAGATAAATAGGCGCATGAAAGTTGCATGACAGTTAAGTTAATGGCAAACTTAAGTAATTATTGGATATTTTAACTATTGGTGAGGACCTATAAATGGCCATATGTTGTTACTTTCGCATCATATTTTATGTAATAAATAGGTTGTTGGTCTTCCTAAGATAAATTAAAAAAAATAGTAGGTACCAAAGTAGGTACGAATTTTTTCAAAGTATCAAAATTCAATTTCATATTGTCTTAAGTCACACTTTCAATAAAATATCCCAAAATAAAATTGTCCCATCTGTTATAATAAAACACTAAATACAGTTTTTATTATTTTTTCTCTTTCACAGCCGGTATACTTACCAGAACCGGGTTCTCCTGTCAAATATCTGAAAATTAAGGGGTGCTCTCAGCTGTGCGACTTGGAGAAGTTCCAGAAGATCACCTCCCCCTATATCCTGGATGAAGATACCTGGAGGACCAAGTGTGGCTTCAGTAACGACTTGGTGGTTGATGACTCTAGTATCAATTAAGTAATAAGTCACATCGGCACAGAATAATAGTACTAACGTGTTAAGGAATAAGACTGCAGTTTCTGTTTTATAAAAATTTGGTAAATTTTCATTTTTTATTTATTTATTTAATAACAAGAATGGCACTTTAACAATGTCTGCAATGATGGACCAAGGCATTCTAAAAATACCAAACGGGAAAAAATTGACCTGGGACCAGGTGAATCTACGAGCGTTTTAAACGCCGTCATTATTCTCAACATATTTTCATAATTTTTGAGTAAGAACTTTCCCCGTGTACAATGACGAGAATAGGTTCCAGACGAGTAGCGTTTAGCAGCATAAGTTTTATTATTTTTGCAATATATCATGACAATTTTATGTATAGAACAATGACGGCGCACAAAACGCCCGTAGATACATCCACCAACGGCTGAAGCAAACATAGTCACATGTGTTCTAGACAGATCAAGAACAACCCCCTGAGGTACAATCTGGGAGCCTTCATTTCGCGAAAGAGTAGGTTACTTCTAGGAAAGCGCATTTTATCGTAACTGGCCATCATCGCTTACCAGGCGCTTGACTATCTACTTACATTTAAAAAAAACCGAACATCATAATTCTGCTAAAACGTCGGGAATCCCATAAAATAAAATAACCGTAAAAAGTGTTATTTTCAAAAATATTCTAACTAAAATAATACACACAGAACTTAGGCACCTACTTAAACTTTATTATGATTCCTTGGCAATTCTTACATATATTAATACATTTTTATAAAGTTTCAAGCGGATAATTTCATAAAAATATGAGCAGCCTTTTTTGCTTTAGTCCTCCCGTGACCACGGCCCCTAGAAAGGTGTCGAAACGCCGGGAATTCAAAAAACCAATAAATACAAACTAAATAAATCTAAAACAACACCTGAATTAATAATATACGCACTGTAATCCGTAAAAAGTGTTTTATTTCTAATTCTTACATGTTCCAAATAAATTAAAATTCAATATTTTCTACATAAAAACTAGACAGTTTATCATGGTGCAAACTTTAATATTAGAAATAATATTCGTGTATGTTACTGTTAATATCCTAAGGGAAAATACATCACATACAAAGTATGCTAACGTAGTAAATCAAAATCGGACGTTTTGCAAAATGGCCGCACCATTTTGGTGTTTATTGGCTTATAAATCATATTTCGATAACCTTTTTTTTACACTGAGTTATTTATAAGTGAAGTTTTACCAACTAAAGGAAGTGAAGAATACTATTTGCCAACCGCAAATTGTGTTGCTTTAAGGCCAGTATATTCGAAAAACTCAGTCTCTGTCTTTTTCTATATGGGTGAAGAGTAATAAAAATAACCTCACTTTTTCATTTTTTTTCGATGTTTTTGTTGTTGTTATTTTGAGCATAAAATCACTTTTTGAAAAAGTAACCGTTAAATATTCCGTAGAATAGACCCCAAAAATCTCTTGCGTAACGTATAGACCCAAAAAATCTGTTGTAGATTCCAAATTTCCAAAGGTCGCGGGTTCGATTCCCGTCCGAGAACATAATCTGGTGCGTATTTTTTCTAGTATATTTGGTATTAGATTCCAAATTATTTCCTCCTTGAGAATTATTTAAAAATACAACATTGTTTTCTTGTTTACACAAACCTCAAAACCATATTATTTAAAGAAACTATTTCGAAACACGGAACACTTATAAGTTTTCAGATTTTTTGAAGGAGGATTTTCTTTTTTTTTTAAAAGCTTTTTATACTTTATTGTGTTACCATAAATAAAAAAATACAAAGGTCTTAAAAGGAGTTTGGCTTGATCGCAAACACTTACCTAATATTATTTTTCATTATGAACTTGATTTTGTTATTCATAATAATGAACTTTCCGTTTTGTGTAAACAAAAGTAACGTTGCATAGGGTATGAAAGAAAATTTATGTTTTTTTGCAATATTACAAACATTTGTTTTGTGTTACTCACAAAGCTTTAAAATAACAAAATGTTTACTTTATTTTTATACCGAAAAAATATTAGCTAGGTACTAAGAAACTTTTAGTAAGTACCTACTTAACCTTATAATAATAACAACAGCACAACAGCCCTCGTAACTAACTTCATTCATTTATTTGCATTAGTACCTTACTTACGTCAAATTCACCCTCAAATAGTGACTATTTTTTGTACAATATACAAGTGTTACAAAAATACCCCTAATGTCGAATATGATAGATAGGGACCATCAAACTGAACAACTTTGACTATGGGACCAACTTTGAAATCTCGAAAAAAAAACCAGCTGTTTCATACAAAAAATTATTACGAAAATATCAAATTGTATGAAACAGTTGATTTTTTTTTTGGCGATTTCAGAGTTGGTCCCATAGTAAAAGTTGTTCAGTTTGTTGGTCCCTATCTACCATATTCGGCATTAGGAGTACTTTTGTAACACCTTGTACATAGGTACTGAAAAAAAACGACTCACACCAGATCTTTTTTCTAGTAAGTAGAGTATATTATTTAGTAATTTTATTTAGTATTAGAGAATATTATCTAGTAAGTACAGTATAAAAATAGCTTCGTGAATGCAAAAATTTCAAATTTAAAATATTTTTTTATATTTAATGATTGTTCCTACTTAATATTATAAATACGAAAGTCAGTCCGTTTATTTGTTTGTTACGCAATTTAAATCTTTAGTCTTATCTTAACTACTAAACCGTTTAACATGAAATGCATACATGACGTCAGGGGTACAAAATAGGACATAGCGTACCTTTGATCAAAAAATTACTTTTTCCGAGAATTTGAAAAATAGGGTATCATTACCGTGAAATAGCAATAAACAAAAGTATCCCCTTTCTAACAAAACAAGAATCATCTAAATCGGTTTATAAACAAAGAAGTTATGTTTGAAGATCCGTAAAAACTCGTACAAAGATTACCTAAATAAACAGATGAACATAGAACCTCTTCCTTTTTTTGGAGTCGGTTAAAAATTACAGTATTTTCAGGATTACTCAAAAATTACTGAGCCAATGTAAATTTTTCAAAAAATGGGACCAACTTGGGAACAAACCTGATAAAGTAACGTTAGAATCATGTCAATCGGTTCAGCCGTTTTGGAGTAATCGGTGGACATAAATAAAAAAAACAAATAAACAGACGAACATAGAAACTCCTCTTTTTTTTAAGTCGGTTAAAACTAGGTAGCATTATGAAAATCTAAAATTATAAAAGATCATTTATCATAGTTTTTCGTTTCTCATATAGGAAGTGTAACTTTCGCTATTAAAAAAAAACAAAGTTACAGAAATTGTACTATTTCCAGATGATTGTTACAGAATTTTACAGTTGGCACATTCAATAAAAATGTACTTTCAATTACTTTTCAGTCACGTAGAATAACGATATCGTCCGGTCTGTCTGTATGACGGACGTTCCCTAGACACGGCGACGGCTGTGATTCTGTACGTGAGTTGCATGATGCATCTCTTCTTCTTCTTGTGGTCAATACAGGCGGTTTCCGCAACTCGACGTCTATTGAGCCTATTTTGCCAGGCCCATCTTTCCCACTGGGCACTCTGGGCACGTGCCCAGGGCCCCGCGATCGATAGGGGCCCCTAATTCCTGCCAGATCGCTAAACGATAACGGATGCTTATTACCAAAAAACATATAAAACATACTTAAGTATTTCGAAAACTTAAACAATAATTACTGACTACAAATACTACTTCACCAGCTTAAGTCAAGATCTTAGGGGCCCCCTCGTGCCCAGGGCCTGAAATACTGCGAATTTGCGACTGGAGGGTGTGTGGCCGGATCACTCCAGCCAGCCCAGCTCAGCCAGGAACGCTCCAAGGGCGTGAGTTAGATAAGGAAAATAATTTCATAGGATTGTGACAAAGGCGAGATGCTGATTGAAATTATTTTTAAGTGAAGTTTTAAAATAGACAGTTTTTTAACCGCCTCTATTTGATTCAAGCACGAATTGTATTTTTCAACATTGGACTAACCGCCCCTAAGATAGTACTTACCTATAACTAGTAAAAACTGTTTTTGTATTTCAACTATTTGACTTGGGTTGTAGTGTATGTACAGTCAACGACACGTCATACTAGTATACATGTTGACCTTGAGACCGTCTTAATGCCGTACGTAATAAAAGCTATTTTCGTAGTTCAACTGTTTTACTGTTCAACTGTTCAACTTACCGTGCTGTCGTGCGTACATTGTGTACAGTGTACATTCTCAATACAATAAAACTGATAAAATTACGAATTGTGCCGCAAACACTGCGTGCGTCCTACTTATTATAGTATTAAAAAGGCACAGTACCTACCTATTACCACAAAATTATCACACATATCATCACATTATCACACAATAAAATAAAGCACAAGCAAATTAACAAAATAATATGTAAATTTTATTTTTGACAGTTCTCTTATCTCACGTTTTACACCACAGCCTAATAAAATACACCCACACCGTAACCCTAAATTAAGTAGGTACTTAGGTCGCCTTAATTAGGTACTACCTAACGAAAAGGGTATAAATATCAAGCACTGAATGCCAAAAGTGACCGCGAGTAAAATAACATTAGGTACCTAAGTACTCACCTAAAATATTGTGTGACATATCCTAGTTTATTAAGTAGGTACTTGTTATGTTATCTCTGTAAGTAGGTTTTTATTTATTTACTTATATTTATATTAGGTATATGATGTGACTATTAGATGTGATGAAATATTCATGATCTGTACACAGGCTAAACCAAGATCTTGTGCTCTGTCGAATCAAATCAACTTGCGTATTCTGTAGTGTTTACGCCGCGCCATCTGAATCCCGATGTGTCAAATGTCGCTCAGTGGCGTAGCATGGGGGAGGCGGAGGGTGCGGTCCGCACCGGGCGGCACTTTGCCGGGGGCGGCACTGCGGAGGTGGCAATTAGAAAAAAAAATTGAAATTTAAAAAAAAGTTAATTTCTTTCAGTGTTTTTTTCGTCATTTTTTTTTTTATGTTACCAAATACCCAGGTACCTATGCAGGTTCTATGCATGGGTGATGCAAGCGCAAGGTTTCTCAATAACTATTATTTAGGAAACTTATTTCCGATATTTCGTTTCAATGTTATTTTAAATAAATATGTCTCCTTACGCATTCTTTGTACTTCACCGTAATACGGTAATGACAGACCGTCGTTTCACAAGGCATTGATGACTTTGAGTAAAAAGCAAGATATAAAAACAAGCTTGCGGATTGTTGCCCCAATTTGTCGATTTCGCGGCTTCTCGTATGAAACTACGTACATATTGATATTCTGCGTATCTAGTGTCAAAAAATGTTAATTTCACTTTTCAATTCAATAAATCATTCAATAAAACTAATAAAAGTACTCTTTTTACCATGCTAGAATTTTTTATAATGGATCACAAAAATAAGAGGGCGGCAAATTTGGAATCCGCACCGGGTGCTAGTGACCTATGCTACGCCACTGGCGTCGCTTAACAAAAATAGAGTCTTTTGCTATTGACTGTGCTTGCATATTGCTAAGTCACGCCATAGGAAAACGATCCTGAAAATGATCAACCGAGGTTAAAAAATTCCATAAAACAGTTTAATTTCCCGTCCCGAATGAAACTCCTCGCTAATAATGAGTGAACATAGATTCATTCTACTGGATGTGACTTATCTTCTGACTTAGTTCATACAAAGACCAAGGGTCCTGTTTTTTAATCTTTAGTTTGACGCCGATCACTCTTTACAATGACTTCAATTACATAGACGAGCTGTTCAAAAGTAAAATTGTGTCACAACCAACCTTCGCGGTGCATCAACTGTTTCCCTCGCTCGCTCGCAATAGACTAAAGGAGTTTCGGTGCATGCACCGTAACTTAATGAACAATTTTTCGGTACTGTACAGCTTGTTTAGTGTAGTATATACATAGAAATCTTTGACTCTTTACTATAGTTTTTCTATCTCATGAAGAAGGTTCGTCTATGAATGTTGTTAGGCGTGCACATGCACATTATTTTAGTGTGCGTAATACGAGAGCGAGTACCTAGAAGTTAATGACGTTAAGAACATTGTTAAATAAGCATCGTTTCGAAACAAATCTGACAGATAGTGAGAACACAACTCAGTTAAAATGTAGAAGAGGCTTGGCTTAATAAGTCAATGCAGTGTAAAGGCACACGGTTAGCTAAACACGTCTTGGTTATATGACATTTGTTTTTTTATGAATAAGGGGGTAAGGTAGATTTTCTTCAGATTGCTGTGAAAAATAAAATAAAAACATCTGTAACAAATAACGTCTAATTTCCTATTTTTGGGCAGCAACGTCAAAAAGTTTTTTAAACTTATTATTTTTTTACTAATATCTAGGAGTGCACGCGCACACACTAAAATAAATCTATCCATACTAATACATAATAATAAATGCGAAAAAACATGTATTTTATTTAAAAAAAAAAGGTTGATTTTAAATATTGTTCGTTCAGTTTCATGACACATCTAGTAACTTTACATATTTGTGCACTACACTGAAGAACTCGTAGGCTGTGTCGCAGGAGCCGACCGGAAATGGCCCTTTGATGGCGCCATCTTGTGCCTCACTTCCGCTGCCTGGCGCACCTGTAGGTATGTACCCTGCTTTACTGTCTAAATGACGAAAGAAAAAAAGGAACCCTGAAGCAATTTCGAACTTAGGTACCCCTTCGGGGCCATGTTTAAGGCACTATTTATTTTGTAAGATCTCTATGTAACCAACTTGATGCATTCAACAATAAGACTTGCCTACGAACTTAATTTAGCTATTTGTTATATAAGGTATATCCTATATTTTTTTTTCTTGTTGTAAAGGTTGTGATTTCTAACAATAAAATACCAAGTTCAAATTAAATATTTTTATTTTCTTATCCTTATTATAAATACTTATAACATGCATTTCACGTTAACTAACACGAAAAATAAGCGTACATTTGCTACAAAACACATAAGTTTAATAAATTAAACATTTTGTTATCAAAATATTATAATTAAGTGGGCTCTGTCCCTTAAAATGTATCAACAAAAGTGTTTTCAATACTAAATGAGTATAGTAGTACCTATACAGACTAGTGTGAATACTGACTCGGTAGCTCAGTGATAAGAGCATTGGACTGGACATCCAAAGGTCGCGGGTTCGATTCCCGTTCGAGAAAATTATCTGGTGCGAGTCGTATTTTTTCTAGTATATCATTTAGTTTTGTGTTAAAATAGCATTGTGAATGCTAAAATCTCAAATTTAAAAAGTTTATTTTCATTAAAATATATCAAAAAATAAAATCTTCTACAAATAAGGTGATACAATATAAAATGTGCTATTCGTAACATTTTTCAATAAAATACTGCAAAAATTGATATTTAAGATCATTTTAGGCGCTGTCAAAACTCACAATAAAAACATTTTTAACTATAATAAAAAAATATGTATTAAAAAAATAAACAATCTCAAAAGAGTTGGGAACAGAGCTGTTATTATGGCACGAAACAGCGAAAAGAGTCTTAGACTATTACAAGACAAAAAAAAAATCGAAAACTAAACAACATTGTACGTACAATATAAAAGCTTACACTATAGTGTAGAAAGATTTTTTTCTCATGTGATTTATGGTTCAAGACAGGTCTGGCATTCCGGGAGTAACACAAGCTTACGTCACTACCCAGTTGCGCGACTTTATAATAACAAGCAAAGAATGAAGGATTTTTTTCCGTCACACTCATAACAAAATTATTATATTGCATTCTGATTGTGATTTGTTTCTCTTAGCAAACGAAACAGTTCAATTAAAGATGAATTAACGTTATTATCAATACCGATAGCGGAGATGACGTAAGCAAGTGTTACCCACGTGACTTCCTCTGTTTCGGATTGCTATACCTGGCGCAGTATACAAGGTGTTACAAAAGTACCCCTAATGCCGAATATGGTATATAGGGACCATCAAACTGAACAACTTTTACTATGGAGCCAACTCTGAAATCACGAAAAAAAAATCAGCTGTTTCATACATTTTGATATTTTCGATTTTAGTTTTTGTATGAAACAGCTGATTTTTTTTTCTCGATTTCAGTGTTGGTCCCATAGTAAAAGTTGTTCAGTTTGATGGTCCCTATATACCTTATTCGGCATTAGGGGTATTTTTGTAACACCTTGTATATTGTACCATGATGTGATTGCTGTGATACGATTCACGCTAAACGGATCTTATCGGTGGGTTTATTTGAAATAAGGGCGACAGTTTGGTATTCGGGATTTGTGGCATTCGCCTTTTCTGGCATTCGGTCTTTCTGATCAATCGATAAATTCCGAATTTTTGGTAATCGGACGAGTCACCAAGGATGAACCTGACAAAACTGCATTTTCTCCAAAAATCCATTGAAGTAAACAGGGGCCTTACCGGCTAACTTTTCGAACTTCGGTGGGTCTGCCGAGCTTCAACTTAAAACAGATAAATCGAAGTAAGGAGTTTCGTATTGTACAAAATTGGACCGATGGGCGACTGAAATTTCTAAATAATTTATTGAAAATATATTGTTTCGGACTGCAATCGTTTCTAAGGTTATTTTTACGGGTTATACACCGTTAATTTTTAAGTACATCTAAAAATAAAATGGGGACTTCAGACCACGTGAAAGAACAACTTTTACTATGGGGCTAACCACGGAATCGCGAAAAAAAACAGCTGTTCCATAGAAAAGTTCAACATCGACTCGACTATAATGTAACAAACTCAAACCCATTAGATAGTGTGATTAAAATAAACTATATCGGGATTTACACCATGTACCTGTTTATTTTTGAGACTCCGATATTTCGGCGCAGTCTCAAAAATAAACAGGTACATGGTGTAAATCCCGATATAGATTATTCTAATAACGTCAATAACCATCGAAATTTAAAACATTATAGTGTGATTAGAATTTAAAGTTGTTATCCGAATTCTGTCTCTCCGTTTAGTGTAAATCGTACTTTCTATTTCGAGAAGTACCGATGTGAATACTGTTTAACTGTGATTTTAGTGCGACACAAACACTTAATGAATGTCCATAAAAATAATATCTATTTGTCTTCTTTTTGTAATGATTGCACAAAAACGCTTATAAACATTACTTATATGTCATTAAATTTTCCAAACATAGTTATTATCTGATTGGGCACAATTTTAGTTCATGTTTTTGTGTTGTGATTACTGTTGCGAGACAAACAAAATACAGATTGTACACACCACATAACACTGTGTATACACATAATACTGTTATAATGTTATTAATATAAGATGTAAACATTTTCGGCCTTACCACAAAAGATTTTAAAACACTGTTCAACAAATGTTTAACTTAGACACTGTTTAAATGTGATGCTGTCACTTTTTTGACAGTATTGTTTGAAAGAGACGGCATCACATTTAAACAGTGTCTAAATTAAACAGTGTTTTAAAATATTTTGTGGTAAGGCCGCTTCAGTTTTGTGTAACCTGATAATTTGTAATCCTATAGACTTATATTTTATAGTCTAACCGCAAGTACAGTGCCTGGCCTTGGGTAAGTGCGCGGTGAGGCGGGGGCAGAGCAGCCTTCTCTCTCCCTCCCGCAGGTATGTCTATTGCCGCTTCCTCTTCCCCCACCACGTGTAACACCAGTCTTTTAGCCCCGATAGGGCCGAGGCGGATATATGCTCATTGGGCTTTAAGGGCCTTAAATAATTAAGGTCTATATTTAGGGGCATAATACTCACGAATCTCACTTACCAAATGCGTAAGCTTACCGTTACCAAAAGCGAGTATGTTAAGCGTTACCAAAAACGAGTTTAGGTTTTTCTTAAAAAAAGGCAATTCAAGTGCAGTGTATTAGTTCATTGTTACCGACTTCAAAAGGAGGGAGGTACTCAATTCGACCCGTATTTTTTTTTTGTATGTACACCGATTACTCTGGCGTTGGTGTGCCGATTTATAATTTTTTTTGTTCTTTGAATTTTGGAATTTATGCCTTTTTAGGGGTCATTTTTTAGAAGTTAGTAACCCTGAAATAAACCCAAGGCGCAGTACAGCGCTTGCGGTTAATGAATGTATGACAGGTTGTTGGGAACGTCCCTGAATAAATTAAGGCCCCTATATCCCTCAAGTGGCGCCCTCATCTTAATTTAATTTATTGCTCGCTAACTACATAATGTATCGAAAATTCATATGTACAGATTGAAGCTAAGGTTCTATAGTTTATTTACAAACAATAACCTCAGTAAAATTTTGTTAGTTGTAGTAGTAGTTGGCAAAAGTGCTAAATGTGGCAACTTTTGATGAGAGCGCCACTTGAGAGATATATGAGCCTTAATATGGAACAGTACAACTTTAAATTAAACATAAAACATTTTCACAATAAAATGTGTCTTTGTGCCATTCCGATTAAACTTCTTATTGAAAAAACGGTATTTTACAAAATATTGCACAAAATGGCTGCGGCCAAATGTAGGCCACTCCTTATTTAATAACAACTAGCATAAATAAATCGTTGTAAAGCATTATAATGGCAAGAATACTGTATTAAATTAAATTAAAAAAAAAACTATTATATTTTTCAAATAATGAGTATTATTAATTTCCGAGAGCAAAATTTTTAAAACTATGCAGCTGTAAAAATAAACTCTAAATATAATATAAAGTATTAACTTAATGTCTTATGTTTCTCAATTAGAATTTTCTTTAACTTAATAAAATGAGATAATACAGTAAAAATAATACCCGCCAATGTTAAATTGTCTTTTAAATAATAAAATTACTTCCAACAGCCTACGGCTACTATATAAAAGCACTTATTATATTTACATTTTTAACAAAATTCCGTCACATTATAATAATGGAGCAGAAAGTAGGTAACTAGCGCTGCCAATACAATTAATTTAACTTTTCTATTTATTTAATACCGAGTCAATAATGTAAAACAAGAAACAGGGTAATGATCGTTTTATTACGAAAGTACCAAAATAATACAAAACAAAGTAAGGCAATGAAGAGTTATTTAATAAAATACATATAAAGGTCCGTTTATATAAACAGATATTAAGCGTGGCAGACACGTGCCGTGGCAGACAAATTAATATTCTTTTATACGATGTGTACAGCATGTTACAAAAAATACCCCTAATGAATAATATAACAGGGACCATCAAACTGATCAACTTATACTATGGGACCAACTCTGAAATCGCAAAAAAAATACAGCTGTTTCATACAAAAATTAAAATCGAAAACATCAAAATCTATGAAACAGCTTAATTTTTTTCGCGATTTAAGAGTTGGTCCCACAGAAAAAAGTTGTTCAGTTTGATGGTCCCTATATACCATATTCGGCATTAGGGGTATTTTTGTAACATGTTGTATAGGTGTATTAACTGATAAGTTTCTTGCGCCCGTTCTTCTTATCAGTTTAAAGACTCTGGACGAATATAAATATAGACGATTCAAAAGCGCTTAATATTTCAATAAAGATATTTTTGACTTTGACACGGGCCGGCACCACGGTATAAAATAATATTATTTTGTCTGCCACGGCACGTGTCTGGCACGCTCAATGTCTGTAGATATAAACGAACCTTAAGACGTGTACTATGCCAGTTGCTGGCCAAAAGCTGCAGTCAGTTTAGCTTAGTTTACATAACTGGAGTAATTTTTCATACGTATGTGCAGACTGCAATCTACGTACCTACACAGATATAAAAATAACCCCAGCTATGCGAGCTACGGTCTGCAACCGGCTTAAGGAAACCTGTTTCCCGTT
Source organism: Catoptria pinella (assembly GCA_963556745.1). Taxonomy (NCBI): domain Eukaryota; kingdom Metazoa; phylum Arthropoda; class Insecta; order Lepidoptera; family Crambidae; genus Catoptria; species Catoptria pinella. The sequence goes on along the minus strand of OY750777.1, from coordinate 10,702,578 downwards.
TTTTATATTATATCGACTTTGTATAAGACATAAAATGAAATTTATTGGCGGCGCTAGTTAGCTCCTGTGTCAGACCCTTAAAAAGGGTATGATAAATAAATTATAGGAAACATACGTCGAGTTACATTCTCATTTGAAAAAAGAGCCATAGGAGCTTGTATGTGAGAAAAAGTCGGCATTTTCATAGACAAAGGCCAGGTAACCTTCGATCAACAATACACTTGTACCGGAAAAACGGCACCAAAAATAACGACTCATAAGAAGGGGTCTTGTTAAACAACAAAACAGCACTTAAAATTCAACAGATAAGACTTAAATTAGATTGAAATTATAATTAACTCTTTTTTTCATTTCAAGTACCGATTGTCATCCGTCATCGTAACCCCATATTTGGGTTCTGTTTTGATTCGTGAAGCGTAATCTAGTGGTATTGTTGATTGATACTAGTAACCTAACCTGTCAATTTGTTCATGTACTTAAGTCGATTTTGACAAATGATTTAAAAACTTTAAGATTAAACAATAGATTGGTGATGGAACTAGTAAACAAAATGGATTAACAGCTTTCATTTTTTCAATGTTTCAATTCTCTGGTTGATAAAAGTAAATGTCAAAATACACAATTTATAACAATTTCGAAGTAATACGAAATAAATAGTTACATATAAATTACTATGATCAATACATTGTCAGTTAGTATATACTGCTCAAAACAAAACAGAGGCCATTATATGGTTTCCATACAAACGAGCTAATTTCTGAAATGTTTTATTATACAAATTTAATTTTATTTGAATTTGAATTTGATATAGTTTGAAAGCTGTAATAGTCAAGTTGCGGACTTAACTGTCAGATTTACTATATAATTTCTCATATTCGCCGTGTGTCGGTTAGAATTGAAAAATGCGAAATTTTTGTATAAAACTCAAATTTCTTTCTATATTTATTCCATACTAGCTTATGCCTGCGATATCGTTCGCGTTAAAATTTTAGAAAATCTTTGGATTCCTTAAAATGCTGGTAGAAGGCGTTCGCGTCTCCGTTCAGAATTGGTCCAGAGATATTAGTATCCCGTTTCATTTCTCTTTCCCCTTCTCACCCCTTCGGGGGTAGAGTTATCAAAAACGAGATACATATACCAGGTGTTCAAAACAACTCGCAATGCCGAATATGGTAGAAAGATACCATCAAACTGAACAACTTTTACTAAGGGATCAACTCTAAAATCGCGAAAAAAAAAATCAGCTGTTTCATACATTTATATATTTTTTTAATGAAACAGCTGGTTTGTTATTCGCGATTTCAGATATGGTCACATAATAAAAGTTGTCTAGTTTGATGGTCCCTATTTATATTAATTTTTAATCGTCAGCCTAACTAAAACAAAATTAGAAGATCCCAGTTTTGGAACTGAAGGACTTTCAGCCCCTATTTCATCCCATTAAGGGGTGAGTTTTAAAAAATCTTTTCTAAGTGCTCATCTACACCATGCAAGGTCTACCGTCCAAAATGGTGTCTATACTTTCAGCCGTTAGGGCTCTCCGCGTAAGCCTGCGTGGCCCCTATTTCGGTTTGAGTAGTATATTATTACCACAGTAAAGTAAGTTGGATACCAATAAAATACAAAAGATATCATTCAGGTGAGAATGTTTAAGTACGGTTGAATTCCCTATTCAAACGTACATAATCATTCTGGAACAGCAAAACCATACCGCGATGTAAAACAGTACAGCGCCGTTAATACAGTGATCATGTAATTTTGCCTGAAAATAATTCAAGGAGTTTTGATTTCTTGTGCGTCAGATAGCACTAAGGGCTGTCAATACTAAGAAAACCGAAATTGTGTTCGAGCCCTTGTATTTTTGATAATATCAGGAAAAATGTCCCAAAAAGAAAAATAAATGTTAGGAAAGCAAAGGGGACTACAATCTATAGTTAAAGAGTGACAACACTGATGTTTGTACAATTGCTCATAAGACTTTATAAGATTGTCACTCTTTAACTTTACATTGTATTTTAATGTTGTCACTAGTAAAATAAAATGTTGAAAATGTTTCCCCTTTGCTTTCCTAAAATTTATTTATCTTTTTTAGACAATTTTTGTTTTCAAAGTTCAGATATTATTAAAAATTCAAGGACTCGAACGTATTTTTGATTTTTTTTTAAACTTGCACACAGTTTTCGAGGTCACAAATTTAATGTATGATTAACAGCCTTCAGGGTTGCCTGACGCACTAGAAATCAAAACTAATGAATAATTTCCAGGTATAGTGTAGAACATAACTACCTGACCACTGTACTACATCTAGTGTTATACATAATGATGTATTTGCTATTTTTATCATACAGTTACGATTATAATAACTATTATTTATGATATAGAGATTCATAGCAACATTATTTAAGGTGATTCCACAGAATTGCCAGATCCTTGTTTTAAATGCGGTCTTCGGTCCTACACTTGGTACTTACCAAGAAAAAAATATTGAGTAACGATTTTTTCTGCAAATTTATACATTTAAGACGGTCATTATTGCTTGTGACCATCAGCCATTTTTTCTGTCCCCACTGCTAGGACACAGGCCTTCCTTATGGATGGAATAGAAGGATAGGCCATAACCCACCACGCGGGCCCAATACGGATTGGTGGGTGTCAACGACTGCAAATGCAGCCGGTACCAACGGCTTAACGAACCTTCCGAAGCACGGAGGAGCTCGAGATAATACATTTTTGGTCATCCATCCCATGACCGACCATTGCGAAAGTTGCTTAACCTCCGCAATCGCCGGGCCAGGCACTAAACCACTGCGCCACCGAGCTCCTCAATTGGTTTCTTGTAAAGTACAGTATTTAAACATAAACCATAGCCTATGGATCTGACATGTCTGAAGAATCGTACTTTAATACTAATATCCTGTAAAAAATAACATTCAGTGCTTCCTATAGCGATCCCCGTAACAGCGAGATGGTAGACGAACGAACGTGTACAAAAAAAACTAATAATTAACACATTCGTTCGTCTAACCATAAAGATTTTTGCGAAGTAGAAAAAATATTATCGGCTATTTGATTTTTAATTCTAATTTTAAATACGTTCTATTTTCGACCATAGCACAAGGTTCCTACGGATTATTTTTAATTATAAAAAACAATATAACATTCTTATTAACTAGATCACTTGCGTTTGCGCGGAGTCAGAGCATGCAATTTACCTTAGTGATTTTCAACGGTGCGTGATATTACGTTTGCGAAGTCACAGATAATAAATGACACACATCCGTATTTTCGTCGAAGATGAGTATTTTCGTCGAAGGAAGATGCGTTGTAAAATCAAGCATCGTATTGAGCCTTCATTGTGTAGCGCCTTTGGTGACCGTTAGTTTTTTGTTGGATTCGTCTGTAAAATTAGTCATCATTAACTACCTTAGTTAATATAAAAAACCGGACAAGTGCGAGTCGGACTCGCGCACCAAGGGTTCCGTCCTTTCCATCATCATTCTGAAAAAGTTTACTATTTAGAGACATCGATTTATTTTTCCTGTAATCTTTAAATAAACTTCTATGACATAAAATAATTTCAGATTTTTTTCTATGCAAACTTCAGAGATAAGGTAGGGGGAACGGTATTTTTTTTTACATTTTTCATCACATTTTCAAAAGTCGAAAACTATGCGGCCTAAAAAAATAAAAAATTAAAACTATTTTTATTATGATTTAATTACAAATGTATAGTTTACAGATTTGTCCCTGTTTTTATAGTATAAGACGATATCACTTGCCAAAGAGCATCATGTGCTTTTGGCATACCTACCTATCCGCCATTTTGAAAAAAGTCGGTTTTGGAGGCCTGTGATAAAAATTCAAACTCGAATATCTCAGTAAGTATAGCACTTGCGAGATTTTGTTCTTATTACTTTTTATTTGTAATGACTTATTCTATTGATTAATCTAGAAAATGACAGATTTTGTTTTTCAACTTCAAACTCAAATATCTCAGTAAGTATAGCACTTACGAGATTTTTTACTTATTACTTTTTGTAGGTAATTATTTATTCTATCGATTTCCACTTTTAGCACAGGCCTCCAAAACCGACTTTTTTCAAAATGGCGGACAGGTAGGTATGCCAGTCTTCATACATAAATGACCGATGGCTTTTCATAGTTCTAGGTCAACGGAAAGTACCCTATACGTTTTGATTCCCTTGAGTGTCAAAATATATAACATATACGGCCGTATCTTTTTTACGTTAACTTAGAAGTTTTCTCACAGCTTTAAGGGCCTGTAGACCTTTTAAGTCGATAACTCCACGCGTTCCCGAGATAAAGGGTCTTGACAGACAGACAGACAGACAGACGGAAAACAAAGTAATTCTATAAGGGTTCCGTTTTTTCCTTTTGAGGTACGGAACCCCTTAAAAATGCATTATTAGTATTGCTATCAGCATTTGTATGAGAATACAATGTTTTTCTTATTTCGACTCGCTTACGATTCTGGTTTGCAATCGAGCAACTTTAAAAATACACACTATCGTACCCACGTAAAAAATCTAAAGCCGTTAAAAGAGCCACAGATACTAATTGTATAAAAGATCTTATTGTTGACCATCAGCCATTTTAAAGTCCCCACTGCTGGGCACAGGCCTTCTTTATGGGTGGATAAGGAGAATGTGCCATAACGCACCACGCGGGCCGAATGCGGATTGGTGAGTGTTAACGACTGCAAAAGCATCCGGGACCAACGGCTTAACGTGCCTTCCGAACCACGGAGGAACTCGAGATAATAAATTTTTGGTCACCCATACCATTACCGACCATTGCGAAAGTTGCTTGATCTTCGCATTTTTTAGGGATGAGATGAGCGTGTGTCAATAAGTAAGTACATGTATATTGGTATACACACTACAGGGCCGGGTGCTAAACCACTGCGCCATCGAGCTCGATCTTCAAAGCTCATCCAAAGATCTTATTACGCTTAACTAACGTTATTTATTTTTTGTTTTTGCCAATCTATTTTAAATCTTACCGCTGTGATAAGGCTGAGTATCGGGGGTGCAAACGAAGGCCATTCTTGCAACGTAGCTTTACCTGATACACAAAACTACGGTTAGGTCACACGATAAACTTGGCGGCAAATTTTACACATTTAAAGCGCTTAGTCTGCACACTAGCGCCGCCATAGGAAAAAAGAACATAAATAAAGACGAAATTGTGAATTATCTCTCTGTAGTGCACTCCGAAGAAGCTTTGTGGTTCTTTTTACCGCTTAAACAACATTTTCTAGCCTTTAATTTAGTTTAATAGACTTTTTGAGAAAAGTAGCCACTTATAGCATTTTATGGCTTTTATCAATTTAAAGCAAACTGCAATTACTGTAAAGAACGCTAACGTACCGGGCGCGTGGCTGGCCCGACTAAATGCTGTGCGGGTTGTCATTTTTAGCCCTGTGGTGCTATTTTTAAGCAACTTTTGTTTGCAATTAACACTTCCATTGATTTAAGTTCGCTGCACGTATATACCTATGTGATCAGCCTCGGCGCGTGGAGTCCTAGCAGTCGGCGGGCTAAAGGCGGGCGGTGTCTCGGCTCCCCGTCGGCGTGCGGCGCCCAGTCCTGCAGGCGCGCGCCGCCCGCCAGCCGGTGCGTGAGCCGGTGCGCGATAGAGAACCCACCGCTGCCTTCTAGTTGCGTCAGCACTATTATCACTTGTCTGTTAACCGAAAGACAAGACCAGAGTCAAACCAAGGTGTACTAATTCTCAAAAAGAAACTAAAAACTAGGGCTATTCGCACGAAAGAAAAACAGCTGAATGTCAGAGAGAATCACCCAAGGCGCGCAATTAGGTTGTCATTGCTACCACCGAGCTGAATCATCCCTTCGTCGAAGGTCGAAACAAAACAACAACGAGTATCCGACTTAGACATATCTATTGCCAAAAACAATGGATATCTCTCTCTCTCTCTTTTGGCTCCCCGTCGGCGTGCGGCGCTTGCGAGTCGGTGCGTGAGCCAGTGCGCTATGTAGAACCTCCTCTGTCCTCCAGCTACGTCAGAACTATTATCACTTGTCTGTTAACCAAAAGACAAGGCCAGAGTCAAACTAAGGTGTACGTACTAATTTTCAAAAATAAACTAAAAACTAGGGCGATTCGCACGGAAGAAAAACAGCGGAATATGTCAGAGAATCACCCAAGGCGCGCAATTAGGTTATCACCGCTACCACCAAGCTGAATCAACCCTTCATCGAAGGTCGAAACAAAACAACAACGACTATCCGATGTAGACGTATCTATTGCCAAAAACAATGGATCTCTCTCTTTCGGCTCCCCGTCGGCTTGCGGCGGGCGCCCAGTCCAGGGGGCCTACCGGCTAACTTTTCGAACTTCGGCGGGTCTGCCGAGCTTCAACTTAAAACAGATAAATCGAAGTAAGGAGTTTCGTATTGTACTATTCGCCGAAGTTATTTAGAAGATATCGATGTTCGTGTGACATCATGAATTGCGGTTCGCCATTTTGGCCCGATTGGGGCTCGATTTCTCTGTTTTAATTTGAAGCTGGGCAGACTTTCCGAAGTTCGATGCGTTAGCCGGTACGGCCCCTGTAGGGTTATTCACGATTGTCGGAAATCTACTCGAAAGCATTCGATTCGAATACGTATCCTCCGATAGATTCGAAAACTGCTATTCACAAACACATTCGACTGGCACTCGATTCACTTCCCGACGGGAAAGCATAATGCATTTACAAACTTTGGTAGCATAAGGTAGAATATAAGGTCTATATCGGAAGACTTTCCGATTCGATTCGGAAAGTTGATTTTCGACAATCGTGAATAACCCCCCTGTAGGCGAGCACCGCCCGCGAGTCGGTGCGTGAACCGGTGCGCGATAGAGAACTTCCGCTGTCCTCCAGCTACGTCAGAACTATTATCACCTGTCTATTGAGCCAATAGACAAGATGAGAGTCAATTTACCGAAAAACCACTAACACTGTAGTGATTCCATGGAAGGAAAATAGCGGTCACTATTATAACTTGTCTGTTAAACGAAATGACGAAGCCGCAAATGTCAGTTTTAAACACATCAATTCTTAGAGAAGAACAAGATATAGACGGATTAATCCCAAAAAAAACTTAAGTCGTTTGAGAGTTTTCCTACACTTTTCCAAAATATTATCCCATTTCAGCGTTTGAAGCCTCGTATTATAAAGCGCAAAGATGCGTATGGCGCGCTTCATGACTGAAGTTGCTTTTCTCTTTCTCCCTCTCGCACGTACGTCTATCACCGCTTTCCCTCCCCCCGCCACATCTGTCACCACCCAAACACGGTACAGCGCTAGTGGTCAAAATAAAGTAAATTTTCACCCACCTATGTAACGGAGGCACGGAGTCTATGGTCTTGAGTTCCCCCCTAGTGGAGACCACATTGTAGCTCTCTTGGCAGTCGCACTTCACGTGGATCCACTTGTCTGTATGGCGGTTTTCCACCATCACTACTAGCCCGGCCCAGCCCTGGGAAATACACGGAAATAATCAAACATTTCGACTTTTCGGCTTCTGTTGGGTTTGATTGTGTGCTTTTATTTATTTACTAACTATTTATAGCTTATAAAAACAAATGGCGGACTTAATTCCAATGGGCATTCTCTACAGTCGATCGGTAAGTGTGTCAAGGAGAGAAATCGTTCGAGAGAAATCGAAATCGACGGCATTAAAAATAACTTTGCTTTTTGTTAATTTTATAAATAACGAACTTTCTATTTGTGATTATTGTGAAACAATACACAAAAAAACCTATTCACACTACTCAAATTGAATCGTTTAATTAACAGGAAATAAAACCCAATAATCATTTTCTAAAGATTAATAACAATAACGTTATTACATTAATACCCAATACATAATGAACCCATTAAACTTCAAATGAAATACCATTCTACGAGAATGTTAACGGTACACTTGTACTTGTATTAACAATCAAACAGATTTAACCGACAAAACATTGACGTGTCAAATAATACGCAGTCATCTTTTGCTGGCCTTCATGGCGCTGGCCTCTAACGAGCGTAAGGCCAATAATGGCGACTTCCAAAATGTGCGGGTATAATGAAGGCCTTTCCACCACTACAGATTTAGACAAGTGAGCCGCTGAGACTTTTTTATACAAATAAAACAATTGAAACATTTACCTTAGTCAAATAATACGCAGTCATCCCTTGCCGGCCTTCATGCCGCTGGCCTCTAGCGAGCGTAAGGCCGATAATGGCGTCGGCCAAAATGTGCGGGTGTAACGAAGGCCTTTCTACCGCTAGAGGCTTAGACGAGTGGGCCGCTAAAACGTGCCGAGGCCACGCGGTACTATCGGCTAACTCGAGGCCAGTGTGCCAGTGGTTGAAGGCCAGACAGACTACTAGGTAGAAGCCTTTTTCTAGCATTTTGTGGCAGCCAACGAAGCCGCGGACCTGTTGAAATTTTTATACATTATTTTTTACTTCATATCTCAACTAATATCGCTAATATTATAATTGCAAAGTGACTTTATTTGTTTGTTTATTACGCTTTCGTACGTTACTCAACCAATCATGATGAAATTTTACATACACGTTGTCAGGGGTACATAAGACATAGGGTACTTTCATCCAGGAAAAACCGGACAAGGCCAGTTTCATAGTTCTAGGTCAACGGAAAGAACCCTATAAATTTTGATTCAAAATTCAAAACTCATTTATTCAGTCTAGGCTGTTACAAGCACTTGTGAATGTCAAAGAAGCTACGCCATGTAACGAGAAGAACGATTTTCAGACAAACAACAACAATTACAGAAGTTAAGCAAGCTAAATTCTAAAAGTAAAGATGTTACCGGCCAAACCCGATTTCCGGAAAAACTAGTTTTGTCTAGGCTAAACTGTTCTTCCTATACACGATATGATTAACTGGTATAGCCTAGACCAAAGTAGTTTTTTTAAAGCCCGATAGGATAAACCAGTTTAGCTACAAAGAAAGACTTTCAATGCACTAGGTAGTTTAGGTTAGGTTAGTGTTTTGACCACTCGCACTCGCTCCATAATACTTATATCAGGATCAACTAGTTTGGCTAACCTAAACTGGTTTATCCCATCGGGCTTAACATACTAGTTTGGTCTAGGCTATACCAGTTAATCCCATCGCGTATAGAAAGAACTAGTTTAGCCTAAGCCAAACTAGTTTGTACTGAAATCGGGTTTGGCCGGTAAAATAAACATTACTGTAAAGGCACAGAATTAGTATAGTAGTGACGTATAGTACGGCCGCTCTCCGCCTCCCCCCGCCTCATACCGCCCCTCCCCCCGACAGTCGGAAGTAAAATCAGCGGTTCATTTTCGGGCCGTGTCGCGCGCGCGAGTTGTCATTGGTACGAGCACAGACTAACATAGAGCTCGAGTTTTTGGCGCCATTTTGTCGAGTTCGGTTTGGTGTCTATTTTAATTATTTTCAAATTGATTCATAGTGGATATTGTGTCTTAAAATTGGTGCAGTTATATGGTACAAGTGTCTACGCAACTGAACAATATGTGGGATAATTGAAATAGGCGCGATCTTGGTTGTGTGAAGCTGAGACTTTTATTGAAGTGGTGGCTTCCTCGGCAGAACTAACCGAGTATACTGTCTTGATATACTTGGTGCCAAATGCTCCAAGCAGCATTGGAATGCGATGCACCCGCATTCTAATGAAAAATTAAACAATATCTACCACTGAACTATTTAACACTTGACACTGGCAAAAATTACTTCCAAGAGGAAAGTAGATTGCCATAACAAAAAAAGAAGAAGAGAAGAACATAGAGCTCGACAGATGTCAAAAGTCAACCCAAAGGTTCACGCACACATTTGCAGCGTGTACAAACGTAATCTGTTAATGTTGTAATTTAATCTCACTTTTTGTATGGCGTGTCCAGGGTGTGGTAAAGGCTCACCTGTCTTTTGCTGTGTGCAACTAATTTGCCGACCTGTGCGTTCGGCCCCGATTTAGTTCTGAACACAACAACGCACAAGTCCAACTGCGATCGTTGGCTTTTTGCTGAATTTCTATAAACAATAGGAAAGTTATCATTATCACACACAGACATTAATATTTTGACGACCTCCGTAGTCGAGTGGCTTTGTACACCGGTTTTCAAGGTGTGGCCATCTCTGAGGTCCGGGTTCGATCTCCAGTTGCGTCAGTTTAAAAAACGAACTTTTCTATATTGGCTCAGGTCCGGGTGTTTGTGATTCCACCGTTGTCTCTGATTTCCATAACACAAGTGTTTTAGCTACTTACTTTGGAATCGGAGCAATGTATGTGATGTTGTCAAATATTTATTAATTTATTTTATTTATAATATTTTGTATTGTACTTTTACACCCGTTTAAACTAAACTTAAGAACCGCCTAAGTCTTTTCCTAACTACAACTCGACCAAGATAAATAGGCGCATGAAAGCTGGATGACAGCTAAGTTAATGACACCATTTTAATTTGGTCAAGCTGTAGTTAGGAAAAGACTTAGGCGATTCTTAAGTTTAGTGCAAACGGGCATAAGTGTTATACAAAAAAGGCCAAAATAGCTTTATAAAAAAAACACACGTCGACTTATCGAAAAACACGACAACTTGTTACATTCGATATAGCGCCCAATATTTATGGCTTATTTAGAACCGTTTCAAAATCAAAAAGTAAGTTCCGAGTAGCTTAATCGACAATAAAATTCAAAAGTTTGTGTGTGTGTGAGTGTGTATTTGTTATCACTTCACGTCTAAACGGATTTGGATGAAAATTGGACACAGATAGTTTATAACCTGGATTAAAACATAGGATACTTTTTATCCTAAAGATGCCATAGGGCTACTAGAGAAAAATAATGTCAACTAATCTGTCAAGTAAGCTACTCAGAACCTACTCTTTGATTGTGAAACAGAGTCTAAAAGTAATAAAATGTAAATATGACACTTACTTCAATGGAATAAGACTCACCTCTGCCCTTCTTGGAATAACGTAAAATCTACTTCAGTGGGTTGTGTGGCAGTAAGTAGTAGACAGGTCAGGTGCCTGGTGGAGGACATTGGCGGCAGGATGCCCGCTAGTCTCACCTCGTGCCATCCCACTCGCACCTTGCAAATGTCTATGCAGTCGAAGTACCTGGGAAAGAGAGAGATATACCATTTTAATCAAGGGTATAATATAATATTTGACAACATCACATACATTGCTCCGATCCCAAAGTAAGTAGCTAAAGCACTTGTGTTATGGAAATCAGAGACAACGGTGGTAAACACACACACCCAGACCTGAGCCAATATGGAAAAGTTAGTTTTCTAAATTGACCCAGCCGGGGATCGAACCCGGGACCTCAGAGATGGCGACACCTTGAAAACCGGCGTACAAATCACTCGACCATGGAGGTCGTCACTGAGTCATAAAAAATCTGAAATCTTTTCGTTATTAGACACTGGACTAACGGATTTACTAAAACTTACTTTAATACATCCAGAACACTATGTTAGTTCTTTGTGGTCTTAGCTTTCTAGAAATTGAAATTGAAAAATTCTTTATTCAAATAAGCTCACATAATAAGCATTTTTAAACCGTCAACTCTTTTATTCTACCACCCATTATGACGTCTTTTAGCTGACAAGAAAAATGGGCGCAAAAAACTTATCAGCTTTATTAAAAGGAACGATATTTACAAACATGTATATCGTTTCCAGACATTACATTCATACATGTTACAATTAACATAGATTCATAAATAAATAACATTATTTCATTTCTGCTGCAGACCCATTCCCACTGGCAGCACCCGTTCACGAGCATGACGCATGAACCAGCCATAAACACGTATGAAAGTAAAATACTTACTTTAATACATCATCGAAGCTAATCCAGAACACTCCTTGATCCCTATCAGCGTCGGAGCTCCCAGAATGCGCCTGCACCGCTCTCCTAGCGTCATCCGTCCACCGCGGACATCCGTGGGCCCACGCCCCCCTCCAAGTGTAATGCCCCCACGGGTTCCGTAGACGGAGTAGACGCGTGGGGCCCGCGACCTCTACTACGTCTAGGACTGAGTACGCGTGCCGGGGGCGGAGCCCGAGGCGTTGGTATTCTTCTTCGTCTACCTGCGGGGTGAGAAACAAAATTAATTAAATTCACGGAACACTGAGATGTTCAATGATTAATAAAAATAACAATTTAACGCCTTTAATACACTGACGCGATCACGTGCGGCAGCGAAACATCTGCGGAACGAAACAGTGAAATGTGAACGTCAGTGTAACAACCATTTCGTCGACATCTGCGAAATTATTCCGAAAAAGGACGTAAGTCATCTCGCTAATGTTAGAGACAGGATATGTAATGAAGACAACATAAAAATGATGCTAAGACATAGTATAATCCGAAACGCTGCCAACTGACAGATTTTCGTTGCCGCGCTCGAAAGCGTCGGTGTACTAAAGGCGTAAACGGCAGATTTTACACTTGAGTTCATAATGTATTTCAGAGCTTCAGACAAGTTGATTTAACTAAGTTGTTAAATACGGTGGTGCAACACATTTTGCATCAGCCACAAAAGTTAGTATTAATGTTATTGTCAAATTAGATTTGATATTTCACTTTAACCACAATTTTGATGCAATTCGCAATTAAAGTTCAAACAACAAGTCTTAACCCTACAACGACGGCCCGGAAGCCTGCGTCCAGCTATAAAATCAATATACCGTTCTCTCAACGCCCGCGCGGACTCCCGACCCGGCCTCATGCGTCCGCCCGGGAAATACAGAAAAAATAACCACGGTTTGATCGCGTAGAACTAAATAATGAAGATAATTTAGTCTTCAATTGTTAGTATTTGAATATGGCTAACATATTCATAATTAGAACACATTTTACTGATTCAATAAATATAGTGTAATTGCGAAGTTATCGGGTAGAAAATAAGGGGAAAATACGGAATTTTTTTTTATTCTGTTTGCTCCTATTCACAGTGATTTACATAAATTGGAAAACCTTTATAAAAGTCTTCGGCATGGAAGGGTTAAAGCAGTATACCTTCATATTGCCGCCCCCACAGCTCGCCCCCATGAGGAAGCAGGCCTGCCTGGAGGACAGCAGCTGCGCCCACACGAGGTCGCGGTCCAGCTGCTCCAGCGGCGCGCCGCCCCCCGCGCCCCCGCCCGCGCCCCCCGCTTGTAACGATACTGATTCGCAGGGGGCGCCTGTTAGCGTACATAGCCCTACGATACGATACAACTACATTATTTGAACAAGAAATATACAAGGTGTTACAAAAATACCCCTAATGCCGAATATGGTAAATAGGGACCATCAAACTGATCAACTTTTACTATGGGACCAACTCTAAAATCGCGAAAAAAAGTCAGCTGTTCCATACAAAAATTAAAATCGAAAATATCAAAATGTATGAAACAGCTGATTTTTTTTGTGTACAACAGTTTTGTTTAAGTGTGCGTCTCGATTCTACCATCAGCCATTTTTAATGTCCCCACTGCTGGGGCACAGGCCTCGCTTATAGGTGGATAAGGATGAGTCATAACCCACCACGTGGGCCCAATGCGGATTGATAGGTGTTAACGACTGCAAATGCAGCCGAGACCGACTGCTTAACTTGCCTTCCGAAGCGCATAGGAGCTCGAGAAACATGACCGACACTTGCGAAATTAACTTAACCTTCGTAATCGCTGAGCCAGGCGCTATACCAATGCATCACCGAGGTCCTCGCGTCTCGATTACGCACACTAAAATATATGCATGTTCGTCGCCTAACATAACAATAGTCAATAGTCAAAATTTCTTTATTCAAATAAACTTAATAATTAAGGTAATTTTGAATCGTCTATATTTTCCTACCACCCTTTCCAGACTTTTTTAACTGACAAGGAGAACAGGCGCAAGAAACTTATCAGCTTTAACAGAAATAAGTAACGATATTTACAAACTTAAACATATCATTACCAAATCATCATCATCAACATTAATAGCCGAACGGACTTCGTGAAATAAAATAACTATAGTCCGTTCGCTTAGATAGTGTCGGTACACCCGCTAGCACTTGTGTTCAGAGACAGGAATACCGGTAAGTTTTTGGTAACGTAATACAAATAACGTTACTGATAACGGTAAAAAAAAAGTTATCGGTATCGATAATTATTTAAGTTTTCAGTATACGTAGCAGAGTCAACAAACACAACCTCACTGCGGCGCTTCGATGTAAACTGCCAAAATCCAGATTGTTAAAAGTGGCCACTTATCGCAAAAACTCAATTAAATTAAACGATAGGCTAGAAAATATCGTTTAAGCGATAAAAAGTACCACAAAGCTTCTTTGGAGTGCACTACAGAGAGATAATTCACATTTTCGTCTTTATTTAAGCACTATGTTTTTTTCCAATGGCGGCGCTAGTGTGCAGACTAGGCGCTCTTAAGAGTTTGAGTATTTGAGTATTATGAAAGATACATAATAGAATTTAAGTATTGTTTACCCTCAATGGCTCTGCCCGATACCAGCGCTTCATAGCATCCGTGCAGCTTCGCGACTGCTTTCTCAATTAAAGGCACCCAAAGTTGTTTTCTTTTCGCCTGAAACAAATGTTATTGATATCAAATATTTTGACATCCACTGACATGACATTATTATAATTTATATCAAATCAAATATACCAAATACCAATCAAATATTTTGACATCCACTGACATGACATTATTATAATTTATATCAAATCAAATATACCAATACCAATCAAATATTTTGACATCCACTGACATGACATTATTATAATTTATATCAAATCAAATATACCAATACCAATCAAATATTTTGACATCCACTGACATGACATTATTATAATTTATAATCTTTAAGTAATTTATTTTATTTTATTAATTTCAGTTATCTTTGTTGACATGCATACTTTAATTTGTTATTTAATGGCTCTTTATAATTCACTGTTGCAGTCTTGACATTTATTTGACTTCATGTACCTAATAGGAATTTTTGTATTAAATTATAATTTAAAAATTTTTGCATGTCAAAACTTAACAAAATACGCTTGACCTTTATATTATCTGTAACAACTTGTATACCGTGTTTTATGGCAAATAAATAAATTTCATTTCATTTCAATTTCAAATTTCATTTCAACTAAAGTTCATTTTAGCTCGAACGCAGCTGCACTTCAACTTTCACTTTAACTTAATTTAGATGTGGAAATCGGCCCCCTGATTATGTAACTCTGTTGCTAACATCTGATTGCAACTGACAGAAATCGCAGTTACATTGCTGCTTTAAGTAACATGGTTGTCACATTGATTCTTACTAAAGCAGCAATATAACTGCGATTTCTGTCAGTTTCATTCAAAAGTTGTTAGCAACAGATGTGGAACTGGAAAACGATTAGTAATTAACAAAAATTTATTGATAAAATCTCATTTTTTGAGCATCTTTACACAGTCAGAGTTGATAAGCTCCGACGCTCGGTTCAATCAAACATTACTATACTTTACCGAGCCAAAGTTAAGACAAATAAAAATGAGTACAAAAAACTTTGTTTTTTTTTTAACATTTTACATATTTTTTTTATCATTAATTATTTTTACCTGTGAGTAGACCAAATGCCCCTTCTTATTAGCAGGCAGCAAGTCGTCAACAGTGACAGTCAGCCAGCGGCCATCTTTACACAGTCGTAGTTGATAAGCGCCGACGCTCGGTTCGCCTCTGACTACCACCCCGCGAACGAGCGACGAACGTTCCGCGAGAACTGCTAATGCTGATAGCAGCCAGCAGTTGCCGAGGACACCTGGGTATAAAAATAAAATCTTATGAAAATTTTAGAAAATTAAATCTCAAAAAATTTGTAGTACCTAAATACAAAAATTTTTACGGCAAAAGAAATTGGAAACGTTTGCTACCGGAACTACTAAACGAAATGAGTGACGATTTCGTCCGAAACTACATAGATAAGACAAATTTTAAAGCAATTGTTAAGAAATATTTTTTGGAAAACATTAGTTAAACTACATTAATTTATGTAATCTCCTAAATTAAGACCTGTGTTCACATAATGCTTAGATGGCAGCATGTTCCGCTATTTACTTTTCTTAAGAAATCATTAATTCCCAATAATTCACTTAACCCAACCCCTCCGCCACAGTTAAAGCCGAAACGGCTTTTGTAGCGGTGTTTATTTTATGTATATCTAACATTGTATTAATTTGAACAATTAAAAAAAAAACTACAGTGGCCAATGGGAGAATTACTGGAAGCTTGTATTCCATAAGTTACATGAATAAAGTCCCGCGATAGAACCTGTCTTCTAGTTAAAAAACGGAACAGAATTTGGATAATAACTTGCTACTAGAATTTCCGGAAAAACAGTCATTTTATTGGATTAGTAGTTGCTTTGCAATATTGCTTTCGAATGTATGTAATTAGTATCCTTCAATAATTTTTTATTTTGAGATTTTAGCATTTACAATAATTCTGAATTATTAGTAAAATAGTCGTCTTAATAGTAACTTTGTTAATTTTCATTTTAAAAAGAAAAACTGTGGTTTTTTTTAGTCTTTTCCACTTCTGGTGCTAAAAATATCTTATTCTGAACCTTAGTCACAAAATTAATAGTACTGACGTACAGAATGGCCACTCCCACCCTCCCACCGATCGGCGGTACCCCACCGCGCCTCCCGCACTAGGTTGCCGAGTTAGCTGTATCATTATTGAGGGCCGTCGCCACTAGGTTCGACAATTGCAAAGAGTACTTATAAAATGACAGTTGATACAGACAATATGATAATTACGTAAAAGTTTTCATAACAATTAGCTTTTCAGCGAAAGCGAATGTTTTCTGTACTATATGTAGTCACCTTGCGATATGTCCGAGGGTCGGGGCTCCCTGAACACGACCCAGGGCGTGCGGTGGTCGGCGTCCACGTGTATCTGTACTATATGTAGTCACCTTGCGATATGTCCGAGGGTCGGGGCTCCCTGAACACGACCCAGGGCGTGCGGTGGTCGGCGTCCACGTGTATCTGTACTATATGTAGTCACCTTGCGATATGTCCGAGGGTCGGGGCTCCCTGAACACGACCCAGGGCGTGCGGTGGTCGGCGTCCACGTGTATCTGTACTATATGTAGTCACCTTGCGATATGTCCGAGGGCCGGGGCTCCCTGAACACGACCCAGGGCGTGCGGTGGTCGGCGTCCACGTGTATCTGTACTATATGTAGTCACCTTGCGATATGTCCGAGGGCCGGGGCTCCCTGAACACGACCCAGGGCGTGCGGTGGTCGGCGTCCACGTGTATCTGTACTATATGTAGTCACCTTGCGATATGTCCGAGGGTCGGGGCTCCCTGAACACGACCCAGGGCGTGCGGTGGTCGGCGTCCACGTGTATCTGTACTATATGTAGTCACCTTGCGATATGTCCGAGGGTCGGGGCTCCCTGAACACGACCCAGGGCGTGCGGTGGTCGGCGTCTACGTGTATCTGGCTGGGCCGCAGCCACCTAGTGGCGGCGCCACTTTCGCCAGAACCGTTGTAGTATAGAGAGCGCGAAGACGCCGGGAATGAGTCGTCTACGTAAGGCTCGCCGCTCTGAAAATGATTCAAATATTACCGTGCGTTCACACAGCGATCCGTTGGACAGGAACGTTTTTACGGATCCATCGGTACCGGATACAGTAACAAAATCGCATCGGATTTTATGTCTACTAGATCCGGATTGTGTTGTGTGTGAACACGCGCATACAACTACATACGTCATCGCCGAACGTATGCGTATCCGATAAAATGGGCCTTTAAAACGGATCGGTATTTTACTGAGTCCAATATACTGTCACAGACTATATTATAGTACTAAACGTACAAAAGTCCATCTGCGCGAGGACAATCAAATAATAAGCTACTCTCGCTTGCTGCACGGCAATAAAGTACAACTTCAAATTGCAAATCGCTGCGTGCCTATTATTGTATGTAATTAGTCACGTAGTCTCAACCGACACACGACATCGCTCATGCGCTGGCTCGACTGAGTGAGCCCCGAGTAATAGGCTAATATTAAAATTTAAGCACGGAGTGAGCCCCCCTGATACTGTGTTGTGTGTGAACACGTTCTTACAACTACATACGCCATCGCCAAATAAAAACGTGTCCAATAAAACGGACCTATTAAACGGACTGCTGTGTGAACGTGCACTTAGTCCATCTCAACTCAAACGCATGGCGCAAACACTTTTAATTACTAGCGACCCGCCCTCGCTTCGCTTCTTCGGGTGTAAACTAAAGGTTCATCTTTAGTACTAAATCAACAGGGACTAGTGTTTGGGGGAGGATAGGGGATGATGTAGAGGTAGTGGGGGAGAGGGAAGGGTAAGGGGGATGGGGATGAAGATTCCCCTACTACTCACAAATTTGGTAATAAAAGAGGGTGGACACAAAAGCAGCGCAAGAGGGGGCTCGGGGAGCAAAGCTCCTTGCCACGAAAAAATCTTACGAGTTCATTAGGTTAGGTTAGGTTAGAAAATTTAGAGCAGTTCTGTATGACAGTAATTGCTGATTGATTTAGAAATATTTGCTAGCCAAAAGTTGCTGACCAACTAATCATTTTGACTGAAAGAATATATTTTTCAACTCACCAAAATACAAATATTTTACTAACCATTTAAACCACACCCGTAAAAACATATTAAAGTGTACCAATTTGAGCATTTCTGAATATCTTATTTTCTTTGTAATTAAAAATATTTTTGTAATTTTTCCTCTATTGTGCATTCCTTGTACAATACAAACATCAAGTGAAAAAATAAATATGAGGCGTATTCTTATTCGAAACAGCTGAAACTTTCGTGAAAAATGTCTCTAACAAGCAAATTTGAAATTCAACTTGAACAGATTGTCTGCGTTTCAAAAAACCAGATAATAATAATAATAATAAATGCTTGGAAAATTTCACACAGCGCCATCTAGCCCCAAACTAAGCAAGCTTGTAATATGGGTGCTAGACAACTGATATACTTATTATACATAGTAAAACCCAGACCCGTCACAGAAATTAAAGTTCATCATTTCAATTTCTGCCAGGCCGGGATCGAACCCGGGATCTCTTGGTTGATAGACCACTGCGTGCACCACTCAGGTCGTCAAATATAATATATTACGTTTTTCTCTCTATAAGGCACTAGTTAAAAAAATTGCTTCGTTAAACTAAAGTTAACATCAATAATAATGCTTTCATCCTTTACATTTCGTCTTTGAAAAAACGCTAATTTCGTTCGATTCGAAATAGGAATATAGTGTTAAACAAAAAAAATGGCGGCCCAGTGCGATACGAATAAGATCTTTAACTTAACACGGCCCCTGGAAAGGTGTCGAAACGTCGGGAATTCTAAAACCCAATAAATACAAACTAAATAATTCTAAAACAACACCTGAATTAATATACGCGCTGTAATCCGTAAAAAGTGTTTTATTTCTAAGATCTTTAACAGTAAAAGACTAAAATATGCAAAACAAATACTTACAGCGGCACATTGCGCCAACACTTCCTGCCACTGCGTCCACGCGTGACTTTCCTCGCGAAGCCTTAAGATTTCCATTGGAGTGCTCTCTTGCTGCTCGCCGTCTGAGCCATCCGCTAATGACAATAAAACATACAAAACTATATAAATATGGAACAATATTATTTGACAATGTAGCGGCACCTACCTTACCTACGCCGTACATACCACGACACGCGGCATGACAACAAGATTCTTTACCGTGTTACTAGATGGCGCTAGTATCAAGAAACATGATCATTAAGTATGGAGTAGCACCTCGCAGTATGGAAATCCTACATCTCGCTAACGAAATTCACTCAGCGAATTAGCATATATACAACATCCAACCATCATCGGTTGGACCGCGGTCCCCGGGCTAATACGACCCAGCCCGGAGGAAGATCTTCCCCTTTGGCCTTCCTATCAGTGACTACCTACCGCCACATCCTTTCTTTCCATACTTATCACTCCTACAACAATACTAAAACAGGTGACAGTGCTGCTAAAAAACTAAACAACCTCCGTGGTCGAGTGGTTTGTACGCCGGTTTTCAAGGTGTCGCTATCTCTAAAGTCCCGGGTTCGAACCCTGGCTGGGTCAATTTAGAAAACTAACTTTTCTATGTTGGCTCGGGTCTGCGTGTGTGTGTTTACCACCGTTGTCCCTGATTTCCATAACACAAGTACTTTAGTTACTTACTTTGGGATCAGAGCAATGTTTGTGATGTTGTCTAATATTTATTTATTTATTTACAATACTACATATCATTATGGATTGCTTGCTAACATAACTAAACAACTTTCTCCAAGAAACATTGGTATTTTACTAACAAATATGGACTCTGGCTGAATTAAATAAATAATGATAATAATAGGTCGAAAAACGAAAAAAAAATCATACTTACTTCCATACAAAATGTATTGGTCAGTTGACTTCTTACTTTGGAAAGGTGAAAAAAATGTTTCGACTTTTCAACCTATGTTCCTTGGAGAAATTTGTTCAGTTTAAGCAACACTGGTTTCGATTCGGTTGGCGACTTCATTAAATTGACAGGACTAAAATTAATTTTATCATTCTATTCTTGTCTTTTCGATACAGAAAGAAAAGGATGGAAAACTAGTTTAATCCTGTCAATTAAGTTGTTGCCGACCAAATCGACACCAGGGGGCTGATTACGTAACTCTGTTGCTAACAATTCTCGATTGAAATCGAATGAAACCGCAGTTACACTGCTGTTTTAAGAAGGATAGTTGTCACATTGGTTCTTACTAAAGCAGCAATGTAACTGCGATTTCAGTCAGAGTTGATTGCAACAAAGTTACATAATCAGGGGGCAGGTGACAACCTGTTTTAGTACCTATTAGTCGCATTATTTTGTTACACCTTATATTATAGTGTGGCCAAAGACATATTGTAAAAAAAGTTGCCATTGACGAGTTTCTTACCGGTTCTTCTCGTTACAAGGTCTCCCGATTAAAGTTTGCGAAGATGACCAAGCTTCTTTGACATTCACAATAAGTGCGTGTAACAGTCTAGATTGAATAAATGAGTTTTATGAATTTTATCATAGTGTTGACAAATGTTAGATTCCGGAAATGCCAGACGAGTTTAAAACGCAAGATTATATAAATGTCAGATGTTAAAATGCCATCTTCTACAAATGACAGATTCTATTAAATGCCAGATTTAGTAGTAAAAAAATAAATATTTGACAACATTACATATATTGCTCCGATTCCAAAGTAAGTAGCTAAAGCGCTTGTGTCATAGAAATCAGAGACAACGGTGGTATCACAAACACCCAGACCTGAGTCAATTATAGAAAAGTTCGTTTTCTAAATTGACCCAACCGGGGATCGAACCCGGGACCTCAGAGATGGCGACTCCTTGAAAACCGGCGTACAAAGCCACTCGACCACGGAGGTCGTCAAAATTGCAATATATTATTTTACTTAAGTTAACTTTGTAAATGATTGTACTAAAGTGCATTTTTGAAAATAAATAATTATTCTATTGTATTGTATTGTATTCAACTTACGGTCGAAGTCGGGCAGGGGCGCGGGCGCAGCGGGCAGCAGGCGCGCGCGCGGCGCCTGGCACATGTCGCACGCGGCCGCGCCCGCGCTGTTCACGAACGTACACTCCGTGCAACCCCACTCCACTACTTCCACTCTGACAAAATATTTACGAGTTTCATTAAGGCCCTATACGAGGTGTTACAAAAATACCCCTAATGCCGAATATGTTATATAGGGACCATCGAACTGAAAAACTTTTACTATGGGGCCAACTCTGAAATCACGAAAAAAAAATCAGCTGTTTCATACATTTTTATATTTTCGATTTTAATTTTTGTATGAAACAGCTGATATTTTTTTCTCCGCGCCCTCATTTTAATTAAATTTATTGCTCGCTAACTACATAATATATCGAAAATTCACATGTACAACTGAGTTTGTAAATAAACTATAGAACCTTAGCTTTAATCTGTACATGTGAATTTTCGCTACATTATGTACTTAGCGAGCAATAAATTTAATTAAAATGAGTGCGCCACTTGAGGAGCCTTAACATGAAATATATTATGAAAGCCCAACTTCAAGGCCCTGTGCAGTAACTCTACCATAAGTTGATGCAATCTGTTTTCGCTATCCAAAACTATCGTTCTCTCTCTTTCACTTGTATTGACTATTAGCAGTATATCCGATAGTTTTCGATAGCGAAAATAGTTTGCATCGACTCATGGTAGAGCTTCATGAAGAGCTCGATGGCGCAGTGGGTTAGCATATTGGCCTGCGATTGCACAGGTTAAGCAACTTTCGCAAAGATCGGTCATGGGATAGGTGACCAAAAATTGATTATCTTGAGCTCCTCCGTGCTTTGGAAGGCACGTTAGACGGTTGGTCCCGTCTTCATTTGCAGTCGTTTACATCCACCAATCCGCATTGGGCCCGCGTGGTGGGTTATGGCCCATACTCCTATCTACCCATAAAGAAGGCCTGTGCCCCAGCAGTGGGGATATTAAAAATGGCTATTGGTCAAGGATAAATATGTTATATCGTAACACCTCTACTATTACACGTGCATAAGTCAACTATCTCATATTAGTCATTGGAGATAAGAGAATGTCCCAGCAGTGGGGACATTAAAAATGTTAAACCATCGCATAACCACAATGGAAAATGACGTCACTTTATATGCTGATCTCACTTTTCAAATTTTGACGGCTCTGTATAAAATATACAGGGAGAAAAAAGCAGCACTTGACGTGTTTCTTGCCAGCTCTTCTCGTTACAAGGTCTCCCGTTAAGGGTTTGCGCACCGATGGCGTAGCTTCTTTGACATTCACAAGTGCTTGTAACAGCCTAGACTGAATAAATGAGTTTTGAATTTTGACTTACTTAGGTTCTGGCGGTGGAGTCTTGTGTCTGGCTCCACGCCTCGGTAAAGCTGGCGTATGTCTTGAACTTCTTCTAGGAGACGGACTACGACCTAAAAACAATCAAAAACATATGTCGGAAGATTCTTCAGGCTGAAGGTGATGGAAACATCTGAACCAATTTTGATGAATTTGGTAAAGAACCTGGGTTACTATTCTACCTTAACCTTAATTGTTAATTTACAGGAACAATTTCACTTGTTAAATCAATTTATTTTTGATGATTTATGTGAAACACAAATTGTTTTGGATCTAGCTAGTATGATGTTTTAAATTTCCATAGTTTTTGACGTTATAAGAATAAACTATATCGGGATTTACACCATGTACCTGTTTATTTTTGAGACTCCGATATTTCGGCGCAGTTGCATGCGCCATGGTCACGGAAGAACTGTCGATTGTTGCGTGCGGGTAGATGTTATTGGCAGACAAATCGGTCTACCCTCCGTCTAAGTCTTTTATTATTACGTTCGATACCGGTACCACTGTCTGCAAACTCACTACTCACTCGAATCTGTTCACGACACACGACACTCACTGTATCTGTACGCGAAACGGCGCTTTTACATTTCATGTTGTTTTTACACAAACGGATTACGGGGTTCCAAACACTCCTCGTACCGGTATCGAACGTAATAATAAAAGACTTAGACGGAGGGTAGACCGATTTGTCTGCCAATAACATCTACCCGCACGCAACAATCGACAGTTCTTCCGTGACCATGACGCATGCAACTGCGCCGAAATATCGGAGTCTCAAAAATAAACAAGTACATGGTGTAAATCCCGATATAGTTTATTGTAATAGCTAGTATGATGTATATGGATTAGAATGTTTTTTTCCTTTAAGCGTTGTTATTTTCCGATAATACCTAGCCGAGTGAAAACGACTCTTAACCTTGAAAGTTAGTATCTTTTCATCACTAACTAAAATAACAGTGCCGAGGGGTGAAATTATAGCGAAGGTAAGCCGCTCTACAAAAATGTGACGATCTGCATAGTGGATCGGTGGGCGGGGGATTTCTAAAAGGGAAGCCCATGGGAATCGGCTTTTATGGACCCTTCGCCATTCAATTAATTTAGATTTATTGTGAGTTATGCATGACACATGTGTAATTAACCACTATAAGACATAAGTATATTGCAATATTAATTTAAAATCAGATGTGAACCGAATCACAGTGACTCGGTAGCTCAGCGGTCAGAGCATTGGACCGGATATCCAAAGGTCGCGGGTTCGATTCCCGTCCGAGAACATGATCTGGTGCGAGTCCTATTTTTTCTAGTATATTATTTAGTATTATATAAAATAGCATTGTGAATGCTTAAATCTCCAAATTGAAAAAGTAAAATCAGATATATTTACCGACAGCCCTGTGGTTCTCATTAGACGAGCTAGGGACCCCGTGTTTGGGCACCGGGGGGGTCTTACACGCGAGGCACAAGTTGGCTGACAACGGGTTCCGTAGCGTACATGAACTGCAAGACCTGTCACACCAAAATAAAGCGTATATTAGTAAAATTCAATTAAATTTAATCTGTAATGTAAATTAGAATTTCGTATTTTGATAGTTTCTTAACTGTTTAAACTGCAGGCTTTTTTTAATACAATAATCATTCTAATCTTATGTCAAACTCTACTGCTTGATTGGGAGAGAATGCTTTGTTACACGACTGCCCAAAAAAAGAAGTGTGAATTGTGTTCAGTGTTCATGTATGTTTGTATGTACTTGACTTTTTTTACACCATACTTCTAAAGGCCTGAACAGATTTGAATATGTGAGGTATTGTTCGAATCCTTACATAGCCCCGAGTGACACTGGCTATACGAGGGCGGTTTGATAAGTCCATGACTTTGAAAAAAAGAAACACTTGTTTTCATAATTTATTATTGTTTCATAAAAAGAAACTCCTAACGAAGCTTTACGCTATAATTATTTAAAATTTGGCAAAAAAATTATTACTTTTGGAAACAAAAAGCTCAACTTCTAACTTTTCTTAATGACTCTGTCGACCCTGTCGGCTGCATTCTTGACATCACTCATCGAATTACAGTACGAATGCCTTACCTTTCCTATTCTCTAGATTCAGCCCGCTGAGATTTTTCTCCTACCAAACATGAACAACTGTCGTGGCAAGCAAAGATTTTTATCAAGCCAAAAGGTGGTGCCTGAAATGGGCCCTCATTTCAGTTACAACATTTTTCAGTCGATGAACGAAAAACAAATGATGAGTTAAAGAAGTAGGAACTTCGTTGAACTGAGTACGCAGAGCTACAAAAGGATTATGTAGAGATATAAAACAAAATATGCCGAAAAAAGTGTCTCTTTTTTCCAAAATCATAGACTTATCAAACCACCCTCGTATATTTTATTGCTGTATTTTTATAAATATCAATAAAGAAGATTGGTGTCACATTCAAAAGACGACTTTGGATTTTATTTAAGTGTATGTTTTAAATAGTAAGTGTCCGTTTTGACAAGATTAGTGTGGTTTCTTTTATTTGTATATTTTTAAAATAGACTGTATATGGTGGTGCACTCACCAGTAGTTGTGCGAGTGAGGGCGGGAGCCTGCGCAGGCGGCGCACGCGGTCGCGTCCGGGTCGTTGACGAGCGTGCAGCGGGAACATGACCACGTGGCCGCAGCTGCAGGCGGCGGGCCAGGGTTCGACTCTATGACCAAAACAACCCAGCTTAGGTTGAATGCGATCTAAAATCTCATGTGATTTACGGCTATGGCCAGCAAGAGAGAGCAAATCCTATCAAAGCAACCGCAACTTTGACGACCTCCGTGGTCGAGTGGCTTTGTACACCGGTTTTCAAGGTGTCGCCATCTCTGAGGTCCCGGGTTCGATCCCCGGTTGGGTCAATTTAGAAAACGAACTTTTCTATATTGGCTCAGATCTGGGTGTTTGTGATTCCTTGTCTCTGATTTCCATAGCACAAGTGCTTTAACTACTTACTTTGGAATCGGAGCAATGTCTGTGACGTTGTCAAATATTAATTATTTATTTATTATTATTCAAAACAAGTCGACAGCCAGTCCTATTATCATCGTAATCATAATACTTTACGTTGAGGCGACGCTCAGACCGTATCGACTGTCCCGCTCAAACTCTCGTTAATTACACTTAACTATCCCATTCG
Source organism: Catoptria pinella (assembly GCA_963556745.1). NCBI lineage: Eukaryota > Metazoa > Arthropoda > Insecta > Lepidoptera > Crambidae > Catoptria > Catoptria pinella. The sequence continues at coordinate 10,676,423 of OY750777.1, read as the reverse complement.
TGGCAAGCAGTTTTGCGGCGACAAACCGGTTTTTTTCGTTTGAATAAAAATCCGTAATATAATTATTTTAGCATGAACATCTATCGAGAAAAAAACGCACGTAAAAGTACTCGATAAAGGATTTGTCTATAAAAAAGCTCATTTCTCTTTTCGGCGGTAGAGGGCGCAGTACAAATTTCCCATACAAAATTACTCTACCGAATTTTTTTACGAGCATTATTATTTGCGATAGATGCTCGTGCTACGGATACCTTTAAAATACAAATGTCTGTTTCAAAAGAAGTTTCTTTGATATTTTTTTCTGTGTTAAAAAAGTTTGCAACTTACAACATGAAGTCAATGAAATAAATAATCAGGTTGTCAAATATCACTTTAATATGTTTTATAATTGATGAGAAAAATAGAGATCTCTGCCACTAAAATGTTCAATGCGTCGCCTTAAAACTAATGGTTACTACTTTACTTTAGAACGAATTAGATTTGATGGTTATAACTAGAATAGAGTCTGTCTAATGGGCCCTAGATGCGCAGGCCCGGCCGGAAGGCCGAAAGGGACGGAGCAATACAAAATCGGCCTTTCCAGCCGCCAGTGCATGTGGAGGGTCCATAAGGAAATCTGACACCCAAATGGTGGTGCCACTTTCTCTGTTAAATTAATATTATTCGGAAACTGTAAAAAATAGTTCCTTTTCAACTACGTGTCAACTTATACTAGACAGGCTGCAGTAATCACTCACCGACAGCAAACAAAAGTTCGTCGCTATTTAAGTCGTGATCCAGTGAGGCGATGGGCACTGTCAGCTTTTTGGGCTCGTTTCTGTTCAGCTCTGAGGGTTTGCTGCCACTGGCTTCTGACGCGTTCGCTCTAGAACTGTGGAAATGAACATAAAAACATAAAATATTATCATTCTTTTATTATGTTTATTTTTTATCTGAAGCACAATTTCATGATAACAGTAATTCATGGACTAAAAGAGTACACATTATGAGGCGGAGCAGGACGGACCAATACAAAGAAAAGGGAATGTTGTGAATATGTCCCTTTTCTTTGTATTGCCCTGTCCCTCTCGGCATGTCCCGCCACCTCATAATGTGTGGCCACCTTTACACATCTCAAAATTGGGTTCTGGAAATATTGATAATTTTATATGGGTATATTGCGATTTGATATCAAATAAACGGTCGCAAAATTATCGTTCTTATACACTGACAAGTGTTAGTGAAACACACAGTTTGTTTTCACTGATATGGAAGAGAAAGGCCGCCGGACCCCCTATAAAAATTGATAAGCGGCCTTTTGTTAATGGTAATGATGAAATGACGAGTTGCAACTTACCTATTGTGCGTTGGAGTATGTGTCAGCATTGAGTGTGTGACCGCAGGAGTGTCCCTGGTCGCTAGAGTGACGGACGCGTGAGGGGGCCGCCCGCTGCGACACACATCGCAACAAATAAACTGAGATAAGAACCGCGAGATGTGTGATGAGTCGCGACTTACCTATTGTGCGTTGGGGTGTGTGTCAGCATTGAGTGTGTGACCGCAGGAGTGTCCCTGGTCGCTAGAGTGACGGACGCGTGAGGGGGCCGCCCGCTGCGACACACATCGCAACAAATAAACTGAGATAAGAACCGCGAGATGTGTGATGAGTCGCGACTTACCTATTGTGCGTTGGGGTGTGTGTCAGCATTGAGTGTGTGACCGCAGGAGTGTCCCTGGTCGCTAGAGTGACGGACGCGTGAGGGGGACGCCCGCTGCGACACACATCGCAACAAATAAACTGAGATAAGAACCGCGAGATGTGTGATGAGTCGCGACTTACCTATTGTGCGTTGGGGTGTGTGTCAGCATTGAGTGTGTGACCGCAGGAGTGTCCCTGGTCGCTAGAGTGACGGACGCGTGAGGGGGCCGCCCGCTGCGACACACATCGCAACAAATAAACTGAGATAAGAACCGCGAGATGTGTGATGAGTCGCGACTTACCTATTGTGCGTTGGGGTGTGTGTCAGCATTGAGTGTGTGACCGCAGGAGTGTCCCTGGTCGCTAGAGTGACGGACGCGTGAGGGGGCCGCCCGCTGCGACACACATCGCAACAAATAAACTGAGATAAGAACCGCGAGATGTGTGATGAGTCGCGACTTACCTATTGTGCGTTGGGGTGTGTGTCAGCATTGAGTGTGTGACCGCAGGAGTGTCCCTGGTCGCTAGAGTGACGGACGCGTGAGGGGGACGCCCGCTGCGACACACATCGCAACAAATAAACTGAGATAAGAACCGCGAGATGTGTGATGAGTCGCGACTTACCTATTGTGCGTTGGGGTGTGTGTCAGCATTGAGTGTGTGACCGCAGGAGTGTCCCTGGTCGCTAGAGTGACGGACGCGTGAGGGGGCCGCCCGCTGCGACACACATCGCAACAAATAAACTGAGATAAGAACCGCGAGATGTGTGATGAGTCGCGACTTACCTATTGTGCGTTGGGGTGTGTGTCAGCATTGAGTGTGTGACCGCAGGAGTGTCCCTGGTCGCTAGAGTGACGGACGCGTGAGGGGGCCGCCCGCTGCGACACACATCGCAACAAATAAACTGAGATAAGAACCGCGAGATGTGTGATGAGTCGCGACTTACCTATTGTGCGTTGGGGTGTGTGTCAGCATTGAGTGTGTGACCGCAGGAGTGTCCCTGGTCGCTAGAGTGACGGACGCGTGAGGGGGACGCCCGCTGCGACACACATCGCAACAAATAAACTGAGATAAGAACCGCGAGATGTGTGATGAGTCGCGACTTACCTATTGTGCGTTGGGGTGTGTGTCAGCATTGAGTGTGTGACCGCAGGAGTGTCCCTGGTCGCTAGAGTGACGGACGCGTGAGGGGGCCGCCCGCTGCGACACACATCGCAACAAATAAACTGAGATAAGAACCGCGAGATGTGTGATGAGTCGCGACTTACCTATTGTGCGTTGGGGTGTGTGTCAGCATTGAGTGTGTGACCGCAGGAGTGTCCCTGGTCGCTAGAGTGACGGACGCGTGAGGGGGACGCCCGCTGCGACACACATCGCAACAAATAAACTGAGATAAGAACCGCGAGATGTGTGATGAGTCGCGACTTACCTATTGTGCGTTGGGGTGTGTGTCAGCATTGAGTGTGTGACCGCAGGAGTGTCCCTGGTCGCTAGAGTGACGGACGCGTGAGGGGGCCGCCCGCTGCGACACACATCGCAACGCAACAAATAAACTGAGATAAGAACCGCGAGATGTGTGATGAGTCGCGACTTACCTATTGTGCGTTGGGGTGTGTGTCAGCATTGAGTGTGTGACCGCAGGAGTGTCCCTGGTCGCTAGAGTGACGGACGCGTGAGGGGGCCGCCCGCTGCGACACACATCGCAACAAATAAACTGAGATAAGAACCGCGAGATGTGTGATGAGTCGCGACTTACCTATTGTGCGTTGGGGTGTGTGTCAGCATTGAGTGTGTGACCACAGGAGTGTCCCTGGTCGCTAGAGTGACGGACGCGTGAGGGGGCCGCCCGCTGCGACACACATCGCAACAAATAAACTGAGATAAGAACCGCGAGATGTGTGATGAGTCGCGACTTACCTATTGTGCGTTGGGGTGTGTGTCAGCATTGAGTGTGTGACCGCAGGAGTGTCCCTGGTCGCTAGAGTGACGGACGCGTGAGGGGGACGCCCGCTGCGACACACATCGCAACAAATAAACTGAGATAAGAACCGCGAGATGTGTGATGAGTCGCGACTTACCTATTGTGCGTTGGGGTGTGTGTCAGCATTGAGTGTGTGACCGCAGGAGTGTCCCTGGTCGCTAGAGTGACGGACGCGTGAGGGGGCCGCCCGCTGCGACACACATCGCAACAAATAAACTGAGATAAGAACCGCGAGATGTGTGATGAGTCGCGACTTACCTATTGTGCGTTGGGGTGTGTGTCAGCATTGAGTGTGTGACCGCAGGAGTGTCCCTGGTCGCTAGAGTGACGGACGCGTGAGGGGGCCGCCCGCTGCGACACACATCGCAACAAATAAACTGAGATAAGAACCGCGAGATGTGTGATGAGTCGCGACTTACCTATTGTGCGTTGGGGTGTGTGTCAGCATTGAGTGTGTGACCGCAGGAGTGTCCCTGGTCGCTAGAGTGACGGACGCGTGAGGGGGCCGCCCGCTGCGACACACATCGCAACAAATAAACTGAGATAAGAACCGCGAGATGTGTGATGAGTCGCGACTTACCTATTGTGCGTTGGGGTGTGTGTCAGCATTGAGTGTGTGACCGCAGGAGTGTCCCTGGTCGCTAGAGTGACGGACGCGTGAGGGGGACGCCCGCTGCGACACACATCGCAACAAATAAACTGAGATAAGAACCGCGAGATGTGTGATGAGTCGCGACTTACCTATTGTGCGTTGGGGTGTGTGTCAGCATTGAGTGTGTGACCGCAGGAGTGTCCCTGGTCGCTAGAGTGACGGACGCGTGAGGGGGCCGCCCGCTGCGACACACATCGCAACAAATAAACTGAGATAAGAACCGCGAGATGTGTGATGAGTCGCGACTTACCTATTGTGCGTTGGGGTGTGTGTCAGCATTGAGTGTGTGACCGCAGGAGTGTCCCTGGTCGCTAGAGTGACGGACGCGTGAGGGGGCCGCCCGCTGCGACACACATCGCAACAAATAAACTGAGATAAGAACCGCGAGATGTGTGATGAGTCGCGACTTACCTATTGTGCGTTGGGGTGTGTGTCAGCATTGAGTGTGTGACCGCAGGAGTGTCCCTGGTCGCTAGAGTGACGGACGCGTGAGGGGGCCGCCCGCTGCGACACACATCGCAACAAATAAACTGAGATAAGAACCGCGAGATGTGTGATGAGTCGCGACTTACCTATTGTGCGTTGGGGTGTGTGTCAGCATTGAGTGTGTGACCGCAGGAGTGTCCCTGGTCGCTAGAGTGACGGACGCGTGAGGGGGCCGCCCGCTGCGACACACATCGCAAGCGCGCGCCCACCAAGCGTTGTAAGCGAACCAGCATTCGCTGCATTGCCACATTCGATTCTCACGGCTAGAATGAATTTAATTAAAATTGATCGTCAAGTCATTATTATAAGACATCGCACGCAATGGAGGCAATGTATCAAGTGAGTCTAAAAAATACTTAAATCCTTTTGATGCCATGCGGAATACGCTTTTGATAACGATTTACTCAAGACTAAATTGCAAATGTAAACCACAGCAGTCAGCACAAGTATTTTTTATTGTATTGTTTTACAGAATAAAAGAATTGAATTGACTCCTACAATAATAAGACAAGAAATATGTAAAAGATGCGTTTAAAAAAATACTCAGTGAGGAATTAAATGTTTTGAAAGTTAATAAAAAATTATGGTACAAACAATGGGTTTGAACTTTGATCTGTGATGAAACTGGAGCGGATAAGTTAAAGGGCTAAAAACACGGCACATATAAGTTATGAATACGTACGAGGCCTGTTGCTGCGATGAAGGCACTTTGGACATCTCCCGGGGCTGCGACACCTTCCCGACAGACGGCAGCATGTTGTACACTTTAGCACTTTCCTTCGGAACCTGCGCCCCGATGTGTGAAGTCCTTATATTGCTCGCACCAACCGTCTCACTCACCGGCGAAATACAGTTCTCGGTTCCTAACAACTCATCTATTCTCGCGTAATCACCGTCTCCTATATCATTCGAATACAACGCCTCGTTCTGGGAGTTACTCATGACGTTCTTAGTATCCTGGACAGACACGTAAGAATACCTCGTGCCGTTATTATTCACCTGCAGCCGCAGATTCAAATCCTTATATTTTCCTTTATTCGGCAAAGCGTATATCACTCCCTCAGCGTTCGTGTCCCAACTGCATTCCTTATCAATCAGCTCAGCGCTATTCTCATCAATCTTTTTGTCCAACAAGTCTAACTTGTCCTCTGGCCTTGTTAAACTACCGCAGTAGCTAGCCAAAGATTTCTGATAATCGTTCAGACTACGTCTGCTCGATATAACTTTGCCAACCGGTCTCTCAGCATTTGTTTGTTCCGAAAACGACCGTCTGTAAGTCGGTCTGATTTCGGGGGAATTTTGTGCGCTTATCGATCTGCGGAAAGCGCTCCCTAATGTGGTACTTCCAGTCTGAGGCCAATCTGGTACTGTAATCATTACTCCGCCAGTAGACGGAAGGGATGTCGCACCATCTCTGCCGGACAAAGTATCGTGTCTACCCAAGGTAGTGACGCTCAGGCCTCTAGCATTAGGTATCCTGGCTAAAGGAGAAATTCTAGGGGATAAACAAGCTTCACAATGGGTCCTAATTCCAGAATTCTCAAGAGTACACTTACTACATGCCCATTTCTTCAAGTGCAAAGCTTTGCTTTGCTCCCTCTGATACTCTTTGACGTAGTTCAACTCCCAATTCGATTTGCTTTCACTGCACTTCTTAGGTCTTCTGGTCACAGTGTGAAGGCTTCTAAGGAAAGACTCTCGCGGGTTGTGCTGAGTATTGTACCCATATCTTTCAGAGACCACAAGACTTGTAGGTCTGTTTATCGTGCCTCTAGTTTCGTCAACTTTCCACCACTTATGCTGTGAATTGATGACGGAACCGTGGGAGAGGGATCTGGTGACACCGTGAGCGTGGTCAGTCAGCTGTGTCGGTGACAAACGTAGCGACTGAAGATCAAGGTTTAAACGACGCCCGTCGGAATAACTCGAACTAGGCTTGTACGACGGGACTGCCAGGGTATTCGACCTTATCATAGTGTGGTCTGAAAAGAGTATGCTATTGAAATAATTGGCAATAATTAAGATTGTTCATGGCTAGGTAGGACACATAGTATACAAACTTACCTCGGGCAGACTTATCTTTATCCGTCATCCCTGAAGCTTGATCCTCATCATCAGACAGCCTGAGAACAAAACAAAAGACGGGAAGATTAAAAAAAGCTTTAATATTCGGATAACTGCCTATATAATGAGAACGCAGAAAAATCCAGCAGAAAGAAAACCGTAGTAATTTTGACACCTCAAGTAGCCCACAGTGGGAAGGGGTGAAATTATGGCGAAGGTAAGCAGTTCTACGAAAATTTTATGATCTGCATAGTGGATCGGTGGGGTAGGATTTCTAGAAGGTAAGCTGATTGTTAGTACACATACTTGTAGACGGGGGCGTGCGGCGCGAGCGCGTCACAGGCGGCACACCGCCACGCGGCCGACACGTTCCGGAGCCCGCAGCCGCAGCGCCACGCGCGACTCGCGTCTGGCGCCGAACCCACACAAGACCATCCGCTGAAACAAAAACTTATATTGGTTAGGCACAAATGATAGTAAGTAATTTATTAGTGTAGGGTAAAGTCATATTATGTTAATGAGATTATAAGACCAGGGGGGGTATTACAAACTCTTAAAATTAATGTGTCTCTTTTATTTGCTATACAGTGAGAAAGAGACGCATTGATAGCCATTCAGAAAACAGACAAGCTTTAAGCACAGAATAGATATAAGTATTTTAAGCCCCCCAGGGGCACTTTGTAACTCTATGTATTTTCAAAATTTGTTGCATTCTTAAAAAATAGCAGTCACAATAAAAAATAAAAAAAACATCAACAGAAAAATGGATAAAAAAATAGTAAAGATAGCAACTTTTGGTTTTCTGTATAATATTGATAGGCAGTATTTACAAACTGATCTTGCTCTTGCATACACTCTCACCGATGATATGCTTAAATATATACATGCCTCTAATCCAATAATTAACTGCAATTTATAAATTATATGCTTATTGGATAACTTAATGAATTATCGTACACATTTCAAATAATGTGCTCCGCTATTAGATAACTATTAACTTAATAGTATTAATATCAATTAATAATTAATTAGAATTATAACATTTTCTTATACATTTCTAATAGTGAAATAAATATACAGGAATCAGGGCCTGTGAGTGGGTCTAACGCGCAAGTGTTGACATCATTATCAGCTTCATTTGATAGATGGATGTGACACATTGCTACTTTTATTTGGCACACATAAAAACTTACCAAAGCAAAGTTGCAATGTGTCACATTCATCTGTCAAATGAAGCCGATAGCGATGCCGACGACACTTGCGCGATAGACCCGCTGGTTCTCTTTAGATAGGTACTTACATACTTATGAGTATTCTAGATGAACTTTGATTAAAACAAAAGCAATGATAATAGAAATCCAAAAGAAGGTTGATACTCAGTACTAATGACAAAATAATTATTATAAGTAGGTACCTCGTTTTAGGTTTTTACTTTTACAAAACATGTTTCTAAAAACACACACCCTTATGAATATGTTGAAAAGGACAACCTTTTTATTGTTAATTGCTAATTATAGAGATGTTCAATAAATATGACCTCAACATAGCAATGTTATGTTACATCTGAAGGTTGTAACCATTAAAGAGTATTGATTACACTGGAGTTCCTAATTAATCATAAAGTAACATTATTAAGAGGTAAAATTGTTTCTTTGTGTGTGGAGAAATGTCTGAAGTTATAAAGTTTGACAAAAGGGTAGGAAAAGATTTTTCATGTTGTCCATTCAAAGTAGTTTTAGTTTAGTCTTAGTTTTCTTAATGATTTTTTTTTAAATATGAGACCACATCACAAACTTTGCTCTGACTCCAAAGTAGTTAGTAGTAGAAACAACAATGAAATTACAAACACCCAGACCTGAGCCAATATAGAAAAGTGTGTTTTCTAAATTGATCCTGTAGAGGATAGAAGATGGCGACAATTTGAAAACCAGTGTACAAACTACTCTAACAAAAAATATGCAGATGAAATCAAGGTTGTGCGACTACAAAACAACATAAATAAAACATTATTTCTTAAACAGCAATAATATTATTTTTATACTACCTGCTCGTCAATGGCATATTATGTATCATGCAAACCTTTCCTAAAGTAAGTCATTTTTCCCATGGGGAATAAAGTGATTTGAATTTAGAATGCAACCCTTGTAGTTGTGCTTGATCGATGTTGGTTTCAAAAAAGTTTATGTGCAATGAGATCTTATTCTGAGTTAGGCTGTATGTTATCATGAAAACTTTTTACGAAATTCATTTTCACCAGCGCACCAAGAAGGATTTATTTGAATGTCGAACTGACCACTACAGAATAGACGACAAAAACATAAACTCTAACCCAACTATAAATGTACCAAAGAATGTAACTTTGTCGTTGCACAATTGGTGTAATGTTTCTAACATAACTTTTAATTTTCAATAAATATTATTAATTTTTCATATTTTATTATTCTAACTTTAAATAATTACTTAAGTACTTTCTTTATAACAGTCATTGGTTTCAATTGCCTCGCAGAAAGTATAAAAAGTAGAGTATGCATCGCGGGCTTAAATGTGTATTTGTCATGGGCGATCTTGAACACCTCGTACTCAGGATTCTAGCCTTAACTCCCTCGCTCCGCTCGGGAGTTAACCATAGAATCCCTCGTACTCGGGGTTCAATAATAGCGCCCGGGACACAATACACTACTTTAAGCCCTTATTGCATAATCTACTATTTGTTTGTGTGAAACTATAATCATAGATTATGTATGGGATACTGACAATAGTAAAAAGAAAAGAGACAAACAAGGAACATTGCTTAATTCATCAAATGCGAGACAATCACGTAAGGCCGGACAACAATGAAATATCTATTGTCTCATTTTCCCATACCTGACAGGTTAACATTAAGGGCAAAGTTTTGCAGATAGCTGTTATGCCGGCTATACACTCTCGCCCATCCTCCATGTATTACACAAGAGCCTCAGACCCTGTAAACCCTAGCGCAGTGCAATTGCAGTTGTGAACTCCAAGGAGATGGACAACAAAGTAGCCCTTGCTGCTGCCATTGTCTTGTATACCATTAGTTAATAAACTGGCTCCATTTGATACTATTCTAATAAATTATGTTCTGTTTCCATGTTTCATATTTATTAAGCACACTTTAATATATTTGTGGTGAAAGAACTGTCAAGATGATACATTCATAGTCGAGAGCACGCGAGAATCTTGCGAGAATGTACAACAGCAACTAAAATATTGGAATTTACCAGCTGGTAAAGTACAATATTTGAAAATCTTTCTATCAAATTTATAAAACCTGGTTTATAGTGTTACATTACAATTTTTCGCACAAAATCTACTATTTTTTGTGCTAGATGAAAACTGCTACACTAAGATAATGTTTTGAAACTATTGTCTTCTATGAATATGTTAGATAAACCAATTTTTTTATCAGAAAATGAGCCATTCTCACAGAAAATCACTATTAAACTAATTACTAAAGCTTTTTACAAGAGCAGTCTACAAGGTTTACTGTGAAAACTGTAACTAAACTACATTAATGCTTTAAATACAACTGACAATCATGGGTACATACATACCTGTGTTCATATTTAACAATGGGTTACATTTCATCAAATTGCTGACACACACATACAATAAAAACTATGTCCACCGATAATTTCGTTAATGAACTTCGCTCACGACCACGCAACAATAAAATACAATGGAAATATAACCTAAATTGAGGTCAGGAAAAATCGATTTCTTGAATGACAGAAGCAAAGCAACAACGGATTGAAGTACCTGCCAACAACAGACTTACCTATTGAAATTATTTTCCGTGGGTATGACAATTGGCTCCGACCCTGGAGTAGTTCCCTCGCTTTTTCCAGTTCGGGAAGTGTATTCCGGCGAAGAATCTCCTCTGCTGTACTCTTTTGATTGCTCACTGTCATGACCAGACACTCTTTTTGTTCCACATTTTAAACACTTTACACTTTCTGTAGGGTTGATTTGGCCGCAAGTCTGACAATGCCATTGCAGCACCGATGCGATGGAGCCCATTTTAATTCACACATGGCTATGAAACCATAACAATCCGCCGTTTTAAGGAAACAATTTTCGGTGTGAGAAAAATGAAAACAGCTGATCCACCATGTTGTTTCATTCAACTTGTTTGGGTAAACTTTTTTTTTAAGAAACGCACAGGTTTGGCCGCACGTACGGTATTAGCTTACAAAAAAAATTACATTATTGCCTAAATTAATGGACAGATTGATTTAATACTGTTTTAATTGATTTGAAATTACTGTTTACAAACTGTTGAATTAATTTAGCAATAAAAGCTAGTATATTTATTCATGGCACAGCAGTAGTGACATCTGTAGTACAATGTTCAAACGAATCTTGCAAGTTAAGCTGCAACTTCTATGTAACGAAGACGTTTTAATAGAGATGGCGCAGTAATAGAAAAATTGCAACAAAAAAGTCTATGTCTGCTCCTAACAGATGGCTTTGATGAAAATCTTTTTCAACGTTTAATATTGTCTTAGGGCAAAAAAACTCTTAGAGCATTAAGAAAAAACTTGATAACATTGTTTTTCAAAGATAGGTAAAAAAGAGGCAAAAGCAAAACACAATTTCGGTATTTTCCAGCGAAAATTTTTCTAAGTCTATGGTATTTTCGGTCTTAGGTTGCCATTCATTATGCAGTGCATTATGGGGTGCACAAAAACACACACGGCCTTACCACAAAAAAAAATTAAAACACTGTTCAACGAGTGTTTAACTTAGACACTGTCACTTTTTTGACAAAATTGTTTGAAAGAGACGGTATCACATTTATGCAGTGTCTTGTCTAAATTAAACAGTGATTTAAAATTTTTTGTGGTAAGGCCGTTAGCTATTATAGTATGTAATACCTCAACTGATTAATGGTACCTAGGTACCGAAAAAGATTAACATCGGCAGTCGGTTGCCATTTAAATATTAATTTAAATGCAATAACTTTTGTACATTGAAAGCTTAGAGCATTAAGAACGGGAGATGGCAAATACATGCTCCCCTTTCACCAAAGTACATGACCAATTTGATCGTGTCAGTTTATAAAAACTAGTTGGTCTCGAACACCCGTCATTTTGTAAGAACACATGTTGCCGATCGCAGCTCCACAAAAATGGTGAATTGTGCAGTGTTTTCGTGCAAAAGACGATCTGAAAATTCAAATTTGACTAAGAACTGGATTTTCTATCACACGTAAGTATAATTTTATTACCAAACTATAATATAATTACGAAGAAAACGCACTTTGTTTGTGTAAGATAATGACGACATTGCGATAGCAAAACGATACCAAACACATGCCAAATACCATAATAAAAGTCTTAGTGCTGCGACAAAGAGAACGAATGCTTATGCTTTAAGAACGAATGAATGATCAAGTGAATGAGTTTTTAATATTATTTTGATGTGATCAGACCAGCACATAAATTGTCAAAGAAATTTTTTTATAATTAATATGTAATAGGTAGGTATTGATTTTTTTTGCAAAATGTATACATAGTATTAATTGGAGACACTGTTTTACGGGTGTGATGTTCTCCTTTTTTAATCTTCTCTTTCTTTTAGGTCATCCCGGAATAGTTACTAGTCCTCGGCTGTCTGTCGGTTATGTATAAGGTGGAGAGAATCTTATGAATCAGTCCTGTCAAAGCCCGAGCATAGGACACAAAAATCATTAACCAAAATAAAGGAAACTGATGCCGAGATCCTTAAGTCAAATTGTTCCGATTGTGCAGCATCTACAGGTAAGAAATTTCAAAACTTTTGTTTACTTAAACTTTCCTTGCAAAAAAATTACTAACTACCAAAAAGGAGGTTTTCAATTCAACCAATACATTTTTATTTGTAGATAGGTATTAACATATTATTATACCAACTTTTTCATTTTAAGGTGGCTGCAAGCATTGACTTCTGCTTCTATTTTGGCTTGAAAAGCGGAGCTGTGAGCCTTCCAGCACATCTACACAAGGCTTCTGGATAAAGCCTTCCTTGGCATCGGAACGAACTAATCATGTTTTAGCAGAACATGTATACAAAAATTTAATAATAATTAAAATGAAACACAAATCAGTTGTTTTTCAAGCAATTATTATTTTATTTCACTTTTTTTGCTATTATGTTTTATTAACAATTATATTGTAGAGACCACCACGTTTCAATAGTAATACACAATCACGATTGTATGCACAATAAAGTATCATCCTACCTATGCAAACCAATAGAAACGGTGTAACAGCAAAAATATTTAGGCCTATCAATTGACAACCGCCACAACTGGGGTCCTTATATCGAAACTGTGTGCCAAAAACTTCGTGCTCTGTTAGCTAAATTTGTTACAATCAAAAATAAAATACCGTTCCAAGTTCTATTAATCCTGTACAAATCCTTGGTAGATCCTATAATTTCATATGGAATTTCAAGCTATGGACGCACATTTCAACCTACTTAGAGAAAATTTATAATCTACAATTACGAATATTAAAGCTTATAGTTAGTAAGAAAGTAAATCATATCTATAAAGATAAGTATGACGAACTCTTTAGGTAATGCAAGGTCATGTCAGTTCATGACAAAGTGAGTTACGCAATTTGAAATCGCGAAAAAAAAATTAGATCAAAATGTATGAAACAGCTGTATTTTTTTTCGCGATTTGAGAGTTGGTCCTATAGTAAAAGTTGTTCAGTTTGATGGTCCCTATATACCATATTCGGCATTAGGGGTATTTTTGTAACATGTTATATACATTTTTTTTTAATTCACAAGAATGAAGCAATTTATTTTTTCTTTTCAATACTGCTTAGTTGTATACCGACTATCTATTTTGACGAATACTTAGTGACTGGACAAACCTAATCGGGTTTTACGTTTTAGTCGCTGGGTTTTTCTATAAATTGTATGTTTTACTTTGTTTAATAAATAAATAAAAAAAATGTATGTTGAACATTTAATTATAAGCATATTTTAGTAATTGTTGGTGTAGATCACAAAATCAAATGAAAACCATATTAACATATTCTTGTTCGTAATCAATCACTCATCTTCCAATCATTCAATTTCATCCGGTCTTTAGACGGCTCATCACTAGCTTTGTGTTAAGTTTGGCGCTGCCGTAGCGTGATCTGTCAGAATTTGTACTAAGATTGTTAGTTCGAAATTTGACCACCCACAATTATAACTTTGTGGGATTTTTTTTTTGTGTGCGTGTGTAACAACAAGACTTTTTTCTACAAGAGTGTGCGTGAATATGAAGTTGTGTGCTGTGTGTGTATACCTCGTCCCCCTCCAAAATCGGTGAACAAAATCTAGTGTAGAAGAGTGCTGTTGGCATCTCCCGTTCTTAATGCTCTAAGATTGAAAGTATCACGCTGATAAATTATAATTAATTAGGTATTGTTTAAAATTCCAGATAACATGCGCTTCCCGGTTATGAATAAACCCCAAAAGTATGGTGTTTTTACTATGGCACACACACTCTTATCAAATTGAAAATTATATAATATGGCTCATATTTATCCCCTAACAGGGTTAAAAAGTGGTAGAAAGCTACTTTTGGGGTGATTGACGTCGGAATTAAAACTTCTTAGTGCATTTGATTGATTAATTAAGAAAAATAAATATCATTTGTCATCTCAACGTAGTATTATATTCTCTTTGTTTCCCCTGAGAGTAGGTAGAATGCGTCTCATTGATCTCAAGAACTGGCAGTATGGCTTAGTCCTTCGCCTGTCCTGAAAAGGACAAATATAACTACTACTACTACTACTACTACTACGTCTCATTAAATAGTAAATTCCTTAGACCTTCGCCTGTCCTGAAAAGGACGAATATAACTACTACTACTGAATAGTAAATTCTTAAAAAAAAAACAATGTAACGTACCTACTACTTAGGCTATTTTGTATGGGAATCGCCATTGCGGGTTACTTTTGACAGCTAAATTTTGATAAAGAGGTTGTCAGAATAATGATCTTAGTAATGATAAAAGGACGTAGTGTTGCTTTCGTTTTAGTATTCTGCTGCTTTGTTATTAACTTACCTACTAATTAAAAAGATAGCGCTGCTTGTCAAGGTAAAATTGATAATCATTAATTTGTAGGTGATACGAAGTTCACAGGGTCCACTAGTAATGTATATCTATATTTTTTTTTTCAGGTCAGTGGTAGCTAGCAGCCGCCCGCGACTTCTTCTGCGTGGCCAGTTATTTTCCTCTCCCTAGGAAACGGTGCATTTTTTCTGGATGTAAGGTAAGTACCTATCCTTTGTCCTTCTCTGTACCTCCGACAACGTGTAGGTGTAGGTACATGCAAGATTTCACAAACTTACTTTCTGATTTTAGTTCCTAAGCTTATACCTAAGTTACATAGTAGGGATAAGAGTGATGCTTGTTTCATAACATTTAAGTAATTATTTATATAATTTTATTCTCTAAATTCTTTATTTCTATATCGGAAAAAATCAAATAAACCTGTTTTTTTTAATGTTTGAACGACGAGGAAGAAAAACATTTTAATTGAGTAAATACTTACTCAAAGGTTTTTATAGCATTTTAATATTTTATTGAATAATACGGTAAGTGTAAATTGTTTTAGTAGGTAGGTATTTATGCTATACGTCTAACTACTATTGTACAGTCAGCGCAAAAACGATCTGAGCATTCAAACCTACCAAAATACCTAATCACTTGATAAAAATCGACCTTATCTTAAACATTAAGGTGCTCTTTCGTTTGTTCTTAGACAGGCTTACATTTGAATGTTCAGATCATTTTATTGCTGACTGTAGTTTTGTTGGTTTTATTTTAATTTAATAATTTATTTTTAAAGTGAACATATAACTAAATATTCTGTGAATATTTCAAGCGTCCTGTTGCCGTTATCAATATCGAGCAAAAAAAATCCCGTTTGTTGTATGGGAACCCCTTTATATATATTTATTTTATTCTTTTTTCTAGTATTTGTTGTTATAGTGGTAACAGAAATCATCATCTTTGAAAATGTCAACTGTCTAACTATCACGGTTCATGAGATACAGCCTGGTGACACGAACAGACTGACAGACGGACAGCGGAGTCTTAATAATAGGGTCGCGTTTTACCCTAGGAACGGAACCCTAAAAAGCGGAGTTCTCGATGTTCTTGTTTTTACTGAAAATTAATATTGCCTAATTTGAGAAAAGTTGGTAATTAGTAGGTAGGTATAACATAACATGCTAGCTCCAGCCTTTAAAAAAACAATCATTTTTATTTTTAAAACAACAAAAAGTTTATACGGTCAGTTTCGGACAATCCATCTTGATCGTTGCCACGCGCGGATGAGCTTTTTGCACTACTTTTGCTGACCTAATCTATCTTGGTCCTTGCATTGGGCATGAATAGCACCTGTGGATTTATCGTCAGCTATTCATTGTGTACGCTTCGGACCTTAACAAAAGGGAATAGAGTAGGAAATGCAGATGAAAAAAAATCTGCGAATGATTCGGCTGTTTAGGAATGATATTCATTTTCATGAATCATAATTTGTTTGTGTATCGTAAATTGCATTATCTAATCTTATATAGTATTTTAATTTTGCATAAACATGAAATTGCAATAGGTAGGTAGTTAGGTAGTTTTTTTTTCTAAAACAAAAGTTGTACCTCTAAAACAAAAGTTGTACCTACCTATCCTACTTATGCAAACTGAGGTGTTTAAATGAATCCGCGCACGATGAGAATGGAATGGGACCTTGTCAAAGTTAATCGAAAAACGACTACCTAATTACTTAATTTTAATTTAATTAATCTTCCAATTGTTTATAATGTTCCTAGGTTGTTGTATTACATTTGTCTTCAATCGTAGGTAGACCGCCTCCGTAGTTAACCGCCTCTGTGGTCTAGTGGTTCGCCCACCCGTGCAAGACGCAGGGGTCCAGGGCTCGATTCCCAGGAGGGGGGTACATTTGTACTCGGTTTGGTTGGTGATAGGGCTTATTTCAAGTCCGCCTGGCTCTACCATTATCTACCACCATCTTCCCTAACGCCATAAGAACAATTTAAAAATTGTTGTGTTCCGGCAGTTAGAGGTAAGATAGCCAGTACCTCAGTGGTGAGGATTCCGGGTGTAGTGCGCTTCCACCTTCGGCCTTATCGTCATTTAACATCAGGTAAAGGCCAAGCGCTAACCCGTAGTGAATAAAAAAAAAACAAAAAAAACCGTTTGCAAATGCTAATGAAAGCCCCAGACAGAAAGCATAATATTAGCTCTGGGTGAAGATAAGTCTGTTTAGCTTGACTGAAAGGGACTTGTAAAGGTCCAAAGCTTAGGTTTAATACAGGAGGTGACAACGCTGATGTTCAGCGTCGGATAAAATACTAAAATCTGAAGTATCATTCACTAGCGACCGCCCGCAGCTTCGTCTGCGTGGACAGTTATATTTTTATCCCTCGGGTCTCTGTTTTGCATCCTTTTTTAGTACCCCTGATAACGTGTATGCAAAAGTGATGATCTGTGAGGTAGTTAAGGCTCCTATAGCCCTCAAGTGGCGCCCTTATCTTAATAAAATTGATTGCTCACTAAGTACATAATGTATCGAAAATTCACATGTACAGATTAAAGCTAAGGTTATATAGTTTATTTACAAGCAATCACTTCAGTAAAATATAGTTCGTTGTAGTAGTGCGCATAATAATAGTACAAGTGTAAAGAGGAGGAAAAAGTGGCCACTTTAGGCACTGTTCTGTACAACGAACTATATTTTACTGAGGTTATTGTTTGTAAATATACTATAGAACCTTAGCTTTAATTTGTACATGTGAATTTTCGCTATAGTATGGTACCTAGCGAACAATAAATTTAATTAAGGTGAGGGTGCCACTTGAGGGCTGTAGGAGCCTTAAGACCTGAAAGCGAGAAAAGCAGAACGCGCGCGCGGTGATGTCGTGGCCGAGGCGTAATAAAGTCCCAGGTTTATAAAAAAAAATCCCAGATCCGCGACTTGAACCGATACTATCATAATTGAGTAACATACTATACTTTTCCGGTCCTAATTTGAATCAATAGATCTTAAGAATCAAATATTTCTTTATGACAGAATCCTGTAGAAATAAATGTATATTTATGACATGGTTTAATTCGAGATATCCCCGATTCCATCTAATGATCTCTCCATTTTCAGCCGCGGGGGTCGCAAGTATTAAAGGGTTAAAGTCCCAGGAAAACCGTTATGTCTGGCAACACCAGTCGGCCCCAGAAACTAGGAAGCAATACATCATAAAGCACCTTCAAGATATTACTTATGTAGCTACTTTATACGGGTTTGCTCGCCCCAAAAGTAACATAACAATACGCTGTTTTGTAAAGCTCTCCCCAAGCTTTTATGCATTTACTTATGAATAGAAAACTTTCAAGCTAAGCTCTCATGTATTTGTGTTGGTCTTGTAGAGATTTTTCACCTTGAGGCTTTTGGGAAACGTGAAAATTTTTGATGTTCCGTATAAAGAAAGAAAGAAAGAAATAAATAAATTTATTTTAAGAACCACACAACGATACCATAACATTACTAGCTCTACATTCTTGACTGTTGTTTTTACTACAGGCAGTAAAAAAAACGGTCAAGAGCGAGTCGGACTCGCGCACCGAGGATTCCATACCATCATTCTGAAAAGTTTACTAGTTAGAGACAACGTTATATTTTTCTTGTAATCTTCACATAAACTTCTATCACATCACAAATCGAAAACCATGCGGCCTAAAAAATGTTTGAGATTTTTTTTTATAATTATGTAGGTATGTTAATCTGTTAGGTGTTTTACGATATCGAACATTTTAAATAAGCCTGTATTTAATTTTAATTAAAGTAACAATATTGTTATGTCCTTACAGGGCGCATGTGTATGCACCAAACTAATTTTAAGATCCTTAATGTACCACATGAAATGCAATAAATATATTCTATTCTATTCTATTCAATGTTCTATGAGTCAAGTAGACCGAAATAAATAGTGATAAAAAATAATAGCACAGAATTAATAATAAGTCTGAATCTGAAGGCATTTGGTACGGTGGAGACAGTTTGCCACCGTTGCTAAATATCTAACGATAACCTATATTCCTTCTTGATGATGATGACAAGTGAATAATTCAGAAATTCTTTCTATTTTGTGGTTTAATTATCACCACGCATGAATACTTTAATCAAGTTTAATTCATTTCCACCTCGGAAAATGCATAATATTTCCTTAAGTGCACTTTAAAATAATTACCGGGCGATCCAATGACACTCCGCCACGAACCCACGAGTGGCAATTGGGAGCAGACACGATAATGTATTGTGTATAACGACGTGCATCGCTCAAACGCAGCGTGATGCGTACGAAGTTTTGGCGGGAAATGTTGCAATATGGCGGAATTACGACCGCCATATTGTGTTTTAATGGCGCGCGTTCAGTTGACGGTTAACTGACGATTTATTAATTTTCGATCGTTTTCATCATATGCGATTCATGGGTTACATTTAAGTTTAATGCAAACAGCGCTAACAGCATACAAAGGAAGAGATTTTTTTTTTATGCTTTTCCAGTTCTCCAAAACACTACACACCACAGATAAATATTCATAATAATTAAACAAAAAACTAGGTAATAAGTACCTTTTGTATTTTATTTTAAGTGATTTTAATACTAAACAGACTATAAAAGCTGACTAAAAAGTAAACAATAATATCCCGCAAAAATTTTTAACCCTATCACATAATACATAAAAGTTCAAGATTCTATACTGTAGTTTAAATTTTTCAGTAGTACCTAATTATTTTCTGCTTTTTGGTCTTATCTGTGTATTTTTGCCTGTGTCTTTTTTCCGACTTCATCATGACACTATTTTCTAACAGAGTACTTGTCAAGACGAATCAGACGAGCCCAAACTCTATAAATAAATAAATAAATATTTGACAACATCACATACATAAAGTAAGTGGCTAAAGCACTTGTGGTATGGAAATCAGAGACAACGGTGGTATCACAAACACCCAGACCTGAGTCAATATAGAAAAGTTCGTTTTTCTAAATTGACCCAACCGGGGATCGACCCCGGGACCTCAGAGATGGCGACACCTTGAAAACCGGTGTACAAAGCCACTCGACCACGGAGGTCGTCAAAGGTCGAGTGGTAACGTCTATGGGGTTACATGGTTTTATTACAGAGTTCTTGTGGCCTTCTTAGGGCTCCATCATCAGCCCCTTGACACTATTTTCCAACAGAGTACTTATCAAGACGAATCAAACGAGCCCAAACTCGATGGAATTTGTGGACAAACAAACAAACAAATAATTAAATAAACAAGTAAGCGACCTAATATAAACGTGTTAAAATAACATAAATAATATTAGAAAAAATACTAGAAAAAATCGACTCACCCGTAGCACCTCAGACAAGACTCGAACCCGCACCCTTGAGATTCCGGCCCAATGCACTGACCAATTATGCTACCGAATCGCTATTGGGGGCGGCGAAATTTTCTAGTACTTTTTACTTCCGGAAAACTAAAAAGTGAATACATTTTTAAATTTTGAGACCGGATATCCAAAGGTCGCGGGTTCGATTCCCGTCCGAGAACATGATCTGGTGCGAGTCCTATTTTTTCTAGTATATTATTTAGTATTAAGTGAATACATTTTAGGTACCTTTCCTCTTAATATGATTGGTTTTAAAATCCTATTTTTGAGTGATGAAAGTTCAGAGTAATATATTTATTATGTAAGTTTTAAATTTATATGAGTTACAGTGCATCAGGTGGTATCCAATCCACTATTATGAGTTATCAGGGACGAACCTAGGGTGCACGGTGGATAATAAATAATAATAATAAAAATGTATTTATTTTCCATCACACAATGGTTGGTTACACAAAGTACTTATACTAATAGTTACAAAAATAAAGAAGCCATTATGTGAGGACTGATGCACGAGATAGGTTTTCATAAAAAAACCCGTATTACAGGTCACCAGTGCCCCAACATGGTAGGTACATTTATTTTGTATTATGAGAGTTAGGTAGTTAAGATGTGAGCTGTGTAGATGTTTGTTGAAGAGTGTCAGTAATATATATTTAGTCTATGGATAGATAAGATTTAGTGTGTGCATGAAGTGTGGGATGTGTTGTGTGTAGGGGTGTGTGTGTGTATGTGTGGGTGCTTGTGTGTGGATGCTGCAATTGGACGTGTATATCGAGAGAGTAAACGAGTGTACACTACTCACATATTACATGTACATTTATAAATTATCGAGACTCGATTTCATGAAATAAATCTGTACTTACTCTTAATTCGAGAGAAACAGTAAGATTTTGGGCGTTTTCTCACAGCAACATTCTGTTTTTATTCATACACGGAATACTAACAGTCACAAGAGCATCCTAAATACAAGATCCTGTTGCAGGTTGCCCGTTTGCGTTTCAGAATTACAACATATTTATTTTATTTTTTTCATCAACGCCCGAGTGGACGCATGCGGCCGGATAACAACGGAACATCTATTGTGTCTCATTTTCCGGGCGGTGAAGGGTTAAATAATGGGTCCGTCGTCAGACCCACTGTCAGGCAGACGTAATTTTTATGCACTAGGCATACTAAGGGTTAACAGTAGAATGTATAAATATTTAACACGAATGTTGTGCCAAGTCCGTCCCTTTTGCCGCACATTCGGCACATAAAACTGAATTGCCAATATTTATCCTGGACGCTAGGGAAATGCAGGTAGTGCGCCTAAATACGGGGGGATGCACAATTTATTGCATCGTGAATGTCGCGCAGTAATCCCCTAAAATTGCCGAGGCTCCTTATAAGGTGGGGGATAAAAATTTAAAGGGGGATTTTAAGATAATCGTCTTAGGGGAGATTCGAGAAAGATTGTTAGCAAGTACAGAAATTTTTCACAAAGGCTTTTAAAATACTTTTTTTATATGATAAGATTTCATAAGTAGTAAAGCAATACTGATAGTCAATAAAAGTTTATTGAGTGGTAAGTAGATACCTTATTAATATTTTAGTCTTTTATGAAAACATTATGACCAAAAAGAAAAAAGATCGACAGATAACTATTCAATTTTAATATGTCTTCAAAATAGCTAGGTTAGGTTTTGTTTTACTTGTCTCGAAATAAAATAACATTAATTAAGATGAACCAAGGTATGTAGAATAAACAAGGCCATTTTTCAATTGTTGACGACTGTGTATGAAATATACAGGGAGAAAAAAGCAGCCCTTGACGAGTTTCTTGCCGGTTCTTCTCGTTACAAGGTCTCCCGTTTAGGGTTTGCGAACCGATGGCGTAGCTTCTTTGTCATTCACAAGTGCTTGTAACAGCCTAGACTGAATAAATAAGTTAAGAATTTTGATTTTTTTAAATATCAATGAACATTAAGGTCGACAGGACTAAAATTAACAAAAACCACTTCAGTCATCATAAAACTCATAAGTTTTATTGAGAGTAAGGGCTCGGTGCGTATGTGAAGTTGTTTGAAATTTTTATTTTACGAGCTGTAAGTCTGATCTAGCTTTAATGTGGTATAAGTACACACGACGGCACCTCAGACTATACATGTTGACCTTGAGACCGCCTTTATGCCCTTCGTAATAAAAGCTGTTTTCGCAGTTTAACTGTATAACCTGACGTGCGTCTGTTCAACAACTAATAATAATCTTAGTGGCGCCGTCATAGAATATATAAAACACACTAAACAGAAGGGACAGGAGTGTATTATGGGTTTAATCGAGTCAGACTCGCTCTTGACCAGTTTTTAGGGTTCCGTACCAAAATAGTAAAAAGGAACCCTTATGGTGCGACTCGGTCTGTCTGTCTGTCACAGCTGGATATCTCGAGAACTATAATGCTATCAAATTGAGATTTGGAATAGTTTTAGATGACGTTTGCTCAACTATCTTGCAAATAAGACAGAAATAAAAATATTTATATTTGTTTTTGCATCAGGGACTGAGCATGTGAGGTTTATGTAAAGATTACAGGAAATATAATAATCAGTTCTTGAGATATCCAGCTGTGACAGACAGACAGACTGAGACGCACCATAAGGGTTCCTTCCTACCATTTTGGCACGGAACCCTAAAAAGCATCATGAATGTAAAAATATAAGTAAATCTAAGTTTTATATTTTAACTAAAAAATCTGCCCAAATATTTGCAATTTTTTATTCAAGTCACAAAGTAAAAACTTTTAGACTACAACCTTCTAAGATAGCTAAGGCGACACACTCTAAATTATTAAACAACTCTCGAAATTTTGGATAGTTTCCTCACCATTTGGCTGCAGGTTAAGCCAGCTGGATGGGTGACCAATCGTTCCGATTAAATTGAGACATTTTAATTTCTGATATTGCAGTCTTACAAACTACAGGTCGTCAAGTGAACGTCCGTTTGTGATCATAATTTCATCACCTTTGTGGTCCCAGGTTCTAGAAAACGAACTTTTCTAATATATTGTCCCAAGCGGGAGCTCTTTATTACTCATTTTCATTTGACATAGTAAAATTAGTATTTTTGAATCGCTCGCTGGTCAGCAGCAAGAACTTTAAATATTATGAATTTAAAGTTCTTGTTCAGCAGTCGTCAGTCCAGTCTCTTTGGTCAGCGATTTTGAAGTGTGATTTAGAGGATTTGTCAAAATGTCAATTGTAACAATCATGCGGCATGAGAAATAAGTCACATGAACGATTTCGACCGAATGATCGAATGATTCTAAAATTGGGCCCCGGGCCGGGTATTTGTGATAACCTTTCAGTTCATCCTTCAGGAATATGTGTCTATTATTTAGTTACTGGTCTTTCTCGGGTTCAGGGACCACTAGTGGATATGTCAAAATTTATAGTAGACTAGCTGCCACCCGCAACTTTGTCTCCGAGCTTAGTTTAATTTGACAAAATCACAAGGTACTTTGTCCTCAAATACTAATACAGCATAGCTGCCCTACTATCCAGCTATCCTGTAGTCAGCCGGTGATGTCACTCCGCCTCTGCTCAGTTTTAATCACCTCAGTTAGCTGCGAGTGTTTAGCGACGCCGTTATAGCTCCACAGCCCTGTGAATTTATTATAATAGGTGTTGCAGGCAACATTAAAATTAATAAATAAATTATTGAAGCAGTGGCAACACTCGCTCTCTTCCAATATTGTACGCTACGCTGCAGCTTGTGATATATTATTAATGGCTGATGATGAAATTACAAAAATAATGGTTATACCCTATTGGTCTGTTATCAAAGTCGCTTCAACTTTTAATTCAGCTTGCGTCAGATGCATGCAATATTGCCTCCAAAAGCTTAAGCCGTGCGCTTTCTCTTTCAATTTTGTGCTATACAATTTTGACGTTTTCAATATTGCCGTCAAACCGTGCGCTATTCCTTTTGACTTTCTACCATATTTCGAGGTTTTTTTAAATATAGGGCATGCGCTATGGAATGCAACGAGGCATGCCTCTGTTGAAAGCGAAAGAGGAACGGGAAAGCGACTATGTCAAGACAACACCTTATAAACCCACCTAGGGTTGCCAGGTGTCCGGATTTAGCCGGACATGTTTGGCTTTTTGACCTCCTGTCCGGCTAAATTTGACTGCGTCCGGCCTGTCCGGCTTTTGTTAGGCTATTGTGTGACTGCCGCGCGAGTCGCAAGTAATGCCACGACACGACTACCCCGCTGACTGGCCGCTGTTTGCAAAGTGGTAATAAATATTTTCCGGCTTTTGGAACATATGTCCTGCTTTCCCTTTATCATTTTTCCCAACGGAAAAATGTGATGCTCCGGGAATAATCGGGAAATTTCGATTCTAGTTTTAATTTCAGTTTGTAAAATGACTCTGAAAACGGACATTTTCTACCCATTCCACAGATCGAGAGGGCTTTTTATTAGAAGGGTGCGAGTAAATCTACCGCGTGCCAATACGGTCTAGTTCTAGAGAAATTAGCTAGGTACCAACAAAGTCTACTTTTGTGCGGTTTCGAAAACAGAAAAGAGTTAATTTCAAATGTAGTTTCATATTTATTATTCGAGCAGTCCTTAATAAGAGCACTTTAGTGACTCGGTAGCTCAGCGGTCAGAGCATTGGACCGGATATCCAAAGGTCGCGGGTTCGATTCCCGTCCGAGAACATGATCTGGTGCGAGTCGTATTTTTTCTAGTATGTTATTTGGTATTAGCATTTTATAGGTTTTTTTGTTCAAAAGTTTATAGTTTGGCGAGAAAAACAATATTTGTAAGTATATTTTACTTTTTCCCCGAAAGGTTAGCTTTGGGGCGCCTATTTTTTATTAAAAAAAATGTCCACTCTCCATATACTGTACTGTACTATGGGCAACAGCGTCACTTAACCAGTCAGCAACTAAAATCGTGTCCGCGTATCGCCCCAACGTATGTTGTGGCGGCGCGTGGTGTAAGCGACTTAAACCTCATGAGTGGTTTTAAGCGACGCTGTTGCCCATGGTACGTCTCGATCTGATCGATCCCTCTGAATTCTTCCATAATCTATGACCACGTTTGATTTGACTGCTTGCCGCATTTTAGTGTTCTTCCCATAAACCAATTGCTTTGATGTCGTCTGATTTTAAACAGACGCACGTCCGAACATTATCTGTTGTGTTGTGAGATTAGCTAAACTTTGCCCACTAACGGCAGTAGCTTCTGAAAAAGATAGTCGAATGTTACTTCTGAACATCTATAATAACCAATACCTCGTATAAGCACGAGGCAGGTGTACTTAGAATAAAACATTTTGCGCGTAGAGTCACGAGCGTTAGATCCGTCTCTACTTCATACAACCTTTTCAAAATGGATCGGTTTATAACAAAATTTTGAAATTTTCCCTATTCGGTTAAGTAAGAAAAATTCTAAGTCCTATACTTTTCCGTTTCTAATTTCCGAAATTTCGTTATCATGAACATGTCTTATTTTATTGAATTTTTAGAATTTAGGCATTCACAATGTTATTTTTATATTAAGATAATTAATATACTAGAAAAAATCTACTCGCCCCATAGCATCTCACACGTTACTCGAACTCGCACTATTGCTATTCTGGCCCACTGACTTAATGCATTATCTTAAAGTCAAATTATTTTTTATTGGCCTTAACATTTGTTTGTCTTAAGTATATTATACAAACAGTAACGTACTTAAAATTACTCAAAATTTAAAGACAGCTTACGCTAACATAGAGTCGCCTTAGCGGACTCGTACTTGGGATATTCTTTTATGATTTCCCTATTTGGAAATATGAGCCGATAACCGAATTAAACCTGGTTAACATTAAAAACACGTGCATTTACTTGGCAAGCTGAATCTTTATTTTACATTGTTAACACGTTTCTTGTCTTGACTGTCATTGTTACTATCCTCATGATCTTCCCAGAATAAAAATGCCTTAATATCAATCTCCCAAGGACCTCGACTAAAAAAATATTCAGTCATAAAAATGTTGTGTCAATAAAAATCCATCAATATAAATGTTTATAGACACAGTAATAATTATAAAACTTATGCCTCGAAAAAAGTGAACTCCACCTCAACACACTAATAAATAAGTTTCCTAAAGTAACAGTGCAACTTACCGAGCTAGCATAACATTACAAGTTGGCGTGTGTGACATAGCTAAAGTAAGTAAGTACACCTACAGCTTGCGCAAAATAACTTGAACCAAACCATAGACAATGAGGCTTGCGCACTAAACATTTTTGTACGTAAAATTGCTACTGCGCTAGCAACGTGGTACTGAAATATGGGTCAAGTTATTTTGCGCAAGCTGTATTAAAATTTTTAGGTTAAGCTACTTCTAAAACCGATCGTACATTCTACGAAGCCTTCCCCTATTTTACTTTGGAGAATGGACGTGACCTTTAAGTTAAACGAAAGTAATCCCAACTCCTTAAATAATTAATTCCTGAGTCAGACCCTGTCTTCCTTCCGATTAGCATTTGACAAATTTTTATTCGTCTTTCTCTCGAATTAATGATCTCTGTGTCAACTCTTGACAGATAATTGAGCGTAAAATGTTTACTCTTAGACCGTGTTTACACTAGAGATGAGCAAACCAAGCTAAGTGGTACTTACGCGAGGAAAGAAAAAAGTACAAACAAAAATACGGGTCTCATATTTAATAAATATCGAAAAACATCACATTTATTGTTCCGATTCGAAAGTAATTGGTTAAAACACTTTATAGAAAGTGGTACCACAAAAGCCCAGAGTCTGAGATGAGACAAAAATAGAAATTATAAGTTAGTTTTCTAATTGACCCAGCCAGGGATCGAACCTAACTTTTCCCACTTAAAGTGCGGGACTATAGTACTATATTTGCGCCGAGTTAAAGAAGTTTCCTTCCTTACTACACTCGGCGTCAAAAAATCGCACCTTTTCAAAAAATTTCTTTGAAACCATTTTAATCATATCTAATTAATAGTAAATGTTGTCATATACTTCTATCCATTCGTATATAACCAACAGTCTCTCAAACCGTTGGAACACTCGTCATACGAAATAAATGACTGAGATTTAGTTTCCCAGCAACAATGCACTGTCACATTTTTTGCAATATAACAATTTCATTTGACAAGCTTCATGGCCAATAGTATGCATCTTGGGTGTTTCTTTTCTTAATTGAGCAGTTGACGTGCGTTCTCTCTAGCGTTTCGATAGTGAATTTACCCGATTTTCCTGGATTGACCCCTATTTATACCCTTATAATGAATGCGCAAGTAATTACATGTGCAGCGTTTAATTGTGGTAACTGTTATGTTTTTTAAACAATAAATGATTGTTTAAAAGACCAATAAATGTACTTTCAATAGATATAAATATTAAATAAATAATACGTGTGCTAGCAGTAGCAGGTAGGCATATCTAAACTAATGTAATAGAAGGTGCGATTTTTTTGACGCCGAGTGTATAAGAAAAGATAATATTGTTACTAGTGTGTGTCATAAGTCGTAAGCAGGTAGCTATGAATGACAAATGCTACAATGGGTACCACTCGGTCACAGCTCTCTGAACGCAGGTGTTCAGTTAATAAAATCTGACAAACTACACAGCACCTATAGTTGGTCTGGCGCCATGCCAAAAGACAAACCACCAAACATTTACAGCCAGAAGGACTGATCAAAATGAATCCTATAATTTACCAATTTTATAGTTCGATTCTATCTTTGACTTTGAAAACACAATCGAATCGAATGGCTGTGCGACTTAAATAATCCAAACATTCACATTAATAATATTAGTAAGATAAGATGTATATAGGAGGGAGTATGTGACTGTCAAGTAGACGTTTATTTAATTAAGTTAATACAAAAAATAAAAACCCGTTAATTTTGTGAAATTGCTATTTTATTTACTTCATACGCAACATTAGTTCAGCGCGATGGAACTCATGAAAAAACCCCTCGCGGCTGTAGTCCAAAATACAGCCTACCCAGTTCTTTTATGGAACTGAGCCACTTATCGCAACCTCGGCAAACAGTAATGAAATTATATTTTATGGGAAGAACACAAAATAAGGAAACTTTCCCTGTGTATTTTTTTTATTTCATAAAGCAGAACACAACATAATAAATAAATAAATAAACATTGCTCCGATTCCAAAGTAAGTAGCTAAAGCACTTGTGTCATAGAAATCAGAGACAACGGTGGCATCACAAACACCCAGACCTGAGCCAATATAGAAAAAATCGTTTTCTAAATTGACCCAACCGGGGATCGAACCCGGGACCTCAGAGATGGCGACACCTTGAAAACCGGTGTACAAAGCCACTCGACCACGGAGGTCGTCAATGCTATAAGATACATACATGCCAAAGCGCTATCGTACTTAGGATGCCACGGCATGCACTAAAATTAAGCTATTGGTAAGCAAACTACAAACTAACTAATTAGGTATTAAATATAAATATTAAATTTTGAATTAAGCTTGACACCTGTAAATTGATTGAGTAGAAATGAGCTAATTGAATAATGTTATTTATTTATTAATCTATGTTAATGGTAACATGTATGAATGTAATGTCTGGAAACAATATACATATTTGTAAATATCGTTCCTTCTAATAAAGCTCATAAGTTTCTTGCGCCCATTTTTCTTGTCAGCTAAAAGACGTCATAATGGGTGACGTGATAAAAGAATTGACGATTTAAAAATGCTTATTATGTGAGCTTATTTGAATAAAGAATTTTTCAATTTCAATTTCAATAGTTATACAAATTATAATTTATTTCAGGGTTATGCCACATTAGGTAAGTACTTATACTGAAATAACTCATAATATGTCGTCTTGTCACAGTGAAGTAGGTACTTGGTAATAATTATAAGAGAACCTTCTGTCTTCTCGTGTCCCAGGTCAAACTCGCTCAGCAGTCATTAATCCCAGCTGCTTTAATTATAGTGGAAATCATGTGAACACAGCCTATGATGGCGCCTTTTGTTTAAGTAGTTCTCTTTGCTTTTTGAAAAGTTTTAATCATAAAAAAAAACTCCTGACACCACATTAATGATTGAGATTTGTTATTTAATGTGCCTTATAGGTGTACGACTTGAGAACCATCTCCTTTTATAAAGTCGGTAAGTAAGATGCCCTAGCCCTGTCACCTTGACATTAAGGCTCCTATATACCTCAAGTGGCGCCCTCATTTTAATTAAATTTATTGCTCGCTAAATATGTACATAAATGAAAATTCACATGTACAGATTGAAGCTTAGGCTCTATAATTTATTTACAAACAAGAACCTCAGTAAAATTTTATTCGTTGTAGTAGTAGTTCGCAAAAGTGCTAAAAGTAGCCATTTTTAGCTTCAATCTGTACATGTGAATTTTCGATACATTATGTACTTAGCGAGCAATAAATTTAATTAAAATGAGGGCGCCACTTGAGCTATATAGGGGGCCTTAACCCCTCCCGACCCGTCCACCCACTGGACTTTTCCACTGGCGGGTGGACGGGTAATTCACGATTGCCCCTCTACCCACAACGCTAGTGTGAACCGAATTAAGTACGTCTAGTAATCGACTAATGTATAAATTCGATTAATTATTATTGTTATTCGATTCAAACACTTACCAACTTACGAATCTTAATTATGTTTAGTACTCCGAGTATCGTGCACTTCCAATATTAATTCCGTAGATTCTCCATCGCCATACCTTTGAATGCCTGCATCATGCCTTTTGAGTCGGAACACAAAGCTAAGCCACTAAGTAGTCTCAAGCACTTGACAGCTTCAGCTGAGAGTTAGCTAAGAGCGCTCCAATGCTGGCTTGTTGTGGATTAAGAC
The DNA here is from genome assembly GCA_963556745.1 of Catoptria pinella. Lineage (NCBI taxonomy): Eukaryota > Metazoa > Arthropoda > Insecta > Lepidoptera > Crambidae > Catoptria > Catoptria pinella. The sequence continues at coordinate 10,646,229 of OY750777.1, read as the reverse complement.
TTGCAGCCATTTTAACAACGAACTAATACTTATGGAAGTGTAATTGCAAACAAATATTGCTTTAGGCTCCTATTTACCTCAAGTGGCGCCCTCATTTTAATTAAATTTATTGCTCGCTAAGTACATATTGTATCGAAAATTCACATGTACAGATTGAAGCTAAGGTTCTATAGTTTATTTACAAACAATAACCTCAGTAAATTTTTGTTCGTTGTAGTAGTAGTGCGCAAAAGTGCTAAAAGTGTTAATTAAAATGAGGGCGCCACTTGAGGTATATAGGAGCCTTAAAAAATGGCACCACGGAACTAAAAAATGATAACCCGCACTCGCACAGCATCTTCACAATAATTGCAGTTTGTATTGTAAAAAAACGAGGGAAAGAGATAGTTTATTAGAAATGACGTCCTTTGTAGTCAAATGGTATTTAAGACGCCAAAATGGTAAAAAAATGCAGAAATAACGTAAAGTATAGAAAATATCTATGAAAATATATCTGGAAAGATATTCAACTGAATGTCGAGATAGTCCCTTGTGCATTGGTGAGATGGCGCTGGCTTTCAGCGTAAGAGTTGATATACTAGAAGAAATTCGACGTTCCCACTAGTGACTCGGTAGCTCAGCGGTCAGAGCATTAGACCGGATATCCAAAGGTTGCGGGTTCGATTTCCGTTCAAAAACTTGATCTGGTGCGAGTCGTATTTTTTCTAGTATATTATTTAGTATTGTATAAATATCTATGAGTATAATGCAATCAGTATTTAGTCGCTTTGTGCTGCATAGTTAAATGCCAGCATTTTAGCTCCACCCACTTAGTTGTCATTTTAGTGTGGTGCCATTTTTTGAGCGCAATGGTTGTTCCATAGATTTTCGTTCACTGCATTTTAAGGACTGATTTTGAGGACGTCTAAGGACGACGAACTAAAATCTAAGGATCAAGCATTGCGCTCAAAAAATGGCACCACACGATTGATTGAATAATGAAAAGAAAATATTATAACAATATCACATACATGTGAAAAACACAAACGTAGGTTTTGATTAATAACTATATATATATTTTTATATAAGTAGAATGAATTTAAAGTTCTTTATCTTGAATTTAAAGAGATACTCTTTGTTGTCAGTTTTTTGTCAGAATGGCTGCAATTCTCGTTTTATCCAATAAAAAAGATCTCACTCAAGCTTCTCAGAAAAATGTGCTAATCTTTCCCAATGTCGAATGTACACACGACGGCACCTCAGACTATACATGTTGACCTTGAGACCGCCTTTATGCCCTACGTAATAAAAGCTGACGTATTGTCGTGGGTACATGTTTTTTATATGCATTATTTTATTGCCTCTCAGCCTGCGAAGAAGGCTCAAAGTATTTAATTAACTTTTGAAGATTTTCTACGTTTGACATTTTATGAGGATTACGTTTAGGGTTGCCATCCATAGGTACTCTAAATAGAGTATTGTGCTCTATTTCGTGTAGGTGTACTTTATAATAATCCACGACAGCATTAGAGTACGCTAAAATACTCTAGGTATTTACGTAACATATGAATACGGTTCGGAAAAACAAATATTTGTTAAAAGTTGCGAAAAGTAACACACAATTGTTTTTAAGGATAAATAAGTTTAAAATGAATATGTACTATTTTTTATACTGCGTACTTTATTTTTGTAACAAATACTCTGTCTGAAAAAAGAGGTGGCAACCCTTATTACGTTTTTTATGTAATAACGTGACTTATGCAGATAATAAAATTGAATTAAACTAGAAATAAAACACTTTTTACGAATTACAGCGCGTATATTATTAATTCAGGTGTTGTTTTGGAATTATTTAGTTTGTATTTATTGGTTTTTTAGAATTCCCGACGTTTCGACACCTTTCCAGGGGCCGTGGTCACGGGAGGACTAAAGCAAAAAGGCTGCTCATATTTAAAAAAAATTAAGTTTATACTGGACCGACGATCTGGGGCCCTACCGGCTAACTTTTCGAACTTCGGCGGGTCTACCGAGCTTCAACTTAAAACAGATAAATCGAAGTAAGGAGTTTCGTATTGTACTATTCACCGAAGTTATTTAGAAGATATTGATGTTCGTGTGACATCATGAATTGGGGATCGCCATTTTGGCCCGATTGGGGCTCGATTTATCTGTTTTAATTTGAAGCCTGGCAGACTTTGCCAAGGCGACTCCTGGCGAAAGTCGCGGGAAGCCGCTGGATGCGGGCAGCGCATGACCGCTCGTTGTGTAGATCCTTGGAGAAGGCCTATATCCAGCAGTAGGTATCGTGCGGCTGATATGATGATGATGATGATGATGAAATTTTATTCAGCGACGATTTTTGTTCAGTGGCTTATCAGAAAGCTTATGCCACCACATGATTAACTGTGAAGAAATTTTCACGATAACTCTTAAACCTGAGAAGTTATACGAGAACGCTGTTATTTTGGGGGTCCTTGTGACGTCATCCGCTACGTACGCGAACCTTACGTCGTACATGATATAGCACGATATTGCATTGAGCTTGGCATTTCCTTTAAATCCTTATAACTCAACCATTTCTAAACGGATTTCAAAAAATCTTTCACTAGGGTTGATACCTATGTATATATTTTTATATTATATCAATAAAACTTTAGGATTCAAACCTGTTACTGATCCTAATTGGCAATTGCAAATCAAAATGTTTTCAGCTTTTAAATCGATTTACTTCAAAACAAATTCCAAAAAAAAGCCCATAAAAACTAAAGGTTACCATTTTTCAGCCAACGTTATTAAAGACAAAGAAAATTAGCTTTAAACCCTACAATGATAAAGTGTGTTTTCGAAACGAAGTGACAACTCCGTCTCCTGCATACAAATTGCAAATGTCCACAAACGGACAGACAATTATCCGCGCCTTGACAAGGGATTAGTAAAAAAAATACTCATATTGCTGTCGTTCTCGGTAATTGAACTTTACACTGTTTAATTTACATAAATGGCTTATCTATTTTGTATGCAAATATAGCAATTAGCGAATGTAAATAAATAAATAAATAAAAAACGACTGCCCTGCCCAAATGAACTAAACAAGTGGCATTGCAGTCGCAGGACCGGTCTTTGGAATAATGTTTACCCGACTGCAAGGAAAGGGTTATGTTTTTTTAATCTAAGAGGTCGCCCGACTGCAATGACGCTTGTTTTTTAATTTAATTATTTATTAGTTCGTTTTATGGCAGGGCAGTCGTGATTATAATATTTTTTAAACTATTTATTTATTTCATTTATTTTAATGACAAATTATATAGTTTTGTGATGTGCTGATCAAAGTCTTTCATTTGACACCCCTAATAATTAATTGAAGAAAAAAATTTTACGTTATACAAGGTGTTACAAAAGTACCCCTAATGCCGAATATGGTATATAGGGACCATCAAACTGGTCAACTTTTACTATGGGACCAACTCTGAAATCGCGAAAAAAAAATCAGCTGTTTCATACAAAAATTAAAATCGAAAATATCAAAATGTATGAAACAGCTGATTTTTTTTTCACGATTTCAGAGTTGGCCCTATAGTAAAAGTTGTTCAGTTTGATAGTCCCTATATACCATATTCGGCATTAGGGGTATTTTTGTAACACCTTGTATAATGGCGTCATAAGTAAAGCCGCCATATTGTCTTTTTTTTTAATCTTTAGAGCCAGGGTCACTCGGTATGATTAAGGAATAAGGATTCTTACGATATCCCCACACATTCAAATAAGTTCAGGCATTTTGAAGTTATGGTGGAATAGCTAAACTCACAAACACACATGAACCCTGAACACAATACACTCCTTCTTTTGGGCAGTCGTGTAAAAATTAAAAGAAATTGTTCATTTTTGGAAATTGAATAAGCACCACAGCCTAAAATAAATAGATATTTGACAACATCATATAAGTACATTGCTCCGATTACAAAGTAAGTAGCTAAAGCACTTGTGTTATGGAAATCAGAGACAACGGTGGTATCACAAACACCCAGACCTGAGCCAATATTGAACAGTTAGTTTTTTCTAAATTGACCCTACCGGGGATCGAACCCGGGACTTCAGACACCTTGAAAACCGATGTACAAAGCCACTCGACCACGGAGGTCGTCACTTTAGGACAATGCTTTTCACAGTAGAGGAAGCAGTTTTAATCTTTAATGGAAGTTGGCCAAGATTGGGAGCACATATATATCTCGAACGGGCCAGACAAGTTTTAATTGGGCTCTCCTTTGTTCATTGTGGCTCGGAGCTAGGATGACAAAGGTTAGTTATTTTAAAGCACAAACTTAAAAAAGTCTATCAAATGTAGGTTGAGAAATTATGAATGATAAGAAAGGAAAAAGATATGATGGATCGTCCCGTCCCGAAATATTAAGAGCAGGAAGATTATAGCTATTAATCAGCTGCTTTTCCGATAAAGAACAGAGATAGTCGAATGGTAGAGAAATTAGAGAATGCTTTTAGCGTTAAGTCCACCCTTGTACAGTCACGTCTAAAAATATGTATACAGTTTAGAACTTTGTGACTTTGTTGTAGATGTAATTTGACATTGACTTCTGCTCAAAAAAGTAATAGCTTTTAGAATGACAAAGTTCTAAACTGTATACATATTTGTAGACGTGACTGTACTTGTATCATACTTTGTGTATTGTGGTACACACAACAGCACGTCAGGTTATACAGTTAAACTGCGAAAACAGCTTTTATTGCGTAGGACATAAAGGCGGTCTCAAGGTCAACATGGTAGTCTGAGGTGCCGTCGTGTATACAGTAAAGATATCCTGTATATCTTATGTTTGGAAATAACCTTATAAAGCCGAATATTGTGGATAGGGACAATCAAACTGAAAAACTTTCACTATGGGACCAACCCTGAAATCGCGAAAAAAAACAGCTGATTCATACAAAATGTATGAACAGCTGGGTTTTTTTTTGTATCCGCTACTGCCTCCGATGGCTTATCATCTTTGCTTTTTTTGGGGACGATGCTTTTAATACTAAAAGTGAGATTTTGAAAAAAGTATTTTACTCATTCATACAGTGAGGCCGGTGGTGCCAATGTAGTAAAAACACTACCCTTTGGAAATAATCTAAGTATTTAAAGATGGCGATGATGATTGAAACGAAAGTACGTTCTTTTAATATTGCAAGGCATATTGATGTCACCCTACTTTAGGCACATACTTTATCACTACTTTGTTTTAGTTTACATAACAACAACTTTTGCTTAGATTCTATGAATAAAAATAATACTAGGGCAGAACATTTTTAACCCACTTCAAAAAAAGGAGAAGATTATCAAGACGACGGTATTTTTTTTTTTTTTATGTAGGTTTTAACATAACTTTACCAGTTGTTAACCGATTTCAATTATTCTTTTTTTATTTGAAAGAAAATAGTTCGTGTGTGGTCCCATAAAAAAATACTGAGATCTGGCTAGTAGTTTTTTCATAATTCTGAAAAATATCAATTATTTAGCTTACCGTCCCACGACATTTTTTTATGTATGTTTTATGTGTTCTCTAACAGAGTGTTCACAGCGGATGTTCGTTCATACAATTTGTACCCGTATTATGTTGTGACTATCAGCCATTTTTAAATGTCCTCACTGCTGGGGCACAGGCCTTTCTTATGGTTGGATATCTATCCCATTATGGGTGACCAAATTTTTTTTAAAGTTGGCCAGGCGCTATACCACTGTGCCACCACGTTCCTTATGTAGTACTAACATTGATGTAATAAAATTTATTTTTATGTAAACAAAGATAAAAAAACTTTTATTAAATACTAAATTTAGCATTAGGCATTTTTAAAACAGTTTTAAATGAAATAAACCTATGACTGCAATTCAGGCTATTTCTAACAAATTAACGTTTTTCAGGGTTGTGCACAATGATAATAAAGCGGAGGGTTCCGTACCGTTTCGGCAGCTCAGGTTAACATCACCGTAGTCATTATACCCCACTAATTAAGTGAAGACTGCTCGCTACAGCGGGCCACTAAAACCGCGAGCAAATGCAATTAGAATTTAGAGGCTTTTTCGGCTCATATTCGAATCGAACTACCTTTCGAAGTAACCTTATAAGAAGACCGAAGCAGAAATAATCTTTTCCTATGGTGAAGAAACTCCTTTGTCTCGTCGATAAATTCAGACAAATGACCACTAGTGCTACAACACGGTTATTACCGTGGCTACCTTCAGTATAGTCACATAATTCATAAAATGGTATACTGAAAAGTTATTCAAACGGCCGAGTTATCCCACGTGTTATCATTACGCTATGATAGTGGTAAATAACACTTCTTCATCACACATTCATCTATACTTTAGTAGTTTTAGTCTTAGTAGAAAAATTTATGCACGAAGATACGTCGTAAGTGTGCACCGCGATTTATTTACAAACTTGGCACTTACAACTTTCAAATCTACAGTCACACATAAGTAAACGTGTGAGATCCTTCTTAATAGCAAGTGCATAAATACCTACTGTACATAGAAAACAGTAGGTACTCTACCACATCACTTCAATCATGTATAACTGTAGATGTAGCACGTGATACAATAACGAAGCTGACACATACCGTTTGACAAATCACGTGACACTAAATGACAACAAGGTGAAATGACAAGTCGTGGAGGACTTTTATAGCAGGCTGCGTTTTGGGGGTTTGAGTTTGGGGTGTGCCATAAACGCCCAGTGTCATGCAATATCCACAGGTATAGATGATCGAAGATAGATCCCTAAAAAGTATACTTAAAGGTTTTGCCTAACATTGGGGTGTCACTTTTGGCGTTTCGTAAGCTTCAGAGGCTGGCTATTTTTACGCTCGTTTCATGGCCCCAAAGCCCCCGGTCCACAGATTTTATTCTAACGGACAACGAACCTGGGATTTCTGGCAAAATAACTTTTACGTTGTTTGCACAAATTGTACGGCGCGGTCAGAATTATTTAAATACAAGTATGAAGTTTGAGAGAATTGTTTTTTCGTGATTTCAGATTTGGTCCCATAGTAAAAGTTGTTCAGTTTGATGGTCCCTATCTACCACATTCGGCATTAGGGGTATTTTTGTAACACGTTGTATATTTATTTTTTATTTTTACACCACCGCAATTGTATGCCAATCTTAATACCGTTACGGGCACTAACTCAATTGTCATTCGATGCACTAAATTGCAATAACAATAGTACGTATTTGAACTAACCAGCTGCGATGCAATGCATACAAATAATTCTAAATTGCTTTTATATGGACAGCAATTACGATGGCAGTTCCGGGTACATCGTCTGTGTTTACAAATGACGTCTTATTGAGAAATGTACCGTACCTACTACCAGTATACATAATTTAAGACATACGAATGTTGTAAAAGGGCTGTTTGTTAGCAAAATTCCATAGTTAGATTCAAAATTTTGTTCTTTTATATAAAACATATCTTATATCTTCGAAGTCCAGTCACAAATTATTTCCTCATTACCAACTCGACAGTAAGGTATGCAAATTTAAAATTATTAGCAAAAAAAAAACATTATAAAAACGTCTTGTTTATTTCACCGCTAGGTACAGACATCTTTCAAAAGATTTTTTTAAATTAAACAAATAAATTATTAAATTAAATTATTGACACATTATTATCAAACTCACCTCGGATCTATGTCATATTTCTTTCTCAACACACTTGCTTGTAAACTGAGCCTTATTAAGTCGCTTTTAGGGCCATAAACCAAGCTATAACACACACGTGCGTAATACATTACACACTAGCGTGTAATAGAATTATCCCTACAAAGTTTAATTAGTACCTTACTGCAAGTTTGTGTTGAAAAACGTCGAATGAAACTCGTGAGCTCTGCTCATTACACACTTGTATCATAATATACTATTATAGCACCATAGGCACGCTACTTGCCTTTACTCTCTAAATTACTACTCAGGCACAAACAACATGCGTATCAGTTTTAACAAGCGCACACAACTTGAAATCACTCTATCACATCAAAGCAGATATATGTAAGATATGAAAGGCATAGGCAAAACGAATCTCACACAACAATATGAACCTTAATTTCATAGCACAAGTTTTAATTTTGATGGAAAATTTCCGCCAAAATGTGTCACCTTTGCGATTCTATGTGCGCTGTAGTGTAGCGTAGAACAGTTTGCTAATTTATTTTAGAAAACTTTTTGAAATATTCTGACTGAAAATGTGAGATAAAAGCTAACTGAAAATTTAATAGTTAATGCATGAACAATGCCACATAGGTACACTCTAGCGGCGTTATTATTATATTAGCCATTTGACGACCTCCGTGGTCGAGTGGCCTTGTACACCGGTTTGCAAAGTGTCGCCATCTCTGAGGTCCCGGGTTCGATCCCCGGTTGGGTCAATTTAGAAAACGATCTATATTGGCTGGGTGTTTGTGATACTACCGTTGTCTCTGATTTCCACAACACAAGTGCTTTAGCTACTTACTTTGGAATCGGAGCATATTATGTGATGTTGTCATATACAAGGTGTTACAAAAGTACCCCTAATGCCGAATATGGTAGATAGGGACCATAAAACTGAACAACTTTTACTATGGGACCAACTCTGAAATCGCGAAAAAAAAAACAGCTGTTTCATACAAAAATTAAAATCGAAAATATCAAAATGTATGAAACAGCTGATTTTTTTTTCGCGATTTCAGAGTTGGCCCCATAGTAAAAGTTGTTCAGTTTGATGGTTCCTATATACCATATTCGGCATTAGGGGTATTTTTGTAACATGTTGTATATCCCTCAAGTAGCGCCCTCATCTTAATGAAATTTATTGCTTGCTAAGTACGGACGACAGCACGTCGTCAGGTTATACAGTTAGACTGCGAAAACAGCTTTTATTACGTAGGTCATAAAAGCGGTCTCAACGTCAACATGTATAGTCTGAGGTGCCGTTGTGTGTACCTACATAATGTATCAAAAATTCACATGTACATATTGAAGTTTTGCCTACTTCTAAAACGAACTATATTTTACTGTGTTTATTGTTTGTAATAAAATATAGAACTTTAGCTTCAATCTGTACATGTGGATTTTCGATACAATCATGTACTTAGCGAGCAATAAATTTAACTAAGATGAGGGCGCCACTTGAGGGATATAGTCGCCTTAAACGGGAGGCCTTAAGCTTCTTACAAATTGAAAGGCCCTTAAATCAATTTTGATCAAAGTTAAGATATAACCAGACAAGGAAAGGGTTTCAAATTGTCTCATTAATATCCAATATTTCTCTTTTTCTCTAAAACACGCTCTAAATGATATTTTAAAAACCGAGTTCAGTTTCAGTATCAAAACCCGCTAATATTCTTTGATATTTTGTCGAAATAATTAGGATAAACGGTTTTGTAGCCAAACTTTTTATATTAAATATAAGTTTAGTATAAAATCTTATGATCTCTCATCTAGAGTCAATGAGACAATAACAATTTTCACCAACACAGCGCCCCCTTTTCGCTGATTAAATATTTATTAAAACAACTGCTTTTCCCTATTTATGGAAATAAGTCGTGGATAAATAAGGGTTCTTTAACATGCTTCTTTTGCCATTTTCTTCCCCTCAAATATTTGCGGAAGTTGGTTGGTAGCAAAGTTTGTACAAACTTTGCGATTAGCAGAAGTGACTACGAATTCTGATCCCGGTTGCGGCTAAAGTTTGTGTGATGATGTAAGACATTTTTTTCTGGACAAATCACACAGTTTATGTTAGTCCCAAACTACGCCAATCTTGTATATGGTAACTAAAATGAAATAAAGAATAGAAATACATAAATTAAAGATTACAGTAATTCGTGACGAAATAAAATTAAGCAAATAAAATAGACGCATTGGTAACATTTGATTGACTCAGGCATTACTTGGCGGAAGTCCCAAACCATTCGGTGTTGGTTCACGCACGATCTAACTCCTGAGGATGCTCCGGGTTGGGGCTAAACACGTGTAGAGTAGTCTAATTGGTGAAGGTGCAAGGTGTGTCGCTGTCATGCTAAATGCAAGTATTGTGCACTGATATTTTGTGGTGTGCATGTGCATTTTTTTGTGGGCGGGCGGGCGGTGCATCCTGCATATATTTTTTGCGGGAGTAAGCTACATATATTTCTCTTTTCACAATGCATTGGTAACAATTAAGAAAACTGACAAGTTTTAAGAGGTTGTAACACCCCCGCAGATTCTATCAATCAACAATAAACATAGGAGTCTATCGGTATGTTCTTAAGGGGCTGACATGATCCAACTAGCGCCGCCAGTAGATTTTATTTTATTTATTCTAAATAAGCCCAATTTCTTAAAAAAGGAATCAGTCAAGGTTTTGTTAATAACGTCTAATATTTATTGAATAATAGTTTGAAAAGGCATTCAAACAGTGTAAAACGCGATTTTGTTAAAAGTGGCCACTGTTGGTTCAAACACGTTTTTAAACTATTGCACGCATTTTTTAATGTTGTTACGTTATTCAATAAACATTAGACGTCATTCACAAGACCTTGACTGATTCCTTTTTTAAGAAATTGGGCTCATTTAGAATAAATTAAATAAAATCGACTGGCGGCGCTAGTTGGCTCATGTCAGCCCCTTAACTGAAATATTAAAGATGCAATGCAATGCAACTTTGGACAATTCGTTGCCTAAACTGCAAACCTTAAAGGCTTCCAGCCAAGGGCAGTTTTAACTTTCAAACATATTTTAAATATTTTCGATAATAATTTATTAATACTATACGTAGTTTACTTGCACGGCGATGCAACTCGGAGGATTCAGTACTAAATCAATACGAACAAAATGACAATGCAAAACTATACCGCTATTCACTTACTGACAGCGCTATTTAGCCGATAAGAAGAGTCAGAAATAACGATATTTCCAAATATATCTCAACCATACATATTAAAAACAATTATTTTTCTCTCTATCTGCATTCGGTCGCCAGACCATAAGCGAATGTGTGGGAAATGGTTGTCATACGGTATCAGAGCCACCACTGCTGCCCCGACAAATCAAGAAAAATCAGAGATTTATTTTAAGAAGTAATTACCATAAGTATTTACTTTAATTAGCTGTCGGTTTGGTTTAAAAATAGTTGTACTTATACAAAAAGAGGGGACCCTTTTAGCTGTAAGAATATATGGTTTGCACACGAAAAAGTGACTGAGGATTTTGTAGTAAAGGCACAGAATACATAAGTACAGGTTTAACCATCTCTGTGGTCTAGAGGTTCGCCCACCCGTGACAGACGCAGGGGTGCCTGGTTTGAGTCTCTGTCTGTCATTATCTCAGCAAATATTACTGTAGTAAGAGTGGGATATACTAAAAGAAATTCGACGATGCCACTAGTGACTCGGTAGCTCAGCGGTAAGAGCTTTGAACCGGTCATCTAAAGGTCGCGGGTTCAGAACACGAGACTTCTTTTTAAGCGCTTCACTATTGCTGATATGTCTAATGACTTCACTATTGCTGATAACAAGAAGATTAGGGTGGTAAGACAGACGCTCTTTGTGTCGTTGCTGGTGTCGTTCGATCTCCGATGTCACGGTTGGAATGTTTAAGTGCTTGTAGCGGCACTTACCTCCCTATCATTTCCGTACTTATCCCTCCTACATTGGTGACCCCTACGGAGCACATTCAAGCACCTTCAACAACGCAGCGCAGCCATCACCCCATACCTTATCCAGCATCCGCAGCAGTCACACCGCAAGCAAGAAGCACAGCAAGCCAGCACTACAGCCTTCAGGTTCCATCGCAGCATCATTGACGACGCTTCCTGGACCTTCGGCAACTCTCGACGGCATCATCCCGGCCTGGTCTTCGCTGCCCACGACTGGAGCATCACTGGGCCCTCACTCCGGCATGGCAGCTCTGCGCACCTCTCCAGCAGCTCGGACCCACCGTCACTCTCCACTGTCCCGACTCACCGTGGACACGGATCTACCTGCAGCACTGGCGGACGCGCCCTTCTTCACCCCACAACGTCTTGACTCACCGCAGACTGGGGCATCTCCTGATGGAGTAACACCTCGCAGTATGGAAATCCTACATACTCATGAATTTCATCGTTCTTTGTGAACCAAGGAGCATTAACTATCGCCCTCAAGATCATGTTCTGTACACGTTGAAGACAGAGGATTAAAAACGAATAGATAAATAAAAAATCTAATTCAATGGTTATTTGTATTGATTATAATCAAATGATTACTTTTTAGAATTTTATTTGATCTTTTTTGGACGGTTAGGGCGAGGCCCTTTAACCGGACTCAAACCAAAACCATGATTAATATACCGTCATTTATATATTACGTTAAACATTCTCCCCTACTTCCGGTAATTTGGGGAGATGGGGGGGCATACATCCGTAGGGTTCCGTCGATCGAATCAGGGTGGGTTTATCAGTTGTTTATAGGAAATTGGATTTAGTGGGGGTGAGAGGGAAAATGTGACGTCATCTGTTTTTACACTAATTAAGTTATGAAGTTTTGATATATTAAGAAACTAACTTACAGAAGCTGTTTGGTAATGAGTTACACTTCCGAAGTGTTTGAATACTAAAATAATGGACGCATACATTTTGAATAACAGTAAACATACTTCGTATTATAATATTAATTTATATTAATTTTATTTACTAATTTATTTATTGTATCAAATTAATGTGAATGTTTGTATGCTTGGATATTTTTGCTCAATCACGCAAAAACGACTGAACAAATAAGGATGAAATTTGGAACACAGATACTTTATAACCTGGGTTGAAACATGAGATACTTTTTATTGTGTTCAAATGTTCCCTAGGGATTTTTCGAATATCAACGCAGACGAAAACGAGGGTGGTAATTTAATAAAATACTATGAAAAAGGTTTTAATTAAAAAAAACATGTTTTTCATTGCGTAATATGTTATCCCTATGAGTTTTCTTTAACATCAATTAATATAACATCTCTTTTAATTTCTTAAAATAAACTCAAGATATTTATAAGTATTATTGTATTATAATTATTTAATTTGTTTTAAGCAAACTTATAAATAATAAATAAATAAAATTAATTTTACCATGTTTTTATTCTTTTATCAGAACGTTAGTTTATTCAATAAACATGATAACATGCAAGTAACATTTTTATTTTATTTTTCAATCAAATTAAAAAGAACATTAGCTTCGTCATATTTGGTGTTGATAAACTAATTTCGTAAAAAACCAAATATGAAATTATTCCACTGCTAGGTAATTAAATCTACATGCGTATTAAATGTTAGCTATCAAAGTCAATAATAAGGTTCACAATGTGTGTTAATTAAGTGCCTGTTAACTCGAATACTGTTTAGTTAAGTTCCAATTTACATCGCGTATGAATTGAATTGTGTTACACAGTACAATGCAATTGTGTTCACAGTCAATGATTTTCTCGGTGGAAGGAAAGGGCGAATTTCTGGCTAACATTTCCAGACATTTTTAATGGTTATTCTAACATGAATTAGGGAATTTGAAAAAAACCTTTATTACTCAATTTGGATTGACTCGCTCTTCCCAAGACAAAACATATTAAAATTAAATATTGAGAATGATGTAGTACCTAAATAAGAACTATTTAACAAAAGGTAACATTCCAAGTGTGTGCGTTAGGGTGAGTGTGTGTGTGTGTGCGTGTGTGTGTGTGTGTGTGTGTGTGTGTGAGTGAGGTAATTCTGAATTTTAATGTATAGTCCTTAAAAAGGGAAATTATTTATTTAATTAATTAATGAATTTGATTTTTACTAAAACTGTTAGCTGAATATATTTATTACTAGCTTTCCCCCGCAACTTCGTTTGCGTGGACTACAGGATATCGTGCGGGCGGAGACCTGTGCCCAGAAGTGGGATAACAAGTAGCCTATGTCCTTCCCCAAGGTCATCTATATTCGTTATCGTAATCGCCAGCAGTTAAGGCCTAAAACGTAACAGACAGACAGACAGACGGAGTTACTTTCGCATTTATAATAATAGTAAGTATGAAACTATGAACTATACTTTCTAACAATTTTATGTATGTTCTTTCATTAGCGTATTTAAATAGTTTTGTGTGAATAGGGATTTATTTCCTAATCTAATGTTGGGCATATTCTGCCGGATACACTCTTCAAACATATCTTATGATGATATGCCTTTGTTGAGGCGTTCCGTTATTGAGGTCAAATAAATATTTATAAGTCGGATAGTACTCACTACATATTCTTACTAAGTAGTTCCGGCTTTACCCCTTGATTCTAAAACGTTGGCTAAAATTAGACATTTTACCCTTCAACGCCCGGAAAATGAGACACAAAGATATTCTATTGTTATCCGGCCGCATGCGGCCGCTCGGGCGTTGATGAATTAAAACAGTATTTGATTTTCAAAATTTTAGATTTGATATTTTAGCTTTCTCAATGGTATTTTTATACAATAATCACACATCACGCACCAGATCATTCTCGGATGGGAATCGAACCCGCGACCTTTGGATGTCCGGTCCAAAGCTCTTACCGCTGAGCTACCGAGTCACTAGTGGCATCGTCGAATTTCTTTTAGTATATCCCACTCTTACTACAGTAATATTTGCCGAGATGATGACAGACAGAGACTCAAACCAGGGACCCCTGCGTCTGTCACGGGTGGGCGAACCTCTAGACCACAGAGATGGTTAAACCTGTACTATTATGTATTCTGTGCCTTTACTACAAAATCCCCAGTCACTTTTTCGTGTACAAACCATATATTCTTACAGCTAAAAGGGGCCCCTCTTTTTGTATAAGTATCTACAACTATTTTTAAACCAAACCGACAGCTAATTAAAGTAAATACTTATGGTAATTACTTCTTAAAATAAATCTTTGGGGAAGCTGCGGTTTATCAATCAAGTACCAGATTAGCCTCAGATAGCTACAGTAACAATTAGACTCAGAATATACACGGTTCAACGTGTAAGTTTAAATTTAAATTGATCATCGGTTATTTTAAAGTTCATAAGTTTGACGACCTCCGTGGTTGAGTGGCTTTGTACACCGGTTTTCAAGGTGTCGCCATATCTGAGGTCCCGGGTTCGATCCCCGGTTGGGGCAATTTAGAAAACGAACTTTTCTATATTGGCTCAGGTCTGGGTGTTTGTGATACCACCGGTGTCTCTGATCACCATAACACAAGTCCTTTAGCTACTTACTTTGGATTCGGAGCAATGTATGTGATGTTGTCAAAATATTTATTACTTACCCTTGAACTACAGTGGTTGGTATAAGCATTAGTTAAAAAAAATATTGTTATAATACGCGCGCGATGAGAATGGGATGGAACCTTGTCAAAGTAAATCGAAAATTGACTAATTAGTTAATTTTAATTTAATTAATCAACCAATTCTTTACTTGTTATCTTACTTGAAGTTGCTGCAGCAAAAGTTCCCTCACCTCGGATGCGTGACACCGTGTTTGTGGATACAGGAATATCCATATGGATATTCCTGTGGCTGGCCGGCGTACCGTGCGCTTCTCAGTTTGACAAGGTTCCATCCCATTCCATCTCATCGCGCGCAGATTCTAAGTTAGTTTTATGTTACTAGTAAAAATTGAGGAGCTCGGTGGCGCAGTGGTATAGCGCCTGGCCCATCGATTGCGGAGGTTAAGCAACTTTCGCAAGGGTCGGTCATGGGATGGGTGATAAAATCTATTATCTCGAGCTCCTCCGAGCTTCGGAAGGTACGTTAAACCTTTGGTCACGGCTGCATTTACAGTAGTTAGCACCCACCAATCCGCATTGGGCCCGCGTGGTGGGTCATAGCCCAAATTATTATCATATTCACCCATAAGGAAGGCCTGTGCCCCAGCAGTGGGGACATTAAAATGACTGATGGTCAACTTGTATAAATAAGTTGCATTAATGTAAAGTATTAAATTACTTATTTAGCTTTATAAAATATACGCAGCCACAATTATACAAAAAAGCCCATTTTGTTTGTTTTTTAAATTACTTAATTAGATTATTTTCTTTATTTCTCTCCGTAGGTATTGCTATTTCAATCCGAAAAACAACGCATGGAAATTATTAACACGTAAATCTGCTCGAGTGCGTGAAATCAAAAATACTTTTTCAGCAATAACATCCGTCGATCGTAAAAAATCTCGTATCCACACTGAACACTGTGATTTACCGTGTGAACAAAAATGATTTAACATTTAATTATCCCAACGGTTATTTATCACTCCACTTCTTATTAAAGCCCCCTTGCTCTAAGTTACACACACGCAGAAAGAAAAAGCAACAATTTTTTTTATAAGCTGACATTAATTTGACTTTAGCTTCACTATTTTTTTTTACCAATAATTTAGGCTCTTCTTACACGTAACCAAGGATTGTAAATGGGGGGAGAGGGGGTTAGATCTTGAAGAAGAAGCGTCGCAAGCTATGAAGCTCGTCAGAATTACAGTTTACCAGCGAACGACCGCTCTTCTACGGGGGGGCAGCTGCCCCTCCCTGCCCGTACCTCGCTACGCCCATGCCGAAGCTTCTCATACTGAACTAATTATAAATTCAAATTACTAACGAGTCACTTAAGGGTCACCGATTCTCATCACATCAGTAACGCGTCAGTAACGTGACTCGACGTGCAAACCGTTCGCCGCGCTACTAGTTACCTGAGTAACCTGAGAAGATTATTGAAAATTATTATGTTTTTGTAAAATTTAACGAGACAAATAATTACCTAATTTGTACAGGGAGTGGAAAAGAGTAATCACGAAAGGAGCTAACAGAAAGAGCTTAAGATTATGATGATATGATAGTAATTTAATAAAACATTGTCATCTACATCCTCGGTCGATCCACTTGACATGTTTTCCACTTATTAACCGTGTGCTTTTGTGAGAGTGACTGAAACCTTGCAACTAGAGTAGCGTCGTGTGCGAAACACAGTATCACTGGCGAGTTCAGTCACAGTTTCGTCATTTTTCAGTAGCTCCGTTAGAGAAGCGGCTTACATTTAAAACTAAATACAGGTGACGAGAACACAAATTATTCCATTTATGAAATCCTACTATTCCTTATTTTCTTGACTTTTATTTTTATTGTGAAAAATATCCGTTTCAGTTCAATGTGTGCCGTTCTCATCACCTGTGTGTCACTCAAAACTCTGTAATATGGTAACTTATACCGTTTTATTATTAATTTACGAATCCATGAAATTTTTTACTATATTGTAGTTATCAAACTACATAGTAAAAATTTCCTTGGATAGGTATCAATCTATACCTACGCCACTTTTCCATATCATCATTAATAATAATGATATAATAAATGCTTGGACAATTTCACACAGCGCCATCTAGCCCCAAACTAAGCAAAGCTTGTAATATGGGCGCTAGACAACTGATATACTTCGTATATAATACTTTTTTAAATAGATACTATTTATACATTTTTTTAGTATTTAGTACATACAGTTCATTGTCAAATGAAAATTGAACAGTTTTCTCTTTGTGTAGATTTTAATTATGGATGATGGTGTGTGACAGACAACAAAATTTCAATATTTACGATACTTTTATGTTAGATGTTTAAGTATTTACGTTAGGTACGACTTTTTTACTGTTTGTAAAACACTAAGGAACATAAAATCAAGGGTGACATAGATAACTTTTTAGACAGAAAAACAAATAAATCAAGGATGGTACACATTAGTTTTTCCAAACATCATTGAGTTAGAAAAGCGTTGCCAATAAAGGGTTGTTGACATAAACCGTTGCAGAGTTAATGTTTCAGAGGTGAATGACCTTAAACTGCTTTCAGTAATGCTTTTGTATATATTTTCAGGTGATGCACGATTCAATTAAGAGGTAGTTGTTCTAATTTATTTATAATGGGGTTCTACCTCTTACATATAGGTAAGTACATTGACGACCTGAATGGTGGAGTGATCAACGTGCCGGTCTACCACGCAAGTGAGCTCCGGCTCACGTGGGAGGAGGGGTTTAAAGATTGGCATCTGGCTGTTGGGTTTTTCGATGATATCTGCAAAACAATGCATCGTAGAGAAAAGTGGTCTTCTATCAAAAGAAAGCTTATAAAATTTTCTACTAATTTTATTTCTTATCTTTTTCCAATTTCCTCGTAGTTTTAAAGTAAAGTAAAGTAAAAAATTGCTTTATTCAAATAAACTTAGTAATTAAGCGCTTTTGAATCGTCTATATTTTTCTACCACCTGTTCCAGACTTTTTTAACTGACAAGAAGAACAGGCGCAAGAAACTTATCAGCTTTAACAGAAATAAGTAACGATATTTACATTTTCGAGATACACGCTCCGGAAATGTGAAAATTTGAATGATGGGCAAAATCCAAGGGGTTGGTCTACTGTCTACACACCCTATACCAACAAGTGATATATCATTAGAAAGGCCTTTTTTTAGGCAAATATTTGCTTCGAACATATACAATTGTTATTATTAATAAACCTACTTTATATCAATTGTTATTATTTTTGTAGTTATTTATTTTTATTTATAAATCTTTATTGTATATACAAAAACATAAAGTACAAAGTGCGGACTTAATGCTAAAAGCATTTTCTACCAGTCAACCAACAGTAAACAGATAGACACGAATGCGACACAAACAAAGAAAAATAATATTTACATTCATACAAAATAAATAATACAAAAACAAGTTATAGCTATGAATAAATAAAAGTCGGGTTACTTACATCATTTCTAACTCAAAAATCGCTCAACGGATTTAGATGAAATTTGACATACAGATAGTTTATAACCTGTATTTACAATACTTTTTTAATTTTGATCAAAATTTTCATAGGGACGAAGTCGCGGGCGGAAGCTAGTGACATTTACCTCCAAAAATGCAGAGAAATCGCCTATGTACCTCCTTTTGAATCATTCGTTGAGTGGAATACCTCATGAAATTGTCATTCGTTACAAATAGGTATAATTACCAGTTGACAACCCATTCTACAGCTATCATTGGGTGTATAATTTCAAAGGTTTCGAGGTATCGAATCAACACAAAGAGAATATCGAAATTTCTAGTCAGTTGTAGATTGTAGGCGTTATTGAGTGTTTAATTATTAAAATGAAATTCATTTATTGATTTTTATTTTATAACAAACAATACAAACCAGAGTTAACACAAAATATTATAGTTTTTTTTAAATGAGAGCTCTAAAGAAGAGAAATAAATGAAAACAGATAAATATTATGTACCTAGTACTTTGCTCCGTCTGATCCCAAAAAAACATTCTTAATTAAAAAAAACAAACCTAATTATCACAACAATAATTTAGTTTCAGGATTTACGCGACTGTAAGGGACAAATTTTATTACATAAATAAATATACAGGGTGACCCAAAACTTTGCTACACGAAGGAAAAGTACCTTAAATATTGAAGTAAGGTAATTTTATTGAAAGAAGACTCCATTTTGATTTAAAAATTATAATAACTGCATTCAAAGATTTTTGAAAAATCACCTGCGTTAACCAAGAATCGAACGCAACAAATGTGAAAAAAAACAATATTTTATTTTTACGATACCGATCGAAAGGGTCTTTAAGATTATTTTTTCTTGAGTAGCACAGCATCTTTGATAAAAGAAAGACCATGAAATTTAATATTTATTATAAATACGTATTGTTTCAATGTGTATAGTAAAGAATGTGATTTAAAAAAATCTTTGAAAATATTTTTTTTAAAAACAAAATGAAGTTTTTTCCAGTAATTTAAGGTACACACGACAGCACGTCAGGTTATACAGTTAAGCTGCGAAAACAGCTTTTATTACGTAGGGCATAAAGGCGATCTCAAGGTCAACATGTGTAGTCTGAGGTGCCGTCGTGTGTACGTTCCCTCCGTGTGGCAAAGTTTTGGGACACCCTGTATATACTTCCATGACGGGAACAGGTGCTTATGCTCTTCACACAAACATAATATGCACCTTCCAGGATTCCAAACAAGGATTTTTCAGTCAAGACAAGAGGCAGAATCACTGCCTCTGTCCTCAAAATGTTCATACTCCAAAAATAGTTTTCGTTTAATCAAAATTTATAATTATCTCACTCTCTCAGTCTCTAAAGAACCTATAAGATAGTAAAGCTTAAAAGTATACCTACCTAACAATTTAAATTTCCTGCTTTATTTTGGCTAACCACCGACATTCCTAGTCGGAATAGGGTAATGGAATGGTGGAACCATTCCATTCTTATTTCCCTACGACTTGAACTGGTGATCCGGAAAATGAGTAGCTTTGGGCCTCGCTAAGCTAAACCAGGTATAATGCACCTTGTACCCGGTTAACCGGGTAGTCTCTCATACCCGGTACTTCACATGCAATCCTAATGCAAGAAATTGCATTGCAATCCTTTATTTTATAAAAGGGGATGTTGGAATTGCTATGTCCGAGAAACATTGAAAAGAGATTTTGTATTCGGATTTTTTTTAATATATTTTGAACTTATAACAAATAGTAAACAGTACGTATAGATATGAAATACCTTGTTTTTCTGCGGACAGAAAGTAACTTAATTTTTCACAAATTATAATCAAGGCTGAAATCCCATGATCTAAATCCTTACTTAAATTATTATAAATGTGAAATTAAGTTTGTTTGTTTGTTACATCTTCAAGTCCTTACTACGCACCAGGTCATCATGTTGCATACACATTGTCAGGGGTAAAGAAAAGGACAAATGGCACCTTTTATCCAGAAAAAATATACAGTTCCCGAGGAATAAAAAAAATACTTTAGGACGATTTTCTTCATTACAATGCAGCCTACTGATATGAACAATAAATAATAATAATAAATTAATAAAACATCAATAATAAACTGGTTACCTTATTGTTAGTCGTGGGCAAAAGCGAAACTGCCATAAAAACTATTTCCACGCGAACGAAGTCGCGGGCTAGAAGCTAGTTCAACAATAATAAAGTCTTATAAATCTTATAATTTAATTAACAACCTTTCCAAAATATTATATGTCGAGTTTACTTTGTATTATGAAAGTAGATAAAAAGTTAGGAGACACGTATTTTTTATTTTTATTTTAATCGTATTTTTATATAATGACATCTCTGTTTGAAATCTTAGTCTTATAAGAGCGTAAGTACGTTGTCAGGATGTTAAATGTGTAGCAGCGCTTTTACCAATTTAGGATTTTAAAAACTGACGCGAAGTAGGTATTACATAAAGAGATGCAACTCAAAATGCCAGACTTTCTCAATTTGGATTATGATTTCGATAATTACTAAATTAATGCAAAAAATATTGATCTTAAAATTCTGAACAATAATATGAGTTAAGGACACAAAAATGTCGAAACAGTTTTTTTGTGTTTTCTCAAAATGTTTTCAATATTGTAGCCTGAGAAACATACTCTTCTAATGACTACATCTCACACACATAAATGTATTATAACTTGAATTATTATTCACTTAACAAGTGAAATAGAGAGCATTAATTCCATATTTCAAAAACTTCGCAATTAGCGCAAAGTTTCATACAATAATGAATTAGTTTTTGGTGGTTTTTGTTAGTTGAGCGCCGAAATAAAGGGTGAAGTTTTATCGTACGGGAAAATATAGCTTGCGGACATGTCGGCGAATTTATTTCGAGTCTGGGAATTGATCGTTTCAATGTTGATCTCTTTTATACGCAGCAATTCTCCTAATTTTCGAATATCATGACACATTAATTGCATTTCGTATAACGACAATTTTTACCTACGTAGTACTATTATGGTTTTATGTTTTGTCTTTTCACAAAAAAATATAATATTATTTGAATTTGAAGGTTGCTCACATAATATAATCGATATTGTCCACCACTCACCTATTGTACTCTCCGAAACAATCCGTCCGAAACCGGTCAGGCTCCGGTCCGGATTCAGTCCGGATCCGATCCAACTCCGGTGCCATCTAGATTAATCGTGTGAAATATATCCATGAACAAAACACATTTTTCAATTACTTTTTCTATTCAATCTTCAGAAGACCTGAAAAAAGGTGCATACCTTCACAGAACTACTTAGCACAGTTAGCACTAAATCTTTTACAAAAGGATTTTACCAAAGAAGAATTAGTGAGTACTAATAATTGTTTTAATCGGCTACAGCGTTTGAATCACGGGAGATTTAGCTCAGGATTGCCATCGACTTCGACTAATGGCCCGTACTCGACTTTAGGCAGTGATGCAAATATTATCGATTGAAGTATCGATACTATTTACATTTCATCTACATTTTAGAATATGCTTCCTGCCCCAGACCCCGTAGCATAACTGCCGAAATACGATGTATTTATAGTGGTATAATTACTCTCAACAGTCAAATAATTTAGATGTACTAACAAGTCTCTTCCTTCCATTTATCTAATAGCCGTCATCGTATCATTATTGCATATCATTATTATATTATTATACCTCACTATCTTTATAAAATGTATTTATTAAAAATAAATTATATACCGCAGCCAGTTGCCGATTTAGGGCTCCAGTTCCACCACAAATTTAAAGTAAATGTTAACCGTGTTATTACAAAAGATTTTTAAACACTGTTTAACTTTAAACCAACACATAACGTAACAACTTTTTAAATGTTATGCACTTCAAACAATATTTTCAAAAAAGTGAGAGCATCACATTTAAGCAGTGTTTAAAAATCTTTTTTAATAACACGGTAAAGTTTTAACAGCAAAACTAAGTAAATTTTAACTTGAAAAAGGTTAACGGACTGACTGGAAGCAATCTCTTGAATTTACATACATATATACTTACGGCCTTACCACAAATGATTTTAAAACACTGTTTAATTTAGACATATGTAAATGTGACACTGTCTCTTTCAAACAATATTGTCAAAAAAGTGACAGCATCACATTTAAACAGTCTCTAACTTAAACACTTGTTGAACAGTGTTTTAAAATCTTTTGTGGTAAGGCCGTTATTGTCTTTGTACACTGAGACGCAAGTAGCTGGTACACTGACAGTGACAGTTTGAGTTAGTTGTAGAGGGCAGCGCACGTAAGGACGCATTCAAAAAAGGGACTGTAGATCTATGAATAATTACTTATTCAAAACTGCGACTTGTAGTACGGTACACTATGTGAATGTAACGATTAACAATACAAGACCAATGATAGTGTATTATACAATTTAACCCTTCAAGGCCCGGAAAATGAGACTCAATAAATATTCTATTGTTGTCCGGTCGTTGATGAATTAATAATAATACCAATTGAGACACAATAGATATTTTATTGTTGTCCGGTCATTGATGAATTAATAATAATAATAATAATAATAATAAGAATTTATTTCAGACTAAGTCCATATGGTGTTAGTAACAAATTTTCTTACGAACTAGGGTTAGTAATACAACATCCTAAAAATTAAACTAACTGGGAAACATGAGCGACCCTCCACTACCCAGATGTTCTAGCAGTGCGCGAAATGCAGGCGCATCCAGTGCTGTAGAAGTGGAGATAAATAATACACTATTATTGTATTTACAAGATACTCAAAGCTCGTGGCCCGCGATGCTTACCAACCGCGCTACGCCAGCGCGGTTGGTAAGCATCGTAAATCAAACTACACAATTTTCACTAAAAATATTTACAAAATTCCGTTCAAAAACTGCCATAGTATAAAAAAATCCAAACATTAAAAATTTTCATGACACGGAACACTATTCCTTTATTTACTTCAACGTCCTCACAAGCCTATAAAGCGTAAACCGTTATTTATTGATAAAAGACCACAAAATACGCACAATTTCCGCATATTATTTTCGCAACATATCGATATTTATGAACGCACTAGAGACTAAAAATGCAGGCGAAAGAGAAAAATGCAGGATTCACAGTAAAAATGGAGGACAGACGGGGAAAAATGCAGGGTGGTGTGGAAAAATAGGTCGGATTGGCAACATTGGCTGGATAAAAAGTTAAGTGCAAGGAAAAATGAAGGAGGCACTTGACACGAGTGATCGGCAGACGGGCAGTCAAATTGAAAGCGGTTACTTTTAAACTCGAATACTTACCTATATAATTTTTCACTTTTCCATCATGAAAAGGGCGCTTTTGACGCGTAAAAACTTACATAAAAAAAACTTTTCCCCACGCTCACAGCAAAAGTCGATTTTGCTGGGAATCCCACCCGACCCTAGTGGCTCCGTGGAATCCCAGTAACTAAAAGTAATAATAAACAAGTAATGCTTGTGCGGGCTTTGGTTCCCGCCCGCACTATACTTGCTTTCGTTGATAAATATGATGGAAGTGTGTTGTAGATACCCTCGGCAAATTGACTATGGGTTTAATAGTATAAACACAGCTTGAGTGGTTATAGACATGGTTTACTTCACAAATGCTATGTACAGTGAATATTTACAAAGGTGAGACACATTATATAAAACAGGAATAATATTAATTTACAAAAGCAAAATCTCAACGATAAAATTCTAAGACAACAGCCCGAAAGACAGCAGTCAGAACTATCTTTTCTTTTTCAGCTGGTTAATAACCATAGAGGAGTGGTGACCTCTTTGCAGACGCCACATGCTTTATTCCGTGGGATCACGGGAGGCGGTCGTGGAGGACGGCCGCTAGCGCCTTCAGCAATAGCTGGCAGTGCCCCGGCCCCTCCTGGCGAGCCCCACATACGAACCTCTTGCTCACCTGCAGGAGGGGATGCGTAAATGCATTTTCTCCAGCATAACAAAAAAAAAGGTACTTACTATAATTTGATTGGAACTAAATAATAAATAAATAAATATTTGACAACATCACATACATTGCTCCGATTCCAAAGTAAGTAGCTAAAGCACTTGTTTTATGGAAATCAGAGACAACGGTGGTATCACTAACACCCAGACCTGAGCCAATATAGAAAAGTTCGTTTCCTAAATTGACTCAACCGGGGATCGAACCCGGGACCTCAGAGATGGCGACACCTTGAAAACCGGCGTACAAAGCCACTCGACCACGGAGGTCGTCACTAAATGTTTTTAGAATTGCGAATTTGACATTTCTTTGCATTTATGCTCATAATGTAATAAAAACTTGTAATCCGATTATGCAATCACAACTGCAGATAGCACTGCGAGCGAATAAACCGTTGAATTTTATGAATATTGCATTCCATTCTACGGGGCGTTAAGAATTATGACAACAACAACGTGGCATTAAGCCTTTTCCGCAGTTTTTATTTTATTGGATTATATTTCAAAGAAAAATCTTATTTCGTAAATATAAGGTGGAACCAAATTAAGTAACTATACTGAGTTGGTTCTTACTTTAGAAATTACTGAACACTTTTGCACTACCATCATCATCTGCTATTTTTAATATTCTTAACTGCTAGGGCACAGCTAGGGTTGCCAACTTTTTTTACAAAATAAAAAGTATATTAAGGTTGGAAAAGAAAAATAAACAGTATTTTAGATAAATGAATTTATTAAATTTTTTCATGTTTTGATTACTTACATATTTCTTAGTGCTTCTAGCACAACTTATCAATTTTGTGTCATTTTTCAAAGCTTCGTAAGCCTCAATATAATTATCGCGCGTCTAAAACGTAGTGTTGTGCGTTTACTTTTGCTTTAAACAGATCTGTAGATACCAGTGATGCTTGCTGAAAACAGTATTTTTGTTTACTTTTTTTTGTTCAACACTAAAAAGTATAATGTAGTGAAAAACAGTATAATACTGTTTTTAACAGTATAGTTGGCAACCCTAGGCACAGCTCCGTATCCAGTCATAATTTTCACTTGTTTTCGAAGTTCACTTGTTTTCGAAATATTTATAAATATTTTGTCATACTACTTACATATAGATGACCTCTGTGGTCGAGTGGCTTTGTACACTGGTTTTCAAGGTGTCGCCATCTTCTGAGGTCCCGGGTTCGATCCCCGGTTGGGTTAATTTAGAAAATGAACTTTTCTATATTGGCTCAGGTCTTGGTGTCTGTGATACCACCCTTGTCTCTGATTTCCATAACACAAGTACTTTAGGTACTTACTTTGGAATCGAAACAATGTAAGTATGTGATGTTGTCAAATATTTATTTATTTATTTATATAACTACTTACTTTTGGCAAAGGTTGGCACCGAAGTGAAGAAAAAAAAAATAACTAATTACAGTAGGTATTAACTTTAGATCTTAAACGCGATATGGAGGGCATGGAATAATTTGTTTGTTATTGTTATTAATAACCTGCGGTTACAATTTGAAATGACTCCTCAAAACCCCTTATTCAAATCCTAACCCGTTGCTGTTCATAAAAAATCCGTCAAAAACTTCATTATACAACCAAATGTCAGTAATCTGATACTTACACCAAATCAGTTGGTCTTTACTATAACAGTGTAACTGTCACGGTAAATTGCACCTTATGTCACAGCCATAAAGATGATTAATTCAGTAATAAATTGATAACATTTGGCCAGATCCTTTTAAGGATGAGGGGTCATGTGATGTATGTTATCTAGTGAATTCTAGTGGTTGTTTGAATAGGAACACATTAATGCATAGCCAATCAAACAAAACAAGCTCGATGGCGCAGTATGTTATAAAATAGGCAGAAAATGAAAGTAATTGAGAAATAAAATATGAAATTGGGAATACGAAAAATATAGCAACAACAAAAAAGCATTTTGCGAAAATCTTAAATGTGAACAACAAATCTAGACAATTAACACCCAATCCAAAACATAAATAATTTATCCTAAACCATTTAGCCTAAAACTTTAGATAGGCAAATTGCCACTTTTACCCTTATTAATAAGACCTTATCAATAAACTAAACAAATTTGTTATTGAAAACTCGACTTTATGTTAAGGTAGTAAGAGTGAAAAGGGTAACGTTTTAACCGGTTTGACCCAGATTAAGCCGGTACGGCAGTCATCTGTCAAAAAAGCCATTGTGGCTATATTTTCCATCATATTTTGCGGTAATTTAGGTTAACTCGTGGTTTGATATTGTATATTTTATGTTTTTAGGGTTCCGTAGCCCGATGGCAAAAAACAGAACCCTTATAGATTTTGTAACTTAATTATGACAAACACTTAAAGATTCAAAAAGGTTTAAGCATTTAAAAAACCCTGTAATTTTTACAGCATCAATGAATATTGTTCAGTGTAACATCAAACGACAGATGTTACCGTACCACAAACGTAAACTACATTTAGGACAAAGTATTTTTTTGTGAAAGTCTTACTAAAGAAACAAAGATAAACTCTAAAAAGGTTTTGTTGATTCAGAAACGCGAGCTTTTCAATTTATTTCTGAAATCGGACCTTTTCAAGCTGAAATATAGAAATAACCTAGCATCTAGCCTGTTTAGTTCTTTTACTTTTGTTATTGTTTGACACTAAAAATATTTAGTATGATTATGTTTTTCAATGCATCCCGAAGAATGCATCACTTATTTTTGTCCTAAGAACTTTATTAGACAACATGCTCTGGGTTCCAAAGTAAGTAGCTAAATGACTTGTGTTAAAACACCTAGACTTAAGCCAGTAGAAAAGTTCGTTTTCTAGATTGCCCCAGCAGGGGATCGAATCCGGGACTTCTGAGATAGCGACACCTTGAACCGGTGTACAAGCCACTCGACCACGGAGGTCGTCGATATTGAAACTTATGTGTCACCGAGTGGTATAATGTCATTAATCCTATTTTTTATTTTCCAAGCTTTAGAATAAGTATAGAATGTAAAAATATTCACGAACATTCGTCTACGAGCTTTTGTCATACATTATTAATGGCTTGTCTGATTTTCATGCCTGTATGACATCAATGACAAACGCAGATATTGTCAACATTTTGCAGACTATCAAAAGAAATCAAAACGAAATACTTCACTCTTGAAATACATAAATGCCATTATAAAATCTCAACTTTTATTATCCACTTCTAATATCTTTGATTTCCACACGTACTGAAATAAAACACATTTTTGAATTTAACTACATATACGATTTATTACTCTGATATGTTTTTTATATTTGAATTTAAAATCAAAAATCAAAAATCAAAAATTATTTATTTGTATCAAAACAGTACAAGGTTCTTAGAAAAATACAACTAATAAAGCATCTTAGTATGGATAAGTGACAAGAGCTGTTAGTCTACGAACTGAACCACTGAGTTAATTCAAGTACCCTCCGTATTAGTATAAAACTGTGCCACGGTAGGGTAAACAATCCTCGTCCCCAGGTGTAGTATATGCGCGACAATCACAAAATTTTTCCGATGTCAACATTATACAACCTCAGCAAACATGTTTTAATTTATAATATCTACTAATGTCTTAATCTTAATGTATCCTAAATAAATAAATAAATAAATCGACACGTCACCAGATTACTCAGGTGGGACCTAATAATGTTGTTATTATAATATATATTTAATATTTTTATATATTATTGTAAATAAATATAATTATATTATGTTTATTTAGAAAATATATTAAAATATATCTGACGTACATATTTTATTTATATTTAATTATTATATATATTTATTTGTTATATTAACTGTATATACTTTTCAGAAGATCCTCAGTGTTACTATAATTTAATCCCAATAAGTATTCACTTATTGCTTTTTTACACAGATATAGAGAGAGATTATGTATTTTAATGTTTTTAGAAACTTTGTTATATATAAACGGGCCTAAATATGGAAAGTGATTACGAGCAAATTTTGAATTAACATTCGGTAGTTCAAATATTATATCTTGTCTTCTCTTACTGGCTACAAAGGAGCTCGGAAACTTGTGTTGGTACAGTATTAGATTTTTAATGTATAGTTGACGAACGGTTAGTGTTTTTGTCTCCTGATACAGTAGATGTGTAGAGTATTTGATAGGTTTAAAAGTCATAATTTTTAGGATAGCTCTTTGAGCTCTTTCTAATTTTAGTAAAAGGGTTTTAGAGCATCCGCCCCAGATTAAGATACAATAATTGATAATTGATTGGCAAAGTGAAGTGTATATAACTTTGATTAGTTTACAGTCGCAAATGTGTCTAATGTTTTTAAAAATATAAATTAGTTTTCCTAATCTGCCAGTTATGCTCTTAATATGTTTTTCCCATCTTAAGTGGTGGTCTAGCATTACACCAAGATAGCGGACAGTAGCCGAGTTAGTCAGGCAATAGCAGTCACAATTTTGTGTATTACTGCATTTATGACATTTAATTTCAATATCTTCTTTGGGTTGGGTATTTTTACGCATGCTAAAGGTCATGTACTTTGTTTTTGTTTCATTTAGTGTCATAAGGTTATCATTCAACCATTTTGTAACCAATTGAAATTTAGTATCAGCCTCTTTACCCAATTTTTTCCAGTCGTTACCCGTACACAAGACCACTGTGTCATCTGCAAATGAGATGATTTCAGTTCCAGGCATGTTCAATCTGCACAGGTCATCGATATAAATTAGAAAGAGGGTAGGGCCAAGTACGCTCCCCTGCGGTACTCCAAAACTGACAGTTTCCTCTTGACTTATAAATTCATCAATTTTTACCACTTGTTTTCTGTCAGCTAAGTAATTACTTAAGAGATCGAGAGGGGTACCACGTATTCCTTTATCTTCAATCTTACGGATTAACAGAGGAATAGACACGGTGTCAAATGCTTTTTTTAAGTCTAGGAATATTCCCAAGCATTTTTTACCTGAGTCTAAGTGCGATAATGTAAGCTTATATAGGTGTTGTACTGCATCAACCGTTGATTTTTTGTTTCTGAATCCATATTGATTTGCAGACAATAAGTCATATCGTTCTAGGTATTTTTTAAGTCTGTTGTTAATCAACTTCTCAATAATTTTTGAAATGTTAGGCAAAAGAGAAATGGGTCTGTAGTTAGAGATATTGTCAGTGTTTCCAGTTTTATGTATGGGTATAACTGTAGCCTTTTTCAATGATTCAGGAAAAACACCTTGAGAAAAACACATGTTACTTATTATTGCAATGGGTGTGGCAAGGACGTAACAAGCTTGTTTCAGAAAGAATGTTGAAATACCATCGTGTCCAGTACTATAGCTGGACTTTAATTTTTGTATTATATCAATCACTTCAGTTTCATCAGTCGGTAGTAAAACGAATGAGTTACAGGGCTTAGGCAATGGCTGTTCTGCGGATTGAAATTTTGGACTGCTAGCAGCTCTTTGTAGAATTGTCGTTGCAAGACTTTTACCAACATCAGAAAAGTACTTATTGACATAGTTTACAGAATCTTGAGGAGTTTGTTTTAAACATAATAAGTTAGATGAGTTATTTTTTGATTTATCAAGATAGCAAATGTTCTTTATTATTGACCACTGTTGTTTAAGGTTGCTATTAAATTTATTTAATTCGCTTCTGTAAAATTTTCTTTTAAGTTTCTTTAATAGATTATTGCATGTATTTCGATATCTTATATAAGTAATCCTTAATATGTCATTATTAGGTTCTTTTTTTAAGTTTTTATGTAATCTATTCCTGTTGCGTATAC
This sequence comes from Catoptria pinella, assembly GCA_963556745.1. NCBI lineage: Eukaryota > Metazoa > Arthropoda > Insecta > Lepidoptera > Crambidae > Catoptria > Catoptria pinella. The sequence continues at coordinate 10,615,693 of OY750777.1, read as the reverse complement.
ATTTAATAAGGCCTGGTGTGACCCACGGCTTAAGTGTTTGTTTTCTATGAGGGATTTTCAATATTGTAGTATTATTGTCAATAGCTTGTTTAATTGTAGCGGTGAGTATGTTCAGTGCCATGTTTGGGTCATTACGAGGTAAGATCTGATTCCAATCTATTACACTCAAATTTTCAATAGCTTTTTCATAATTAATTTTTTTTACAAGATTTAATATATTTTTCTTACATGGAATAGTTTTAGGTACAGAAATTAAAACACTACTATGATCAGTTACAGTTGAATTATAGACTACGGTTGTTACAGGGCGTTTAGTTTTAATGAAGCAATGATCTAAGCAATTATTTCCACGAGTGGGGAGTAGATGTGTCGGTAACAAACCATGAAAAGACAGTAGATCGAGGTACTTAGATGAATTGTTATCTCCATTATCAGTTTTAATATCAATATTTATATCACCTAATATTATGATGTTTTTGTATTTTTTTAATTTTGTTAAAATCTTGTCTAATGATGATAAGAATTTGTCAATGTTGTGGAAACAAGGTGGTCGATAAATGCAAACTATTGCGTAGTTACTTTGAATCGTAACAATTATACTATTCGAGTCAGCAGCATCCAAAGATTCAATAACCTTGGCATTGATATTATCTTTTATATAAACGACCACGCCATCATTTTGATTTAAATAATTTTGAGTGCTGAAACTTTTATAATTCTGGAGGGAGGGTAGTACCGTGTTGTCGTTAAGCCAACATTCCGTCAGAACTATTATATCTTGATTAATGTTAATACTGTGCAATAAAATATTGAAGTCATCAAAATTGTGATCAATACTGCGTATATTTTGTGTAAGAAGATTAAAAGCTTGTTTGGGATTTTTAATAACATTGGCGCACTGCTCGGCTTCCTCCACGACCATCGCATTGCCAACATTGACACTAGTGTCAATGTCTGGAGATATTTCCTGTATGTTATTCATTATCAGGAATGGTATGTGTATAAGCGAAGCAAATATGATGATTTGGCAAGGACGTGGTAATGGTAAGATTTCGGAAGATAGCAGTGCAGGAGATTGAGTCTTCTGGAATAAATAATACTTATAATATATAGTTGATACATAGATATATAATAAAATAGATATATGTTTACAATAATTTGTAGCTTGTGAAAACTTAGTATATCTAGGGCATGCATAAACTTATCACCAAAAAATAATATAACACTGTAATAGAAAACTGATAATCGCAACAACAGAATGTGGATGATAAATAATAAGAATGTAAAAGATAGTCAATCTTTGGGAACTGAAGTAGCAGTTTTTAGCGATTCGATCTGAATAAGTGACTTGATATGAAGAGCAGGAGAGCCTTCCGACTTCCTAAGGAAAATCTTACCACGTGAGATCCAACAATATTTGAAGCCGTCATTTCTTTGCATATTTCTTGCATGATAATGAAGTAGTTTTGCAGTAGGTGTTAGAATTTCTGAAACATAGACTGGCTTAGCTTCACCTTGAAGGCCGAGAGTTTTTGTACTAAGTTTATTACTCTGGTTTTTTATATTGTAGTTCTTGACTGCTGCTAATATCTGTTGACGAGCGTCTTCAGTTTGGTACTCTACGATCATACTCTGTTTATCTTTAAAAGTTTTGTTCAAAGTTATACGCCGTACATTATTTCTATCTAAAGACGCACCTGTCGATGTATGAATCTTTTCTACTAGATCAGAGAGGCTGCTGGTATCAGTTATGTTTATGTTGCGTATTTCAATCGATGTTGCGTTTAAATTGCGGAGCGCTTCTTCGAGGTTATTCTCCAGGTGGCAAATTTTCAACTGCATAGTATCCTGCTGTTTTTCAACGCTAGTTATCTTATGAGTCAGAGTTTCATACGATGCATTTATACTCTCTAATCTTTCTTCTATGTTCTTCTGAGCTTTAAGCAGATCTTTATTTTGTCCCTTTATTTCATCCATTGACTCCTTCAGCTTATTGAATGTTGTTTCTTGATCTTTTTTCATGTTTGTCAGCATCATAAGTATTTCATCACGCAGTTCCGTGGCATCGTCATCAGTCCTTTCTTTCCTCTTTCTCATTGATACGAATAAATTGTTGTCAGTTAGATGCTGGAGATCAGACTGTGACGATGAACGCTTCTCTGGTGGTGAGCGACGGGTCGACATTTTATCTGATTATGTTGCGTATACTATGTCGATCAGATGATGTCGCAATTGCTCATACGGACGGCGGCAATGGAACGAAGAACGAGATCAATAGCTGTCTACTGTTACTGTCTTTGTCTGCTACGCTGCAGCGTGTTTGCGCTTCTCGCGTGCTATGCGCGCCTAGTATTTGATCAAATTTTATGTCGCACAATATTTTGGAAAATATTTAAATTTTTAAATAAAAACTTGTACAGGTACACACTTCTATTCGCTTTCGCGGTCCGAGGGGGAGAGGACATTTTCAGATTTGTTACAAAACTGAAAAATAAGTGTAAATATTCTTCATATATATATCTTCATTAATGTCACTAATGATATGGTAGGTGTGTGTGTATTATTTATTATTATTATTATTTGGAGGGGGGACAACAGCGAAGGACGGATGATCAGTCTCCCTAATCGGAACCATTTCACCCAGTTCCCCAAGTCTCCTGAAAGGCGGGTTATGGTTTACCCCACCGGCGTCGGACCCTCTAACCTGCCTGTGCGCTTACAGTACCTGCTGAGTTGACTTATCGTTAACTGCTTTTTGATCCTCTTCCTTTAACTAGTCCGCTCTAAAGAGCTCCCAACGCAGCGATGCGAAGTAGTAGCTTGTTTTTTCTCTTTCTTTACATAGCGGACAGATGGGGTTGTCTGTCCGTTTGATCACTGACAGGTGTCTGTTTAGTGGACAGTACTCCTATTTCTTCTACTTTGTTTCAGAAACTCTCTGGTTTTCTTCATGTCAACTGATTTGATGAAGATCTTAGACTGTCTGCAGTCCTTTCTTTCCCTCTATCTTTTGTTAGTTTCTTTAATTGTTTTTATCTCGATAATTAAATTCTTAGTAATTCTATGTGAGATTGGCAGTTTTGGTTCAGGGCCAGTGTGTGTATGTATGTAGGTATCTATATAAAAACAGTATGAGAAAGTTGAAACCGTACTAATATGTAATACCATATTGATATCTTTTACGGACCTGACCAACCATAGCTCACCACTAGGTACACACCACCCGAATCCTTCGAAATTGGTATTTTTATGAGTTCTTTGTTATTTGTAACAATAATACTAGAGCACGCACCCAAAAATATGAATATACATGACCCAAAAGCGTGATTTTACTGCCCAACGCTGAAGGACATAAAACATGACTTTCTTAGTTTCTTTTTATATGGCTATTCAATATTTTATGTCCAAAAATACAATGGGTACTTTCAGCGCGCCAGAACTCTTTGTTTCGTCTTAAATTGGTTTGTTAAGTTTACGGCCGTGACTTCGACCTTTTGTTGTAATTTGGAAATAAATATTAAGGTTTACGTTTTTATTTCATTTATAGACGATCCGGGTTGAAAGGTGGAGACGAAATTTAATTAGTTTCTATGGAAATGTTCTTAAGACGTAATGCTATAGGTCGCTGAAAGATCCTTACGAATCTAAAATTAAGATCTATATTTCTTTAAATATCTTATCTAGACACTTATTGAACCAGCAACACGATTTGACAATTTTGGCTCGATACATTTTAATTTCGAAAATACCTACGACCCTTGACCTTTGGAAAGTCCGGTCCAATGCTCTGACCGCTGAGTAACTCAGAAGCTCAGCGGTCAGAGCATTGGACCGGACTTCCAAAGGCCGCGGGTTCGATTCCCGCCCGAGACAATTAATTCTGGTGACGAGTTAATTTTTTCTAGTATATTATTAAGTATTATTTTATACATTTTATTGTTTCTGGAACATAGACATGCCTAAATGATAACTAATCTGTTTGGATATGGTATCAAAGAAAATTAAAACAAAACGTATACTGAAATATAGCTTTAATCACTTTTAATAATAATGATTCTATGTACACAGCTTAAAACTATAAAACTGGATTTCTACAGTAAACATTGTAAAAATTTAAAACATTGTACATTTCGGGAGAAAGTAACCACAAAGCACATAATAATATGCAAAATAAAACTACATCACGAACATCAAGTTCATTAAGCACTGTACTTCCTCAGATTATGGTTAAAATAACTAAAATGTCACAATAAATAAAGTTACGTTAAAAATGTTCGTTTATGAAGCACCAGTAACTTAAAATGATACTGTTACTCTAGCGAATTACCAACCACCGCTGGCAGTGTTACTTCCATACAGCAACATAAATCGTTTAGGAACTATAATGCGAATTAATCACAAAAATGTTTGTATGTCTTATTACAACTATAGATTTACAATGGTTGTGTAAATTTCATACCGGCACAAAGATAGAGCCTCAGCGTTTAAACTAAAATGATGTTAACTTAGAATAGGCGAAGTTAAATATTTTAGTGAATGGCCGAATGTAGACTTTGATCGGGCATTTGAGAATTTGACAGCATTGGTCTGTAAATGTTTGGATAGTTCTATTTTGATATGGAAATCAATAGTCAAATACCTGATTAAAACCATCATCAATTGTAAGGTCTGTACATGAAGCATTTGTTAAATATTGGAATACATTTAATACATAAACAATTATAACCAGGGGAATAGCTTTCTTTGCCCATTATTCTTTACATTAAAAGCCACTAAAATGACACAATAAGTTGAAAAAGTATTCATTTCAATTCTACAAGTCAATTTATGAGTGAAACCTAATTAAATACGCTGTTGTAAAAATGCTCATGGAGAACGAAATAAAATTTACATAATGTAAATAAATACACCTTGTACAGACGATGTGCGATGAAGATTAGATACAATGAAACCAACTAAACACGCTTAAACGATTATTGACGTAATCAATAGTCTAAAAGCGACTAACAATCAGTTATCAGTCTTCCACAAATATTCTAATGTTAGTGAACTCATTCTAGCAAAACTATGGAAAGCTTCAATGGAATCGGACGTCGAATTGATTGTCACAAGGGAATGTCAAATGATACTGTCAATTTTGAACAATCAGTCTTGAATACTGCAAAACATAAAAGAGTGGCAAGCAAAGAGCCATATCAAATGTCTTAAAATAGTACCACATAATAAATACTTAAAAACAAAACTCGAGTGTACATAGCAGAACTAAAGCAGTACGCTAATTTACAATAAACGTTTACATAAAACTCTTAAAAATGGTCCATGGGATTGTAATTGTACGCAATAGTATAAAATCTAGCACGATCGATATTTACACGAGCACCGCAAAGAGAAATCGTATTTCGATAACACATCGTCTCAGTTCACTGAAATCACTTTTTGTGACGTAACTACGAGCTTGGCACTTTGGTCTGAACCTCAAGTTCCGTTTTGTTCACTTAACACTAAACTTCTGTGCCGTCTTCCCCTTCATCTTCAAATAGAGGTTCACTGGAACTGACCTCAGTTGGTGGTTTCTTCTTAGGCTTAGGTGGTGGCCTAGGTGGGATCTTACCGCTTCGTCCTAACGTACCAGTGTGGTTTGGTGAGACATTCATATCGTTTTTCGTTAGCTCCTCTTTGATAGGTGAATTTTTAATAGGAGATGTCGGTTCCCCATTCTCCGCTTTCATATTTCTTCTTAACGATCCAGTTTCAGGTTTCCCGCGCCTGCTCAAAGTACTGCTATCTGACACATGTGATTGTGTATCAGAAGCGGTGCTAAACAAAGCTTTCCTTGGCTCGGCTTGCGGTGTTGACGTGTTCTTAGCCGTCCAACTCATCCGCGGACTAGTTGGTTCCTGAGGACCCGGAGTAGAGAGCTGAATAGGCATTTGAGAATAGATGCTGCTTCTTGGATCATACTGATGTATAGGTGAAGGCGTAGGTTCTAATTCTTCTATTGGTGCATAGATCACTTGGTGCGGAGTTGGATAGGCAGTGGGCGTTGCAGGTAGTGGCCTGTTTTTCATAGGTGAAAATTGAGCTTCTAATCCAGCCTTGTTTAGAGATAACACTGAACTTCCGTCAGCTGTAGTGCGTAGTCCAAGATTGTCGTATAACGGTTCTTGCGCCTCAGTGCTGGGTAGTATTTGAGTACTGGCTGTGCTAGACCAGCTCGGGACTCTCGGTCTTCGCGGTATAGTCACGTATCCTTGACGAGGAGTGATGACTGGCGGCGTGATGGCCGCGATGAAGGGAGATTGTGAACGCGAGTAAGGTAGCGTTCTGAAGTTCTGATTATTAGACATGCCGTAGATGGGTTGGATCGGTGAGTGGATAGGACTGACTGGGTTCAGTTGAGTCGGTAGCCTCGTGGTGTCAGGCACAGTGGAGGCGTTGCTCGCTGCAGGCGAGATTTGAGCTGCCCTCGGTGGGAATGAGATCAATAAATCCGGAGTTCGACCATATTCAACATTTAAAGCGTCTTGCGATCGCTTTGACGGATGTTCGAAGTCTAGAGAGCGTTTTTCGTCGTCGTTCTGAGCTGAAACAATAAAAGTAAAATATTAGGCTTATCCTATAACGGGCGGCCTATTTTCATAACCTATTTAGAATTATTGCGAGTCCCTTCGCAAGTGTTTCTGGAAACTGATGATAATACAAGGGGAAGACTTATATTTGTGACATAGCACGGGCATGTGGTTTTATTGACTAATAAACTATAAACAGAGTTGACTTTCATAACAGCAACGACTACAATTTTATAGAGAAATAGATTTTTTTATTTTATTTCAGTATTTAACAGAATCGATTTACTAAACTTACCGAATACAGAATCATTGTCCAGCAACGTCTTGTTGAGTTCTGACATCTCAGTGGCCCCACTTGTTATAGATGGCGGGACATCGTATCTCCTGGGCGGTTTAGTTACAGGATTTACTGCAGTTATCAGACTCTTCTCCATCTCCGGTATCACTGAGCCTTCTATCAAAGCTTCTCCGTTCGATGTATCAGCTTTCTTTTTATCAGACCCTCGTCTTTTACAACAACAGTAGCACAAAATGACTAGAATAATGAAAAATATAGCCGCTGTACACGAGACTCCTATCAGTACAGGTAACATGTTATTATCCATTCCTGTCGGTACTATTGGATCAGGTACGGAATGCATAACGATTAGTGTAACGTTTCTTTCCTCCACTCCACCTTGGTTTTTGGCAACACACAAATATTCTCCATTGTCGGTGGTACCTGCATCTACAATGGTCAAGTTTACCCATTTACTGTACTCGTTATTAGTTTCTGATAGGTAGTATTTGAGTTCGCCTTGATATTTGTAGGAGCCGTCGATAATTTGGGCGTTTAAAACCCAGTTTACTTCTGGAAGAGGGTTACCGTTAACTTGACAGGCGAGAGTAATATTACTGTCGGCAGAGCGAAGCGTTGTGCTGGTAGTTGGATATACAATACTGGGTCTGCAAGCGAAATCGCTAGAATCTAGTTCTTTCCACATTTTTCCGTGCACTTTCGCCGGCTCACTACAAGTTACATCTGAAGTATAAAGATGTTTGCTGATAACCCAGTTTCTAAAAGGCTGGAGATAACAATCACATCGCCAGGGGTTTTCGTGCACTTCCAAGTTAGATAAAGAAGTCAGAGCCCTTAAGGTGTCCATCTTTAGCCTTTCCAATCGATTGCCATTCAAACTTACAGTATTCAATTTCGGGACATTCACAAAAGTCTTCATCCCTATTTGGACTATGCGATTATTACTCAACTCCACTCTTTGCAAAGCCGGCAGATTGTTAAAAAGGCCATCCTCTAATTTCTCCAACTGATTGTCATTTAGTATAATCCTCCTTATTTTCGTTGTTTCTTTAAAAGTCTCGGCGTGTAATGTTTTCAATTCGTTTTTAGATAAATCCAATTCGATCATGATTGCGAGGCTGCTTAGGCCGTTTTTGTGAATAACTTTTAGATTACATTCTCTTAGAAAGAGTTTCTTAAGGTTAACCACTTGGGCGTCTTCGAAGGCGTATCTCGTAATTTCGAATAATTGGTTTCCGGAGAGATCTAAATTCTGTATGTCCGAGCTGAGCTGTTTCGGGATGTCTTGGAAGTGGCCATTGGAACAATCTGCTTGTTTATTGCCGCTGGACCAGACACATTTGCATTCTTTTGGGCAGTTTGAAGTGAAATCCTCCCCTGCAAGTGTCGTCGCTACTGAAGTGAGCACGAGGAGTAATCTCAAAAGTCGTTCTTCCATTTTATTTCTTTTGGACCTGTAACAAAAGAAAAGGACACATTTAGACATGTTGCGGAGCAAAGCGCAATAAAAGCCATTATGACGGCTCTGGAAATAGAAATCGAGTAACACGCGTGGTAGTTTAATAGGGGCATTGAGAAGCTGAATCGTTTTATGTACTTTAGAAGCTGCAGTACTAATGTATAACATTAACAGATGCGTTTTATAAATAAACTCTTAAAGCTCTTTGTGAAGCGTGAGTACTAGGGCATGCAAACCGGTTAACCGGATAACCGAAAAAACCGATTAACCGACAGAATTTTGAACCCGGTTTTTCTAGTCATAAAACCGAATTATTCGGGTTTTTCGGTTATTTCACTTAACACACAGCTTACACAAAAACTTTCTTATTTTCTCAAAAATGCAATAGTCAATGGTATTCAAGGAAAGTAATAAGCGTGTATACATATGAAACGCATTTTTTGTCTCTAGTTCTTGAATTGACGTTACCGGCTGGCTGCCATTTTGTTTTGTCAGTCAAGACAAGTTTACACAGGGTCAGTCAGTACAGAAGTCAGTACCGACTGACTTCAAAATATTCGTGTGATTTCGGAGTCAGTTGCTTACCTCGTATAAACCAGCCTTCACTCTCTGGCAAGTGCCAAGTCACAGTAAACGCAAAGAAACTTTCACGATACAGGTAAGCTCTTCAATTTGTTTTTTGAATAATTGTGAAAGGAAATATGAGCAAGGACGTAATTGTTTTTTAAATTACAACTTCAGCCAACTCACGGCTGAAGTTGTAATTTAAAAAACAACAACAACAAAAAAAACTCAGAGAATTTTATAAACAAACCACCGATACCTTACCTTAAAAGCACTTTTTATTCAGGGTTTGTTAATCTTACCTGCTTGTTAAATAAAGATTTGTGATATCAGAGTTCTATAATTGTTATTGAATAATTTAACATTAACCCATATAGCATTTAAGCATGCTTTGCATTAACCTGATTGCATTACATTACATTTCATCAATATGAAATGCACATAAGTATGTTTAAAAAAAAGATATTTTATCTCAATCTCTCTCTTATGTTTAATTTTGACTTTGTTATTAACCTCAAAGGTTCTAAAGACGTGTCTTTTATTTTACGATTTGTTGATTTTATTGATTTTTATGTTAGAATTTTATTAAGGTTAATAAGTGCATAGTGGCATACATAATTTAGTTATTGATCTCAAATGTGTTCAGAAACTAATGTTAATTCGAAAACGAAAGAAAATAAACAGTTTTTATTATTTTACCCTTTTTATTGAATTTTATTTAAAAAAACCGAAATACCCGAAAAAACCGGGTTACCCGGATTTTTTTTTGTGAAAACCGAAATATTCGGTTTCCTAAAACTACCCGGTTTTTGCATGCCCTAGTGAGTACACTCACATCAAAAACACAAACGAATTAAGAACATTAAGACATACATATCTTCTTGAAAATTCGTTTGGTAAATAAAACAAGCAAGTTTAAAGACAACGGTAGGATAAGTCAGACTCATTGTAATTAATATTTGAAGATACACTATTGAGACTTCTTACACTTTTTTTGAGGAGGAAACAGAATCTAATTTATTAAAAAATAATGTTACCGTATCGCAATCGCAACAGATCTTTCAAATATAGTCTTTGTATAAAAGGACGCATTCTTCTTTGATTAATTTATAAAGTTAAAGGTTAAACCTTTTGTGCGAAGACCCTTTTGTAAATGTGATTATTTTTGATTCAGAGAAGGATCAATTGAATTAGCGAAACTAAAAGGATCTGTGTGTGAGGCGCCAGCGTGGTTCGTATTGTTTAATCCTTATTTAGGTCAACTCATAGCTTTAATAACTTTGAAGTTTGTAATTAACGTTTAGTTTAGTTGACAACTCAATAGTACCAGCTGTCGATTTCAAAATGTTTGTTTAGTAAAAGCTTTTGTTTTATCTGAGTTTTAATCGAAAATTTAAATTTGAATTAGTTATAATATTTGAACCTGATATAACATTATATTATCAAAGCAGAACAGATGCAAATACACATCTCATCGCATAAACGCCATTTTAAAGGAACGATTTCATGATTACAAAATATTTCTGGTGTCAAGAATACAACTTTTTACAAAAAAAACTTAATTTTATGATTTTTGAAAATTATTTTGTATCCTGTGATTGTGGTTGAAACACTACAGAATTTAACTGAAAAACCGAAAACGTACATTTAAACGACTTCTAAATTAGTTCAAAAGCTTTGTCCAGCGCATCGAGTATGTACAAACTAAAAACGTTAATTTAAAACTTTACAGTATCAAGAAACTTCTTGAAGCAAGATTTATGAAAGATAAAATATAGAGACGTTTGTTTTGAATCAATTTATTGATAGGAGAAATCGTGTAGGCTGTTCTGATAAAAAATATTTTTTTTGTGAAATAGTGTGTAGGGTATGTATATTGTATTAACATATTAGTATTGAGGTCCAAGGAGATGAAGGATCCTAGTTTGATGGTGTCTTATTTGTAATATACCTACTAAGGTATATTTATATTTGTAATATAAATATACCTTAGTATCTTATGGAATTTTAAATTGTAAATTTATTATTTTAACAGTTGAAATAAGTTAACAGTAACAGCAGTGAGGAGGTTCTCAGTTCCTCGGAATCTTTTTTTATGTATTTTATATAACTTAAGTACAGCTTGGCCAGAAAGAGTAGAAATTAAATAAATAGGAACTAAAATTTTTCAGTACTAAATATAGTCAAGTGTTGCCAAGTTATTAATGATTTTGACATGTTTGAATAGAAAGTCGGACCTTAAATTTTTGTCAACTCTTTATGGTCAAGCTCTACGTTAGTATTTATCGTGACACCCACCGTCAAAGTTTATTTATTTATTTATGGTTTATCGACATTTTACCGATAAATGGGGGAGCCCTATTGAGCCACTATAGAAGCTTCGAATTTTGATATTGAAATCAGTTTTAATAAAGCTCGACGAAGCGTTGAAAGCAATTACAAACCGATTTTGCATAATCCTCGTTTTGTTTCAAGAAAAAATAGGATGGCGAATAAAGTTCTTATCGCCGTAAATAAATTCGCTTTTTCAGGAAAGGTAGAAAATTTTGTCTTTTATAAATTTTTTTCGCTCAAACGATATTCAAGTGGGACGAAATAGAAAAAGTTTTGCTAATATAACCTTATTTAGTAGCGAAGAAAGTTCCATAAAGATTATGCCTTTTTCAGTTGCACATAAGCAACTGAAAATCCACACAAAAACAAATACCCTGTGATTTTTTATTATTACCTTTATAAATAAATATTAGACAACGTCACAAACACTGCTCTGATTCCATAGTAAGTAAGCTAAAGCACTTGTGTTATGGAAATCAGAGACAACAGTGGAACTACAAACACCCAGACCTGAGCCAATAAAGAAAAGTTTGTTTTCTAAATTGACCCAGCCTTAAAAACCGGTCTACAAACCACTCGACCACGGAGGTCGTCAAAAGACTGTTTATTTAAAAAACAATGCTGTTTTGTATGAATAGAAAGGATTCAATTTTGATATAAATAAATTTCTTTATTCCGATTCTCTACTGAAATCTTGGGGTTGTGAACTACCTAATATAGGTTCAGCGGGATAGGGTTACCAAAATTCTGCAAATTTATTTACCAAAAAGTTTATTACAATTTAATGTTTTTTTTACAATACTGTCTACAATCCCACGAAGACATTCACAAAATATCCACATCGTTACACTCCCGAGACGTCTTAGTTCGTGTTTTAATTGCATTCCCGAGTAAGGGCGCACTTAAACTGCGCAATTTGGGCGTAAGTGCGTTTCGCAATGTGCGCAGGGACTTACGATTATTGTTGCCGCAAGTGAAAAGAGAAAAATAACTAAAGTTCAAAAGGTAAACTTAGGTAACAATTGAAATCATGTTGGTTGGTCCAACAATTGATATAAGCTGTTACTATTAAGAGTACTAAGCTAAGTTGTTAATTCAAGATAAGGAGTGGAAACTAGGGCATGCAAAAACCGGGTAGTTTTAGGAAACCGAATATTTCGGTTTTCACAAAAAAAAACCGGGTAACCCGGTTTTTTCGGGTATTTCGGTTTTTTTTAAATAAAATTCAATAAAAAGGGTAAAATAATAAAAACTGTGTATTTTCTTTCGTTTTCGAATTAACATTAGTTTCTGAACACATTTGAGATCAATCAAATGTCATCATCACGTAAATAAATTATGTATGCCACTATGCACTTATTAACCTTAATAAAATTCTAACATAAAAATCAATAAAATCAACAAATCGTAAAATAAAAAACACGTCTTTGGAACCTTTGAGGTTAATAACAAAGTCAAAATTAAACATAAGAGAAAGATTGAGATAAAATATCTTTTTTTTAAATATACTTATATGCATTTCATATTGGTGAAATGTAATGTAATGCAATCAGGTTAATGCAAAGCATGCTTAAATGCTATCTGGGTTAGTTTTAAATTATTCAATAACAATTATAGAACTCTGATATCACAAATCTTCATTTAACAAGCAGGTAAGATTAACAAACCCTGAATAAAAAATGATTTTAAGGTTAGGTATCCGTGGTTTGTTTATAAAATTCTCTCCGTGAGTTGGCTGAAGTTGTAATTTAAAAAACAATTACGTCCTTGCTCATATTTCTTTTCACAATTATTCAAAAAACAAAAGTTGAAGAGCTTACCTGTATCGTGAATGTTTCTTTGCGTTTACTGTGACTTGGCACTTGCCAGAGAGTGTAGGCTGGTTTATACGAGGTAAGCTACTGTGTAAACTTGTCTTGACTGACAAAACAAATTGGCAGCCAGCCGGTAACGTCAATTCAAGAACTAGAGACAAAAATGCGTTTCATATGTATACCCGCTTATTACTTTCCTTGAATACCATTGACTATTGCATTTTTGAGAAAATAAGAAAGTTTTTGTGTAAGCTGTGTGTTAAGTGAAATAACCGAAAAACCCGAATAATTCGGTTTTATGACTAGAAAAAACCGGGCTCAATATTCTGTCGGTTAATCGGTTTTTTCGGTTATCCGGTTAACCGGTTTGCATGCCCTAGTGGAAACATAATGGGGCATTACACGGGTCGATTTTCCGGGCGACTTTAGTCGACTAGGGCCTTTTATCGACAATCACTTGTAAAATTGAATAGCCACCTCATTGAAATTAGGTTTGCCGTTCGATTTTACAAGCGATTTTCGATAAAAACCCCTATTTGACTACAGTTGCCGGAAAATCGACTCGAGTAAATGCCCCATCAGGAGTAATGAAAGGATTACAGCCTCAGTACTCGGTAGGACTTAGTAAAAAAGTGATCAGCTTCTCCAACAGCTACTCCAAAGACTGTGTAACCCATTATTTTATATTAATTGAACAATATGAAAGACTGACAATCAGTGTCTGACAAGACTGACAAAATGTGTTTACCTAAGAGTATCAGATAAAATATCACCTTCAATGCTATTACTACAATGAAGAATATTGTATGTTTTTATGATATTTCTTTAGAAGATCTAAGCTCTTCGCATCTAGAGCAAAAAACGAGTTTCCCTAAAATATAAAATTTCAGCTTATGAATTAACCCCTTCGACTGCGCGTCTTGATCTGTCGGACCAATAAATTGGACTTTAGAACCTCTTATTTTATGTAGCAGCCATCTTTGTCGCACGACCCCACATATATTATTACCTAACACATTTCTGCTTAGTATAAAAAAACGAAACATATCTTTTACAACCCTTTTTGTAAATGTGTTGGAAATTGTTCCGGTCTATGTGACAAGAACTATTTTCATGGTAGATACACATAGGAGTATTATGTATATTTTTACCTATTTTATCTTGATAGTGATTAAAAATTATGGTAATAAACTTGTATTTTAGACGGCTTGGGTAATAAATAAATAAAATTTATTGGGTAGTAAGTGTTTGGAATGCCAATCCGAAAAAGTCCAAGTCATACATTTGGACCGTAATCCGTAAAAAGAGTTCTATTTCTAATGAACTGTACACGCGAAAGTCTTAGAAGTGAATAAAAAAGACTTATTTTGTACAGTCAATTCTAAAAAAATATTAATACTACCAACCAATCAATTCGCTCCCTAAACCATTTAATAGGCACAACAATAGAAATAGTAATAAATTCATTACCTTTACAATGAGATCATTGTTGACATTAATCGCCATTGCAAAATCGTTACAATACTATCAACTAATAAAGTCATCGGACGTGCCTGAATGCTCGTCTGTCCATCTGTCATTGTATAAAGAGCTCTGTTGTAAACAGACCACTGTTTAAAGGTTACGGTCACGTTGACCCCAGTCAACATTAGCGGGTTAAGATAAATAGTATGTTTGCATTTTAACACGGATGGGATTCGAAGTTAAGACTCTTAAAAAGGCATGCCTTCGCTTTTTAGCCACTTTGTATTTGCTTACACAAGCTAAATATTATGCTAGATATATATAAATCAATCCTTTTTTTTATGTAGGTAATAACAACAGTGTAACAACTTTGTTTATATAGGTCCCTACGACCGTAAATATCTAAGGCCCAACGCACACCAGGCGAGGCGCGGCGAAGATATTGATAGGAATGCAATCAAAAATAAGCCTATATGAAACACAGTTAAAAATAGCATGTCAAATAAACTGCGCGCGAGGAGCTAAGCTACCAAAAGAGTGTGCACGCGGACACGGAAGTGTGTTTCATAGAAATTAAGGTTTATTTTCGCCGCGCCTCGCTAGGTGTGCCCTGGGCCTAAGAAATACCTTAGATGTCAATCGTTTACAGTTTACGTCATAATTGTATTTTATTCACCAGAGGTTGAACACAGATTTAGGATTAGGAGCATAATTATTTATTTCATAATAAAGACGGCTACACAAATATCAAATTGTAACGATACTTTTACACACGGTTTCACAAGCAAAGTAAACAAATTCGAAGCGAGGCACTGCCTGTGCCTGCCATCCGCCATTTTTGTAGGTCTGTTTATTTGTGCTGGCAACTCCATCCCGGGCAAACATATCCGAACGCAATGGTTCGAGAATAAACGGATTTGAAGAAACAGTCAATACTGACTATCGCGTTTATCGGATGTGCTTATTGGGAAGAAAACCTGAAAAATGTACGAAGTTCTTTCAACGACCCCAAATTGAAGTTTTATATATTGCAACATAGTACAGAAGTACTGAGTTGAGAAGTGCATATTTTGTGTTGCATCTAGCACCAGATTTCGACGGGAAACCAACTAAATGCGCTATTTTAACCGGAAGCACGTGTTTTTTTTTTAAAAGCTGGTATTTAAACTGGCAGTAGCCGACGAAAGCACCGAGTTTCTAACAAAAAGCAAACTTTGTTAAATCCGCTTAACAGTATCGTCACTGCAGGCGATTATAAACTTTATTGCAAAGGTAGGAAGTTGATCTATGTCCTTTCGTCCGAAACACGATAAGAAGCAGACGTGCTGCGCGTTTCGCTCGTAAAAATGATTAAAAAATTATTACGTTTGCGCAAATATAACTTCTATTAAAAGTGCGTCAATGCGCAAATTTGTGTTACATAGACTCACTCACTATCTGTAACCCTGATCGTACCTGTTGAAGAAGAAATACTGGCCATCCTGCTCGCACACGACCCAGACCAGTGCTACGGTAAGCGACTACGACTTTGCTACGACACCGTCTACAGCAACACCGTCTACGCGAGCTACGGACAAAAACTCGTATGATAGATTATTTCGTCAGCATTATTATCTGTTGCTGTGGTGTAGTGCGCTGATCGCTCGAGATATTGTACACGGGCTCTGTCGAGCGCGGATCAAATCCCGTCCTATACAAAATAAGATATTTTTTATTATTGTTGCTTTTCTGATTGCGAAGATGAATAAATCTCTCTCAGAGACTAATCTCGTCGATGATAATAATGTTACACCACCAAACTACATATCTATGCGCAATAAAAGGAAGCGTGATGAGGATTTCTATTCGGAATTTGATAACTTTAAGCAAGAAATAAAAGATATGTTCAGTCAGTTATCTTCAACACAGAATAGCGAAACCAGTAAAATCACGAAAACTCTCAAGGATATTCAACAGTCTAACCAAAATATTGAATCGTCTATAGCTTTCCTTGTCAGCCAAAACGATGAATTGAAGAAAAAAGTTGAGTCATTAGAGTTGCAAAACAGAAAAGATAAAGAATATATTTCGATTTTGGAGGATAAATTGGAAGAAGTGCAAAGAATACATAGGAAAAATAGCTTGGAAATAAAGAATGTCCCAAAAGCTCAGAATGAAACCGCAGATAATTTAATTAATTACATGTGCACCTTAGCGTCTACTATCGGCACACAAATGTCCGGCTCTGATATTAAAGATATTTATCGCGTTAAAAGCAAAAATCCTGCTAAGAGCAATACCTCGATTATAGTTGAGACGCAATCAACCCTCATGAAACAAGAAATATTGAAAAAATGTAAATCGTTCAATATAAAAAACAAAGAGAAACTTAGAGCTAAGCATTTGGGATTCAAGAGAAACGAAGATACACCTATCTATATATCGGAGCACCTGACCATCAAAGCATCGCGTTTGTTCTTTCTTGCTCGAGATCTAGCTAGATCCAAGAACTATAAATTTTGCTGGACATCTTTTGGCCAAGTTTATGTGAGGAAAAGTGAAGATTCTGGAGTAATAACTATTACAAATGAGACTCAAGTCCAAAGTTTAATGCAAATAATATGACTAGTAGTAGTTATTGTTGTATTATGTAGTTTTGAAAGCTTAACCTATAAATTTTGCAATGTATTCACACTGCATATTATATCTCGATACATTAATGTAAAACTAATTCTACTAAAAACATTTACACTTACACACATAACACACATTCCTAAATACCTCAAAATGTCTAGTACATTTAAAAAATATCAAAAGTTGACTGCCATTAACTTTAAAAATAATCAAAAAACAACCGTATGCCATTTTTACTTATACACTTTATTGCACTTAAATAACAAAGATAATTTTCAAATATGTACCTCTAATTGCCTTCTAGATGAAACTCTTACAACCAGTACATTGTACCGCAGATACAACAATAGTTATTTTTCAGTTTTAATTTATGGATAGCACTCTACAAACAATTTCTGCAATAGACAACAGTGAGATCGCTACTTCCATTTCCACTACTTTCGAAAACCTGTCGCAAAATATAATAAATAACGCAAAACTTACAGTAGTGACCCAGAACATACGAAGTATATATTGTAATATGGATGATTTAATATTGAATCTATCGAATTTTAGTTCTAATGTGGACATTATTATTCTGACGGAGTGTAGAATTGATAAAAATAAACCTGTACCAAATCTTGCAAATTATCAAAGTTACTGCACCACCAACCACCTCAACCAAAATGATGGTGTAGTTGCGTTTGTTAAAAACGGTATTCAAGTTTGCGTTAAAGAAATAATACTAACTGATGCGTCATGTATTCAAATTATAACGAATTGTTTTACTATATTAGGCATCTACCGATCACCATCCAATAAATGTGCAGATAGATTTATTGATTCTATAAATACCCATCTTGAGTCACTCAATATGCGTAAAAATATCTTTTTAACTGGAGACATCAATATAAATATTATTCAAAAATCTGTTGAGCAAACATTTGAACTTAATAATAGAATTAGTTATCTCAATACATTGTCACATCATGGCTTGCTCCCTGGGCATAGGGAACCAACTAGGGGTCCTAGTTGTCTAGACCATTTTATGATAAAACTAAATAAATCCAAATATGATGCTTCTATTGCTGTACTTAACACCACAACTACCGACCACTATATGGTACTCCTGGCTGTTTCTCTGTGCGACCTGTCACGCCATGAAACGACATATTTGGTTAAAAATAAGATAAATTACGAAAAAGCACTCGAAGATTTGCGCTTAGATAACCTATCCGATATGGAACACCATGATGACCCGAATATAGTGACTAACTTACTTATAGAGAATATTAGACTAGCAATTGCTGTCAATACCAAAACTATACGTACTCCCTGTAACAAACGTCTAATTAAGCCCTGGATTACTGAAGGTATATTGAGGTGCATTCGTACTAGAAATGCTATGCAAAGAAAGTTACGTAATAATCCAAATAACAACATCCTAACAATAACTTACAGAAGGTATCGCAACTATTGTAATAACCTCATCAAAAAATTGAAACGTGACTATTACAGAAATCAATTAGAAAAATCGTCACATAATCCTAAAAAATTATACAAAACTGTAAATGAAATAACCAACTTTAAATGTTCTAAAACAGCTTGCACTAGTCTTCTTAACCTGGCAGCAGATCCTTTACAATCAACTAATATCGTTAACAAATCTTTCTCAGTAATTGGTCAGACGCTCGCCGAAAACATCATTGCTAATACTCCAAATTACTCTATGCCGAAATTAACACATTTACAACCGACGTCATTTGTACTTTTAGAAACTGATCCAATTGAAATTGAAAATATAATTATGAGCCTTAATTCTAATAGTGCAACTGGATTAGATAGCATACCAATATCTTTCCTAAAGGCCGGTAAACGTGTGCTAGCTCCTATAATAAGTAAATTAATTAACTTATGTTTTAGTAAGGGTATATTCCCCGACGCCTTCAAAAATTCTATTATAACTCCCGTTTATAAGGGTGGGGATAGAGACAACGTCAACAATTTTAGACCTATTTCTGTCTTAACCGCGTTGTCGAAGATTATGGAAAAAGTACTAAATGAAAGATTACTCAGTTACCTCAATAAATACAAACTCATTTCTGACTCCCAGTATGGGTTTCGCAAAAACATATCTACGGAAGATGCTGTTAGAGATCTCACCACACTAATTGTAAACAAAGTGGATAAGAACAACAAATGCATAACAGTATTCTTGGACCTTAAAAAAGCTTTCGACACCGTCTCAATCCCCATCCTTATAAACCGCCTTGAAGAAATTGGCATACGAGATAACTCTCTCTCCCTTTTCTGCAGTTATTTAACGGGTAGAAGGCAAGCAATTAAGATTGGCACTTTTATTAGTGACAGTGTCGATGTAAACTACGGAATCCCACAGGGAAGCGTGTTGGGACCGACACTGTTCTTAATTTATATTAATGAGATGTGCAATATGAAGTTCAATAATGGAAAAATTTTTGCTTATGCTGACGATACTGCAATAGTGTTCACGGGTGACACTTGGGAATCAGTGAAAAAGACCACAGAATCGGGCCTGGCTCAATTGTCTACATGGCTTAACCAAAATTTACTATCTTTAAATATAACAAAGTCAAATTATATCTGCTTCACTATATATAACACCACCCAACCTAAAAATGATTTTAATATTAAAATACATAATTGTAAATTTTGCTTAAACTGTAATTGTCCACAGTTGAATCGGCTTTCTAGCGCAAGATATTTAGGTGTAATATTAGACCAAAGACTAACCTGGTATTCCCATCTGGAAGTAATGTCAAATCGTTTAAGAAAACTTATATACATTTTTAAATCTCTAAGACATGTTTGCACGAAAGAAATTATTAACAAAATTTATATAGCTTTAGCGCAGTCTATACTAAGTTACTGCATTTCAATATGGGGTGGTGCAGCGAAGACAAGGTTTTTGGAACTAGAAAGAGCGCAAAGAAGCCTAATCAAAGTCATGTACTTTAAACCTTCTAGATTCAGCACTACAGAATTATATACTTTGAGTGGCTTACTGTCGGTGAGAAGACTTTACATTTTTACAATGGTTTTAAAAAATCATAAATCCATCATCTTTCAACCAAATATGACAAATAAAAGACGGAAATATAAAATTGAATATAAAGATAATTTTAAAACTAAATATGCATGTAGACAGTATACTAGGCGAGCAATAACCTTATACAACGCTGTAAATAATAAAATTGATGTATACGGTCTGACATATGTTGAGTGTAAAAAGAAATTGAAAATGTTTTTAATGCAACAAAGCTATGATGAGGTTGAAGGTTTGTTATAATATATAAGATAAATATATACACATATACATTAACATGCACACACACACACACACATACACACACACACACACACACACACACACACACACACACACACACACAAAAACACACACATACGCAAATTAACTTTTTTTTCTTTTTTTCTTTTTTCTTTATTATTATTTGTTCATAAAGATTTAATAAGTCCTACATTTTAGAGAAATTATATTAAAGTGCACTTACATTTAGAAAATTAAAACTAAGTAGATTGTTTCTGTCGTGCTAATGCGGAGGAGCGGGGCTCCTCTACTACAGGTATTACTATACTTAACAGAGGGCCCCAACACTATAGTTAAGATATCTACCCTCTGTTAACGAAATAAATATTTTTTCATTTTTTCATTTTTTTCATGTACGTTATGTATTAAAATAACAATGAGGCATACAAAGTCAATAATTTTCAGGAGAAAAAAAAATTGAGAAAAAAAAACATAAATAAAAGCTTGTTATTATTTGTTAATGCTTTATTTATACATTTTTCGAAAGAGACATTAAAATGCTACTTTTCGTGTACAAATAAAGCTATACAATTTCCCAAAAACCATGACTGATAAAATTCTCATTTGAACGAGAAAGTTCTTATTTTCTTATTTTGGTGAAAGGTTTTTAGTAAAGTATACAAAAAAAAATCTTTTATAAAACCTGAAACAGTAGTAGAAAATAGTTCTGGTTTAAAAGCTATTTGATAAATGTAACTACATTGCCGGAACCCGGTTAATGGATATTTTCTGTTGCCACGAAATGTTGAATGCTTGTTGTTCTAATTTTTTATAAAAAGAGCCATCACTAAAGTAACTACTGAAAAGGCAACTTAATATAAATTCTAAAAAAACGTTGCTATTGTTATATACAAGAGAGATTTTCTTCTGTTTCAGTTGGAAAAAGAATAGCAAATGGCAAAATATAGTTAACCATTAACATAAAAACACAATTAAAAACAGGCTTTCCGGAGTCAAACCAACTTATTTTCAGGATAAACAGGAGATATAAATAACGGATACAATACTAATAAATAATAATTGCAAATGGTAACAAAATTGCCAAAAGTTTTGAAATAAAATCCATAATTAATTGCTAAAATTACCAAACTCAAGCTACTGATGAGCTTCTGATCAATATTTATATAAAATTACATGGAGTACAAAGAGATAACTGTAAAAACTGTATGGCTGGATGCAAGAGTTAAATTAATCCAATAATAGTGACGACCAATAAAAGCTCTCATAGGGGCTCTTCTGGTAGCTTTTATTGAGAATTATTAGCGAGTTCAATACCGTTCTGAACAGTCATATAAATACTGTTGTTAACACATTGTTTGACAATGAGGGATATAAAAGATTATTATTATTATTATCGTAAGAGGATTAGTGGCCACCTCTGGTGTTAGAGTTTATCAAGCCGCCTAGAAGGCCTCAGACTTGGCTTAACGACTGTTGTCAGATGACCTCAGCCGGGACCGAAGGTTAAACGTGATCTCCGAAGCACAGAAGCGCTCATTTGTAATGCCGCTTTGTGCGCTGCTGGCCTGTGATCTTCGCTGGCTGGGTGAGGGAAATGGATGTCGCAGCAATAATGCCGAATTCACTAATAAAATACTGTATTTAAAATAAATCACAAGCTGCAGCGTACCGTTTAATATTAGAAGAGAGCGAGTGTTGCCACTGCTTAAATTATTAATTTATTAATTTTAATGTTGCCTGCAACACACTTAACGGTCACCCATCCGACACCTGGCCGGACCGAGTGTTAATTTATTTATTTATTGCTAAACAAACGTGATCGAGTACGATCATAATAAGATAAAAGGCGCAGTGTGTTATAGAACAATATTAAACATCTACTGGTAGCACACAGCAAAAGTACGTAACTTTATTAATTATTCCTGTATGTTATTAACGGCTGTGACCACGTCACAGCAAACTCCGGAATCATCTATTATCTCGCACGAACACGCACGCTAATATGGTAGAATTTTAGTGGGACGTTGTTGGCAGCTGTTTAAGCATTATTTTAAATTGCTTAAAACATTTTTATGCTACCGAGCTTCTGATTTTGTTAAACCTTTTTCTGAGGTGAAATTCTTTTTTTTATCCACAACGGGCTAGTGCTTTTCTTTCGCCTCACCTGGGGCCGTACCGGCTAACGCATCGAACTTCAGAAAGTCTGCCGAGCTTCAAATTAAAACAGATAAACCGAGCCCCAATCGGGCCAAAATGGCGAACCCCAATTCATGATGTCACACGAACATCGATATCTTCTAAATAACTTCAGCGAATAGTACAATACGAAACTCCTTACTTCGATTTATCTGTTTTAAGTTGAAGCTCCGCAGACCCGCCGAAGTTCGAAAAGTTAGCCGGTAGGGCCCCTGGCCCCTATACTACAGACGTGATAATTGTAAATTACAATGACAATTAGATGTACGTTGCTGTGTCTGTGAGTACTTTGATCAGTATTTTTTCTAGTTTCAAATTGGCTAACGCCATGGACACCAAGCTGTCATTGTCATTTACAATTGTCACGTCTGTGAAATAGGGGCCTGATAACATTGACCATAAGGCCGAAAATGTAAACGCACTACAGCCGGAATCCTCACTACTTAGGAAATTGCTATCTTACCTGTAATCACAAAACAAAGAAAGTACAGAAGTCAAGTTTAGTGTACAAACACAAAGAGAGCGGGGCGGAGCGGATCCGCTCTATTTTTCTCTTTCTTAGCAAGGGGTTGGAGAGAGAGAGAAATAGAGCGGACCCGCTCCGCCCACCTCCCACTGTGTTTGTACACTTAGGTAAGATAGTGGTAGCTAGCCAGGCGGACTAGAAATAAGCCCCACCACCAACCAAGCCGAGTACAAATGTAACCCCTTCTGGGAAACGAACCCGGGACTCTGCGTAAAACACGGGTGGGCGAACCACTAGACCACAGAGGCGGTTAAAAACTTATAAAAGTCATAACAATTTTATAGTCTACAATACAAATCTCAGTAAGTATTAATTAACACCACAACTTGGATTTGTAGCGGCGCGGTCAGCAAAATCGACGAATGACGAAAAAATGCAGGTTCAGCGAAAAGTACAATATGTAAACATTACGCAGACGTGACGTCGCACTACGTCAAGCTTACATCAAGGCAAAAATGTATGGAGACCTGACTCACGATATCGAAGTTTTCTAAGCGCTTCTCATAAATATAAAATCCAACATCAAACAGTTGGACCGCGGTCCCCGAGCAAAGACACCTAGCTCGGTGGAAGTACTTCCCTTTTCGCTGAACATATGGCGAAGAGATCCTGCCTCAACAGAGATTGATCAATCTCTATCGACAGTTAGTCTAATTAAGGCTTGCACTATGACGGGAAAGCACAATGTTGCCTAGTACCTGCTCCACTGTAAACTTGCCAATTTTGAAGGATTTTACATAAAGAAAACTTAATTTAAAAAATACCTGAATAAAATATCTTACTGATATTTCAGATTTATTGAATTTTCCAAGCTTCGAATTGGAATGCGGAGAGGCAAATAACGCAGACAAACTGTACAAACAGCGATTTCACGTGGAAATGAAAATTCTCGTATTAAAATTACCCGGCGCCGGATATCCGGTTACCGCCATAATACATCGCGATATTGCCTCGTAATGATCAAGGGTGGTGAAAATGACGGATGCGAAGAGTAATCAAATCTGCGACCGTTGGGGTTGGCAGCTTGTAGGCTTGTAGTCACTTAACATATGGGAAGTTAATGGTAGCTCTATCTATTTCACACAAATCAACTTTGTGGTCGCGTAACATCACGACTGGTGTTGCATTCCATAGAGGAAGATTACATGTTCAGTTTGGCAACAGTCCATTAATACCTAATATTAATTAATAATAAATGCTTGGACAGTTTCACACAGCGCCTTAGTCCTAAACTAAGCAAAGTTTGTAATATAAATAATAATAATAATAAATAAATATTTGACAACATCACATACTTGTGTTATGGAAATCAGAGCCAACGGTGGTATCACAAACACCCAGATCTGAGCCAATAAAGAAAAGTTCGTTTTCTAAATTGACCCAACCGGGGATCGAACCCGGGACCTCAGCGATGACGACACCTTGAAAACCGGCGTACAAACCACTCGACCACGGAGGTCGTCATGTTTAAATAAGCAATTACAATAAAAACGCCGCCACTCTCTAAAAACAACCAGCTAGTTTCTCAACTCTTTTCGTTAATCAGTATTATTAGTACTTCTTACACAACAATAAATTAACAACACTTAAAACCTAATACTCACATTGTTATTTCTTGCACAACCGTCCGAGTTTATTTGATCAACCACTGATTCACCAATTTAACTCAGTGTTGATTCATTGGAATGGTACCGTTATTCAATTTCTTGGGTGTGTTAACAACCTTAATTTCTTACACATGGTAAAAGTCTTCTAAAGTTTGCTAATAAGTATTTGTCTGAAGAAGTACGTTAGTACGTGCGGCTTGATTGATATAGGAATATTTTAAGAACAACTTCCATACTTAACTTACCCACCAATCCGCATTGGGCTCTGTTTACCGTGGCTCTATGGTTGGCTATGTTGACCTTTTTATATGCCCTTCAGCCATTTTTAATGTCCCCACTGCTGGGGCACAGGCCTTCTTTATAGATGGATAAGGAGGATGGGCCATGACCCACCACGCGGGCTGAATGTGTCGTGGATGCTAACGACGCCTTACAACTTACAATAATTATTTAATCCCAAACTAAGCAGAGCTTGTACTGTGGGTACTAAATAACGTATTAAATAAGATAAACGACTATGACTCGGGAACCAATGCTTGTGCTAATCACACTAACATCTGCCCCTACCAGGATTCGAACCCGGGACCTTTGACGCAGAAGGTAAGATCGCTACCGTTGCAGCAAGTGGCCGTCATATACAACATTTAGGAATGGAAATCCCCTTAACGGCATTGATGATGATAAAGCTAAGTTTGTAGCAATACATCTATATATACCAGTGGCGAAAGGTCCATACAAGCTGATTCCCATCGGCTTCTCTTATAAAAATCCCATCCCACCGATCCGCTATGCAGATCATAATATTTTTGTAGAACGGCTTACCTTTACCATAATTTCACCCCTCACCACTGATACATACTTGTATCAAAACTCGGATTTAATATTGCTTATTCATATTACGCAAACACATGGTTTCTACAATTCTACTTACCAGAATGGGAACTTAATAATCTTTTGAAGCGGTAACTGAATATCAAACTATACTTTGATTATTAAACTTAGCTCTGCTAGCGTTAACTTCAAAGTAATTAAGAAATAAAATCATCGGAGCTTCGGAGCAAATTCTTAAATCACCAACTATTCATTCGGACGACATAAAATAATTAGCAATGAAGTCGGTAAATACCTAGTGTATGGTCAGAGATTAGGCGAAGCAAAGACATCATGATTAAACGTTCTTCTCTGACCCATGCTTCAACTTCAGCTAAAAGGTCAAAAGAATAATCCTACAATAAGATGAATTCATGAAATAATAAAATGATTGAGGAGGTCCATCTAATACCCACAGTAAAATATATTTCCCTTATTTCATTTCTTTTTCGGGCCTAAATCTCGAAGCTTTTTAGGACATTACGAGTCTCAGTATATTCTCATTTAGTTGGTTTTTATTTGACCCAAATTCGCACTCAAAACTTAATTACTTAATAACCGAAGATGTTAGGGAATTTCAACCTTAACCCTTTGGGATAAACGTAAAATTATTTGTAACCATAATGGAGACTTAATTATTCTGTTGACTGTTCTAATGAACATTTTGGTTAATGATAATCACATTGTTTGCTTCCCGAGTGGGTTAATAGATCGGAAACGACTAATATACCCATCGCCCTGTATCGCGATAACCGTTATGAAGTCTAAAAGGATTTTAATGGCGTTTCCGTGGAAAATAAACGAGACTTTATCGGGAAGGGTCAGCGGGATTAGGTCACTAGTGACATAATAGATAAGATTCCGATTTGGACGGCACTCAATTCACTCAGCTTTATACCAATATTTGCTAACACCCATATTGCTTGGAGAATTTTTATTCCACAGCGGAGAAAGGTTTGTAAGTATAGTCAAGCTGTTTCCCTGGTTACCACCCGAGTTAGATGAAACATGGCTTATATTTTAAGTAGGACTCCAAACTACCAAACTGTGAAAAGCCCATCCAAATCCGTCCAGCAGTATTTGCGTGATGCGCGCACAAATTTAGAATGTACAGTTTTATTATTGTATAGAATAGAAGAAGATAGATATACATAATGCTAGTAAAAGCACAGCACATTCCAATGTTAAACTGGCTATTATGCTAAGCCATTGTATGGCTATCATACCTCTAAACACCCGTGGAGACAAACACTGACTGGCGGAAGATAACAATGTTAACATCATTGTTATGGTGACCGACGTAAGATTGTGTTAAGTGATTGGAGTTGGAACAATTCCTATTACTTAATCGTCTTTTCCTGGGACGAAATAGTGAATAGTCGTTAGATTAATATAGACGCTGTAAATAGGCAAATATATCATGACAAAAAGCCCAAAAGGTAAAGCATAAAAAATTCTTTCTGTAACCAACTATACATAAACTACTACGCTTCATTACATGTTGAGAAATACTATTTCTTTTGTTCATGAAGTTAGTCCCTTCAACAAACTCGTTTGCCAATGGAAACCATTTTTTTTTATTCTTAAGTTAAGTGATGGATGTTGATGGTCCTAAGTTAGAAGGTGATTGTCAGCGAAGCATTGCGAATGCTGTCCCATTGCCAATTATACGCGATCATTGATCATAATTTTGGAATTATGGAATTATGATGCAACCATTCTTTAGGGAATACTACGTTATTATTAGATTGCTAATATTAGATACGGATCATCGTCTCTCTGTGTACAACATTAGATTTTTTACAATGTAAATTAAAAAAGAAAAACTAATAATTAGTTATCCAAAAACCCAATAAGTATTCAGAATTGTCTATGTTGAATAACATTTGGTTACATGAAATTTCGATTCATGCCATTCAAAAAAGGAATTGGAAAAATGAATGGCAATCAAACTTACAATAATCAATTTGTTATGAATTCCAACAAAACCAAAGAGTTTGTTTATACTGTAGGTCTACATGATTTATTAATAATATTGGTTAATCTTAAAGCGGATATCGGAAAGTCATCAACAACAAACTTCGTGTCACTTCTGAATTTATAATAATGATTAACCAACCATTGTTTACAACCTCATGATGTTCACGAACAAGAATAACAAATATAGAGCTTATTAAATTGAGATTTTCCGCATTTACAATGCTATTTTTGCATTAAGATAAATAATTCTACATTCCATTCTACATTAAACAGGACTCAGAAACGTTATAACACTCTTTCCTGACCTAATGAATGGTGTTTTGGCTATTTTTCACCAGAGTGCCAGAAAATATAAAGCAATGGTTAAACTCATAAATTCACTCATTAATGGTAGTAAGAAAGGCGTATGATTTTATCAATTACCTAATAAATGCATTTTCAGTGACCTAATAAATAATATTTGTTCCTAAAATAGTAGATCTGTCACTTAAATTTAATCACCAAATAATATAAAAACGCTTACCTAAATATTAATTAATAATTACTTGGAAATAATATCAATCATCAAATAATTATATTGGGTTTCTAAATAATCAAAGTGTCACTAAAACTGAATCACCAAACAATTAAAAATGTTTACCTAAAAAATATATTTGATCATTGAAAAATAATATTAATTTATTACATAATTCAACTGAAATTTGAAAATATGGGTACAATTAATTAAATTAAACTACAATAGGTTTTAATCATATAATTTACATTTAAAATCGAAACAAAAACACTACTTATCTAAAACTAAACAAAACACTGCAGTCAAGTGCGAGCTGTGCGAGTTAGTTAGGTATATTTGTTACTGGCCAAACCCGATTTTCAGGACAAACTAGTTTGGCCTAGGTTAAACTAGTTCTTCCTATACGCGATGAGATTAACTGGTATAGCCTAGACCAAACTACATAGTTTGTCCTAAGTCCGATAGGATAAACCAGTTTAGGCTAGGGAAAACTAGTTGATCCTGATATAAGCAATATGGCCAAACTAGTTGATCCTGATATTTATGGAGCTGCGAGTGGTCTAAACACTAACCTAACCTAACCTACCTAGTGCATTTAAATTTTCACAGCCCGCCAATTTGACTCCGACCCTACTTAGATACAAATATATTATTGCTGCCAGGTACTTACTTTTTAGAGGACAGATCTTATATTTAGGTTATAGAAAAAAGTGATCAAACTATAATTTAAGAGACTTATTTACATTAATACGGTGATTTATACTTAGAGACAGATTTGATAAATATGATGACTAATATATTTCTTGGGGATAGATATTATAATTTGGGTATTGCAGATTAGTGACACATCTAAACTTAGGTGACAGAAAATATTGTTCCCGTAAGAAAGCAACGTAAACCTCCGCTTATCTTAAGTTTTGTATATTTTTTTATAATTTTAGTAATCCTAAAAGTAAGTTTTTATTTTATAATTTTAATAAGCCTTTAAGGCCCCTATATACCTCAAGTGGCGCCCTCATTTTAATTAAATTTATTGCTCTGGCTATATAAAAGTGGCCACTTTTAGCACTTTTGCGAACTACTACTACAACGAACAAAATTTTACTGAGGTTATTGTTTGTAAATAAACTATAGAACCTTAGCTTCAATCTGTACATGTGAATTTTCGATACATTATGTACTTAGCGAGCAATAAATTTAATTAAAATGAGGGCGCCACTTGAGGTATATAGGAGCCTTAATGGTCCACATCGCATGCCGTGGCTATCTTTAATTAAAAACTGTACGTTTTAAGAACAATATTTTAAGCTTTTTATTTTATTAGTTAGTACATGTTTTTGTTAACTGCCCAATGAAAAAAAAATAAAAAAAAAATATATAAAAAATACTACAATTCACCCGTAGTCCTTTAAGTGGTGCTACGGATGAGTCGATTTTTTCTAGTATTTTTTCTAATATATTATTTATCTAATAGGTAATGTAAGTAATTAAGCTGCAATATACAAAGATTACGAGGAGCTCGATGGCGCAGTGGTTTTAGCGCCTGGCCCAGCTATTGCGGAGCTTAAGCAACTTTCGTAAGGGTCGGTCATGGGATGGGGTGACCAAAAATTTATTATCTCGAGCTCCATGCTTCGGAAAGCACGTTAAGCCGCTGGTCCCGGCTGCATTTGCAGTTGTTAATACCCACCAATCCGCATTGAGTCCGTGTAGTGGGTTATGGCCCATCCTCACTACTTGACATAGGCCATAAATGGTATAGTAACCAATATATTAACCTTATTTAAAATCAGGTGGTGAAGGAAGGTCAACAATTCACCATTTGACGACCTCCGTGGGTGGTTTGTACATCGGTTTTCAAGGTGTCACCATTTCTGAGGTCCCGGGGTCGATTTAGAAAACTAACTTTTTTATAATTGACTCAGGTCTGGGTGTGTGTGTTTACCACCGTTGTCTCTGATTTCCATAACACAAGCGCTTTAGCTACTTACTTTAGGATTATAGCAATGTTTGTGATGTTGTCTAAGATTGATTGATTTATTTTGGTATAAAAAATATTATATTATCCTGCTTTATTAAATGAAATGAAAGGTCAAGGTTCATATAACTAACGTTCATACAACCTTCGAAGTAAACTTGTTAAAATGGTCGATATCGGAGCTTTCTTAGTCTTTTCCCTGTAGAAATTTAGCGATAACATGCCGTGTCTATATTTTAACAGGAAAAATCCTTTAGTGATTTTCGAACTAGCAGTCTTAAGTTATAAACTTATAACGTTACTGTTTAATTGTATGGCTTGACAGCAGTGTTATCAATAGCAGTGTTTGTGTTAGTTAGTTATGTTACGCAATGATGTTTACTTTACAGAAAAAGTGAATAGGTATCTATCTATCTAACCATGCAATATTTAAATAATCACAGAAGTACAGAGTCGTTGTTAATCTTACGGATAATACTAGTATCGGGGTATTAATGATTTATTTAATAAAAATTAAATTCGCTAAATTTCCCGATAGACTCATCTCATTATCTTCCTACTCTTGTCCCAACCCAATGTATTTTTGTCAACACAAAGTTTTGTTTTATTTTTTCCACCAAGCTTTTCTATCTATGGTTAAGTTTCCGCTATCGCTTATGTTTAACACCACAGGCGAACTCCCCGAGCAATTTATTTCCAATCCGCGTTGATAAGAACAAATCTAGGGAAGGAGTAACTTGCGGACCCTACACCCTTGCTCATAGCTAGTTCGCTCATTTCTTATCATAAGCATGTAGAGAAAATATGTATCTATATAATATAAAAAAGAAAAAATCACTCACTCACTCATCACGAAATCTCAGAAACTACAAGTGCTAGGAGTCTCAAATTTTGCATGGGGGCTCCTTTTAGGGCGTAGGTGCTCTCTAAGTATTTTGCGAAATTCAACCCCTAAAGGAGTGAAACAGGGTGGCAAAGTTTGTATGGGAGAACGCGATGACTTGAAATTTGGCCCGATTGACTTGAAATTTGGCATACACATTCTTTCACAAAATTAATTGAACACGTGTTTCGTATTTTTGTTATATTTATCCCCTAACGCTAGAAAGCTACTTTTTGGGTAATTGAATTCGACTTCGCAATTGAAACTTCTTAGTGCATTTGATTGATTAATTAAGAAAAATAAATATTATTTGTCATCTCAACGTAGTATTATATTATCACTAATATGTATATATATATTTATTGTATTATAGCTATACGCTTTTTCTACCACAGATAGGAACCAAAAATTAGCTAAAAGAAGGACTGTATAATCCGAAAGACTGTATAATTCTGTATAACGAATGGGATACAAGTACGATATGGGACGAAACAGGAAACATTTAAGATATAAACGATCGCAACCCAAAATCAGAAAGGCAACATAAACAAAAAATAACATTTGAATTGAACAGTCTAGCTAAAGATTTAAATGAATTCGTGGCCAATCAAATTGACTGACCACTCAATTTACTTATAAAAAAAAATACGGGTCGAATTGAGTATCTCCCTCCTTTTGAAGTCGGTAATAAGTCTACAAAAAAAAGTTCCATAATGTATTGAGGCGGTAAAGGGGTACGTCTTTTTTGTAAATGGAACATTTTTGCATACAATACCCCTAGGGTTGCCACCCGTACTTTATTATATGTATAGTATCGTACTATATTTTTTAGTCAATTGTGCACACGACAGCACGATAGGTAACACAGTTAAACTGCAAAAACAGCTTTTATTACGCAGAGCATGAAGGCAGTCTCAAGGTCAATATGTATTGTCTGAGGTGCCGTCGTGTGTACTATACGTTATAGAAAAATATATACTACGAATAATACTATATTTTCATAGGCGATTCAGTTGTCGAGCTTTTTATGTATTAGCTGTGACTGCACCCGCAACGCAGAATTGGGAATTTCAATACGAAACGCATTTACATCGTTTCTCGCTCACTCACGTCACGGCAAGTAAACGTCAACATTGTGTCAATGTCATGTCAGACATTCAATGTCAATCAACTTCTCGATGAATGCCGACTGATTTTTGAGGTCGAGCGTGCGTACTATTTTTTTCCTGAATTTTCCAAAAGTACTCGTACTATATTTTTTGCAATGTTTTGAAAGAAAAACTTTTTTTTCCAAAAGTACTATATTTTTTGCAATTTTTGGAAGAAATACGATTTTACCTCCAAAAAAGGTGGCAACCCTAGGTACTCCTACGTATCCTAGGAGTCGGTTGGTTCTCTCGTTAAAGCACGAATGTTTGCTTAGCCGGCCGGCGGCGGTCGTCAATACCTCACTGGAAAGACTGGACTTTAGACCGTATTGATAACTGGAAGGCTATTAATACTATAAAGACAGTATGGCTAATAGCAACAGAAAAGCAATGGAAATTATTAGGTACTTATCTGTGAAACTAATGCTGCATGTCTTAAGAATAAAAACAGTAAGTCTTAGCTAAGTTGTGGTCATTTCTGTTAACAAAAGTGAAATCACTGTCAAAAGTTTTTCTTTTTGAAAGTTAGAGAAACATAAATAATGATTACTTAAATAATATTAAACCGCTATATCAAAATAATATCTTGGAAAACAAATGTCATTTGATGCCAAAAATAACGAAATAGAGATAGAGAGAAGAATCAACTGCGCTTGGCAAAAATACTGGTCACAAAAAGAGATCTTCAAAGGGGACTATCACATAAAGTTTAAAAGAATAGTAATGAACACCTGTATTCTACCAAGCCTAACTTATGGAAGCCAAACATGGACATACACCGACAAAATAAAAAACAAAATCTTGTCATGTCAGCACTCCATGGAAAGGAGTATGTTTATATCTAAGGAAAATACAAAAAACGAGAAATGAAGAAATAAGAAGAAGAACTAAACTGACAGACGCCCTTCAGAACGCTCTACGCCTGAAGTGGAACTGGGCAGGTCACATCTCCAGCAAAGATAAAAGATGGACGCTGGAGGTAACAAAATGGTCGGGGCCCGAAGGAAATAGAAACGGAGGCAGACCATAAATAAACGGTGGGCTGATGACATAATAGAAACCGCTGGGCCAAACTGGAGGAAGGTTGCCCAGGACAGGGAAAATTGGCAAGGGATGGAGGAGGAGGCTTTCACCCAGAAGGGATCCATATAATTATTAGATTGCATATATAATAAATAATACTAACAAATTAAAATATTAAGTTTATTTAAGTACACACCACAGCACGTCAGGTTATACAGTTAAACTGCGAAAACAGCTTTTATTACGTAAGGCATAAAAGCGGTCTCAAGGTCAACATGTATAGTCTGAGGTGCCGTCTTGTGTACTAACACTTGTCATCATGTAAATTATATGGAACAAATAAAGCTCTAATAATAATAATATCAACATATTTAAAATCTGTTTTGATATTGCACTATATTTTCTTTTACTATATGATTGTTTTACTAGCTAGTCATAGGGTACATAAATCAGGTAATGAACCAATAAACGCACTCACAATGAACCATATTATACGTGTTTTATGCAAAAGCTATGATTAACGGTTACATTTTCCAACTAAGACTAAAGGCACTCACTCACAATGAACCATATACGTGTTTTACGCAAAAGCTATGATTAACGGTTACATTTTCCAACCAAGCAGCAGGAAACCGCTAAAAATAGCACATTACCGAGCGAAAAGACTATTTAAGGCTCGTTTAAAACAGGCGTTGCAATCAGGGCTGCCAAAAAGTTAATACGAAAACGGAAATTATATTTAAAAAGTTTCTGCAAGATCTCGCGAAGTGGACGGAATGAAAGATTCAATTTTAAAATAAAGATCACCTTCAGCAAGGTCTCGCTTCAGACGGTATAGTTATTAAATTACAGCTTAGTCCACTTTCGTTAAGTTTCAACATAAATGTCATGAAACTAAGTGACCGTTTCCCATTTGCTCCGGAAAATTTATTTACAATTACAATACAATTTTCTTTATTGTTATGTTCATTTGTAATGTTTTTGTTCTAAGAACCGTCTATTAGTTTATTTTTAATTACAGTCAAACAGTTTTTACGTACAATTACATAGGTAACTTTTGAAATCTACGGTCCCCTAAAAATTACCATAATGACTGATTGAACAGAAAATAACAAAAAAAACATAAGTATAAAAATAACAAAAGCACAACACGATTCAACATCCTCTCCTCTCCTCAGATAATTAATGATTTTTACTTAGTTTCAAATTAATAATCAATTAGCTGTTGTGTCAAAGTTGACAGCCCTAGTAAATGTATTAACAATTTTAGGCGCAACGCACGTGTGCTTTTGCGCTGAAGAGAAATAAACAAACTCGTTTAGAGTTCATTCGCCTGCTGTTCAGGCTAGTGTTTGAATTGAACCAGAAAAAGAAAATAACCTAAGTATAATTAGCACTATCACTAACGACAATAGAAGCAACATTATGACAGTACCCCTAGCACTCGTATAATCCGCGCGCTATGAGAATGGGATGGAACCTTGTCAAAGTAAATTGAAAATTGACCAATTAGTTAATTTTAATTTGATTAATCAACTAATTGTTTACTTGTTATCTTACTTGAAGTTGCTGCAGCAAAAGTTCCCTCACCTCGGATGCGTGACACCGTGTTTTTGGCTGGTTTTTGGATATCCCTGTGACTGACCGGCGAACAAACGAGTCTCAGTTTGACAAGGTTCCATCCCATTCTCATCGCGCGCGGATTATACTACTATGTATTCTGTGCCCTAGCCTGGGGTCAGGAAACTATATTCGCAGTATGCATACATAAGCAGAAGTATATCTTTTAAATTTGAGATTTTAGCATTCACAAGGTCGCGGGCTCGATTCCCGCCTGAGACAATTCTGGTAAAGAATCGTTTTTTTTCTAGTAAGTATATTACTTATATTCTATAGAAGTATATCCGATAACTTTCGATATCATTTGTTGACAGTTTGTATAAACGATGTTAATTTCGGACACTTCATAAACAACTACAATAGAAACAACACAAAAATCGGCGACAACAGGCGGCGATCAGCGATTAATCGCTCGTGGGCGGGAAGCCTAAGGGTATATTCTTCTTCTTCTTCTTCTTTTTTTGTTATGGCAATCTACTTTCCTCTTGGAAGTAATTTTTGCCAGTGTCATGTATTAAATAGTTCAGTGGTAGATATTGTTTAATTTTTCATTAGAATGCGGGTGCATCGCATTCTAATGCTGCTTGGAGCATTTGGCACCAAGTATATCAAGACAGTTTACTCGATTAGTTCTGCCGAGGAAGCCACCACTTCAATAAAAGTCTCAGCTTCACACAACCAAGATCGCGCCTATTTCAATTATCCCACATATTGTTCAGTTGCGTAGACACTTGTACCATATAACTGCACCAATTTTAAGACACAATATCCACTATGAATCAATTTGAAAATAATTAAAATAGACATCAAACCGAACTTGACAAAATGGCGCCAAAACTCAAGGGTATATTCGTTCTTGGTTCTAATATTTATGGGGTATTTACACGGGTCGACTTGGCAGGCGATTTTAGTCAATTAGCGCTTTTTATCGACAATCACTTGTAAAATCGAATCGCCACCTCATTGAAATTAGGTTTTCGATTTGATTTTACAAGCGATTGTCGATGAAAAGCGCTAATTGATTAATATAAATATTTGACAACATCACATACATTGCTCCGATTCCAAAGTAAGTAGCTAAAGCACTTGTGTTATGGAAATCGGAGACAACGGTGGTATCACAAACACCCAGACCTGAGCCAATATAGAAAAGTTCGTTTTATAAATTGACCCAACCGGGGATCGAACCCGGGACCTCAGAGATGGCGACACCTTGAAAACCGGTGTACAAAGCCACTCAACCAAGGAGGTCGTAGATCGACTGCCAAGTTGCCTGTCAAGTCGACTCGTATAAATACCAACATTAGATAGCCTTCCAAACTTATCGTAGTTTCGGCACGTTTCGAAAAAAATTTTAGCATACGTTATTTAAAGTGGATTTCATTCAGGTTCGTACAGGTTCCATCAAAGCTATCAAAACATTGTTTGTTTTTTGATTGATGTTTCTACTCGTTTAACAAGTCCCCGAGATTAAATGCCATTTCATTTAAATAACGCATGTTTGAGGAACTGAAGAGAAATATAAATAAAGGATTTCACTTAATTGGATACGGTTGTTTTGGCTGTATAATACCTACTTATGTAAAAGGGTTTCAGTTACATTTAATGAAAGAAAACAATAAATTAATTATGACTGCTTGTTATTTTACAACAGTTGCTGATTAAAAATGTCCCGAAATGAAGAAGTAATGAAAAGCAAAGCAAAAGTTTTATACAAAGTTTTGTCATTAACTAGCTTCCGCCCGCGACTTCATTCCACATCCAGAGATATTCGATAATTCCTTTCTTAGTTAATAATACCCGAGTCATAATAACTATCTGTATGCCAAGTTTCACCCTGATAATAAATCTGTCGGTATGTCAGGACACATAGTAACACCCAGACCCGTCAAATAAATTCATCATTTCAATTTCTGCCCGGCCGGAAATCAAACCCTCTTGCGTGGTAGACCGGCGTGGGATGTTGAGCACTGCACCACCCAGGTCGTCGAAAGTAAAATTTTGTAATGCTGTTGGCTTTCGAAAAAAATAAACGAGTAACAGAAAAAAACATACAATCAGGCCCACAGACAAAACGCTTGTCATTTTTGCTTGCTTTTCTTTTGGAAAAAGAAAATGCGACTCAATTGAAAATTTAGTATGCGTGGGAGAACGCAACATTTGTTACTTCCTTAAAATATTGTTTTAATTTACCCAAAGGCGTTACTTCTTTATATCTGCTGTAGATTAGTATCAGGGACGTGCTTAAGTGTCAACGAAAATATAAAATAAATAAATAATAATAATAATAATATTTATTTACTTCCATTACAAATTACAAAGCACAGTTCAATCAATACAAGTAAATAGG
Organism: Catoptria pinella; assembly: GCA_963556745.1. Classification (NCBI taxonomy): domain Eukaryota; kingdom Metazoa; phylum Arthropoda; class Insecta; order Lepidoptera; family Crambidae; genus Catoptria; species Catoptria pinella. The sequence goes on along the minus strand of OY750777.1, from coordinate 10,578,576 downwards.
CAAATTATACATTTCTAAACATCTGTGTCTGAACTAGGTCCAAGAACCTGTATCTCAGACTACAGCGCTCATCCCTAGGATCCAAACCTTATACAATAGAAAAAAAAAATTGCTTGTGCTTACACTTTAATGGATCAGTAATACAAAATAAAGAAAAAAAAGAATAAATATTTGACATCATCACATACATTGCTCCGATTCCAAAGTAAGTAGCTAAAGCACTTGTGTTATGGAAATCAGAGACAACGGTGGTATCACAAACACTCAGACCTGAGCTAATATAGAAAAGTTCATTTTCTAAATTGACCCAACCGGGGATCGAACCCGTGACCTCAGAGATGGCGACACCTTGAAACACGGAGGTCGTCAAAAGGAATAAGGATGGTCTTGACTTGGCAAAATATGGTACTTGAACCGTAGATGACGTTTGCAATTTGGTCCAGCAAAATAGATTTTTGAATTTTTAATCGAAGGAAAATCTCCGAATCATAGAGACGAATTAAAATAATGTTTGTAAACTTCTCTATAAAATACAAAATAAAAGCTGACTTTACTTTCCTTAATTCTGTAGCTCTACCAAGAGTTGTAACAAACTGTTTTCGCAACCGAAATATATCGGATATACTGCTCACATTAATGCGAGTGAAAGAGAGAACTCATGGAAGCACTGTGCGTTGAAGTACAACCACTTGGTGTGTAGGTACACGGCGGAATTTTCCTGTGACGACGGCCAACGAAAAGGTTAAGTAATAAAACAAAATGAAAACTAACTCAAATAACACCCTTTCAGTGTTTAGGTATCATTTTAAGCATACCAGCCCCCCTAGCATGACCACCAAAACACGATATGATGTAGCGATTTATCACGTTTAACTGTCAAAAGACACTGGATTTTGACAGTTGAAAGTCGATAAAACGCTATATCACGCGATATATATCGTGATTCGGTGAACATGGTTTCCTTCCTCGAATCAGAATATCTATCTACTAATTTAGAGGGTTATTTTTAGGGTTCTAGTATTTAACAAATAAATGACGACCTCCGTGGTCGAGTGGCTTTGTACACCGGTTTTCAAGGTGTCGCTATCTCTGAGGTCCCGGGTTCGATCACCGGTTAGGTCAATTTAGAAAACGAACTTTTCTACATAGGCTCAGGTCTGGGTGTTTGTGATACCACCGTTGTCTCTAATTTCCATAACACAAGTGCTTTAGCTACTTACTTTGAAATCGGAGCAATGTATGTGATGTTGTCAAATATTAAAAAAAAACCCTTATTTCACCATGTTCGTCTGTCTGTCCGTCCGCGGCAAAACTCACAGGCCCTTAGTACTAGAAAGCTGTAATTTGGCATGCATGTGTATATTTATCATGCCAAAAAAAGTGGTAGAATAAAAACTTTTTTTAGTGAACTTTTCCTTCATGTAAAGTATGGTTGACGATCACTACTATCACTGCTCTTTAAGGGGTTTATCCTCTCTTTCTCTCTGGAATCTCTTTGTTTTTGTTTTACACCAAAATCAGCATGGAAGTCGTAACAATTTTCCTGCGTTACAGAAAACAGCCGGGTTGCAAATCCTGTCGCTACGTCCCTATTAGAGGTGCTATGCGAAGGGACTGAAATGATGATATTATCCGTCGTTCCCTTCAGATCTCCCTGAATAATGAATCCGCGAATAAATTCATCGCAGGACGAAACACCCGACTCACGTAAGAAAAATAGATTTGGATAAATACGGTCGAAACTGGTAACAAATAAAAGTTTGGGGGTGTACAAGTTCTTGAGGCCAGTTCACATTTTAATGAAGTTATTGACTTTTTGAGCTTCCAATGTGAAGAACTGATGTAGAATTCTACTTCACAAAAATTACTGTAGACTGAAAAAGAAACAAAGAAACACAACGACGGAACAGAATATTGAAAAATGGCTTGTGTCTGTAGAAAAATCCTAAAAGACACCATAAAAACTTGTAAAAATAAACTTCCAATCGTCATAGTAATTTTTTATGCAAAAAGAATAGCTTTTTTATTCAAACACAATAACCGAGTACATTTTTAATAAATAGTCCATTCCAAAAATCAATAAAAACTTACTAAATTATGTCAAATTTCTGGGGAAGCGACAATTAAAGATATGCCGCCATATTCTAAAGAGATAGTGAAAGAGTAGATTTCATGAACTGCCTTAGTTTTCTTAATGGCTATCAATGCGTCTCTTATTTGCTATATTGATAACAATTCAGAAAGCTTATACCTATTATAAGTTTTATGAGACAACTTCTATTATGGAATAACTATTAAAAAATAATATAAAATAGTTTTAATAAATATAAATTATAAGACGAAGAAAAAGTTGCTTAGCAACGTTTTGTGTAGGCGCAAAATAATCCGTGCAAATAAACGCGCCGTTAGAAAAAATATGCTTTTATACGCTATCATGACAGCAAAATGGGGAAAATTGGTCGTTATCGTTTCAGGGTAAGTAGTTGTAAGTATCTTTTCAGTACAAATATGCGAAAATAAACTCTATTATAGTCTAATTCCCCGGTTTCTGATATCACCACTAGGTACATTTATTTATTTGATTTTATTAAAAATTGGAACACAATTCCTATGATGTTATTATATCAAGTTAGTTGGAACTTGGATACTGATAAACTAGCATTTGAATAATCATCTAACACTTTCATTAACCAAGGTTTAGGGAGTAGTCTTGAAAGGTCAATGGTCTTCTTTCGAAATTCGCCTAAAATAACGCCAGACTTAATTGCAATGAGGTATGGCCTAGGGATTACGGGGCTAAGAATATGAACCTCTCGTAAAAAAACTGCGGTGGGATTTAAATAAAAAATGCCAAAATGGTGGACCTAGTAGCACTGATGGTTCTGTTTTATGAATAAAGTCATAAAAAATTCAATTACAATTGTAAGGGCCGGTTTACATTATCTTAGTTGTTAGTAGAGTGCGAGTCGTAATCGAATGCGAGTGCATTAGTAGTTTTGGTGCTTTCCAGGCGGGTCACGAGCGGGCACGCGGGAGGTCCTACTCGAAACAAAAATAATTTTGATTCAAGTTGAAAGGCAACTAGAACGTTATTTGCTTCAGTCACTAACATGACCGTTTACACGTTTCTACTAATGCACTCTCCTAACAACTAAGGTGATGAAAACCGGCCATAAGTAAAATATAAACTTAAACCTTAGGTACTTGTTTCTTCATGACTTCTAACATTTTCATTCATGACTTCGTTTTAAAGCTGAAATTCTTGTAAACAAGTTAATGAGTTATTAATAATCAGTTATTTTATTAACTTAGTTATTATAAAGAAGAATTTTAAATAGTTTATTATTGTTACAATATTTTATAACTATAAGTCAAGTTCACTTTAGCTGCAATTTCAATAATTCACTTAAATACGAAACTCTACCACCAGAACATCCTTTGTTGTACGGAACAAAACCGTGTCCAAAATAAATTATTCAGTTTGTTCTTTGATAAATCACGATTTCGACGCTTCCCTAATCCGGAATAAGTCGCTGTAGGCACAATAAAAATCACAAAAAAATGTTTGCGATGGTTTTAAAGAAAACCGCAGATTTTCCGCGTCAGAACTCTTGACATCGGCGGTCTTGTCTAATGCATAGTGCCTTTCTAAACAGTATGGTTTCAAATGTGCATCCAAACTTAATATTACAAATGCGAAAGTGTGTTTGTTGCTTTATGTCTTAACTATTCCACCGATCACCATGAAATTTTGCATACACGTTGTCAAGGGTACAGAAAAGGATATAGGCTACCTTTTCATTCTTCCAGATAGACAGTAACTCCCGTGGGATAGCAAAATAACTGTCTACGCACGCAGACGAAGTCGCAGGCGGCCGCTAGTTTAGTCTGAACTCTTAAGTCAGATCATTTATGTCATAAAAGTTTTAGCGAAATATTGTTTTTCAGAATGAATTGTTTTCAACCAAATGGTCTAGAAACGAAAGCAATGATTTATATTTGCTACAATTCCAACCTTTAAATAAATAAAACAGAATCGTGCAAGAATCGTGTAAAAAATCGGGCCAAAAGTTGAGAGTTAGGTAATTTCATCCATCTTTTCAGAAGGTTGTACTTTCGCTGACTTTTACTATGACTTTAGGGTAAGGATCCTTTGAGCGTTTAGTCCTTGGATTAGAAGGGGTGTCCCTCGCTATCTCAATCCCGAGGATACCTACGCTTAACATGGTGCCCCTGTTCCTTCTAAGAAAACCCGAAGGAAACCTCACGTTGTAAAATCGTGCTGCAATCAAAATTTATTTAAGATTATAGAGTAGGCAAACGTTACAAGTCCCACTATATCATTTCTAAAAGATTTTACTTATGAATCACCATAATTTGCAACAATTCCATTCAACATATTTTTTACTTCAAAATGTTTCTATTAAAAAATAAAATAATTTTATATAGAATCAAAATGCAGGTAACATTTAATAATTCCGTTGCACAACACCTCGTTCAGCGGGCCACAATGAAGGTGTTATGTTCCTACAGCCGACACCGAGGCCAACCATGTAGGACTCGGTTGACCCACTTCCAGTATCATGGTGTAATTGGAGATCATGATGAATAATTGTGTTGAATGACGCGAGTCAGTACTGTAATAAAATATTCCACGCTTGCTATATGTAATATAAAGACAAAGACTGAGTACGCATCCTTGAGGTAGACTAAATTATTTTGTTGTTGCATACATTTTGAATAATACAACGTCATGGTTTATTTGATCTATACCCGAGACAAGTACCTAGTTACATAACATGGTAAAATCTATGATATGATGGTTGAATTACACACGGCGAAGGTTCGAATTCTACTATTAGTAGAAGTAAATAATATTCTAATTTATTATTTACTTCTACTAATTTATTTAAGGTGAGAAAACAAATTACTTGACGTGTCTGTACATTGTATTTATGTAATTTTTAACTTTTAAAATAAATATTTCACTGTTTGTCGGTTTTTATTATTTAACTCGAAAACCGAATTGGCTTTTTGTTACGATTGCATAAAAATACGACAGAAAAACGACCATTGGAAACAAATATTGGTAGAGTGATACGTTTTTTTTATTTTCAGTTAGAAACGACTTTTTTGTTTCATGTCAAAGCCGATACCCGATTTTCGATAAATATTTAAACTCACTTTTACAGCATAAACTATATTTCAACTGCAAACTTCAAATGCTCAAATAACATCGATAATATTATGTAACCCAGGCCCTCTAGCATCAACGACGAAATACGATATGTATTGCGTAATATAGCGTTTTATCGACACTCAATCAGTAAAATCCATTGTGTTTTGACGGTTAAACGATAAATCGCTACATCATATCGCGTTTCGGTGGTCATGCTAGGGGGCTAGGTTTATACGCAGTAATCTAAATATGATAATTTCTAAAATCTGATATTGAACACCAAAATATTATATTAATAAGAACTTAATAATTGTTAATTTACTCACAATATGAAACAATTAAATAATTAACCGACTCGACGTCAAAGAAAACTTTAGTTTGACAAAGGAAATTACATTTTAGCAAGTATTTATTGCTAAAGGCGTCGACATCAGACATTTTAAATGTCCCCACTGCTGGGGCACAGGCCTTCAGATTGGTAGTGTTAACAACTGCAAATGCAGCCGGGACCAACGGCTTAACGTGCCCTCCAAAGAACAGTGGAACTCGAGATAATACATTTTTGATCACCCATCCCGTGACCGACCCTTGCGAAAGTTGCTTAACCTCCGCCATCCCAGGGCCAGGCGTTAAACCACTGCGCCAACGAGGTCCTCCAACTTATTTATATTCTTACCAAATTACAGAGAATTCTGTTCAGCGGTTTCTGTAGAAGGGAGGGACAATTTCGTATTTATTTTATTTATTATGTAAATGTTGTAGGGAGTACCTATTGTTATTTTCCTTATCAACCTCATTAAAACCTTTCGTCTAAATATAGTTAGTCGAAAACAAAATACAGAATATCAAAAGGAAGGTTTGGGATGTTTTCCGTGATTCTGCGAATTCCGTCCACAACAAGATTGATTGATTATCACTCAAAAACATCTGCGGTTCCGATATTTTTTTATGAATTTTCAATTACAGATCATTAGTGAAGACTAGCTGGGTTTTTGCGACCTAAGGGTGACTTTGACAAGGATTGCCCTTGAGCCTTTTCAAGGTTAATATTTACAGAAAGTTATGTCGTATTTTTCTTCATGGTTATACTAGCGACAGTAGCGACTCACATAAACTTTTTTGGTTTTTATTCTGTAAAAAAAAAACAACAATATTCTCATGTTAAATGTACCCTCTTACTTACTAAATGTGATAATCCAAAAACATTCATTTTGTAAAATTTTGTATGTTTGTTGAACAATATTATGTACTTTCATAATTTTCTTTCTACACAATGTGAAAGGTTTATTTTGAATTAGGTACATATTTTTTCTTTTACTTCTCATTCGATAGTTATCTATATTATTAAAGAAAATTATCATTCCCAGAAGATGTGCTTTTTCCTGGAATTATGGCTTATATTGACTAGTCAGAGTAATATTTTATTTTTCTTTCTCAACTCATATTTATAATATAGCAAAATGAAAAAACCAGCCAAGTGAGAGTCGGACTCGCGCACGAAAGGTTCCGTACCATTATCTATAAAAATGGCAAAAAAAGTCATGTCTGTTGTATGGGACCCCACTTAAATATTTGTTTTATTTTAATTTAATTATTTCTTTATAAAGTGAATATATAACTAAATATTCTGTGAATATTTCAAACTGTTGCCGTTATCATTATCGAGCAAAAACGAGCACAAAAAATCACGTTTGTTGTATGGGAGCCCCCTTAAATATTTATTTTATTCTGTTTTTAGTACTTCTTCTTAGAAAACGCTTATTTGTTTCTGGCAACAGAAATACATCATCTGTGAAAATTTCAACTGTCTAACTACCACGGTTTATGAGATACAGCCTGGTGACAGACGGACAGACAGACAGACGAGTCTCAGTAATAGGTTCCTGTTTTACCCTTTGGGTACGGAACCCTAAAAACAGTGAACAGCTAATAAGGTAGCTCAAACAAGACATCAAAGAATCAGTATTTATCTTAGCGTATCACAAATAAAATTGGCGAAACAAATTCCGGGGACGCGTCACGTCTCGCGCACGTTATTCTGTTTGTAGATCCTGCGGGATCATTACGATCCCGGGATTTGGCCGGGACTCAAATTTGCATCGGCTCTTCAAGGTGATGCCAGATTGCTGGAGATAGGACGTGATAAATGGTTTTTCGCTGTGAAAGGAGTATTGGCAGCCCTCATTTAAATATACAATACGGTGTTGATGGAAGTTTAGTTTACATGAATAAGGAGATCATACATCAAACCAAATATGTCTGTGTAGTGAAAAATGTGTACTACCGATGGCTTGGGAGTTGGGACATACATGTGAAGACACTATTAGACAGACCACCAAAATTGCACTCATTGATTTTTTTTGTGTTTACATATCCGCCAAAATTGCACTCATTGATTTTTTTTGTGTTTACATATCCGCCAAAATTGCACTCATTGATTTTTTTGTGTTTACATATATTTAATGTTTCATTTACTTTTTACCTACAGTTTAAACTTTTTTTTTCTGTTTTTTTGTGTACCCCGGTGTTGTAATGTATGAGTATATATATATAGCGTGCACTTATGTATTAAGGCAGTAGTAATAAAGTTATCTCAACATCTAACGGTCGTTTCACTGAGACATCTCTCGATACCACGCATACGGTCCAACCTTCGTGCAGATTTTAGTAGAAAAATCATGCACCTTGTTAGTTATTAACACATATAGGGTTGCCCAACATGTCATTGGTGAAATATAGTATTTTTCAAATTAAGCTTTAAAAAGTTATAGTACACACGACAACACGTTAGATTATACAGTTCAACTGCGAAAACCGCTTTTATTACGTAGGGCATAAAGGCGGTCTCCAGGTCAACATGTATAGTCTGAGGTGCCGTCGTGTGTACACTTAAAAATATATGGTATTTTATGGAAAAGGCAATTAATAAGCAAATTTATATTTTTATTTATTTAATTTTGTAAATCTATTTCTTTTTTGCACTTTTTGCATTTTTCAACAATTCAGATACTCTATACAGTACACGCTATCGAATCAGCAAAATGCACGACACGATCACAAATCAAAAAATGAAAGATGTTGAAAATATAGTATTTTTACGTACTATTTATTTCTTCAACAGTAGTATAGTACGCAGACCCGAAATATAGTACAATACTATATATTATAGTACGGTTGACAACCCTAAACACAGGTAACACAATGCATGATTGATACAAACAGCTGGGCTGGGGTAATTTATGCACCAAATAACATCAAGATCTGCAGTACGCATGATGCAGCGTGATGCGTTACTCTGTGTATCATCTTAGACTAATTGACGGGCTAAAAAGAAGCGCATTTCATCATTTTATTTTCGTCATAACAAAGGTAGTTATACTTTTGATGACGCACGACCAAAAGGTGCTTACGGCTAAAGTAAAATAACAAAGGAGGGGTTAAATAATGCTTATTTTCGTCGCAGAAATAGATCGTGTTTACTTTGTTCACTCTCTACGTCACTTGTCGTAAATTGACACTGTCACTTTAGCAGTGTCATCTGAACGAAAGACATGCAGTCTTGTGATGACGATGACGTAAGATTGGTCCCACACTGCTACGCATCACAGTGCATCTTGCGTGACGTGATCACATATTTTTAGAGTTGTAGGTTTAATACAATATTAAATAATATACTACAAAAAATACGACTCGCACCAGATTTGAATAATTTTGAATAGAAATCACCAAGTAACTGCCAAGTTTAAATAGAAAACACGCATTGTGTAAAATACCAACGCATCAACGAGCATGATTTTTCATCTTATTGTGCAGTGATCTTGAGCATGTGTTTTAAGTAAAATATAAAGATAGATCTTGATTATATTTATGAATGACTGAAGCTGTTAAGGAGATTAACTAACACCAATTATTGTCCTACACCAGCCGTACTTAACCTTTTTTTTATGGGGCCACAAACACTTTTCGATCTTGAAGCGCGGGCCGCAAAAATATTTAGGTGTTAAAAAAATCATAATTCAAAATTGGCGATATGTTTATTGAAAAAAGAAAAGGTGGTCACAGTAAAGCCAACTATACAATACATGATTTATACTCAGAGCGCCCACAGATTCTCTGATGGGCGCGAAATTTTAAAACTTAGTCAAAGTTTTAAAATTCCAAGTGGGCCAATCACAAAGGCCCGGTGGGCCGCATGCGGCCCGAGGGCCGCAAGTTGAGTATGGCTGTTCTACACGATATCTGGTTTGTTTTGTACCAATCGATCCAAGATACTGAAATGATTATAGATAATCTGATACTGAAATATTATAAATAATCTGATACTGAAACGATTATAAATATTTTTTATTTTTTTTCAATATTTGACTACATCACATACATTGCTCCGATTCCAAAGTAAGTAGCTAAAGCATTTGTGATAAGGAAATCAGAGACAACGGTGGTAACGCCATAAAAATATTTTTTTTGTGTTCCGGCAGCTAGAGGTATGATAGCCAGTTCCTCAGTGGTGAGGTTTCTGGGTGTAGTGCACTTGCACATTCCATATATATTTGCACATTGCACATATATTTTTATAGGAAGATAGCTCAAGGTGTTATGTTTAAATCCCATAAGTATTTCAGTGGCAAACACGGTTGTCAATAACATATCAAGTATAACAAACAAGATTATGAGTGGCGAAGACGTTAACTACTCACTCTAATGAGTGACACGATAAGAGATGACAAGTTACTTTCGTCACTAAAAGGGTAGGGTTGCCACTTTTGAGCTAGTTATTTGAAATTGTTATTTACATTTATTTGAATTAAAATTATTTTGACTATGATAAGAAACTATAAATATGAAATATGTAAGTGTATATATAGAATTTTAACCATTGTCTCGGTTCAGTACCTGCATATCAGTGGCGAAGGGTCCATACAAGCCGATTTCCATCGACTTACCTTTTAGAAATCCCACCCCACGGATTCTCTATGCAGATCATAACATTTTTGTAGAACATATTCTTTCTTTGCCATAATTTCACCTACATTATCTAACAAAATGCCCTATTCCTTTCCCTAACGATGTCTATTATTTTTGCAATATAGCACTGCTTATAAAAAGAGATAAATATAAGATAAGATAAATAATATAAGTAAAAAAGATTCGTATTCAAAAGAAGATTTTATTGACACGCCTAATTCTAATATTTGTGTCAACCCTATTGGTTGCCCATGCCTGAAGATTCGTTAGGTAAACAAACCCATTATAGGTAATATCCTTTCACAGCGAATTAAAGTTTAGGCGAGAATTTAAATTTTAGCACCGTTTCAGCTTTAGTTTGTGATTATACAAACGCCAGAGGTATTGTTTGATCTCTCAAGGTAATCCATTTAAATTTTAGTTTCTTCCCGCTACTAGCTCCAGAGATGCTGTGAAATTAATGGATTTTAAAGTGTCGTGTATTTACTTAAAATATGATTGAAGTAAGTAAGTACTTACTTCAATCATCTTCAATCATCTTCAAGTGAAGGGATTCAAAGTTTATTAGTTTTTTTAAGTTAACGAATTAACATCAATCAAGCTAAGCTTAAACTACGATTATTTGTTCTGTCAATATAATGTTTTTATTTTATTTTATGTTTTATTCGTTATTTATTAAGAACATGTCTAAAAAGTATCCTAGTCACACATTAAATATAAAAAAATATAAATATTAGACAACATCACATACATTGCTCCGATTCCAAAGTAAGTAGCTAAAGCACTTGTGTTATGGAAATCAGAGACAACGGTGGTATCATAAACACCCAGACCTGAGCCAATATAGAAAAGTTCGTTTTCCAAATTAACCCAACCGGGGATCGAACCTGGGACCTCAGAGATGGCGACACCTTGAAAACCGGTGTACAAAGCCACTCGACCACTGAGGTCGTCAAATATAGAAACTGACATGAGATTCTACTTTTCTTTTTTCCTTTTTGGTTCTGTTAAGTGCACCATTTTTTTTTTGGTCACATATCTGATTAGTATCCAAAAAAACTCCAAAAAAACTTTGATTTAATTTGATTCGTACACACACAGCAAAAATTTGAAATGTATTTTGGCTTAAGAGTCTCAAGACGCGTGAATATGAGTACTACCTGTCGATTCTGTAACCAAACTCGAACCTCACTTCGAATCTCAATTCACTGCGCGGGAATTTTGAATTATAAATGGGAAAATAATGGGCTGTTTTTTAATCACAAAAGATTTAGCTAGAGTAGTTACTTAAAACCTTTTGCAATCGATAAAGTAGCTTATATTCAGCTAATTTCTAATAACAAATTCACGCGAAGTGAAGTGAGGTTCGAAGTGAGACGCGAGTTTAGTTACAGAATCGACAGTTTAGTCTAGATTATGAAAAAATAAAGAGCAGAAAAAATTACTTTTTATTAAGCGTGAATTCAGAAATCAGAAATCTTTTCTCTAGTCCTTTATAACACGCCTTTTACTCCAAAAGGAACCGATTACATTAAACTGGTTTTACTAAAACCACTTTGTATAGCTGCGATAAGAATCATAGTTGTCTGAAATTAACCATTCATTTGAAAATTATTCTATTTCAAAATAATAAACCAAAGACATTTCTGTAGAATATTACACGTGATGCGAATTGAATAGAAATTTTAAAATCTGATTGGTAAGCTTAACAAAAGAACATAATAAAAAATTGTTTTAACTTTTAGTAAGAAAAAAAAGCAATTAGAAGTAGCTCCATCTTTGGAAATTGTTACGGTACTAAATGGTTGTCTATAAACCAAGTTAAATATTTTTTGTAAAGTCTCAAGACCAGCTAGGTACTTATACAAATCTTTTTTTATAAGAATGATATTTGTGAGCAAAACATACCCTTTATCTTTTTCTGTACCCCTGACAACGAAAAATAATAATATGCAAAAAAAATAGCATTGTGAATGCGAAAAATCTAAATTTAATAATTATATAGCTGTTTCATCTTTATCGATTGTCAAAACATCTGGAAAGATGTTTCTTTCGAATGTGGGGGTATTTCCTCACATTGATGAAATTGCGCTGGCTTGCAGCGAAGAAGTAAAAAGTACTAGAAAATTTCGCCGTTCCCACTAGCGACTCGGTAGCATAATTGGTCAGTGCTTTGGGCCGGAATCCCAAGGGTGCGGGTTCGAGTCCCGTCTGAGGTGCTACGGGTGAGTCGATTTTTTCTAGTATTTTTTCTAATATTATTTATCTTAGTATAAAAATAGCATTGTGAATGCGAAAAATCTAAATTTAATAAAATAATCCCAGTTGTCACCCCGGGGGACAGTGTTAGAGGGGACTCCTGGGAATAATTGATCATGATCGGTCGAGTAGTAAACACGTGAACGCGTAACAAACAAACAAACTTGTCGCATTAAGTTAACAAGACCCTAATAAAACTAGTATCAAAGTAAATCACAATGGAAGTGCACATTTGCGACGCAAAACGAAGTTAAATGGAAACAGATTCCGATGTTTATTTAACGATTTAAGAGTCCGGCGAACCGTGGTCCGTGAGCTTTCCAATCTTCCCATACAAACGTAATACCGAAATTATTTGCAATTTGAACATATTTAGCTTTTCTTGTGATGTTATTCGGATTAAGACAGTATTTGTCTAGGGTTGTATAAAAAATCCAAGATACTACCAACCCAATTCAAAATAAATGCCAATTACATTTTTCATACAAAACTGTAAATCGCATATTTTTTTGGTTTGGTATTTTGGATTTTTATTTAATAGAACCCTAGACAAATACTGTCTTAATCCGAATAACATCACAAGAAAAGTTAAATATGCTCAAATTGCTAATCATTTTGGTATTACGTTTGTATAGGAAGCTGACGGTTCGCCTCTTAAGACGCATTACTTAGGCAAGAGGGTGCTACTTCGAATAAACCAACCGTGAACCAACTTGTTACTAAGTTCAAGTTAGCTTATACTTGTTGAATGTTGCGTTATTATAATGCTAGTGTAGAAGATGTATTGATGTCAGTATACTTCTTGCAATAGTGGCAGTAGAAATAGTAGGCTAAGCCGTTTTCAAAAACATTAGTATGAGGTCTCTCAATTTGCCGCGGATGCCAGCGCCCCAACTACCAATCACACGTAGCACGTTAAATAAACGAACCAATCACAGAGCTCTATTTCAGTGCAGTGTGTTCGCATAGGCAAGGGTCGTCTGAGTATTGTTCTTGGATACGGTTGATAGTGTAATAAATATAATATCTTTCCTATAGTTAGGTGTCAGACAATGAATACAGACAAGTGACAACTATCACTACTGTACCCCACTTTTCAGTGATGCCAACTTATAAATATAAATATTTGACAACATCACATACATTGCTCCGATTCCAGAGTAAGAAGCTAAAGCACTTGTGTTATGAAAATCAGAGACAACGGTAACGGTGGTATCACAAACACCCAGACCTGAGCCAATATAGAAAAGTTCGTTTCCTAAATTGACTCAACCGGGGATCTAACCCGGGAACTCAGAGATGGCCTAACCTTGAAAACCGGTGTACAAAGCCGTGTATAGTGAAAAGTTAGGTACGGTGGGCCAACAACAGCGCCGCCCTGCCCCGCACCCCACCTCATCGTTGCCCTGTTAAGGCCCCTATATACCTCAAGTGGCGCCCTCATTTTAAACGCAAATTGCAATCGCAATTGCGAACTACTACTACAACGAACAAATTTTTACAGAGGTTATTGTTTGTAAATAAACTATAGAACCTTAGCTTCAATCTGTACATGTGAATTTTCGATACATTATGTACTTAGCGAGCAATAATTTAATTAAAATGAGGGCGCCACTTGAGGTATATAGGAGCCTTAACACGGCCGATTTACTCCGTTATAATTACGCTATGGTAATGTTCCGGTTCCGGCAGGGGAACTCAGTCAAGTTACATGCATAGGCAACGCCAATGCCCACATCATAACCATATATACAATTTAAATGATAATACAAATGGAGTTTTTTATTAATTGTTGTCCTAAGCAGGAGGAACAATAAATTAAATTATGATCTTATATTCAATACCAGCGGAGTCTATGGTGATTGTGCGATCAATTTTGTACATTCAAGTATGCAACAAAGATAAATATTAAATAATTACTTGACAACATCACATACATTGCTCCGATTCCAAAGTAAGTAGCTAAAGCACTTGTGTTATGGAAATCAGAGAATGGTATCACAAACACCCAGACCTGAGTCAATATAGAAAAGTTCGTTTTCTAAATTGATCCAGCTGGGGATCGAACTCGGGATCTCAGAGATGGCGACACCTTGAATACCAGCGTACAAAGCCACTCGACCACTTAGGTCGTATACTATTATAATTGAGAACCTATTGAAAAAAATCTTGGTATGTATGTACTTAAAAACCTAAGCCAGCGTTTGCCTGCAGTTCTCAAAAGTGATCCTTATATTGAAAATAATGAAGAAACACTCCAGCGACCGGAAAATAGAGCGAAAGCACTTTCTACTTTCAATTTGTCGAAGGTATCAGCGTTTCTGTGAACCGAAAAATACAGTTCCGACTGGTTATTGGAAAACTTCGGAGCTGGAGGTAAGAGTCCCTAATAGGAAAATACGCAGAACTTGCTGAAAGCCGTGTGAAATGGAAACTGTGTGTTAGACTTTTAAGATTGCTTTGCGATAAAAAGGCTTCGATCATTGATTGAGCTTGGATAAAGAACCATAGCTTATGAGCTAAAGGGATTTTTTTATTAGCTGTGCTTAAAAGATGTAAGATAATGTAGTGTAATAATAATAACACAATATAAGGAGTTTAATTATAAATGATCCTTAAACACAAAATAAAATAAACAACACTTTTGTTTTTATTGGTTTGTATAGTTTGTATTTATTGGTTTTTATTGGTTTTAAATACAAACTAAATAATTCTAAAACAACACCTGAATTAATAATATACGCGCTGTAATCCGTAAAAAGTGTTTTATTTCTAATGAACTGTACGCGCGAAAGTCTTAGGCAGCCATTACACACACAATCCAGACCGTGCCAGATTGACAAAGATTGACAAAGATTGACAGAGATTGAATGTGTAACGTTGTTTGCGATCTAGCGCAATCTGGCGCGATCTGGCGTGATCAGATTGAGCTGGATTGTCAATCTACGTCAATCTGGCTTGGTCTGGCTTAGGGTTGGCACCTTTTTTTCGAGGTAAATAGTATTTTTTTCAAAACATTGAAAAGTATAGTACTAACTTTTGGGATTTTTATAAAAAATTAAGTCCACATTTATTTTTAACTAGCTTCCGCCCGCGACTACTTCCGCGTGGGTGAACATTTGAAAAATCACTACAAAACAATCATACAAACGAACAGAGAACCTCCTCCTTTTTTGAAGTTGGCTGAAAATATCGGATCGCAGATTGCAGTCTTGCTGTATGTTTTTTTTGAAGGCTGAACTGATTTAGATGAAATTTGGCACACAGTTTATAGCCTGGATTAAAACAAAGGATACTTTTTATTTCGGTATTTTAATTGTTTTTCAAACATTGAAATGAATATGTAGTACTTTTGAGAAATTTCTAAAAGAATATAGCCCATATAAATTTTTAACTAGCTTCCGACCGCGACTACATCCGGGTGGACATTCGAAAAATCGTCTCAAAAAAACAAACATACAAACGAACAGAGAACCTCCTCCTTTTTTGAAGTCGGTTAAAAATATCGGATCGCAGTAGATCTTGGTAGATTGACAATCAACCACGGTAGATTGACAGTCTACCATGGTAGATTGACAATCTACCAAGATCTACTGCGATCTGATATATTAACCGACTTCAAAAAAGGAGGAGGTTCTCTGTTCGTTTGTAGGTTTGTTTTTTTGATTTGATTTTTCGAATGTCCACCCGGACGTAGTCGCGGTCGGAAGCTAGTTAAAAATAAATACCTATGGGCAATATTTTTTTATAAATTTCCCATAAGTACTAAGAACACACGACGGCACCTCAGATTATACATGTTGGACTTGAGACCGCCTTTATGCCCTACGTAATAAAGGCTGTTTTCGTAGTGTAACTGTATAACCTGACGTCCTGTCGTGTGTACATATAAATTTCAATGTTTTAAAACAATAAAAATCCTTAGGATACCTTTAACCGAGATAAAAAGTATCCTTTGTTTTAATCCAGACTATAAACTGTTTGCCAAATTTAATCCCAATCGGTTCAGCCTTCATAAAAAATTAACATACAGACAAACAAAAAACCTCCTACTTTTCCTACTTTTTTGAAGTCGGTTAAAAACATCAGATCGCAGTAGAATTGTCAATCTACCAAGATCTACTGCGTTCTGATATTTTTAACCGACTTCAAAAAAGGAGGAGGTTCTCTGTTCGTTTGTATGTTTGTTTTTTGATTTGATTTTTCGAATGTAGTCGCGGTCGGAAGCTAGTTAAAAATAAATATGGGCAATATTTTTTTACAAATTTCCCAAAAGTACTAAGAACATATTAATATCAATGTTTTAAAACAATAAAAATCCCTAGGGTACCTTTAACCGAGATAAAAAGTATCCTTTGTTTTAATCCAGACTATAAACAGTTTGCCTTTCATCCAAATCAGTTCAGCATTCATAAAAACTAAACATACAGACAATCAAAGAACCTCCTCCTTTTTTAAAGTCGGTTAAAACATCGGATCGCAGTAGATCTTGGTAGATTGACAATCAACCACAGTAGATTGACAATCAACCACGGTAGATTGACAGTCTACCATGGTAGATTGACAATCTACCAAGATCTACAGCGATCCGATATTTTTAACCGACTTCACAAAAGGAGGAGGTTCTCTGTTCGTTTGTATGTTTGTTTTTTTAAGGGAATTTTTGATTGATTTGATTGATTGGATTGATTAGATTGATTGAATTGATTGGATTGATTGGATTAATTAGATTGATAAGATTGATTAGATTGATTGGATTGATTTGATTGATTCGATTGATTGGATTGATTGGATTGATTTGATTGATTCGATTGATTGGATTGATTTGATTGATTGATTGGATTGATTTGATTGATTGGATTGATTTGATTGATTTGATTGATTTGATTGATTTGATTGATTTGATTGATTTGATTGATTTGATTGATTTGATTGATTTGATTGATTTGATTGATTTGATTGATTTGATTGATTTGATTGATTTGATTGATTTGATTGATTTGATTGATTTGATTGATTTGATTGATTTGATTGATTTGATTGATTAGATTGATTAGATTGATTTGATTGATTTGATTGATTTGATTGATTTGATTGATATGATTGATATGATTGATTCGATTGATACGATTGATTTGATTGATTCGATTGATTTGATTGATTTGATTGATTGATTGAAACATTGAATGAAATATTTGCAAAAAGCATAAATACGTAACATAACACATGTCTTTAAATTAGCATATTGTATAAAAACATAATCAATCAAACCAATCGAATCAATCAAATCAATCAAATCAATCAAATCAATCAAATCAATCAAATCAATCAAATCAATCAAATCAATCAAATCAATCATATCAATCATATCAATCATATCAATCAAATCAATCAAATCTATCAAATCAATCAAATCAATGCGATCTGATGTTTTTAACCGACTTTAAAAAAGGAGGAGGTTCTTTGTTTGTCTGTATGTTAATTTCTTATGAAGGCTGAACTGATTTAGATGAAATTTGGCAAACAGTTTATAGTCTGGATTAAAACAAAGGAT
Organism: Catoptria pinella; assembly: GCA_963556745.1. Classification (NCBI taxonomy): domain Eukaryota; kingdom Metazoa; phylum Arthropoda; class Insecta; order Lepidoptera; family Crambidae; genus Catoptria; species Catoptria pinella. The sequence goes on along the minus strand of OY750777.1, from coordinate 10,560,619 downwards.
ACTTTTTATCTCGGTTAAAGGTACCCTGGGGATTTTTATTGTTTTAAAACATACACAGAAATTAAAATTCATCAAATTAATTTCGGCCGGGAATCGAACCCGGTACCTTTTGCGTGGTAGACTGGCATGTTGAACACCTGTACCATTCAGGTCATCGATCGATTTCACGCGAAAATTTATGCAAAGAAGTTGGCAACCCTACCAAAAACCACATCAGATCGTGGTAGATTGACAATCTACCAAGATCTACAGCGATCCAGATCTTGCTGGATTGACCGTGTAACGTCGCAAACCAACCGCATCAAATTCCATCATTCTGCTGCGATCAGCGGTTTTGATCAGATTGAAACCAGATTGACGTGTGTAATGGTCGCCTTAGAAGTGTATAAAATAAACAACTTAAAAATCGTTTGAAAACGTCAGCGACATAATAATATCAAGTGACTACAGGATTACAAACGTCAATGCCAGAAAATGTTACCCTTCTTCTTCTTTTTTTTTGTTATGGCAATCTACTTTCCTCTTGGAAGTAATTTTTGCCAGTGTCAAGTGTTAAATAGTTCAGTGGTAGATATTGTTATTGTTGTCATCGACCAAACCTTGTTTTTTATTATTTCAGAATAATGTTAAAAATTCATAAACGCAGCATACAGGGGATAGTAGGACCTAAATTGGATTAGAATGGTACAAAATTTTAACCGCCTCTGTGGTCTGGTGGTTCGCCAACACGCGTAAGATGCAGGGGTCCCAGGTTATATTCCTATGAATTTGTGCTCGGTTTGGTTGGTGGTAGGGTAGGGCTTATTTAAGCTACTACCATCTCACTTAAGTCTGACACCACAACCACAGAACAGATTAATACCTAGGCCTACTCATAATAACAATTTAAAAATTGTTGTGTTCCGGCAGCTACAGTTTTTAGATAGTCAGTTCCTCAGTGATGTGGATTCAGTGTAGTGCGCTTACACTTTCGGCCTTACTTATCGTCACTTAACATCAGGTGAAGTCATGGCCAAGCACTATCCCGTTATGAATAAAAAAAAAAATAGTCACCTATTTGTACTAAGTAACTTCTACCAAGCTATATTAACGCAAGGTCTAAAAAGCAAAACAATTGTTTTCCTTTTTAATCTTGTAATCGCCGACGAAAACATCTCGTAAATGTTAAGACGATACGCATACATGAAAGTAGAACACAAATCGAAATAAAATCGTACAAAATGTAATAATGATGATAAAGGATACTGCCGGGGTCGTCGGCAGGCCAGGTGCATCCGTCCAGCTGTGCTCGCTCGGGCGAATTGTACTGGGACGTGTATGAAGTATTTATGTTAAATCCATTTTGTTTGTGAAAGTTTGTCAAATTTTGTGCAAGTACAATTGTTTTATCTCACGAATGCGGTTCAGCATTGCGATTCTGTAAGACATCATTCGTGACCTCGCATCTGAATCCGCTGTGAGTTTCTTGATTGGTATTCTCAAAACTCGCTTGATAATTCGCATGTGCACTAGCGCTGCACTTGCGAGCGTGTCAGCGAGTTGAACTAAATTGACCGCGAGAATTTTGACGGGAACCGATAACTTGTCCGAAATTTACTTGTCCTAATTTCATTTAACGGAAACGGTTGACCAAAGTTTTTGTTGCTATATGTATTGTTTGCCATATTTTTAAACCATCGAAATATCATTTGGCATATGTCTCATTTTACCGAACTACGTTTCACCGATTTTCAAAATGATTTTTTAGTATTGGCACCACCAGAACAACATTTTACCGAATACTATTTGGCCGCAACCGCAACTATGGTATATTTATATTATGTAGGTAACATTTGACATAATCGATATTTGTTATAATAATACATGTTTTATTAAGCAAGCATGCACCATGCATGCAAGCATTATAGAGCTGCGAATGGTCAAAACACTAACCTAACCTAACCTACTTAATGTATTCAAAGTTTTTCATTTGGTGAACTGAAAATATGACAAATAAATCAGTGGTGTAATGAATGTTCGGGAATATAATACTTCGACGAAATGTTCTTTCGACCGCGCATAACTTCGGTAAAAAGTTTTTCGACCAAATAAGACATCGGAGTAACGAAAAAAACGTGATTTCGACGAAGTCAAAAAAGGCGAAACGAAAACAGTCGAAAAGATTTCAGTAAAATAAAATTCGATCAAAAAAATTTCGACCTTGGGATAGGTTACCGATTTTGACAGATAAAGTATGAGATGATGTAAAAAGTGGCATTCTGTAAGGTATAGACCGAGAGGTGACAGGATTTTTCGTAACGATCAAGGAAACGATTACATTTACTTTTATGGGGTGTAGAGTAGTTGTAGAATGTCCCCTAATGTGAATGATGAATTTCCATACAATATAATGCTATTTTCGCGATTTTTTAGCATATCAAAACAGCTCTTAGAATCCTGATAGATCAGTTGTGTGTATTGCAATCTGGATCTCAACCATTCACTCCCTGGGTAGCTATCTTCAGATCGGCAGAGAACCAAGGCTTCAAAGTTATCTCGTTGGTATGAAAATTATCTGGTGCTTCTAATTATCTAAGGTGAAGGTGCAAGGTGTGTCGCTGTCATGCTAAATGCAGGTATTGTGCACTGATATTTTTGTGGTGTGCATGTGCATTTTTTTGCGGGCAGGCGGGCGGTGCATCCTGCATATATATTTTTTGCGGGAGTAAGCTACATATATTTCTCTTTTCACAATTCTAATTATCCGTCCACCTCTCGAATTAAACAACCTCTCGCATCAGATCTCACTTCGCTACTCCCTTCACTCTCACTTAAATTTGCATTCTGTAAGCATCACCTATTTACTTGCGAAGTGAAGTGAGTTCTGTATTGTAGTGACTGCCACACTCAAAAAAATGTTAGTCGAGATTTATTGATTGCAGTTTTTTGATACAATTGTTGAGTTTATGGTACAGAACTTTATAGCAAATATGCGTTTTTTTAATTAAAATTTCTTATTTTAAGGAATTTGAGGCAGCTAATAGTCTGCGTGTTGAATTAAAATTGACCGTGAGATTTTGACAGATGAAATATGAGATGACATAAGAAGTGGCATTCTGTAAGGAAATTCCGCCCTCACTTCGATGCTCACCTCGCAAGTGAACCCGATTCAAAGTGTCAAATAAAAAGTATCTATTTTACGAGTGAAAATAGAACAAGTCCTCTACAAACAATGTTAAAATAATATTTTTTTTAGAAATAAAACACTTTTTACGGATTACAGCGCGTATATTATTAATTCAGGTGTTGTTTTAGAATTATTTAGTTTGTATTTATTGGTTTTTAGAATTCCCGACGTTTCGACACCTTTCCAGGGACCGTGGTCACGGGAGGACTAAAAGTGTTTAAAAAGTGTTTTATTTCTAATGAACTGTATACGAGCGAAAGTCTTAGAAGTGAATATTTTTTTTATTTTTTAACACTGACAAGTAGTTTTTAACCACAAATTATATAGCTATTTAATTTGTGAAAAACTATTTTTTTTTTTTATTTAACTTTACAAAAACAAAATTTTTTCATCGTAACAAACCAAAAACCACGGCGGTTTGTCCGGAATGCTAGACTTATACACTAACATTATTATATATTTATGGTAACAACAACATATTATAAAATAGGTCACTAGTAAACAATTTACCTGCGGTGATCGTCCAGTTTTAATATTACTTTCTGTAATGCTTTGTAAGAGATGTAAAGGATGGTGAGAATAGCTTTGAGTTTATATATCCAGATGACTTGTATTTATTCTCAATAATCAGAACAACAGATAGGTGTGTCTGTCAACGGTTTGAATTTCTGGACAATTGCATTGCTATTATTGTTGTGCAAGCAAAGATGTTCATGAGCCACAAGCCTTCCACCACCACCACCTACAAGGATGTTATTTCAGAAAACATTTTTATTTTAATGTCAATTTTTTTTTTACATGTTATTGTATAAAATTTGATAAAAAAAAAATTTTATATTGTTAGGTAAAACTTATTATACTGGTTTGTAAGACTCCTGGGAATAGAGGGATTTAGGTGCTTGTTAGTACACAGAATGCTCAATTATCATCCAGACATAGTTGCAAAAATAGTTATTGCATGCTGTGTTTTGCACAACATGTGCAATCGCGCAGAAATACCGGCTTTCACAATTTCAGAAGAAGAGAGACTAGAAGAGCTACAAACAATTGCTGAAGTTCAAAGGAGGCAAACTAGGGATATGCCATCTTACGCCGATTTAGCTCTAGGGCAATAACGTAGACTAAATATAGTAAATAGCCTATGGCGTTCACGTCATATTTAATTTATCGGTGGTCAAAAACCCTTTACAAGTTTTCTTTCGTCATTTCATTCTTGGATAGGCCTTCCAATTTGTGAAATGGTAGTAGATTCAGTAGATTTATACATTTTTAACATGATGTGCTAACACAAAACCTAAAAAAACTGCTATAAAAACAGCTTATTTTTTTTAAAGCTTTATTTATTTAATACCAAATAATATACTAGAAAAAATAAGACTTGCACCAGATCATGTTCTCGGACGGGAATCGAACCCGCGACCTTTGGATATCCGGTCCAATGCTCTGACCGCTGAGCTACCGAGCCACTCTTTTCTAGTATATGATTTGGTATTATATAAAAATAGCATTGTGAATGCTAAAAACTCAAAATTTAAAAAGCTTTATTTATTTTTAACATTTTTGGGGCTAGGCATATGTATATGTAATAAAAATGTAAGCGATGATATAAATATATTTTATTAATATTTAAACGACAGTTGATCCTTTCAATCGGTTCAGCCGTCTTCGAGTAGTTCTGGTAGCTCTTCCTTCAGGTGTTCCTTCTGGAGTTCCCTGGTAAGTTCAGACCAGATGTTCTTCAATTTGCTAATATGTAGTGACACTTCACCACTGGATTGCACTGTGTAGCTGAAGAACTTCATGCACAGGCTTTACTCTTTTGCAAGCCATCATACAGGCGGTGTAGTTCTAGCCATACTTCCCTCGCTGTAGAATATCGCAAAACTTTCTCACAGTTGTCTTGTGACAAATTCGTAGTAATAAGTTCGCCTCATGAAGCTCTCGTGTCTCCCACTTGGATTGTTGCTGATTCAACGATAGACTTTTCCATCAACTCTCGACGTAAATTCTATCTGAATTTTATTTCCGGTAACTTAACGCTCTGCTACCATATTAAAGTACATACTTTTTGATATTATAGGATCTTGGGAAAGAAAATAATAAAATTAAACTGTAAAAACTGTATTAAAAAACGCAAGGAAGAATATTGACAAACAAGACATTGACATTATATTCAATGAGCAATATATACAAAAAGAGTACTTAGGTCGATTTGCAGCAACATTTACTAAATCTCGATTTTGTTAAACCTAGACTTTACTCATACGAATATGTAAAATTTTTAAATCGATATTTAAAATTTTCACAGTTTCATAAGGGCTACATCTAAGTTTAACAAAGTCGAGATTTAGTAAATGTTACTGCAAGTGGGCCTTAATATAGGTAACTATACAAAGCAGGATTCTTAACAAAATATTATAGGTCTGTCCACGGTCCGGTTTTTTCTTGGATGACGGATCCGGGCGTTTCGACGGAGACGGATGACGGAGACGGATCACGTTTGTCCATTGCGTCCGGATCCGATCCAATCCCGAACCACATATCACTCTGCGGTGCAACTGAGATGTCATGTGCACGTGCCTTTTTTACGTTAGAATGCCGACAACTTCTTGCAATATACGTACAAAGACGCAGAAGACAAAAAAGTTTTGGGTTTCACCCTCTCCTGCAAGAGAGATACCTCGATGGGGCATTTAATACACTATACGATAAATTACAACAACGTGAAGATATATAATACCAAATAATAAACTAGAAAAAACACGACTCGCACCAGATTATGTTCTCGGACGGAAATCGAACGGGACGGGAGCATTGTAAATGCTAAAATCTCAAATTTAAAAATGATGTAGCTTTCTTATCTTAATCAATTGTTTAAAAATATCTGGAAAGGTATTCAGTTGATGTCGAGGTAATTCCTTGTAATTGGTGAGATGGCGCTGGCTTGCAGCGTAAGAGTTGATATACTAGGAGAAATTCGACATTCCCACTAGTGACTCAGTAGCGCAGCGGTCAGAGCATTGGACCGGATATCCAAAGGTCGCAGGTTCGATTCCCGTCCGAGAACATGATCAGGTGCGAGTCGTATTTTTTCTAGTTTATTATTTGGTATTATATAAAAATAGCATTGTGAATGCTAAAATCTCAAATTTAAAAACGTGAAGATATTTTTTTAACATTTGTTTTTATTAGTAACTCCTTTTTGGTTAGCAGAAATGACCTTTTATTTCGTTGTGACTTAGCCGATACTTATTTTTTTCGCATAACCTAAGTGGCATACGTTATATTAGTGTGTAAACATTAGTGCAAAATGTTTTAAAACGTTAGCGTTCATGGTTGTTAAATAAATTAAGAAAATGTTAGTATGGAAAATTCAAATTCTTTAAAATTCTCCATACAAAACGGCAATTTCATACTTTAACCCCTAATATTAACTTGCCCTAAAAACTTTATTGTGTGAACAAAATAAAGTCGCAGCGCAAGTGCTTGTCGCAATAAGCAAGTTCGGCAAGTCGCAAAAGATGACGGTTGACGAAGACGAACGTCGGGTGGCTGCGCCGTGGACAAGTCCATATGTATTTTATATTCTAATGGGGTACTTCGAATCGAGGCTCCGGTTTAGCGGTTCATCCGATCAAGCAAAATCTTCGGAGCCCGTCAAAAGAACGGATGACGGATTTCGGACGCCGGATGTCGAGTTGACAAAAGTTCATACAAATATAATATATAGGCTGCTATTCGGTCCGGTTTTTTCTCTCCGAGGAGACGGACGCCGTGGACATACAGTTTAAGGCATAGGGATTATATTCATGGCACGAATTAAGAGTTTTTTATTTTTTTTATTTTTGCTGCATCAAATTCCTTAAAATAAGAAATTTTAATTTAAAACTCACATATTAGCTAAACTGGAATCGATAAAACTCGACTAACATTTTGTTGAGTGTGGTTGTCACTAGGTACAACGCAAGTCAAGGTCAAGGTCAAGCGAGGTGAGATGCGAAGTGAGAGTGAATTGCGAAGGGAGTTGCGAGTTGTCGTCTGATTTTACAGAATCGCAGGGCAGCTATTAATGTTATTAGGCGTGCACATGCACATTATTTTAGTGAGCGTAATACGAGAGCAGGCAGCCTAACAACATTCATAGCCGAACCGCATTCGTGAGATAAAACAACATGTAAAATACAAAGGATCCAAATAGCCACATAAGTATACTTAATGTTAAACCTGTTTCTCATTTTATGTAAACTTCCATGTTTTTATGAGAAATAAATTCTTTAAACCCATCCTTTTATAAATGTCAGTTAGATGAAAATGAATAACTGAAGTAAATACTAACGCCCTTACTAATAAAGATTGTATAGCAGATGTAAAGTAACACAATGGTTACTCTCTATCAAAATATTGAAGACAATAAAAAGAAGGGACAAAACACTGTGTAACTATACATCTGCTATACAATCTTTATTAGTAAGGGGGTTATAATGTAAGTAAAATGTACATAGTTGTATCACAGTCTAAAAGCCTCTTGGTCGTATGTAGGGGAATTTAAATGTAAAATGGCAAAAGTACTCTACATTAATATTATAAAGAAATAAGAAACTGATTTAAAAAATGTTTCACCAACAGAGACCTACAATATCCATAAGTGACATAGGTCATATTTTATCCCAGAATTCTTATGAAGTGAAATTCCACGCGGATGGATTCGTAGTAGATAAAAAGGAATATATCTTTTAGTCTACCTACAGTATAGTCCAACTCGAGGATATCGATAAATTGGAAGGCATAACTGTGAAACAGTAAACGGTTAACAAGTAAAATGCTTCACTGAGTAATTCTGGATAGAACGGAAGAGAATGGTTACCTACATCAGGCTTCAGAGAAGCGTATCCCAAATTCTGATTGGGGACCTTGCAACGAATGATGACGTCACGGGTATCAAAATAATATGCAAACTTTCATCGTCTCTGATTCTGGTGTATTGATCGGCCTACAATGCCTCGTTGATTCTTGACTTTGCGCTGATAAATTACTAAGACGTGACATCTCAAACATAATAGTTCTTTGGCATTGTGGGAACTACAAGAAAGACAGAAATTCGTGCAAATGTTTACGTCAAAGAGTACATACTTTTAAGCTGATTGCACACAAGATAATAAAGTATAGTGAATAGAAGGAAAAACTCGGAGAAAATCTGGCGTCCATCCCGGGCAATCCAATAAATGTTTCATTATGGCCTAAACAACGAGGAAGGAACCATTTATCAATACGAGAGGGATCAGTCATATCCCGATACTCGATACAAGTAATTTGGACTACAAATATCTTGTTGGATAAGGCGCGCGCTAACTATCAGAGGCAGAGAAGCGAATAATCGAATTATATTAACTAGCTCCTGTTGCCACGGTAATTTTGCTAAGCAACAGCTTTTGTGACCCAGTGGCTATAAAATCAACTCTGTTTTGATTGCGATTTTCAGTAAAGTCGATATAGAATAAATATATCTTTCTATATTAAGATAAATTATATATATACTGCTTATCAGTAAATGATGATATATATACATGTAATAAGTACGGGTTTTTTTGGAAACCTATCTCAGGCATCAGTCCTCACATAATGACTTCTCCATATTTGTTACCTACTAATCAGTTAGTTAAGTACTTCACTTTTGTAACCAACCATTGTGTGATTGACAATAAAAACATTTTATTTATTATTATACTAGAGTTTTTCTTTATATGTCTATATATTTATTTGTATATTGTTTTGGAACTATCTAGTTGTAGTTGTGTTATCGTCTTTCTTACTGATTTTATCTAGTGCGTTAAGAGCTTTAGTAATTGTTTATCCTGCGACTAATACGTCCAAAACTCATGTGATATTTTTCAATACATCATAACACCTGTTATTTATATTTACTCATGCTAAAAATTTCTTATAATATTCATCGGTGAAATGTGTTTTGGCGGTTCTTTTAAATAGCTTCGCCATCTGCTGACGGTGTGCGCTGACCTTTAAGCTCGTTGTGAGAGAGTCGTGTTTGCGCGGCTATTCACGGTTGGAATTAGGCTGCGATATGTTATTGATTCGGTGGAAATGTGTCAACATTTTTATTTGACTTTTATAACGTAGGTATTGTCGAGGACACGGCTCGCTTTCTAGTGGCGCGTCGTCACTTACGTTCGTATGTCGCACGCAGCTTTCAGCCAACTAGCTTAATCAGCCGTTTAATTAACGACTTATGCTCCCTTAGCATGACCATCGATTCGCGATATGATATAGCGGTTTCACTGTCAAAAGACAATAGATTTTGACAGTTGAGTGTCGCTAAAACGCTATATCACGCGAATATATCGTCGGTCATGCTAAGGGGGGCTGGTCTTTTTATTAAACGGCGGCTTCATATAAGTTTACGCGGCTATTTACGACCTCCGTGGTCGAGTGGTTTGCGCGCCGGTTTTCATGGCGTCACCATCTCTCGAGGTCCCGGGTTCGATCCCCGGCTGGGTCAATGTAGAAAATGATCTTTTCTATATTGTCTCAGGTCTGGGTGTTTGTGATACCACCGTTGTCTCTGATTTCCATAACACAAGTGCTTTAGCTACTTACTTTGGAATCGGTGCAATGTATGTGATGCTGTCTAATATTTATTTATTTATTTTAACGAAATTATATAATAAGTAAGTATCAACAGTAGCAAGCTAACAATATTAATCCCTATTGCTAAAAATATAATTGACATTATTAATTTTTCCAAATACGACCTAAATAATTGGTGTTACTGTTGATTGTTGATTGCCCTGTTTTTACCGGTTTTATATTCATTAGGCTTAATTAAAGAATTGCCAATACTCTGACGAGCCGGAAGAGTCCAATATAACGGGATGTGACATGAAATTGCATACATTGTTCTAGATTATTCCAATTGATACCGACTCGGAATACATTTCTTGGATTACTTTTGCTTTAGTTAAGTTTTAGGGAATGCTATTATTCTCATATTTATTATCAGTCATAATCATAACAATTAATTTAATGGATTAGCGATCAATATCTGCTTAATACATTTTTATCCATAATGGGCTTTACATGTGTCGATTTAAGTCACCTGTGACGGTCGACATAAGCACAGTCAACTTTAGTCACCTATCAAGTCGTTTGTAAAATTGAATGGCAGGTGACATATCGGTGTTGGCGGCGCTGTCGTCTATGTAGTCGATGGCGTAACCTATGTATCAATATGTAATATCACGAAGTTTCAGTTTTGGCCACCGGATCAGATAAGTCACTTAGGCTAGCAGGAATTGCCATTTACACAGTCGATTTTCGCCGTGCGACTTTTAATCACCCGTGTAAATACCAGATAACCATAGTACACGACTATTAGTTATTCTGTGGTACAAGCTATGCTTAGTTAGGGACTAAATGATTAAGTGTATTTTAGTCTTTTTATCTTGGAATATTTATTTATTTGGCGAGAAGCCTCGTGCGAGGGAATACGTTTGCTGCGTGCTTTAGGCCTCGCACGAGGCTGCTCTAATAAGTTAGTTCTCATCACCAAGCGATAGAGCTGCTCGCTTGGTGCGGATGGGGACCCGCCTAATGATGTAAAAACGGCTGATCAGATTTTGATGAAATTAAAACATAGAATACTTTTTATCCTTGTTCTATAGGTCCCCTAAGGATTTTCTCGAATGTCCACGTAGATGAAGTCGCGGGCGAAAGCTAATAATTTTTTTTACTGATGTTTCAGAATTCCGGACTCTAAATCTAAGGATTATCAGTCATTAAATCATACATCAAGAAATACAAGTCCTAATTGCTTTACCTACCCAGAGGTGCGAAGTTTGAATTCTGGCCGATTCAATTGGGACCGCAAATTGCTGCTTCCCAGAAGCCTAGTCAGGGTTTTAGTCAAGAGTTTTGGCAGCAAAATGTAGTTAGTTAATCTGGCTGCCTAACAAATATTTTTTATGATACTCTTAGCATCAGCAAATTAATTCAATCGTATTTTGTTGGAACTGCGTTCATAATAATATAACCTCTTGTATACCTCTTTACTTTGTATAGCAAGGGATTAGTAAAACAGTATTATAAATCTTTTCTTTGAATTGTTTCATGCACGAAAACCTTATTTTTAAGGAACAGTATCTTACCGTTTCCTACTTGGTAAACTGCACAATTATCAATAAAAATTTGTTTTTAAATATCAGCGATGAAATAAAGCATATTAACAAATTCTCTTACTTGTTATGTGATGGAAATGAAGATCATGTTCAAATTACCTGAAACAAAATAAAGTTTGTTACCTTTTTTTTTGACTAAAATATTAATGAACATAGGTATAATACCAAATAATATACTAGAAAAAATACGACTCGCACCAGATCATGTTCTCGGACGGGATTTTTTATATAAATTATTAGGAAAATCATATAGCTTTCTCAATTGTTTAAAAATATCTGGAAAGGTATTCAATTGATGTCGAGGTAATTCCTTGTACATTGGTGAGATGGCGCTGGCTTGCAGCGTAAGAGTTGATATACTAGGAGAAATTCGACGTTCCCACTCGTGACTCGGTAGCTCAGCGGTCAGAGCATTGGACCGGATATCCAAAGGTCGCGGGTTCGTTTCCCGTCCGAGAACATGATCTGGTGCGAGTCGTATTTTTTCTAGTTTATTATTTGGTATTATATAAAAATAGCATTGTGAATGCTAAAATCTCAAAATTCAAAAGAACATAGGTATTTTTTATTCTTTTTGATAAATAAATTCTTTACTTCATAATGTTTCACAATCAATTCTAACAAAAATGATCTAGAAAAGACGTCATCAGAGAAAGCGAAGACGAATTTTATTTGATTCCGTTAATCCATTTGAAAGCGACCGGCTCAAGATCCAGCGCTTTTATTGCCAAGGAATAGAGTCTAATTTAGGGAAGCATTAAGTTTCATGGCTATTTTCACGGTGAGCGAGCAAGGGTTTTTTTCTTCGAAACGGTATCTATTCGTTGAGTGGAATGGAACTTCATTACTCATCTGTGTGAATGAACTAATCTTGAATGAAATGTATAATGTGGATAAGTCGTAGTACGTTAGTTTTATTAATATTTGTGTGAATTTACGCAGCAAGGAAACGCCAAATTCTTGGTTATATGCGAGTATAACTTCGCTATGATCGGTTATAATGTCACAAATTCATCATTTTGGTGACATTATCACTTTTATCCGGTTTATTTTGGGTAAGTATACATACCGATCCTCTTTGGGGCCTTGTGTCATCTCATTTTTTTTTACTTATGTTGTAAGTGCGTGATATTTGGCGAATCACTGTACGCAAGCAGAACTTGCGCTGCACGCGTGCGAGCGGTCATTGGGAGCGCACAATTTTTTTTTTTGTATGGGGTAGCAGAACTTGCGCTGCACGCGTGCGAGCGGTCATTGGGAGCGCACCATTTTTTTTTTGTATGGGGTAGATAATTATATGATCCCTACAATTCAGACCCCTGTCGTTAATACTATTATATATTCTGTGCCCCTGCCCCAAAAACTAACCTACGATAATCGAACAATGTTTATTCCAATTCGTAAAAATATTAGCTATGGTCTTCAATTCCGTCAATCAAAAGTAGAACATTTCTGTCGTCAATCGCGAATGTTTTGTCGTTGGAGGCCTTCTGGCTAAGTGGCGGACGGACAAGCTAGTTAGACGTAGTCTCAAAAAATAACAACTCACAGTGGGGTAAGTAATGTAACATGTATGTATGTAAAGCATTAGGTGAAATAACATCAAAATTAAAAACACACTTAGTAACATTTCATCATCATCACGAGCCTGTTTTGGTCCATTTCTGGACATAGGCCTCTCCCAAATTCTTCCACTGGGTCCAGTGTTGCGCCTTCGTTACTATTAGTAACATTACTTATCCAAAATACATCCTGCACATGATTTCAATAAATAATTTACAGAACGTCAAATCTACATTGCAAAGTACCACATCTCCATGCCAATTTATACGGCTACGACAGCAGTACTCCGTCAGCTGTGAAAACATATTAAAAAATACACGTCAAGTGCGCCTATTAGACGTACAAGGGTTCCGTAAAGTTGTAAAGTTGCTGAATGTACTATGTGTAGGTACTTAAATATACGATAGCGTTCAAGGAATGTGAAATCGTTGGTCATCCATCCTAAGACCGGCTTATGTGGAGTGGAAGCTTAGATAACCACAGAATACTTAATAGTTGGCTTAAGCCAGATAACTAACAAATCGGAGACGGAACTTTTAAGCTTTAAATCTCATCCGTTCTTCGTCACATTATTAATTAATACTTTAACACATACAAAAAAGTATTTAGGTCTCAAGTGGATCTTTTAAGAAATCTAAAAAATAATCACTTATTCCTCTTTTACTAATTCTGGAGGTCAGGTTTAGGTTAGTAGTAAAATTATGAACGCTGTACATTATTATTTGAACAATTATTTATAATTAATTATAACAAACCCATAGAACGAATACAACAAAAAAAGCGTTAAAATTTTCGGATTTAAAACGCGTATTTTTTTACTGATTAAATACCGGATACCGATGACCTTCACTCTTGGAAGGGAACAGGAAACGTCCGAATTTAATTAACGAAAACAATATATCAAAAGAATTCCGACCAGTAAAGCTTACATTTCACAATGCTATTTTTAATTTAAAATTTTAAAGAATGTACCTACTAGAAAAAAACGACTCGCCACCACCAGATGCTTCTCAGGCGGGACGGCTTACTAATACTAAATTGCAGATATTTCTGTAAATAGGCGGGATATAACTTTTCTAGTTAGAGCATACGTATTTGAAGACGCCTAGAATAAAGAAAACAAGAAATAAAGGTAACCTTCTATCAGACTGCGTCAACCCGACAGTCGGACAAGCGCTCTTAATTTTGATTCAAATAAAAAAATATTTTGTTTTACTCACTTGATACTAATAATGGGACTATCTCGCAAGAAAACTCAATCGAACAAAAAAAGTATCATCAAAATCGGAAAACACGCGCGAACAACGATACAAAAAAAATAGACAATCGAATTGAGAACCTCCTCCTTTTTTGAAGTCGGTTAAAAACTCAATGTGAAATAACTTTTTCATCCGAAAATCGACCAAGAGTTCCACTTCTGTCTCCGAGTAAATATCATTAGGTATTAAGATTAGGGTAAGATAGAGCCGGCATGTTCAAAGCTCTTAAATAAAGAAAAAAAGAAGTGAATTCTTATATTAAGGGTATTTTGTTTTTTAAATAAAACTTCTGTTATTAACACGCGAATCCCTAAAATGTCATGTGACGTAACGTAACCCGTGTCGCGTCCCGGAAACGCGGCCAAATAAGTCCTAATGGCATTTTTATGACGTCTTGTAAGGCATTAAAAAGCCTAATATCAGACGTATATTAAACACCTGTATATGTCGTTCTGTATGTTTATGTGTCGTTTGTATGTTTATGTTCGCTGCTGCTTTTTGCGTTTAAACATACAGTTGTTTTCCTTTTAGATCTATTCCCTTTTCTGAGATAAACATCGCCAAAAAAAAAATCAGTCATCTTCAGATCTAGTGTAGTCTAGACTTTTTTTTCAAGCAAATTCTCAGGTAAAATTTTAGTATTTCCTAACGTTTCCACTTTTTTCTTACCCAGTTATTCTCCTACACTACATATGCATCTAGGCTTTGCAACCTCTATATACTTTTTGCTCTCTTTTAGAATATGAGTATTAGTTTGATCCTAAGATTGATGTATTGATTCGAGTTAATCACCAACACCCGCATGTCGCGATGCTGCTTGCCAAACGGTTCAGCCATTCAACCGTTGCGCACACAAGCCGCAAATATCTGAGTGCTTTGATCGTCGTTCTTGGAAGCCATCCACCCGACTCTACTTAGCTAGGTATTAGCTACCTCTGTACTTTTGGCTCTCAATCGTTTCTCAATAGTTCCAACCTTCGTATAACAAGCTCTTAAAGCTTGTAAATTTTATGAATGGCTATCAAATACGTCTCTCTTAATTGCTATACAGCGAGAAAGAGACGCATTGATAGCCATTCAGAAATGTGACAAGTTTCAAGAGTTTGTGATAACCCCCAGGACTTTATTGACAGCATTACTAACAGTCGCGATGCCGGACTTGCTAAACCATTCAACCGTTGCGCACACAAGCCGTCCTTAATTAGCCGTCCGATGCAATCAATCAGCTCTGTTGACGCAATATGAACGCTTTGATCGCCGTTTTTGGGGTCCACCTGACAAGCGATTAGGGTGATATGTTGATTGATATAGCTTTCACAAGCAGAAGGGTTGTTTGCGACGTTTGTTTTGTTTACCGATGAGACGATAAAGCTATTCGTTACATTTTTGGGTTGGTATTCAATAAAGCTATTAATTAAGTGATACTGCCTCTTTACATTAACTTTGCCGTATGCCAGGAGCATCTTTTTTTAAGACAGAATAGGCGAGAGCTTGACCGCTATCACGCCTGATGGTAAGCGATGATGTGATTTACGATGAAACGCGCTCGCCTAGAAGGTTCACTGGCGACTAAAGTGCACCAGATTGCACCTATCGAAAAACACATACTCAGACAAGGAGTTCCTAGCGGATGATAAAATTTAAAGCAAAACGCTTAGTGCGAGTCTTTGGAATATCCACCAAGAAACGGTGGCGCTGATTCGTACGTCTGGTTGTCCGATGGAGAAAGGGAGATGGCGGAATCAGGTTGTGTAATTCCATTGCACACTCGCCGAAATCTATCCGATAAAAACCGATAAGCACGCAACCTTAAGTCTATGCTCGAGGCTTTTGAGCTTCTTTCAGAAAAGATTGTCGTTGCCGACGAGCTTCCTGGCCCTCTGCTCAATGTAGTCTGGAGCTGGTATTTGTCGAAGCCATCCCAAAGATGAGAACAGTACTCCATACACGATCGAACTTGCTATAGATTAAGCTGCTGTTCCGGGGTGAAGTTCTATCTCACCTTTGGCCTAGGTCGTTATAGCAATCCTATTATTATCACAAACTCACTAATTGATGTGACATGGCATAAAGTGATCAGCTTTTTCTTGGCTACTTCAGAGTTTTAAGGCCGATTGCAACTATTCGTTTCAAAATAAGAAAACAGAACAAACATCAAAATTATACACCTTGCAATAAACAAAATAGCAATACGTCCTCATAAGGAATGTGCACACCAAATGCGGAGTTATTTCTGAATCTGGCTTTAGCATTCACGTTTAGCCTGGCATGCGGCAGCGGTTCACTTCTTAACTCAACGAGACAAAGCTTGCTTTGCTAGTGGTGTATGTTAAGTTAACAATGCCGAATGCTAGTCGATAATTGAGAAAAGTTTTCTGGGTACAAAATTGCAAATAGCAAACATGGATGGATTTTAAAATGTTCGTAGTACGGTCAAGATCATATTAATTAACACCAAAACTGTCGGTTCTCCAATTAGTTAGTTTTAAAACTCAATATCATAGACGTTCAGTAAAAGATGGGGCCTCCATCTTAAAAAAAAAATACTCACTTAGACCTTGTCCAGAAAGAGCGAATTCGTCGCAAATTTACACGTGATTTTGGTTACACAGCACTGATATTGCACGTTGCTGGCATTGCTGATCCCAAGCGGGCATTGTACATCGAAATGCTTCTCACTTGCGCGTAGCTCTGGACAGGGACTTTGACAGTAAATCATTTAACAAACATGCGCAGGCAAGGCAAGAAATGTAGTTCATATAGATTAGACACTATTAACTTACTTCGCTGTAGTTATATAAAACAAAAGAGCCGACTTTTGCTATTTATACGGCTTAAAACCTTTTTCCCCATCTGGGACAAAATTTGTTAGAGCTCAGATTAAATGTAGCTAAAATATCCCGTTTATTTTTTAAAATTTGATCTCTATCGACATAATTACCACTTCCGCATCCCTATCCGTCCCCACAGGCAAGACGTCCACAGTTCAACAAAGTCCACCCACAGTAAAGTCCTGATGCTTGTTGTTCCAGTACTTGCAGCTGCTTTGCTGTCTTACAATGTAAGAGCAGCAGTGATTTTTAGCCAGGATATCAGCTGTGGGAAATTGAACTTTTCAACAAGAAAATAACTAAGAAACTAACGAAAACATTATTCTCATGTAATTCGTTGTAAATAAATGGAAAATATTGAACAGACACATACACCGTTTTTAAGGTAACCGTGACGATTTGGTAGAATTACTAAATCGTCACTTGTTTCAAATAAATTTAATTGATTTGGTTTTAAGGGTAAGAATTTTCAATCTCTACACACTACATAAACAGTAGAAAGAAAAAAAACAGCCATCATTTTTATCTCTACGTTGTAAAGGGACATAAAAAATATCACTTAGACCGATCTAACCCGTATTCATACAAAGTATCAGAGCATCAGTTGGCGTTTTTACTATCCCTACCAACTTAGGAGTTGTAATAACCATTTGAAGTGCAGACACTGTGGTATTTATGACCTAAGCATATAAATGTTTTTCACAGTTGAACATAGTGTATATTCAGGAGTATACTACTTAGAAAGGATAGGAGTGACTATTTTAGTGCTGAGAACTGTTATGAAGCATTGAATCAGAGCGAGAGTTAATCGTGAATAATTAGTGATTTTTAATTATCATACTATCAATTATACTGCTTCAATAAGCATAGTATGAAAATCACTTATTATAGCACCAGAGCCAATCTATATTCTTCTGTAGAATACAAATTAAATCTAAATTGGAGAAAAGTCTTTTACAATCTGTCTGACTGTAACATTAACTAGGTAATATAGACAATTTTTCTGACGCATCATCAAATCCATCGACTATGTCCTAAATCCTGCTATGGCAAGCATAAATTATTCAGAAATTAAAAAAAAAAACAAAGTCGTTTTTGAACAAATATTATTGCTTGCTAGAGACAGCATTTAAACCTAAAACATATCCACCCATGGATCTGATCGATACGACTGAGTCATCTGAAGAATAACCAAGTCCTTTTCTGTCAGTGGTATTTTACTGTACATCGCCTGCACTTGTTTCAAGTAACATTATTTTGGTCGGCCGTCCGCAGGGCAATGACCCCCGTGACGTCACAGCGAGACACGAGGATGCAGCCAGCGAAATAAACGACTTGACCGGATATCATCTGCTTTGCGGTCTGTTGCCATACTAAAATTATCCTAATGTGCATTTAATTAGATCTGCTCGAGGGTTTCACATCAGCCGTTTTAGGCTGGCCCCAGACATTTCTTTGCTTTGCTCTTCTAGTTTAACAGGGTCTACCAGTTAACACATCGAACTTCGGTAAGTCTGCCGGGCTTCATTCGAGGCCAAAATGGCGAACCCTAATTATGATGTCACACGAACATCGATATCTTCTAAATAACTTCGGCGAATAGTACAATATAATACTTCTTACTTCAATTTATCTGTTTTAAGTTGAAGCCCGGCAGACTTTCCGAAGTTCGAGGCTTTAGCCGGTATTGCCCCTTGTTCTACTAGAACTACGTAGTAACTATTTAGTCTATATCTGCGCTAGAACAGTAAAGCAAAGAAATAAAACCAGTAGGTCTGGGGCCAGATTTAAATGTCCCCACTGCTGGGGCACAGGTCCTCCTTATGGGTGGATAAGGAGGATGGTCCCTTAGAATTATAGGCCATAATAACTTACACACGGACGAGGGCCCGATGCGGAATAGTGAATATTTTCCGAGCAGCCGCCCGCGACTTCCGATCCCTCGGGAACAGTACTTTTTTCTGGATGAAAGGTACCCATGTCCTTTTCTGTACTATCCCTGACAACGTATTAGCTGTATTAGCAACGCTTAGCAAGCCCGTCTTTAACCTATTTGAAGCCCTGGGCACATTTGGGGGCCCCTATGATCTTGACTTAAATAAAATTTATCTAAACATGCCGAAATTAGAAAGCCTGATATTCGGGCAAGAGTAGGATAGCTAAGCGCATGCAAAAGCTAGTAAGCAAGTCGTATTTGTATTCAGTAATTATTATTTAAGTTTTCGAAATACCTAAATATGTTTTATATGTTTTTGGTAATATCCGTTATCGTTTAGCGATCTGGCAGGAACTAGGGGGCCCCTATCAATCTCGGGGCCCTGGGCACGTGCCCAGAGTGCCCAGTGGGAAAGATGGGCCTGATACCTAGCATGATGATCGGTTGAGTGGTTAAGATGTGAAAGCGTTACAAACGAACTCGCTTCACTTTCGCATATAATTATTGATAAGAATACCTAACTTAAATTTCCTTAGCCTGAGCATAAAAACCAACATAGCTGAAAAAGACAGCACATTCATCCTGTAAAGATAAGCTTTATTTATGAGTCATCTTTGAGGTTTACGTCTGCAGATTATTCTGATATAAATAACCAGTTTTAAAAGGATTCCCGTCGTAAAATCGCCCAGACATTACTGTTTATCTTTTTTAACACGAACTTTCTAAAGAAATGAAAAATTAAACGACATGCTGTTACGCTGTGATTAAAATGGAGTTTAGGGTAATTATTGCTTTATATTTCGTTTCACTTTTTTTTGGCTTCACTCTACAAGTAACTAAAATCTGAATTATAAGCTCTACCTACTTTGATAAGGGACTAAAATTGGAGTTACCTTAAAGAACGGTATGGTATGAGAATGGGGTGGAACCATGTCAAATAAAATTGACTAATTAGTTAATATTAATTTGCTTAATCAACTAATTGTTTACTTGTTTTGTTATCTTACTTGAAGTTGCTGCAGCAAAAGTTCAATGACCTCGGATGCGTGACATCGTGTTTTTGGATATCCCTGTGGCTAGCCGTCGTTCCGTGCGCGTCTCAGTTTGACAAGGTTCCATCCCATTTTCATCGCGCGAAGATTATATAACCTCATCATGATCTGTCATTTAGATATTCATCCAATGAACCGAAATGGCGTCAGTCATAGTGTACATATTCCGTAGGAAAAATAATACGGACAGGAACATACACAACTCAATAGCTTTTAAAAATAAACTTTATGGTGAACTGCAGATAGTTCAAATTGATTTAGACTTATTGCCGCTATACGACCATGAGCTTAATTAATACAATCAGAAGATCAGTTGTGGAATTCAGTTTTATTAGGTACTTCTATTGCACTGGCATAACTGATTGTAGTTAGGGTTGCCACCTTTTTTTTGGACTAATAAACTTACATTGGTTGCTAAAGGTAGAACAAAATTACATTGTATGGAAATAAAGTATTACTTGAAAAACATATTTTTTATTACTTTTGGCAATTTATCCTAGAGAAATAAAAAGGCGTGTGAAATAAAGTATTTGCACTTACTTTATTATCCTCATAAAGTACGGATGGCGACCCTAATTGTAATGCACTTTCAAACTATTTCACGCGTTATCTCTGATCTAGTCAATAGGATTTTAGGCGTATTTTTGGTACCTTTATAGCACTGAGATTAATCATTATATCAACCGCACGACCCACATTGCTGAATAAAACCAGGGGTCCTATCGCTTAACTTACATGGCTGTCGTAATCGCTTTCATTTGACAGATGGATGTGATACATTGCTACTTTTCTTTGGTAAGTTTATTTGTGCCAAAAAGAAGTAGCAATGTGTCACATCCATCTGTGAAATCTAAAAGTTTGAAATACTTATCTAGTCTAGATTGGTAAATACTTTGCATTTTTTTTTATAAATATATATAAATAAATATATGACAACATCACATACTTACATTGCTCCGATTCCAAAGGAAGTAGCAAAAGCACTTGTGTTATGAAAATCAGAGACAACGGTGGTAACACAAACACCCAGACCTAAGCCAATATACAAAAGTTCGTTTTTCTAAATTGACCCAACTGGGGATCGAACCCGGGACCACAGAGATGGTGACACCTTGAAAACCGGTGTACAAAGCCACTCGACTACGGAGGTCGTCAAATATTAAAAACAAAATGCTAAATATAAGCATTTTGCATTTTGTTTTTCCAGTCCTTATTTGATAGCAACATCCATGAAATGCATATTATTGCATATTTCAATCTGTTGTAAAAATTGTCTTTTTTATTAAAGTTCCCTTTTCTAGTCTAGATTGGTAAATACTTTGCATTATTTTTATATTTATATTATATCCTTTTTGTCTACACTAAAATATGAACGGATGTGACAAGGAACATGTGTTTATATTGCTGTCTCCTTTTGTTTTGAACTATGTAAATTGTTTATTTGTTTCAGCCGTGGTACACGCGATAAAAAAAGTCACCCTTTAATCTTCTCGTTTTGGGAATATAGTGAGGTTTTTAAACATTAACAATGTTAGACAAAACTGCCGTATGCCATCATAAATGTTGGGTACAGTTTGGATTTTTTTTATCCATTAAAAATAAAGCGTGACTGTCAGGTTGTCACTACACTAGCCGTGGTGAATGCAACCAATATTGTTTTTTGTGTTTAGAAAGTAAACTTATATAATTCTTTTGACAACTCCTAAATTAGTCACAGTCACAGGTAATTAATCTTTGAATTTACTTTCTTAGTTTACCAGTGGTAAGTTGCGAGTCTTAAAAAAACATTCGATCATATTTTTTCCCTGTAAAATAAATAATGGGTATGATTTTATCAATTACCTAATAAATGCATTTTCAGTGACCTAATAAATAATATTTGTTCCTAAAATAGTAGATCTGTCACTTAAATTAAATCACCAAATAATATAAAAACGCTTACCTAAATAATAATTAAGAATTACTTGGAAATAATATCAATCATCAAATAATTATATTGGGTTTCTAAATAATAAAAGTGCCACTAAAACTGAATCACGAAACAATTAAAAATGTTTACCTAAAAATATATTTGATCATTGAAAAATAATATTAATTTATTACATAATTCAAAAATTAATCATATTTAAAAAATATATATTTAGCTTCGCTCGCTCCGCTGCGAGTGGTCTAAACACTAACCTAACCTAACCTACCTAGTGCATTTAAAGTTTTTCTTTGTAGCTAAACTGGTTTATCCTATCGGGCTTAGGACAAACTAGTTTGGTCTAGGCTTTATCTGTTAATCCTATCGCGTTTAGGAAGATCTAGTTTAGCCTAGGCAAAACTAGTTTCGCAAGCAAGCGGTCAAGCTGATAGGTGAATTTTCATAGCCCGTCAATTTGACTCCGCCCCTACTTAGGAATTTTTCTATTAATTAAGTGACACATCTATTATTTTGATGATTGAACGATTTATAGGGTGATAGATTTACTATTTTAGGTACAAATATATTATTGCTGCCAGGGACTTACTTTTTAGAGGACAGATCTTATATTTAGGCTATAGAAAAAAGTGATCAAACTATAATTTAAGAGACATATTTACATTAATACGGTGATTTATACTTAGAGACAGTTTTGATAAATATGATGACTAATATATTTCTTGGGGATAGATATTATAATTAGGGTATTGCAGATTAGCGACACATCTAAACTTAGGTGACAGAAAATATTGTTCCCATAAATAATGTCGACGACATTATAATTTAAGTAGGTATATTGCGATAACCTCTATGGAATATCCTCGTCACTCGAAACGAAATAAATATAAACCATCACCTTTTAAGTCAATAAATCATAATCCCAGTCAATGCTACATTTTCCCATATAAATATTTCGGGATGTCGCACCCGACCATATATCAAATGTCGCCAGAAACTATAAAATTGACTTACGTCGCTTTCGAAAGGAATGGCCTTTTTCGGTATGAACGTTTTTTATATGACGGAGTGATAAAAATGGTTTCAGCCAATATAATGGGATATTGATGTCTTAATTTTGTGTTTCATGTAACCGAACTTGATCAAATGAGTACGAACAAAATGGTAAGGTAAACTTACGTAAGTAAGTGTGAAAAAATATTTTGTTTGTAAATGGAATAAGGAGTTAGAAATAAACAGCCTTATAACAAAAGATTTTAAAACACTGTTCAACAAGTGTTTAACTTAGACACTGTTTAAATGTAAGGCTGTCACTTTTTTGACAATATGATTAGAAAGAGACGCCATCAAATTTAAACAGTGTCTAAATTGAACAGTGTTTTAAAATCTTTTGTGCTAAGGCCGTTAGAGTAGTCTTATTTCATAAATCTGACTTTATCTTACTTTTGCAACTTATTAATTACTTACTTATTATTCGTGTAGGTACTTATTGGTATTAAGTATAAAAGAATAGAAGCAAGATAATGTAATGACACAATTTCGTGAAGTTTTTGATCTCTTTTTAGCAATACATTTTGGAAAGTTTGTCAATTGCCTACTTATCATATTATTTGTTTCCGAAAACTTGCTAATTATTTCACAATAATATCACTAATTAATAAATAAGTTACCAGTTCTGCGAAAAAAAAACCAACGTTATCAAAACTTACAAATAATTTTGTATCGACATTATCGAAACTGCTTATTCGCGTGTTTTCTTTCGGTTTTACCAGCTAAGTAATGTTATGCCACTAAGTGATGAAGAAATCAAACATTATTATTTTAACGAATCGCAGTTTTTCACCTTCATCGAATATTGTTCAACGAATATTAGGAAAACTATTACTATAGAAATAGGTAATGGTTCTACGAAGTTCCGATTAGTCCCAAATTAGACTTAAGGGGCTGACATGAGCCAACTAGCGCCGCCAGTCGATTTTATTTTATTTATTCTAAATAAGCCCAATTTCTTAAAAAAGAAATCAGTCAAGGTTTTGTTAATAACGTCTAATATTTATTGAATATGAGACGATTATAGAAAAGTTCGTTTTCTAAATTGAGTCGGCCGGGAATCGAAACCGGGACAGTTTTTAAGTTGAAACAGCCATACCAATGAAAACCCCTTAAAATTAAAATAAGAGCACAGAATACATCCATACTACAATAAGAGTGAGTACTTCCAAAACTAATAATAAAATATAAGTATTTATAAAACAATTCCCAAAGTTTCAAGTTCCAAATTATCGAGCAATGACGTGAACTTCGAAGTTGCAAACTTCCAAGTGATATTGTTTCACTTAAGCAACTTAAAGGTGCATATAGGAACTAAGTTATGCTCCAGTTAAATATCGTAGGATAGCCCAGTTTGTAACAAGTAGCTACGTGTTGGTTAGTGCAGGTGAACTTGTAATTTGCAATATAACTTTGGATGGAATTTTAACTTTTTGCGGTTTGATGTTCTGAAATAGTAGCAGTTTTTTTTTATTTTGTGACTAAAATACATCGTTTTTTTGTTAAGAGCGCGTAGTCTACAGACTAGCGCCGCCATTGGAAAAAAAAACATAGTGCTTAAATAAAAACTAAATTGTGAATTATCTTTCTGTAGTGCACTCCGAAAAAGTTTTGTGGTACTTTTTGTCGCTTAAACAATATTTCATTGCTAATTGCGAGTTTTATTGCTAAAAGTGGACATTTTTCGTAAAAATACTCTATTAAACTAAGTAACAGGCTAGAAATTATTGTTAAAGCGATATAAAGTACCACAAGCTTCTTCGGAGTGCACTACATAGAGATATTCACAATTTCCTTTTTATTTAAGCACTATAATTTTTTTTCTAATAGCGGCGCTAGTGTGCAAACTACGCGCTCTTAACACAAAATCTAAAGACTATTTGCAGAGTTGATCATTACGAACGACTTTTTGTACTTATACCGATTTATTTTATAATTTAACTTAATTTTTTACGATTATTTTTGACGACCTCCGTGGTCGAGTGTCTTTGTATTCAAGGTTTCGCCATCTCTGAAGTCCCGGGTTCGATCCCCGGTTGGGTCAATTTAGAAAACGAGCTTTTCTATATTGGCTCAGGTCTGGGTGTTTGTGATACCACCGTTGTCTCCGATTTCCATAACACAAGTGCTTTAGCAACTTACTTTGGAATCGGAGCAATGTATGATGTGATGTTGTCAAATATTTATTTATATCATTTAGAATTTGACTCCAAATTAAATAGAAGTGGCATGCAGTAGTTATTTGGGTAGATGACATGTAGGTTTTAGTTAATATCGATATGACTGGGATATTAAAATTATTCGGAAGTTTGATCAACAAAATCGTTTTATTTGTAACTTAGTTAAATACTCCTTCAAACGGTTCTAAATTACCTTTGGATCCCGCTAGCATATCCATGTTTATATAATAATAACCAACATGTTGCAATAAATATTATGACTATGACTATGTTTTGCTCCCTATTCCGAATTTCCGATCCGATCACCTTTTTTATAATAAGGCGTTTGCCAAAATTCTCTTCAAATATGTTTTGAAAAGTATTTTTATACTATACAAATCATTCGTCTAATAAGCTATTCATGAAGTCGACAAAATAAGTTTTAGCACGAAATAATTTTATATTCCATAACGAAATGTGATTTACATAGTATGTAAATGTTAAATTGACGGCTGAAATAAACCGTTAAGTAGCTATTACCTTCACCTTGAAGGTGGATTAAAGTTATTTTTAAGTAACGACTTAAAGTATAATATTGCCTTAAAGTATATATTGATATTGGGTAAAGTAAAGTATTTTCGACGTTATTTACATACTGCGCTGGCTCAGCGACCCGAAGTGGATCTTGGCTTCCAACATCAAAGTATCGGCCTTATTTTGAGATGCAGACCACTTACCCTGTAAAAAAACCGGCCAAGTTCGAGTCGGCGTCGCGCACGAAGGGTTCCGTACTATCATGTAAAAAAACAACAAAAAAAAAAGGTCTGTTGTAAAGGAGGGGCTCCTTAAATATTTGTTTAATTTAAATTTAATTATTTATTTTTAAAGTAAATATATAACTAAATATTCTGTGAATATTTCAAGCGTCTACCTGTTGCCGTTATCAATATCGAGCAAAAACGATCAAAAAAAACATCACGTTTGTTGTATGGAAGTCCCCTTAAATATTTATTTTATTCTGATTTTTAGTATTTGTTGTCATAGCGGCAACAGAAATACATCAACTGTGAAAATTTCAACTGTCTAACTACCACGGTTCATGAGATACAGCCTGGTGACAGACGGACAGCGGAGTCTAAGTAATTAGGGTCCCGTTTTACCCTTTAGGTACGGAACCCTAAAAAATAAACTATTCCAAGCTTACACCATGTTTATATAAACAGCAAATGGTAAGGCCTTGGAATGCAATAAAAAGCATTCCTAGTATACGCGTGACGTTTCCTTCCGCAAATAAATCAGGGGCGGTTATTTGGAATAAATTCAAGTAGCCCATATTGTTTGGGTAGGCAATTCGTCAGGCAAACAAGATAAGTTGGACGAATAGGACTGAATGTCACCAACGTTTGTAAGGCAAGAGCGACTAGCGATTTACGATATTAAATTTAGTTATTTACTGAAGAGAAATATTTCTTGAAAGGCGCTTCGAGGGTAGAACCCCCTAAAAGGTAGACCGATGATGAAGCGAAGATCCCAAGAACCGCTGGATGTCGATAACGCAGGACCATTCACCGTGAAGCATCTTAAGAGAGGTTTTGGCCAAGAATTTAGATTCGGATTTTTGAAATGGAAAATGACGACTGTTAAAATGGTAACCATTTTACGTTTAATCCAGATCACGATCCGTTGATCGTGATCAGTGAGATTGACTATGTAACTTGTTCGCGATCAGTGTTACACAGTCTCGCATAACGGACCAAATCGGAGTCTAAATGCTTAGAAAAGAGCCCATCACCAGTGATACAGTCAATCTGGGTCAAAATCTGATCGATCAACGGATCATGATCTGGATTGAACTTATAATGGCTGCATATGCTTGCTAGTTAGTACTGAGTAAGTCGCTTTATCACTTACTGATAAGGAACTCGCCTTCAAAACTGTGTAAGAAAATGTGTTCTGCAGGGCCTTTTAAACATGTTAGTAACCTTAGCAGATCATTTTGCAGCAAATTTAAAAAAAAGTTCTTCTCGCATGCGGCTGAGTTCTACAGTTACTGATACTTTTTAGAAATAGTTCTGGCGTTTTTACCTGAAAAAGTCGATTGACAAAATGCTCTGCTAACTTCCCACAGCAGGTCATTTTGCAGAAAATTAAAAAAAAAAGTGATTAAAAACACGCTTAAGCTTGTATCTTTCGCCAAAAACCGCCTAAACATTCATCAGCTGAGCGTTTCCTCCTAATTACTGCAATGATTTACTCGCCGCGATCCAAAATTAGGACTCTTAATTATTTCGAAACACCAGCTAGGGGCCGCTGTATTCAAAATAACCACAATCGGTATTGTTTTAGGTCTTATTTTACTTTGAATGAGAGATTGCTTTCGTTGGTTATATTGAGCATTGAGATCTGCACACTAGCGCCGCCTCAATTGTTAAAAGTGGCCACTTATCGCAAAAAAAACTCCATTAAACTAAACGACAGGCTAGAAAATATTGTTTAAGCGATAAAAAGTACCACAAACCTTTTTCGGAGTGCACTACAGAGAGATAATTCACAATTTCATCTTTATTTAAGCACTATGATTCTTTTTCCAATGGCGACGCTAGTGTGCAGACTAACCGCTCTTAAAATTCTTTTGGAGTTTTTTCTTTTTTGTTCTTTTTTTAGGGTTCCGTAGTCAATTCAACAAGGAATCCTTATAGTTTCGCCATGTCCGTCCGTCCGTCCGCGTCTTTGCTCAGAGGCTCTAAGTACTAGAAAGCTGTATTTAAGGTAACTGCGGAACACTATACTGGCGCATGGCCCGACACGCACTTGGCCATTTTTTTTATTTGTGAGAGAGAAAATCTTTTTTATTGACACAAACAATCGATTTTTATTATTGACTCGGTTGTTATTTATGCTTTACTACAGTATGGCAAAAATAAGTTTAATAAAAAGATAATAATATTTTGAAGAAATTACGTAGATAAAATTTAGAGCTCACTACTATTTGGATAATTCAACTTCCAAGGAATAATTCTCAAATGAAATGCGCTACATTTCATTTGAGAATTTATAATCACAATTAGCATTAAATTATTTTGTTATGTTAATCAGTTGTAAAAGAAATAACGTTATAGCACGCTAATATTACAACTATGAAAGCTGCTAATATTCGCTGCACTAGTTTTTTTTTTAACAAGACAAATAAATGTATTATATGGCCAAATTCAAAAGCAAGTACATGTGGATCGTTAATGTAAAAAAAAAGAATATAACTCACCTCAAAAATATGTGTGTTCAGTGCAAAGGCTGGTTTTCATCTGAAAAAAAAAAAGGAAAAATAATAATTATATGATAAATCGACGATATCACATACATTGCTCCGATTCTAAAACCGACGCTAAAAGTAATACAAAAAATTGTTTCTAAATTGACCCACCCAGCTTGGATGGAACATTTTTTTTTTATGCCGATGAAAACGCATTTACGCGCTTCCCCTCCCGCAGGTGAGCGGAGGATCCAGGAGGAGATCCAGGATCCCGGGAGGAGGGAGCCTGGATGGAACCTTGAAGAGATGTTGACACCATGAAAACCGTGTGCTCAAGCCACTCTACCATGGAGGTCGTCGAGGAAGTTTTATGATTGCTGTTTTCATCCCAGCTACCAACGGATTTGGGATGAATAAATAAATATTTGACAGCATCACATACATTGCTCCGATAGCAAAGTAAGTAGCTAAAGCACTTGTGTTATGGAAATCAGAGACAACGGTGGTATCACAATCACCCAGACCTGAGACAATATAGAAAAGTTCGATATCTAAATTGACTCAACTGGGGATCGAACCCGGGACCTCAGAGATGGCGACACCTTGAAAACCGGTGTACAAAGCCACTCGACCACGGAAGTCATCAAATAGGATATTTTTTTACATAGTATTTTAAAGATAACTAGTAGCGATATATAAATAGATGATCGAAAGGACCTTATCAAGAATACAGACGTCTTCCTGACATACTTGACCGTCCATAGAAATGTGATCGACCTATTAAACCTATGGCATAGAGATTAATTCTCACAGGGCATGGCACGATGGCTTTCTAGAACTGACACCTGATATCAATGCGGGGACACGTACGATATTCACTTCTGCATTGAATATCGCATTAGTGTCGGGACTATATCACGTATCGGCAGTCGGCACTGTGATTTTATTTGTAGCAGTCTGTTTCATCCTATTGATTGAGTGCGTCTTTTGTTTCGTCTATTACTAACTGACGAACTACTCTTCCTACCTGATTGTTTATGAGATTGGACGGTTTGTTATATCTGTGTCGCGTCGAATTTATTTTGCCGTATCAATATTTTTGCTTGTAATTTTTTGTTATGTCATTTTTAATTTTCTTTGTGTGATGTTTTATTTTTGTTTAGCTATTTACTATCTATTTATGATATTTAAAGAAGTTTCGAAGATATTGAATATTCACTTAAATTTTCTTCCTGATGCATTATCATAATGAAATTGAAGGAATTTTTAACTTTGAAATCGCGAAAAAAAAAATCAGCTGTTTCATACAAAAATAAATTACAAAAATATCAAAATGTATGAAACATCTGATTTTTTTTCGCGATTTCGGCGTTGGTCCCATAGTAAAAGTTGTTCAGTTTGATGATCCCTATCTACCATATTCGGCATTAGGGGTACTTTTGTAACACGTTGTATAGGTTAAATAAATAACCGATATTGGAACAAACTAAATGTGCACTACGGTATAATTGATATCTGAGTTATCAGTCACAGCGATATCAATCACAGTGATTTTGATTAATGACAAAGCTCGTTATACCGGACAATAATAGCTTATATCGATGTCAACTTTAAATTATTATTGGGTTATGCGGTTGAACTAGATTAATGTAATAATTGACCGATTTTAAAGCTGTATTTACAAGCCGAATAAACATCTGTTTTTAAAAGTCAAATACCTAATAGATTAATAATACTTTTTAAAGGAATTTTATTTTATTACAGTCTTCACCTACAACCCTAGTGTCATGTGGTTTTAGTATCTACAGTTAATATATATATTTTTAAAGTAATATTAACTTTGCAGAATGCAGTTTAAATACTGAAACAGGTGATAGGGTTGCTTATACTGAACAACATTCTTCAAGGAACATAGGTCAAAAAACGATTTTTTTTTTCGTCTTTCCATAGTAAGTCAGTCAGCTGACCAATACATTTTGTAGGGGAGTAAGAATTTTATTTTTTCGTTTTTCGACCTATGTTCCATGGAGATTTTTTTTAGTTTAAGCAACACTATCACTTGTTTCAGTATCATCACATCATTTGGTAAACTATGTCGATGTATATATCTTAGTAATATGGCTACCATATATATAACAGTGTCAAGCAATTTAAGAACAATCATTAGCCTCTTTATTAATTACAAAATACTAACACACTTATTATTGAGTTGTTCTTTTTACCTACAAAAATATAATTAACCTGATTTTATCACTTTTATTTTTATTTGCAATAACTTCGAATTTTTTATAGTAATAATATAAAACTTACATCTTTTAATACGGACTATTATACTCAATTTTTAAATATTTGCTTTGCGTCCCGTTATTTTTGTGTCATATCTAGCTATATTAGTATTGGCTCCGTGAGCTGTAGATCTCGCGTTAAAAAGTAGATCAAATTGTATGTTGTTGAAAAACAAATAAATACTTAACATATTTTAATATACCTTATTATTTTCAAATTTCGAATATTGGCCATAAATGTTTTGATTGATTTTGAACTACTTCAACTTTTGAGTTCTGAAAATAAAAAACATGCTTTGCACCGCCAAAAAAAGGTTTGTGTTACTTTTGAACATTTTTCCAAAACGGCTGAAATGATTGTTTCACATATCTCCGCAATTTAAAAAAAAACTGAATCGACCAAAGAATTCTAAATAATTATCAAACCTGTGACCCTACCATGAGTTGATGCAAACTGTTTTCGCTACCGTAAACTATCGTTTTCTCTCTTTCACTCGCATGGATTGTGAGCAGTATATCCGATAGTTTACTGTAGCGAAAACAGTTTGCATCAACTCATGGTAGAGCTACTGCTTACAAAATTTCACATTCACTCTTTATTTGACATAAAAGGGACACATTGATAGCCATTCAGGAAACTGTCAAGTTTTAAGATGTTGTAATACGGGGGCTGTATAGGAGAACATACGGACACCGGAAGGACATATGAAAGCATTTTTGCCGAAGCTGAACCAGACGCTTCGCGCTCGCTCGGTCAAATATAGTGTGTCTAATTTGTCCAATGCCAAACAGAGTTGAAATTCTCATCGCAAGTTTATGCATTTCGGTATTTCTGGAACACATTCACCCCATCCCTAATACATCAGACTGACGCATCAGTGCAATGGCGTATGAAGATTTAGATGTTTGCCGAGAACGGTCGAGATGCCAGAGGAAATCAATATTTATTACCCTATATACAGATGTGAGTGTCGCTTGAGCCGTGAGGTGCTGTTTTCACTTCATTTATAAAGTCACTTTGAAACTTATCAAATGTCTAGAAGCAAAAAGATTTTCGATTCGTAATACCAGACAATGATAGAATTAATAAAGCTTTCACATTTGGTCCTTCGAGCCGGATTCGAATAAAACTTCATTTTTTATCCCATAAAAGCAACAAAGAGGTCGTACATTTGTTTCAAAATGATCACTTATGGTTAGATGCTGATTGGTTCCCGGCCGGCGCCTTGTTAGAGTTGCAATTCGCTCGAGGTTCGCTCTGCAATCAGAATTGCGTGTTTTTCTTTACTTTTACAGCTCCAAGGTTTTTACTATTTTTATGGGGGCAACAGTCCGACAAAATGAAGTTTTATTGGTGTTTGTTTTGTTGAAGAAAATATACTTGTTTTTGTAATAAACAGCTCTTGGTGAGGAACATTCTACGACAATATTGGTTTCGCTACACTAAGAAAAACATTTTCTTGGACAAGTTAAGTCGCTGACATGTCTCGTTGATCTTTTCGGGTTGCTAGTACCCGTAAATAACACTAGAAAATAACAGTTCTCTCCAGAATAAAATGGGTTTCAATTGAAAACTAATGAAATTGGGATTGATATGACAAGTGATGTTACTTGGTAGCCTTTGCTTTACATAAAATTATAGTAACCTATGAGTATCAAAAACGCTGGTTAAAAAAGCATTACGTAATAGAGTCCTATTACTGCTACCTTTATAATTTTATTTTCATTAACATCTACCCCCTCGCCTACTTTGTGTGTTGGTAAGTTAAATGTTGACTTCTTTTCTTGAAGTCCTACGTGGTCGAGTGGTTTCTACGCCTGTTTTAAGGTGTCACCATCACTGAGGTCCTGGGTTCGATCCCTGGCTGGGTCAATTTTGAAAACGAACTTTTCTATATCGGCAGAGGTCTAGGTGTTTGTAGTTCCACCGTTGTCTCTGATTTCCATAACAGAAGTGCTTTAGCTATTTACTTTGGAATTAAAGCAATGTTTGTGATGTTGTCTAATATTTATTATTTATTTCTTTTCTGAAGAAATGTAGTTTTTCTTAAAGCATCATTTCGGATGTATGCTAACAGAATACAACAAAAAATCAATCAGCCAAGCAAACACCGGGTCGCCGACAACAAGGTCACCAAGCTGATGACAAAAAATCTCTCCCGCCCCAATTCCAAGGGTTAACGATAACGCGACCGTCCGGGTTTCGGTCGAAAATATCAATTTATCACCACCCTTAACAGTGATAGTAAAAAGTTTTTGGTAACATCCCCGAAACGGCCGAAGTTTTTAAACTGCACATCTTTGGAATCTAAAATGTGGAAGTTGGGAATTTTTATGTTTAATAAAAAGACTTTTGGTTAAGCGAGAATTGCAAAATCTTTACAGAAACTTCTTTGTATACAGCAGTTTAAACAAAAGTTTGTAGACATTAGGATCCGTATTCTTTTTCAACGTCATAAGAATAAGACGTTACTTAGTTCATTAAGACTTGATCATTACTATTTATGCTTCTTTAAATATAAACCTAAATAGAGTAGGCCAGGGATGGGGAAATAGATTTAGAAAACGGGCCATATAAAATAATTACAATATTACGCGGGCCAAGAAGCAACCCGTGAATCAATAGAAATACTGTTGTATTTGTGGAGATACCTTAACTACACCTTGCAAAATGGCATCAAAATCTAACTTGCCAGTTTTGAGAAATACAGTATTAGAATACTGAGAGACGTTTTGATTTGGTATTTATTTCTAAATGGTTCACTTATTTTTAAATTCGAGATTTTAGCATTCATAATGCCATTTTTATACAAAACTAAATAATAGACTAGATAAAATTCGACTCGTCACCAGAATTCTCTCAGGCGGGAATCAATTCCCAAATTTAGTATTGGTTAACTTATATCAATGTTATTCTGCTGGCCATTTGGCACTTCAACAGCTTTTTTATGGTTATTGAGGTGTACTTTAGAATACTTGCTTGAATTATGGAGTGTGTTCCATAATTCAATTCTTTCAAAAACCATAGTTTTTGAAAGACAAAAACAGACAGACGTGCATATCTGCGCTCCGCGCTTTAGTTTTTAGCGCAAATATTCGAATTAGCAGGCCGATCTATTATAAACGAAGAGTAATAATCGCGGGCCTTATTGAAATTTTTCGCGGGCCGCCATTTCCCCATTCCTGGAGTAGGCTATTTGGCCACTCTTTTCCTTCACTAAAGCCTTGCATTTAAACGATGGTGTTTTAGCTTTGCTTTGTACACACGACGGCACCTCAGACTATACATGTCGATCTTGAGATCGCCTACGTAATAAAAGCTGTTTTGCATTTTAACTGTATAAACTGACGTGCTGTCGTGTTTACATCAAAAAGAAGTCATCT
Organism: Catoptria pinella; assembly: GCA_963556745.1. Taxonomy (NCBI): domain Eukaryota; kingdom Metazoa; phylum Arthropoda; class Insecta; order Lepidoptera; family Crambidae; genus Catoptria; species Catoptria pinella. Next base: position 10,526,571 of record OY750777.1, on the reverse strand, counting down.
TAAGGTCATTACATCTGCATTTACTGTTGCGCTATTATTAAAGAAGGAGACGATCAAGAAATTCATTTGATTATCCTGCTGTTGTAAAGATGAGATGAGTTTTCATAAAAGATTGACATCATCCATCCAACGTATAGCAATTACGAGACTCCATGTGAGTAACTTAACCGGTATTTTGTCCCCAGGGATCCTATTGTTGAGACTTGCGGACAAGTTTGGTCCGACTAATTACTGACTCTACTTAGGGACTTCAATAATTGGTGGTGGCAAAAACGACGGACCGAAGCTAGCGGGTACACAACTATCGCTGGGGAATTACCTTACAGTTATGCTCAGGAACTATTTGGAAAGCTTTAGGTGCATGTTAATTTTAAATATTAAGTAATTTCATAACCTTTTGATTATTTTGAAACGTATTTATAGTTTTTCCGAAAGATTTTGTGATGATGATCCAGTTTGCATTTATGTTTTGTTAATCAACTATTTACTCGAAGCTAACTTAATCTATATTTTTGTAGCGAAACTTTCAATCATTCAAAAGACCGTAGATTCAAAACCGATTTAGAAAGAACGGGCTCAAATAGCCATTACAAAAGTCGGTTTTGGATCTCCATCATAGCGATTAATGTTTGTATCATGGACAAAAGACTAAATACGTACAAGTAAGTTAGTAGTTTGAAACCTCAAGTTATAAGTAATAAAATAAAGTTAATACCATTATACAAGTCGGCATTTGATTTCACAGTTGATGGCAATATGGAAGTAAAACCATGGGGGCGCACTCGGCTCACTTAGTCGAGCCAGCGCACGAAGAATGTTGTGTGTCAATTGAGACAGAGCTACGCGATTAACGCGACAGAAAGAGAAGATACAACAATAATAGGCACGCAGCGCTGTGAAATTTGAAATCGTACTTTATGTCCGTCCAGCAAGAGTAGCTTATTATTTGATTGTCCTCGCGCAGATGGACTTCTGTACGTTTTATATATTTTGTGGTAAAACTTTAAGCTTAGGAAATCCGTTGCGTCCAACCTACCCCAGTGTCTCAAGCCCAGTCTTATGGAAACGACGCACTGGACGACGACGTTCGGTGAGTAGGCCCCCTGCAAGGTAGACCAAAGATGAGGTGAAGATCAGGAGTGCATGCGGATGCGGACGGAGCAGATTCGGAGATTCTTAGGGAAGGCCTATGCCCAGCAGTGGGCATCTTTCGGCTGATACGATGATAATGATCAAATAATAAGTTTAAGCCTAAACTTAGAGATGAAACAAAGTTCAAGGGACTACAAAACTGGGACAAATAGCCATTAGGGAAGCCGGCATCGAATCTTCCAGTTGATGGCAGTTATTATTGCTCTAATACGAGCGACGCACCGGTTTATTGGCGGCACGTGAGATGCGTGTGTCCACAATGTCAGCCTTCAGGGTTGACTCAGGGTTTGTGTAAAATTATAGATCGTCCATGCTAAGGTTTTATCAATAAACACGGCAGTCTGCACTTTGTATTCGTTAAGTGATGATTTAATAAAATAAAATGAAATACAGCAAACGAGCAATTTACAATGTAATATAGTAATTCTAGCATTCAATCTCGACACTATGGCACACACTTTTACGCAAGTGACTGTTTATGAACTAAACATCTCGAATCCTCGACTTCATTTAATAATTCTTTCGAAGACGAATTTGTTAGAACCGTTTTAAAAGTTTTTTAGTATATATTTGCGTATTAAAGCAAGTAAATATTTAAAAAAATGATAGATCATTCTTTTGAATTTTTATGTGAGCATTGATATCAAAAAGATTTTGAATATCTGCCTTGGAAATCGTGTTTAAGAGGACTTAAGGTTCAGTCTTAAGAATTCTCAGCCACAAACTTTGAACTTCATCTAATTAGTTACACTTAAGAGGTCAAATGTCCAGGTGAGTCAACCCTGCGGCGACGTCGTAAAATCGAACCTTGTACCAAGTTTCATGTTACTGCCGAACTTTTGGTTTCCTCCGGCCAGAATTGGTTAAGTAAAGTTTCCTTAATGCGAGCTCGTCTGCCAAGATGGACGTGTCAACGGTTCTCTCAAGTTAAAGAGGCCTTGAGGAACATTACCTGAAAGTGGAGATTGCAACCTTTTCATAGAATGTGGGGAACTTTCTGGAATATATGACGTTAAATAAACACCATTAAGGACACGGGTTTATTCAATTACTTTTAGTTTTTTAGTTTAGATGATTTCTCACATTTCCATTAACTTCGGTTCTTGTTTAACATAATAAAAGCGTAAATAACTCAACAAAAACTACGATATTTATTGTGGTTGAAAAGCCAATTCGTAAGGAATTATCTTGATCTTCAGATGATGGGTAACCCAACTAGCAAAATGGTTATATAATACAGAAATTATATGACTTCCAGTCATTTAAATGTTTTATAGTCGTTTTACCATTACTTATTAGTCGTATAGAAGTTGGAGATTTTACATAATAGTTGTATACCGAATTAGTCGTATTGGTACGTCCATTAAACGTTTTAACAACTTTCTTATACGACGATCATATAATGGTATAATAGAAAACGTTTACCTAACATCAATTTAGTCCTATAAACGTTTTGGTTGGATAAAAGTCATATAAAAGACAAAATGGTTTTAAGGAAAACATTTATATAACGGCAATATAACAATTTATATAATGTGGATAACCTAACTATTATAAAACATTTCAGTGTTTACAAAACTTTAATATAACCCTTATAAGGCATATAAATCCCTTAAAAATTCAGCTAGTACTTCATCAACGCATTGTTCAACAACTAGTGTTGGTCAAGAAAGTGTCACTGAAAGTTCAAAAGGTGCCGTACAAACACTTTTTGATAAAAATACACCAGATCTCGAAAGTAAGTGTTAAATTACAATTTTGTAGCTTGCATTTATATTGGTGGGTTAAAAGTTAGTAAGCGTGGTGACTTTTTTTTATTACGTTATACTTACCCATGAGAGTGAAATCTTATTTATTTTTTCCTTGCGAACAATTTTGTTTTTCAGTAGGTAACTCAACTTATTTCGGAGATTTTTTTTCTAATACTAGAAGTAATCAAAATCTACATTGTTATTAATTTTCGTTTAAAAATATTGAAATTCACATGAAGTCAAACCTACTACATCTTCGGGGGGTAGGTTTCTCAGTGGCTATTAGCAGGTAACAAAACTTAACAAATTACGTGAATTTTTGCTAAAACTTAAAGATAAGTATCAGCAAATACGATACATCAAAATTTTTTTACAAGATCTTTCAGTAACTACCTAGTAGTTACTGAAATATTTTTAAAGATTATTCTTACGTATCAACAATCTGCCCTAACAAATACATATCTCGTAATGTATAAGATTTCTGTAATATAAATCTACTCTGCCACGGGGTTCACTTATTTACCTCGAGAACCCTAGCGATAAAACATGGAGCTTATCAATAGTCATACCAAAACGTGTACATGACTATTTTGTTGTTTAGTAGTTGTATAGCAGTCTATATAAAACTAAACTAAAAATGGCTAGTCTTAAAGATTAATTTAATATGAAATTAATATTCTCATACATCAGAAAAATCATGAATATCGAGAGGGCTTAAGGAAAATAGTACATATCGTCACATACATTACCGATAAAGTAAAGTTCCCATGAGAAACTAGTCCCAAACGTGCTTAATACCACATTCACTTATTCATGTTAAATTATCAATATTTTGTAAAAGTAATAACCTTTTGATGTCAATACTATATTAAAATTTCAAGTTGTTGAACAATTGGAGCACAAACTGACAGTTAGGATGGAGAAAAAATGTTTTATAAATGTCATAGCTTAATATTATTAAACCATTTTAGTCATAATGAAGTCTTATAACTACCTTTAATAAAACGTTTTAGTCGGTCTCACGACTTTTACTGGACTACTACATGACTATTTAGTTTTATAAAATGGGCCTTTTTGACGTTTTATAAACGTTAACTTGATGTTTATATGACCGTCATATAATCACTTAAAGTCGCATAAGAAACGTTAACTTAACGTTTATATGACATTATTTTGCTAGTTGGGAAATATCGTGTTTTTGTTTCCACTAAAAATATCGCGATTGGCAAGGTAAAATAAACTTTGTGGCATTTTACGAATGTATAGGTATTATATTAATAACAGATTGTTACTATTTTTAATATTTTAAAGGATATTTCAAAGGGAATAAAAAATTTAATTAATATTATTCCGAAGTTCAGAATTATTTCTACGAAATGCTGTTACATTACTATATTCCAATCGAGTAATTGGACAATCCTGATTAATAATATCACTTTGCAATTTAATATTTCATCAATTCACGCATTTGTCTACCAAAAATTTTATGTTTTACATTGTTTCTTTTCCAAATACAATAAAACACAATACAATAAACATAAAATAAAATTACACGAGTACAATTATTTACCAAGTTTTGGTGTTGTTCTACTATAATAAGTTGATTTCATATTTGAAGTGAAATGATTTGATTTGAATTTGCTGCTTAAATTCCAACTAATTTATTTTGTATAAAATAGTTAAATAGGTATATTAATTAAGACTCTTAAAAGTGTAGTATATTTCGTATAACTAAAATATTCAGTGTTTTAGATCGACATCAGCTATTAATGGCCCCATTGCTAGGGCACAGGCCTACCTTATGGGTGGATAAGGAGGATGGTACGCACAGCAGCACGGTAAGTTAAACAGTTCAACTACAAAAACAACTTTTATTACGTATGGCATAAAGACGATCTCAAGGTCAACATGTATAGTCTGACGTGCTGCTGACTGTACATAACCCACCACGTGGGCCTTACGCGGATTGATGGGTGTTAACGACTGCAAATGCAGCTGAGACCAACGGTTTCACGTGCCTTCCGAGGCACGGAGATTCTCGACATAATACATTTTTGGTCACCCTTCCCATGAATGACCGACCTTTTTCTAAAGTTGCTTAACCTCCGCAATCGCAGGACCAGGTGCTAAACCATACCTGCGACACCGACCTCCTCACCGTGCTTTAGATTAACAGTTTATATTATACTTATCGTTATTGTCTTCTTTTATATTATAATCGTCAATGAATAAACCATTTTATACAAGTCTTTTAAATTCATATCGACTTTTATAGGTACAGAATTCTTGATAGAACTAAGCTAAGGGGTAAAACCCTCCATTAACATTCCGAAGAAAGTACGTCCTATATTCGAATAAAACAACAAAACCTTTTTCGTTATTTCTTAAATGTCATCGGAACAAAGTGATGGGGTCGGGCCTGAAGGGAAGGGCGACCCAAGAGACACATAACTTAACTTAAAGCGTTTCCAAAGGATTCCACTTGAGTGATACCATTGAATCACTAACTGACTTAAGATGTGAAGGACTGATAAAAATCAGTGGCATTATCAAAATCTTGAGAATAGATTTTTCGGGAATCAGAGTCTTTTTGACACGAAAAATTTTGTCCAGAGTTAAATCTGAGTAAGTATCAAAATTTTGTGAACTACTAACCGTCTTAATCATAAAAAGTTATGGAAGGCCTATAAGCTTATGATTAGGGATTCCTTGAAAATCATTATTCATAATCGCTCAATAGCGACAAACGCTCTATAAACCTTTAATAAAGTTATAGATTGGTGCTGCCTATTTTATCCCTATTTTAGTGAATAACATGGCCGACTACATAACAGCTGATTGAAGTGACAGCTTTCACGTTATTTTACAACATATTGACATTAATGACAGATAATTGGTTTTCTTTTATCGGAAGATGTGGATAACGGCCGGTGGATTTGCCTGTTTTGTCTATGGATTTGTCAGAACGAAAACATAATAACGCTAAAATAGCCCAATGCAAACATTTTCTTAAAATACGTTTTATGAATAATCAAAGTTATATATGACGTTCAATAAGCTTTTATCAGCAGTTTGTCTGTTACCATTTTCCTCGGAAACTACTAGGCCAATTTCGATGCTGTTTTTTGCATTCAAAAGGTTCAGTTATGGGGCATTTTCATGGGTAAATTTTCCGGCCGACTTGCTAGGCGACTTTAGTCGAATAGGTCTTTTTATCGACAATCGCTTGTAAAAGTATAATTTTATCTTGAGTTGTTGAAGTGATGCTGATTCAGTTCATAACGTCACAGCTATCATAATATGGATACGTTTAAAGTCGTCTGTAAACAGTAATTCAGCAGATGGTCTTAGTTTTAAGTATCTAGGCGTAAAGCCTAAAAGACTAAATATTTGCAAGATCAAACTCCGACGATTAAGGGCCTGTTTCACAATCAAAAAGTAAGTTATGTGATATGAAAAATATGTCAAATCAGCTGTTAAGTAAGCTACTCAGAACTTACTTTTGATTGTGCAACAGGCCCTTAATCTTTAGGGAGTACGGATTAGAGAGCCGTATCCCTTAGGCGTACTTGTAGGGTTAAAATTATTAATAACATACAAACTTGGAGGTTGGGTTCAAGTGAATTTGTTGGCCTATATCACTTATTCATAACATAACAAATAGGGGCCGTATCGTACACGCCTCGTTTAGCCGAATATTTTGGATCGGAACCTTTCGGAAAAGCTCAATTGCGATCGTCAACTTTTCCGTCAATGCCATTGTTAGAGCAATTGACAATCGCTTCTTCTTTTTCTTTTTTTGTTATGGCAATCTACTTTCCTCTTGGAAGTAATTTTTGCCAGTGTCAAGTGTTAAATAGGTCAGTGGTAGATAATATCGTAGACAATATTATTGTTTAATTTTTCAATAGAATGCGGGTGCATCGCATTCCAATGCTGCTTGGAGCATTTGGCACCAAGTATATCAAGACAGTTTACTCGGTTAGTTCTGCCGAGGAAGCCACCACTTCAATAAAAGTCTCAGCTTCACACAACCAAGATCGCGCCTATTTCAATTATCCCACATATTCAGTTGCGTAGACACTTGTACCATATAACTGCACCAATTTTAAGACACAATATCCACTATGAATCAATTTGAAAATAATTAAAATAGACACCAAACCGGACTCGACAAAATAGCGCCAAAAACCCGACAATCGCTTCAATTGCACATGTAAACGATCAATTTTCGCGTCAATCAGCGTCTATTACGTAAAATTGACAATCGCAAATGATCGTTACCGGAGCGCTTCGAATAGTAATAAAAGATAATTAACGATAGTACCAGGAGCAAGAACAGTAAATTAAGAATGTAAGTAGGATGTAATTTTTGAGTTAATAATAGTAGATTGTTATACAAGAGTTGTAAGATCACTTACACTAGAGTTGAACACTCTACTTTTCATCACAAATGCGAGGAAAAATATTTGCAATTTCAACGTTTTCAACAAGATTTACGCACCATGCTGTGTAGGACGACGACGGACCTCGTTCGATTTTCGAATGCTATGCAAACTCTTTGAAGTTTTGTGGTATGCAAACTCTTTGAAGTTTTGTGGTTCTTTTTAATAATATCTCTTTGAGGTTTCGGTTGCACTGCCTGCCATACTGTAGAGGAACCTCGTTCGATTTTCAAATTTTCCTAGGTACCTATGTAAATCGACATCTCGGATTTCAAGTTAACCCCCTTTCAGAGCAAGAATAATGAAAACGTTATTCTTTGTTTTGTATAGAACTATGTTGGTGCTTACTTACCAATATGTGATGAGATAATCCAAAACAATTTTTTTTCTCTTAATAATTCGTAGATGTTTTACGTACACCACGCACCGGACGACGTTCGGTCAAGAGACAGAGAAGAAGGTAGACCTTGAAAAAAGGAAAACCATGGGAATAGAAATTCCTCGCCGACATAAAGCGTAAATTATAATTTTCCAATATGACTGAATTCTCGATAAAGTAACAAAAACGCGACAAAGAGCGAATCGTTGTTACTTTTAACGATCGTCTCTCCAATTAAAAGGTGTTATTATATTCTCTTAATGAAGTTAATCCATTAGTTCTAGCACCATTGTTGGTTTCTTTTGAAAGCTCCGTCTTATCGGTAAAAATATATTAAAGAACTAAAAATTGTTTGTACAATTGTGGTGCATTTTTTTTAAAACATGGAGTGACAACACGAAGCTTTTGTAGATGGCGCTGCGTATGTTTGTTCTTATGTCAGTAGATATTTCGCTTGTAAACAAAAGGAAAATAGGTACATTATTTTGTGGTATTTTTTTACCGAAAAAGACTCATTGACCCAAAATAGATATAAAAGACTATTCTATAATGCAAGTGCCAGAATTGTAAGCCAAATTGAGACGTTTTTATTCTTACAGCTACCTACAGAATCTGTTCACTTAAAGCAACTGTCAATAGTTTCGCAAGTATTTTATTTTATTCCGTTAGGAAAACTTACAGCTCTGAGACGTGATATGATTAATTACAATATAAGTAACTATAAGATATTTGCAAGTTTTTACGTATGAAAACTATTGAAAGTTGCTCTAGGTGGAATACTTCAGTTGCTGTTCGCCCAGTTGCTATTCGATTTGTTGTTAGTAAAATACTGTCCGAGGCCGGCGTATCATAATCAAAAAACTAGGCTGGGGACGGACAGACAGACAGACATGGCGAAACATAAGGGTTCCTTGTTTACTACGGAACCCTAAAAACAGTGAACTGAAAGACGGAATCATGATAAGGATCTACCACTTACTTACATGATGCTGTCTTTTTCATCTCTGGTAAAATATAAATAATGAATCCTGTTTTACCTGTAACAAAAAAGTACGTTCATCAGTTTTGAAACAAAGAACTATTTTTTTAATTTTAGATTTTTCGCGTTCACAATGCTATTTTTTTATTAAGATAAATAATATTAGAAAAAATACTAGAAAAAATCGACTCACCCGTAGCACCTCAGACGGGACTCGAACCCGCACCCTTGGGATTCCGGCCCAATGCACTGACCAATTATGCTACCGAGTTGCTAGCGACCGAGGTGCTACGGGTGAGTCGATTTTTTCTAGTATTTTTCCAATATTATTTATCTTAAAGAACTATTTCTTTCGCATCCCATGACAGGGATGTGTGACTAAAAATTTATTATCTCGAGCTCCTCCGTGCTTCGGAAGACGTTAGGCCGTTGGTCCCGGCTGCATTTTCAGTCGTTTACATCCACCAATCCGCATTGAGCCCGCGTGGTGGGTTATGGCCTATACTCCTATCCACCCGTAAGGATGGCATGTGCCCCAGCAGTGGGGATATTAAAAATGGCTGATGGTCAACGATAAGGATGTTATATCGTAACACCTCTACTATTACACGTGCATAAGTCAACTATCTCATATTAGTCATTGGAGATAAGAGAACCGATAGTTATGGACTCTAAATTAAATAAACCATGTTTGTACAGATAACGAGAGTTTACTGACTGGCATATTTACCTTTACTTTCAAGTTACTTTCATAAATCATTTTAACTGAATTTAAATATTTTGATAAGACAGATATATTTACAAAAGTAATAAATGACATAAATTTTGACGACCTCCGTAGTCGAGTGGCTTTGTACACCGGTTTTCAAGGTGTCGCAATCTCTGAGGTCCTGAGTTCGATCCCCGGTTGGGTCAATTTAGAAAACGAACTTTTCTATATTGGCTCAGGTCTGGGTGTTTGTGATACCACCGTTGTCTCCGATTTCCATAACACAAGTGCTTTAGCTACTTACTTTGGAATCGGAGCAATATATGTGATGTTGTCAAATATTTATTATTTATTATTTATTTTAAACTTATGTCCTTTGGTTTGCAAATAGTCTCGGTTTAAGAACTTAAATCAAAATAAATGGTATGAGGTAGAAGACAGAGATAAGAACATTCCAGAAGACTGTAAATAACATAAAAATAAAATTTATTTATAACTAAAATCAGTTACATAAGGAGCAAATAAGTAGGTCGACAGTTTGATGCAAAAAAAACTAGGTAAGATTTCGATTTTAAATACTGGCATTGATTTCCTAACTCTAAAATGCTCTTTGCCGCTTTTTAATAAAACTACAACCTTTTACCAGAAAAAGGATAAGTTCGGGAAATCTCAATACAACATGTTACAAAAATACCCCTAATGCCGAATATGGTGTATAGGGACCATCAAACTGAACAACTTTTACTATGGGGCCAACTCTGAAATCCCGAAAAAAAAACAGCTGTTTCACACATTTTGATATTTTCGATTTTAATTTTTGTATGAAACAGCTGATGATTCTTTTTTCGCGATTTCAGAGTTGGTCCCATAGTAAAAGTTGTTCAGTTTGATGGTCTCTATACAAGGTGTTACTAAAATACCCCTAATGCCAAATATGGTATATAGGGACCATCAAATTGACCAACTTTTACTATGGGACCAACTCTGAAATAGCGAAAAAAAAATCAGCTGTTTCATACAAAAATTAAAATCGAAAATATCAAAATGTATGAAACAGCTGGTTTTTTTTCGCGATTTCAGAGTTTGTCCCATAGTAAAAGTTGTTCAGTTTGATGGTACCTATATACCATATTCGGCATTAGGGGTATTTTTGTCACATGTTGTATAGAATATTTCTAACCCTGGCCAAATGTCTGGACCCGATGTCCAGGGAGCAGTTGGATAAAACCCCGGCCAAACACATATATTCGTTTCCGTTGCGTGCTAGAATGCAATAGAGCACCAAACTGCAGTACGCGTGGACAGGGGGTGCGTGAAGCCCGAGGGGCATTCAATAGACAAATTCTTGGGCGCGACTTAGACAAGCGACTGGCAATGGCACCGTGACGTTTCCATTGCCAGTGGCGCAGGGTTACCAACTCCAGAAAGTCTACAAAAACAAGCTGAAATACCCTTAAAAAGCTCTAAATTCCAAAATTGTACGTCAAAAAAATTACACTTCGATAAATTTTTTGGTAAGTGAGATTCGTGATGCATGCAATATTACATGCCCCTAAATATAGCCCTTAATTATTTGGGCTCTGAAAACGCCCAATAATCATGTTTCCGCCCTAAATTTGGAGCTAAAGGCCCTAAGTTAGGAAGCCTCAAGCCTAGCACCGTCTCGCAACTGCTTACTAATAATTTAAAGTGAACAAATAAAGTGGGAGCGATACAAAAGACATAAAAAAGAGCAGATCTGCTCCGCGTCGCTCCCACTGTACAAGTTATCTAAGAATATTTTGGCGCAAAGACAGAAAAAGTCAACTTCACACACATCCGTACAAGATGTATTTAATCTACATGGATTATATCACCTCGGTGAAAAGTGTATAAAAATTCTTAATTTGCAACTGGTTGCGAAAACGGCCGCAGGGGTGGAATTAGTTTTTTCATTTACCTCAGTCAGAATATTTTTTGCCGACGTTTACGCGACAAGGCAAAAAATCCAAGTGTCAAGTTTTCAGCTTGTCGCAGTCCAAATCTATCCAAAGATGATAAAACACCCGATACCATATTTGTCACAGTTATTTCCACGGGATTGCATTCGTCCCAAAAAGAAGGTTATAATGAGAGTTAAAATAACTTTTTATTTTGAAGCAAATTGATTTAACATTATTTTACGCTATACTGCATTAAATTCGCTACGGTGTAACAGCCAGCCGAGGGCATGGATAATATGCATGGGGTACCGAGGGGATGAAAGGCTAAAATAAAAGGGATTATAGGGGAATTACGTCGCCATGGCAACGGCGTTCTCCTGCAGGAATAACGAGACTCCTTTTACATAAAACAGTTTACGAAGTCTATTGCGCAGGAAATTCTGTTATCGCAACTTTTTATATGGATAAAAATATTTGGATTAAAGTTGATTTTGCACATAGATGTCCTACTAGTGGGCTTTACTATCATCGTGCATGTTCACATACCACTCTAATTCCAAAGTAAGTAGATAAAGTAATCAAAAACAACGACCACGATACCACTATAGAACAGAATACATAATAGTATGGTACCACAAATACCCAAAATTGTAACAATATAGAAAAAATATTTACTAAATTGATCGAACCTGGGACCTCAGAGATGGCGACACCATGAAAATCGGTGTACAGCTACTAAACCACGAAAGCCAAAAGTAAAAATAAAACAAAATCATTTTATTTCAGACAGTGTCCATAATAAAAGTGCATTATAATAAAAAGTTAATACAGTTACTGCAACTATCAACAATTGTTTAATTCCTAACTAAGCACCTTTTCCTACAGCGACTAAATATAATGGACAAGAGCCATGGTATAGTAAAACATCCCGACTTGAAAACAAATACACATCTCACAAAATGAACTCGAGGCAATTTGAGACAGTAGGTAAAACCTCCACTAACGCATCAATCAATCTTCAATAAAAGTGTAAATAAAATGCATAAACTGCAATTCGACAAAATGTTTTGTTGAATTTTATACTTTAGTTCTTTAACTGTTATTGTTTACACCACACAACTTGTTCGGAGAAATGAACAACGCAAGCAATATAACTAAAGTTCCTGGAAATAAGTTAACTTTTTCTTTTGACAGTTAAAATACAACAGGAACTCAGAAATAATAGCATCATAACACTAAAATAACACTTCTGGAAAATAACGGTTAATATTCTCAGATATATTTTTCAAATTTTGACGACTCTGTATGATGAAATATACAGGGAGAAAAAAGCAGCCCTTGACGAGTTTCTTGCCGGTTCTTCTCGTTACAAGGTGTCCCGCTTAGGGTTTGCGAACCGATGGCGTAGCTACTTTGACATTCACAAGTACTTGCTGAATAAATGAGTTTTGAATTTTGAATACCAACGTCGAATCGAAACATTTATAAAATGAAAATAGGTTGAATTTAATTGAATTTTAACAAAATAAAGTTATCTGTGTGTTACTGTTATATAGTATGGTGTAGACTTCAGTATCAGTTCAATATTGTTTTGTTGAATTTTTAAGATAGGGAAAGCTATATCAAATTTTATTTGCTTTTTTGAGGATTAGGTACATGCATTTTAGCCTCGTATGATATTATGACATAGATTATTCCTAATAGGAATGGGAGAATATTAAAAAGTATTTGAACGAAATAAATTGGTTGCGCTATAGTATTTAGATAAATAGAGCTATATTTGGCTTATCATTATTCTTTGTTTTAACGATTAACTTCCTCTGTCTAATATTTCAATCTTGTTCATTAAACGTCCAGTATTAATTGAGATTTTAAGGGAAACCTGTAAGGATTTAAATAAGTACTTATATGTTAATTTTAATTGCAATGCTATTGATTTTCTTACAAATAAAAAAACATAGGTAGTTAACCGATAGCACTGAATTTAATACATAATAGTATAAGTGTGATAGTTAGCTAATTAGTTCCTCTGCGGGTAGACTTCCATCTTTACCCTCATCGCCATTTTACGTCAGATGTAATGAACCCCAAGCTCTTTTCAATAATGGTTTGGTTATATTATAACAGAATCTATTTAAGGGCCTGACATGAGCCAACTAGCGCCGCCAGTTGATTTTATTTTATTTATTCTAAATAAGCCCAATTTCTTAAAATGATCACAAGAGTGAATGACGTCTAATGTTTATTGAATAACGTTACAACATTACAAAATGCGTGCAATAGTTTAAAAACGGGTTTGAACCAACAGTGGCCACTTTTAACAAAATCGCGTTTTAAACTGTTTGAATGCCTTTTCAAACTGTGTAAAGTTATTCAATAAATATTAGACGTTATTAACAAAACCTTGACTAATTCCTTTTTTAAGAAATTGGTCTTATTTGGAATAAATAAAATAAAATCGACTGGCGGCGCTAGTTGGCTCATGTCAGCCCCTTAATGCAATGCACTAACCATTTACTCCAAGAACTTAGCTTTAATGAATCGACGCTATCTACAATATCTTTATATTAGGTTAAATATATAAGTCCGAAGTATCCGCTCCCGAAGCATAGGCGAGCATCCAATGGCTATTACAAACTTCCTCGCCAGCAATTCTGCGCAGGAGAGAAATTTACGATATTACTTAGCTGTTAACAACGTTTATTGATCGCAAATCCCTGAATAGTTAATAGCAAATTAGCATAGCCAAAGAGTCGGAGGCTGGATAGCGTTTGGGACATAAATTATGTTGTTTGAGTGGTTGATTAGCTAATATTAGCTTGAGTGGTAAGCTTGCTGCTGGTAAATGTTAATGCTGAAATAAGCACTTTCGTAGGTGTAGCCTGGGCAATTGTAAATTATTTCGGAGGTAAAGGCCATTATGTTTCGGAATAGACAAAGGCTTTGTTTTACAAAACAAGCATAGTTGGTTTGCTTGGTGGCGAGTGGCGACTTAACCTATGAAGATTCAGAGGTATATGCTGGACCTAGCCTTATGTCGATTTAAACTTCGTAATTTTATTCTTGAATATTTAAATCTATTGTGTTACCTAACAACTTTGAATGTAACATTTCTTTCAAAATCATTGTTGAGTGCGCACCTCTTTGCTGTGCTAGCTTTTTAAGTATTTTTTATATTTTTAGATCAAAATTCTTTCTTTTTGTCACTTTTTAAACTTCAATGATGTCAAATTCGATCCGACTTCGTTGATACAAGCTTGTTTGTGTTAAAAAGGTAATTATTGCTATTTTATTAATTATATCATAATATTATATATAGTCCTCTTGTTCTCTTTTTATACCTGTCCATTTTCAATAATCTTTGACGTTTCAGCTTTAAGTTTCAGTTGATCCAAGCCAATATCAATTCTATAGAGTGCGCTTTGTTTGTATTTGGTGGAAGCACTAATTTTATTATATTAGTAACAAAGATGTTTTGATTATTAAACATTATGAACTGTCACCTGTTAAATTCTTTATGAATCTCGCATGACCAAAAGTCATAATTCACTGCGCCAATTTTTCACTGTACAAAACGATTTAAACACGCCGCGTGTTTAATGTACCGGAATATTTGATCTCACATTGAATACCGGTTTAGGTCACATACGACCGGTGCGCTACCGGTTCGGAATTTGATAATTTTAAAATAAATGTTATCAAAAGAATGCAGTATGAGTACAATACAAATACATGCAATTTTTCTTTATTGCAATTCAGTGATTGTTCTTATAGATAACTGTTTCTTTTAAGTAGGCGTAGTAAATAAATTTTAATTGATTATTTTAGAAAATTGAGTAAACTAAATACGTAACATGCAAAGTTTATACTTAAGGCTCGTATAGCCCTCAAATGGCGACCTTATCTTAATTAAATTTTCTGTACTTTATTTACAAACAATGACCTTAGTAAAATAGGGTTCGTAGTAAGCAAAAGTGCCTGAAGTGGCCACTTTTTGCTCTTTTGCCTACTACTACTGCAGCGATCTATATTTTACTATAAATAAACTATAGAACCTTAGCTCCGATCTGATGAGGGCGCCACTTTGAGGGCTATAGGGCCCTTAAGTAAACATAGTTCTCGACTTGTTTTAAGTAGTTCTCTAGTTAACTATTAACTGAAATCGCAATGCATAGACTCGACTTAAGATTTCCTAGTTAGTTAGAAGTTTCTGCATCAAGAATGCACCCCAAAAACTGGGGTAATGAGCCAACTTCGTTATCGCAACTTCAGTAGTTACGTATAATTCCGTTTTTAAAACTTGTATGAGAAGAATGCAAAGAACGAGAAGTGTAGCGTATATCTAGCTTTCTAACAGCTGTAACCATGATCCTAGAAAACAAGGTATGGCTACAGTATAAGTAAGACTGTGGTCTGATTATGTAACTTTGTTGCAATCAACTTTGACAGAAATCGCAGTTACGTTGCTGCTTTAGTAAGAACCAATATGCCATCTATCTTACTTAAAGCAGCAATGTAACTGCGGTCTCAATCGATTTTAATCGAGAATTGTTATGATGACACTTACTGCACAGACCTACGTCATCCAGAGTTCTTGCCACTTTATTGTAACAAACAAAGAATGAAGGATTTTTTTCTGTCATCGCTCATTACAAAATTATTATAATGCATTCCAATTGTGATTTGTTTCCCTTAGCAAACGAAACAGTTCAAGATGAATGAACGTAATTTTCTCTAAAATACTGATCGTTTTATAGAACTGTTACAGGTATTATTATATCAGTCAGGGAGTTTGATTTTATATGACTGGTAAGTAACACAGAAACAGACAAGAGCAGACCACGTAACCATTGTCTCTCGGAATGCTATACTTGGCGACCATGGCTGCAACTATGAAATACGCGAGTAGCTATTTCATACTATAAATAGATCAGTCAATAGACTCTTCGGTTTGAATGCTTGAGTCTGAGTTCGGAAAGCTCTAAAGCCTAGAAACAAAAACTCCATAACGGGACCATAAAATGAATAAAGACATATACCATACATGGATCATCATCATCATCTCACTACCCTTATCCCAATTTATTTGAGGTCATCGGCGCAGTGCGTCCTTATTTTTTTAACCACTACGGGAAAGTGCTTGGCCTTCACCTCACCTGATGTTAAGTGACGATAAGGCCGAAAGTGTAAGCGAACTACACCCGGGATCCTCACCACTGAGGAACTGGCTATCTAACCTCGTAACTACCGGAACACAACAATTTTTATTGTTGTTATGGCGTCAGACTTAGGTAAGATGGTGGTAGCTAGCCAGGCGGACTCGAAATAAGCCCTACCAGCAGACAAACTGAGTACCTACAAATTGTTCCCCTCTCTGGGAATCGAACCCGGGACTCCTGCGACTTACACAGGTGGGCGCACCACTAGACTACAGAGGTGGCTAAATTCTATTCCATTCTTTCCTTTTAGTCGTTCGTCATCTCCTATTTCATCATCCATATTCAACTCTTCATACATGAATATCCAAGTCTTAAAACGTTATAAATGAAGCATTACTTTTGCGCAAGTCGTAAATCGCACCTATTTTCCACGTGAGCACACCGAGGCATCGACAGCAGTTGCGAAAAAAGAGCACACACTTTGTAACAAACGGCATCGTTACAGTCGTCGGTGCGAAATGGAAACCGACAGACTAGAACCATAGGGGCGGTTAGGAGGACAGAGACGGGCAGTCGTATATCTGATGGTAATCGAAAACCATTAGGAGTGAAGTGAAACGAAACTAAGTTCGGTTCGCTTTGCTCATGTCGTTACCGCAGTCTCGCTTCGCTCCATAGTAGCCTGCGCTAAATAGAGGAGGGAAAAGGAGAGGCTAAGGAAGGAGATTTGGGGAGGTTATGCAACTTTCGCCAAGGCCGATCAAGATATGATCGAATAATAATTGTGGTAACTTAAAATAGTAATTTAATAAATTTTCAAAGTTGTAACATGATTGGAATATACCCCTTTAACCACGTGGTTAATATCTATCTGTCTCTGTTCGATAGTCCCTACTTTCGTAAACTAGTCACTCTGAAATCTGAGTATTGGTAGTTGTGATGTTGAACTGCGATCGCTCGCTCTTTCGTTAGCACATGTCGGTGCTGCTTTTGAAGAATGGATTTCATTATACACCGAGAATGGCAAACAAATATATAGCCAGACTGATGATGGGCGGTCTTTATAGTCCATAGATACTAGCGCCATTACCAAAGTAATATCATCATCATCAACGCCAGCTGCAGGATTTATCACGTAAACAATTTATACCACTAACCGAATCGAGGCTTTGGCGCAGATGGCAGGATCGCTGATGTTGCATCAAACAGCTGTCTAAATAAACTAAAATGTACAACAATATAACTATGACGCATAGCAACACTTTTGCAGGTGTTGCGATTTCACGATACGGTAGGGCTTCAAAGCTGATTAAGTTTACGCAACCTGTATTGACGAGTCATCAAGTGGCTTGAACACTGGTTTTCATGGTGTCGCCATTTCTGAGGTCCTGGGTTCTTCGACTCCCCGCAATCTATATTGTCTCACAGCTCCGAGAGTTTGTGGTACCATGTCGTTGTTTCCGACTTTCATCTGATTCCATCCAAGTAATTTAGATTTTTCAAATTACTTTGGAATAGGGGCAATTACGTATCCAATATTTAATTTTATTTTATTGTATTAGTCAACACTAGCGATGCAACGAATACGAATATTCGTATTCGCCGAATAACAGACAATTAAAGAATATTCGTACTCACCGAAAATCATCACGAATATTAAATACAAACTATTTAAATCTGAACGCAACTCAAATTAGGGTTCACCATGAATTCGAACTTGCGTTCGAATATCGAACGCACCTACGCATTTGAATTTATTAACTGGGATTCCCCAAACATTTAATGAATAGAGTTGTCGAGTTCTCAAGTTGCCAATTATTACATGTTTCATAGCATACCTAACACATTCTTTCATCTAGTTTCGTTGGGTTATTAATGAGGTTACGTGCTCATTACGTGTAGTTTTTGTTTTGTAGTACGTTATTGTTCGAAAAAAGAACAGAGATCGTATTATTCATTACCTTCTTGAAATATTCGTATTCGCATTCACCGAATAGTAGGTTTGATATTCGTGTTCGTATTCCTAGGAAAAATTGACAATCGCTATTTATCGTTACCAGGGGGATAACGATCAATAGCGATTGTAAATTTTACCGTCAATGCCATTGTTAGAGCAATTGAAATCGCTTCAATTGTACATGTAAACGATCAATTTTTGAGTCAACGAGCGTCAATTACGTAAAAATTAACAATCACAAATGATTGTCACCGTTTTAGAGTAATATTCGTTGCATCACTAGTATCACTAAGCACAGCCAGTAATCTTTACTTATTTCTGTTAAAACTGATAAGTTTCTTGCGCCCGTTCTTGTTATCAGTTAAAAAATTCTGGAACGGTTGATAGGAAAATGTAGACGATTCAAAAGCCCTTAGTTACTAAGTCTATTTGAATAAAGATACTTTTGACTTTGTGAAGTTCCAAATATGTAGATTTAATAAGTACTTATGTGATTCGGCTCTTTCTAAGCTTCGTAGCAAAAAAAAATTCACTTTGAGAGATTTTGTCCCCTTATAATGAATATTAAATATGACATATTTTTGTTTTATTTTTAGGCTTTCTTAACTCAGGGTTAGACCAAATTCAATAAAATAATAAGATGGCATCGAGAATTCGACATTGGGAGATATAATTTGTGTCACACAAATAATAATATTTATTATAAGCTATAAATAGAGAAATCCCCATGATAAAGCTGTCTGCTTAAAACAGATAAATCGAAGTAAGGAGTTTCGCATTGTAATAATCGCCGAAGTTATTTAGAAGATATCGATGTTCGTGTGACATCATGAATTGGGGTTCGCCATTTTGGCCCGATTGGGGCTCGATTTATCTGTTTTAAGTTGAACTAAACAAAAATCGTTACTGATCCTTATTAAAAGCAATGTTTTTATTAAAGATTTTTTAGCTTCGAATGAATTCTAGGGTTGTTTCCTCATCTAATGAAGGGCTAGTTACTTTCTCATCTTCATGTCGACCATCAGCCATTTTTAATGTCTTCACTGTTGGGGCACAGGCCTTCCTTATGGGTGGGTGGATGGGCTAATACCCACCACGCGCGCCCAATGCGGATTGGTGGGTGCTAAACCACGTTGGTTCCGGCTGCAATTGCAGTCGTTAGCGACTGCAATTGCAGCCGGAACCAACGGATTAACGTGCCTTTCAAAGCACGGAGGAGCTCGAGATAATAAATTTTTGGTCACCCATCCCATGACCGACCCTTGCGAAAGTTGCTAAAATCTAAAGTCTAAATGGCATGTTAGCTCTAAAAAAATATTAGATTCTTAAATAATGCACTGACATTGAGTTACCAGTACAGTGACATTTCAAAAACGTGATCTAATTATTTTGTGAGGTTTTGTAAATAATCTATTGCTATGCTAATGGGAACTGTTAAACCTTTGATTACCCATCTGAAGAGTCTAAAATTAATTCCCTCATCTTTTCAACTCCATTATAGCCTAATGGTCTTCCTTGAACGCATCTTTCATCGATACCTCATTTTCGAGAAGCTATTAAATAAATAGGTCAATGAATACGTAATGGATTGTACACACGACGGAACCTCAGTCTATACATGTTGACTTTGAGACCGCCTTTATGCCCTATGTTATAAAAGCTGTTTTCGCAGTTTAACTGTATAACCTGTCGTGCTGTCGTGTGTACCTACTGCTGATGACGCACCGGAAGTAACCCTTTATTTTACCGGTATCATCAATACATCGAAAGCATGTAGCTTAGGATTAATTTATAAACGTAACGCATCGCAATTAATGAGGTTTTATTAATTTTTTTTGTAACGATATATTTAAGTTTGTAAATATCGTTTTTTTTATATCTGTTAAAGCTGATAAGTTTTTTGCGCCCGTTCTTCTTGTCAGTTAAAAAAGTCTGGAACGGGTGGTAGGAAAACATAGACGATAAAAAAAAAATTGGGATATTATCGCAGTTTTTTTAAATTCTATTGAAGGTGGCCACATTTTCATATTTAGACAACATCACAAACATCGCTCCGATTTCAAAATAAGTGTTATGGAAATCAGAGACAAAGCACACAAACACCTGGATATACATAAGCCAATATAGAAAAGTTTGTTTTTTAGATTGACCCAGGGGATCGAACCTGGGACCTCAGTTGACCCTTTGAAAACCGGTGTACAAACCATTCGACCACGGAGGACGTTAAATGTGTCCTTAAACTAAATTGATTAGATGATGTACATTTCAAGATATACCTGGCTAATACACTATGACTAAGACTGCATGACTAAACTCGCTTGATTCCAAATTTAGTGGACTAAGATACATCGATTATTCATCCATTCTTGAGCTCTATTCAAATGGGTCAATAGATTTAGCCTATTTGCTCAACTAGGCTACACCAGTTTCATACAGCGTGATCAAAGCAAGAATGTCTTTGTCTGTCTATTCTTTGTCAACCAATATAATTTGATCTAAATGAAAACCCACTTACACATTTACTTTAAGTTCAAAAGGAACGAACTTAATATGGAAGCTAATAACTTTGACGATGCTAATAATATTATTATTTCTTACACGTGTTGGCAAACTTAGCATTGTTAATAAATTTAGTAAGTATAATTTTTACTTTGCTTGAGGCTGACAATTGAAACATATTTTCCGAGGATATTGAATCATCTTATTTTACATGCATTTAACTATCAATTACAATAAAATATTTTTTAACAATGGTTTTCAAGCTACTATTATTTTCCACTAATCACGTGACGAATACTATAAAGCGAAGGAAAAATATTTGTAGCTAACAGCTGTTCGATACAATACGTACATTACAACCGACAAATATTAAATAGTCAAACTATTGTTTTACGGAAAAATGGGACGTAACGTAATTACCGTCGGTACCCATAGGGACGACGAAAATTGCCTTTCGGACCAATGTTGACTATTGTTCAGTTTTTCATGAAAAATCCGAATGAAAAGATTAGAGGTTTGTGAATGGATAAAAATGTTTGTGCTTGAAATAATTTTGGGGTTTTCGGTACCTAAACTCATAAAACCATTTTCTTCTGTCGAGTCGACACAGTTATTAGTACAGTCGTGTATTATATATACTTGTACTTTTATAACTACTCCATTTACCAAGACAATTACCCGACTGAGAATTTTTCTGATATTCTCATGTGGTTATAAATTCCACTTTACAAAGCCAAATTAAATAGAATGAGTACAATTATGTTGGATTGCACAATCAAAGATTTAAATTTTAAGGACGGCAAGTTAGCATAATGCTTAGTAACCTATAAATGCTTGCTACATTAGAGTATTGCCAACCCTGGGGCCTAATCGTAACTCAACATTTATCACGATCCATTTTAATATGTGACAATCTGTGCACGTACATCCATCACTGCCTCACAAAAGACAGTCGCCACAGTGATATGTATTGCCCCAGCAATGGTTATACTGGGTATGTCAAACTGAAAGCTATTGCGCTAGGTGCTGGATTCTAATCTCCTTCAGATCTCTATTGTATTTAAGTGTAGTGCCTCTATACCTAGTCCTTAGTAATTTTTCACGACCACTGTTGGGGCACATGCCTTCCTTATGGGTGGATAACTGGTTTTTAAGGATAAAGTTAGTATGAAATATAGAATGAATAAGAAATACTCTTTTTTTATGCTGCGTATTTTATAGTTGTTATACCTTAATGAAAAAATACTCTATTTGTTTGAAAAAGGTGTCAACCCTAGCCTTATAAACCGGATAGATAAGATAGTATAATATGTCATAGTATTTACTAAGGTCTCACCGATATTATAGTTATACAAATTCAAACTAACCAGTGACCGATTAGATTTTCGTTATGGGTTAAGCACGCTATTAGCTTAAGTTAATCCTATTTCTTACGAGTCAAAGTCGAATATCGGATTACCTTCTACTTCGACATAAATTATAGTAGGACTTCAGTTGATAAGTCTTGTACAGTCGGTCCCGAAAGTACCTCTGTAACTATTTCGTTTGTTCTGTAAGATGTTAGACCATCAGCCATTTTTAAAGTCCCCACTGCTGGGGCACAAGCCTTCCTATGGGTGGATAAGGAGGATGGGCCATAACCCACCAGGCGGGCCCCAATGTGTTAAGGACTGCAAATGCAGCCGGGACCAACGACTTAACGTGCCTTCCGAAGCACGGAGGAGCTCGTTAATAAATTTTATGTCACCCATCCCATGACCAACCCTTGCTAAAGTTGCTTAACCTCCGCGATCGCTGGGCTAGGCGCTAAACCACTGCGCCACTGAGCTCCTCGATGATGATGAGATGTTAGCCGTACTACTTAAATGAGTCTATAGGGTCGTGGCATGGCGGGAATAATGTTTACCTGCTTCCGAGGCCGACAAAGTGGCCTGGAGAAGACTACAGGTAAATTCTTATCCTAAAGTATCAAAAAAAGATTGACATGCTCATAGTTTACATCCATATTCAGAACTTATTATTGGATAAGTACTACTGGAACAGGGTAGGCAGTGTTGTATTTGTATAATCCTTGTATTATTCACTGGTCATAGATTAATCAAAAATAGTTATTAGATGTCATTACGTCATTACATTAACAGATGCTGTGAGACCATAGGAAGAAGATGCATTCAATATTTTTTTCTAAGTTTTGATACAAATGGAGAATCATTTTCAAACATCATGATTAATCGTCCAAAAATAAATAAAACGTTTGCACGTACGAAAGAAACGTTCGCTTCCATTTCGGGGGTAATGTTCCAATTTTGAGGAAAATTTCGCATAATTGAGTTACTCGGCGGTTGCTTTTGAGAGAAACATTTGAACCGGATCTACTCTATTTAATTCAATGTGTTGTGTAGTATGAATTTGACGTAATGGTTTTAATGAATCGTCTTCTTAAAATAATTTAAAAAAAATATCGTTTGGTGACCATGGTCAGACTCGATCAAACACAAGTCTATTAAATAACTCGTTATCATTTCTCTTCCATACTTAATTGTTATAATTTACGATAGGTATTATAATTGTAACCGATCAGACAGCTTGACCTAATTTTTAACGTAACAGTCTAGATTAATCCAGACTGTTACTTAGGACAAGTGGATTTCAGGTATCGATTTTCCAGCTGTAGATAAGATACATAGAAAAAAAGGCATAATAAAAACATGATATATTGAAATCTCTTTAGATTATGGCCAGTTAAAGTATTTACTTTATGTTATTGTATTTTCATATTTATGAATGCCTTTTTCAGACAACCGGAGACAAGACAATCCTCTAAAACCTATATAATATGACCAAGAAATGATGTCCCAGACATGTCCCAGAACATTGAGCATATTTCCGCTCCGTCACAGCAAATAGTGTCCAACAATTTCGAGTGCGGCGTAAGTATGAAAGTTCCGAAAGCTTAACTCGTAGGTTGCAACTTGTTACAGTCAGCCTCTACGCTAGCATTGAAGACTTTACTGCCAACCGGATTCTTGGAAACCAAGTTATTCAGTTAGAGAACTTAGTTAAAAGTTACAGAATCAACTGCCTTGTAATTAATTGTTTGGGACGAGCTCAATTTTATTAGATCCGTCTAAGGGGGAGTCAAGGTTGATTTAAAGAGAGGGAATTCGCTAGACGACGTCTGAATGACAATTTGTCCAATTTAATTCCTGAGCCTTCTGAATTGGATGTGGTAGGTATCTATGTAAGGGTGAAATAACGCTTAGGAAGACTAACAATACTGGAAATTTAAAAAATTACAATTAATGCTATAAGATATAAGTATCACTGACGTTTGAACTACAATATACAAGGTGTTACAAAAGTACCGAAAAAAAAATCAGCTGTTTCATACATTTTGATATTTTCGATTTTAATTTTTGTATGAAACAGCTGATTTTTTTTTCGCGATTTCAGAGTTAGTCCCATAGTAAAAGTTGTTCAGTTTGATGGTCCCTATCTACCATATTCGGCATTAGGGGTACTTTTGTAACACCTTGTATAACATAACTCCTCTCGTCACCAGGATTGTCTCAGACGGGAATCGAATTAACCCGCGACTTTTGGAAGTCCAGTCCAATGCTCTTACCAGCTGAGCTACCAATTCACTAGTGGCATCGTCGAAATCTTTCTACGATGCCACAAAGGTCGCGGTTCGATTCCCGCCTGAGACAATCCTGGTGACGAGTCGAATTTTTTCTTTTATATTATTTGGTATTCTATAATATCTTTATTAGTTTTTACATTTCCTTTTTTACGTTCTTATAAATACAATCAATATAGAACTATATTATTGCCCTCACAGACTTAAGACCTTAAACCACTACTGCAATTCAAAACTCAAACATTGATCTTGCTAGAAAATTATAATTTTCTGGAATTCCCTAACACATTTTGAACAGTCAATAACATAAAATGACACTTTCACTGCGACCTGGACGGCTGCCAGTGTACGCCTACAAAGTATTTTATATACTTTACACACTCGTTCCAAGTACTATTAACATTTTGCTTGTGCACAAACTGCCAGTAAACTCATGGTAACGCACAAAAAATATATGATAATGTGCAACTTTGTCATGAAAAACTAACGGAGTTTAATCTGAAACAATTGCTATACGGTGATTCACTGCATATTTAGGACATTATCCCATGTTATTGCTTTGTTGCATTTATAACTTATTATAAACTGCAGTAAACATGTATGCCTACTCACACAGTAGCGATGCAGTGATGCAGAAAACAGTTAAGTTAATGTAAGCATAGCAAAGCAAGAACGATAACTAATGTTCCGTGACTTTCGAGTAAGTTTGGAAAAAGTAGTTTGTTATTATCTTTCCATTCCATTTTATGTATTAAATATTGAATATGGAACGCATGTAGACTCGTATGATCCAACATTGGTTGGATCATACGAGTCTTTAAGAAATCTCTTTAGGAGTTTAGGCTCTCAGAAGAACTCAGAATCATATTCATATGGGTAATTTTTTTACCCTGTTTTCTGTGGTACCTTCACAAGCTGTCATTTCAAAGTCGTTTTGCCCAGCTTTTTTTAGATGACCATCCCTCGCACCTCTTTAACCCCCGGTCAGTTTCGGGTCATTTTAACCATTTTTTCTAGTTGTACAACACCTCTCCAAACCCTAACAGGGGTTAATCGCCAGACGTTCGTTTGATACGTTAATTTGTATTCACCCCTCTCCGTGATTTATCGGGTACGACGTGAAAATCCCGTCCGTCTGCTGTATTATATATTAATGCGGCTATTTCAACAATAATTTTGAATTCTACTTGTCAAAAGCTTAGATATAATATAATCTGAAGTAAAACGAGATTAAAATATCTTTGATATTGAAATGTTATTAAAATATTGCTGTAGTAATGATAAATGAAAATTTGAAACAAGAGCACCTTGACTTTTTGAGCTCAGACAGTATTAAGAGCTGTTGAGATTTGTTGTGTACAAAATAATTAAGGGAAGCTTACTGAGCTATGTCTGTCCCGTGTATGATATCCAACATAGAAGTACAATTTATACTCGGTTTGCCTGGTTTGGTAAGGCTTCATTAACTAACATAAGTCTAACGCCATAACAATAATAATTTTAGCATTGCTTATTCAGGTATTTAGCAGTAAGATAGCAAGTCTTTCAGTGGTTGGGATTTTTGGCTTTATCTTCACTGGAGGCACTGAAAGCAGCCAATCACATAAATCAGGCTTGTTGGCGGGATTTTATTGTACACACACATAATAAAGTATTACTTTCAAATCATCCAAGAGACGATTTTTCGCTATAAAAAGGCTAAAATATCATTTCCACAACTTTTATGCTGAATATTAATAATCACTGAGGCGTGGAAAACTTCTCCACTAGACATTAAAAATAACAGACAAATTACGCGGAAGAATTCCGAATATTATTTTTTCTTTTGTTTCTTTTCTATTAAGAAACAACTTTTCTCTTAGAACTTTATGATTTGTGACTGAAATTACGAAGAAGTGTTAAGAAGACGAGTGAATTGCAACTCGGGGATATTTGTTTGATAAAGCGGTAATTTTTAGTTAGATCTCTTGTTTGGATAAAGATAAACGACCTTAAATATAAACGACTATAAACTACAATCCAAATGCCAACTTTTAAGAATTCAATAACGCCTTTTAAAAAATACTTAATAAAAACCAATTCCATTTTAAATTAATATAAATCTATAACGACTCAGATATCTCTAAAATAAGATCAGCTAAATTAATCTATGGCTTATTTTCATAAGAAAATTGAATCTACTGCTTCACTTACTGAATATCTTTCAGAAGGCGATAGCTTTTCGCGATGTTAATTTGCATTTCGCCCCTTCTGACTATAAAGACTGTACTCTAATGAGTAGTATTGATTTTCCGACTTTTTCATACTCTTATGAGTCTCTCTCTACTCTATATGCTTGAAATTATGTTTTGAATTCTTTTTTTGAATAGTATCAATGTTTCTAAAATTCATGCCAAAGTATGTTTTTAAAGAATCTATTTTTCATTCTTACTTATTAAATTGGCCTATTTTATGAAATTTAAAAAAAAATTAGCATTTTCCAAGCACTTAGTTCCAAATATATTTGCCATCTGAACAGCATTACTATCCCTTATTCATGGTCATTAAAAACTTTCTAACCGACCAGACGATTGGAATCAAGTGATAAAATCAAGATGTCGTCGCAAGTATAACAATCTTTGCCTGTGCCGCCCCACCACACCACAGCAATTTACATACAACCACCCTCCGCGTGATTTATCGCGAGTACGGTATACAGGGCGAGTGTCGCGAAACCTCGCAGGCGGACTGTACGCGCCTTCTACGCAATTTGTCAACCAATTCAGAAAGTATGAGTATGATTTATAAACGATAACAACATTCATGTGAAGAACGTGAAATATTAATGGTAATTTCGATGATTATAGAACGAAACCCTTTGTTAGATTACAGATAGAGAATTGTTACACAAAACAATGGAATAGATATCAAAGCTGATATTGACATTAATAATTGTGTATGTTTATCAGAAATCCTTGCTTTATATGATAATGATAATGATAATATTACATTTGATTGATTCAAAAAGAAATCTAAAAAGCCTTAATTGCTTTAAATAATAATATCTCTAAAATAAAATGGGTTTTGGGATTTATTTATAAAATGATTATGGAGTCTTGAATGAAAAATTAGACGTCCGTAGTGATTCAATACAAATTCGCGATGTGTCCAGCGAATTAGGATCATCGACCATCCATGTCACTCTGGGAAAATAAATATTTTTAACTGAAGACTAATGATTTCGATTCCACCTCATACACCTAATGATAGCATAATTGCTAGAACGCTTATCGGATTATCTAGCGACTCGTAATAGATTCGCGTCGACAAATTGTAAGAGGTAAAACAATCTCTATTTCCCCCGAGACAGATGTTAATTTGGACCCACCGTGAGCCAGTGATATATCGTGACAACATGAGAACGCGCGCTATTGCCTGTCTGAAACACCAGCAGTTATTTAGACGATAAGACAACTGGATGGGGAGATTCTAACTTTAACATTTTGTTTTTCTTAAAGCTAGCTTAGTTACATCGATATTCTTAGATGTATTCACAGCATAAATTATCAATATATGACGAGTCAAAAGATATCGGTAGTTTTTAATGACGTGACACCCCATTATTGAAAAAACATAAAGGTCTATCTTACAACGACAAAATTTCCAACTGTTTCTCGTCACTTATTACAAATTAAAGCAGCTTAATGGATTCGAATTTTACCTATCGACTGCCGCAGCTGCCACTGTCGAAGACTGTATATTGAATAATAGATGTAATAAATATAGGGTTTAACAAATAATTTTAAAATACCGTCTTTAGTTAACAAACGTACTATGGTAATGTGGTTTATGATGATGAAGGACAACGTATAGACGCCATCCGAATTAGAATTATTTGACATTTCTAAAGTAGAAATAAAATAATGCTCTATATTTACAATAACAGGCACAGTGTATGAAAGACGAAAACCATTTTTATGTCTGGAATTTTCCTAAGTGTGCCGATATAATTTAATTTATAAATTCAAGAAAGTAGTAAGGCTAAATTAAGAGATTTTGTCGCTGTAGAAAAAAAATACAGATTTAACGCTCCACGCAGCTATCAGAGTACATTGGAAATGAACATCAAAAATAAAAAGTATTATTAATAATATCTAGTTCAGCCATCTGCTTGTTCGTCCATTGAAATCGGAGAGAGTGCCACTTTTAAGATTTGTTTTAGAAAAAAATATTTATGTTTGACAGCTGTCATCTGAAATCAAGATCTCACCAAGACCTTTCATTTCTTCAAAGACACCATCAGTTTAATTTCTAAACGCTAAAATTTTATGGGGACTTGCCATTATTATTTATATTATTAATGTAATGAAATGCTAATTACCGAGTAGTTTAATATTTTTTTAACCGACTTCAAAAAAAGGAGGAGGTTCTATGTTCGTCTGTTTGTTTTTTATGTATGTCCACCGATAACTCGAAAACGGCTGAACCGATTGACATGATTCAAACGCCACTTTATCAGGTTAGTTCCCAAGTTGGTCCCATTTTTTGAAAATTTAAAATCGGTTCAGTGGTTTTTGTAGTAATCCTGAAAATACTGTAATTTTTTAGGTCACTTTTGGACGAGTTTCAACGGATCTTCAGACATAACTTCTTTGTTTATAAACCGATTGAGATAATTCTTGTTTTGTTAGAAAGGGGATACTTTAAGGGTGTTTTCATTAAAATTCAAAATCAAATAGGATAGTGTATTAGTGATTATTCTACGGTATTAAAAGGTTTCACATCAGCCATTTTAGTGTCACTGTTGGGGCTGGAATACAAGCCTTACTTATGGGCTAATGAATAGGATGGACCATAACCCACTGCGCGGGCCCAATGCGGATTGGTGGGTGTTAATGAGTGCAAATGTAGCTGGGATTAACGGCTTAACGTGTCTTCTGAAGCACGGAGGAGCTCGCGATAGTACACTTTGGTCACCCACCCCATGACTGACCCTTGCTAAAATTAACAGCGCGAAAAGTGGAAATTGAGTTACTTATTAGGAGTTGTAGGAGTTGTACCATTGGAAAGTGTAAAATATGAATAAAATATATTTATATCATTGCTTACATATACTTGTACATACCTACCACAAAAAAGTGAAAAATAAAAAAGCTTTTAAAAACTAAAAAGAAAAACCTCCTTCAAAAAACCTTAAAAAAATTGCTATAAAAAAACAGCTTCAAAAAGCAACAGCTCTAAAAAGCAAGAAATAATATTCAAATCTGCATAATTACCTACTATTCAAGTAACTGCGCATATCTGATATTTAAAAAACGTCTTATGAAGTCGGGTGGGGCTTTAAGATTTAAAAAATCAAATAGAGAAAGAGAAACCACTATAAATGTTTATATAAATTAAAAAAGGAAAATATCTTTCAGCCCCACCCGACTTCAAAAGACGTTTTTTAAATATCAGATATGCGTAGTTACTTGAATAGTAGGTAATTATGCAGATTTGAATATTATTTCTTGCTTTTTAGAGCTGTTGCTTTTTGAAGCTGTTTTTTATAGCAATTTTTTTAAGGTTTTTTGATATAATACTAATATTATAATTTTTGTGGTCAGACAGAACTGCCTCGCTGTTCATATGAGGGAATATGTGCAACATTGTTTTACAATATCGTTTCATATGACTGCCCTCGTTTGTCATAAATCAAAAGAATGACATTGAATATAATTGAATGGCGTAATTTTGTGTTCAGAGGAAGAATTATTCCATACAAACGTGGGAAAGATAAAACAATTATAACATTGCGTGGTTTCAAATAACCATAATATTAATGTTTCCTCATCAGAAACTGTGCCACGCTGTGATATAGGCATCATGACCGTGATATGATAATTATGCATTATCGACGCAACAAATCACGCTTGTTATGAAGATTAGGAGGCATTTGGTGGATATGCAACTGACGTTAAACTGTGGATAAATATACATAGATGGATTTCATTTCACATAATATAATATGGCGTTATTTTTGACCGATCACCTTAGATCCGATCACTTGTTATGTAATCTGATCTTGTGATCTGATCTGACTGAAGAAGCCCTTTTTAATACTTAAAGCAAAAAAAGGCACGTCTGCTTAATCCCTACTTTAGAAAATTTTACCAACGTTCGTGCTTCTTGCACTAAAATCCAAACACAATGGTGTGGAAAAACACAATGTTACCGTAAGTTCAAACCACTTTGAAGTGACCTGTAATTTCAGAAGGCTAGACAGTCACGTAACTTTTTCTATAATACCAAATAATATACTAGCAAAAATACGACTCGCACTAGATCATGTTCTCGGACGGGAATCGAACCCGCGACCTTTAGATTTCCGGTCCAATGCTCTGACCGCTGAGCTACCGAGTCACTAGTGGGAAAGTCGAATTTCTCCTAGTATATCAACTCTTACGCTGCAAGCCAGCGCCATCTCACCATTGTACAAGGAATAACCTCGACTTAATCAATTGTTCAAAAATATCTGGAAAGGTATTCAATAAAGTAAAAGTAAAAGTAAAAAATTGCTTTATTCAAATAAACTTAGTAATTAAGCGCTTTTGAATCGTCTATATTTTTCTACCACCCGTTCCAGACTTTTTTAACTGACAAGAAGAACTTGATCAGTTGATGTCGAATACCCCAGGTCAAGTCATTCCGGTGTACTACACTTTGAGTAATGAACGTGCGTTTGTACTGAAGAGGTAGTCATATATAATTTATCAATGCCAAGGTCATACAAGAGTGCTAGACTTCGAATAATGGACGTGTGTTTTAGTTGTAGTCATACTACAATAGACGAGACATTGGGCATAATATAGCCCAATAGATAACAATCTCCGACAATCTTCCATACAGAAAACATTGTATTTAACTTGCAGCTCTGGCTTATGTCTAGAAGAGTAAACCTTTGTATACCAAATAAAAAGTATTGTCAGTCAGTCTTCTTGGCAGAAACCAATTCAAATCATCTGATGCCCAAGATCTAAAGTCGGTTCAAAAAGAAAGCGAACCTTGTCTCAAGCTGAAATATTTGTAATCTCTAATTCACGTTAGTGCTCAAGATAATGAATACCAATGTTTATTTTAAACAAGCCATTTTGCAGGTCTTTGGTAAGAACTTGAAAGGGGATATAATTGACACAACTAAGATTGGTACGAACATTTTGGAATAACAAAGACGTAATGTGAGCTTAGCACATATTAACAATGTCTCTGAACGAACACGCATCCATTTGGCATACGTTCCCCTGATATATCACCCATCCCAACCCCATTCTACGGATTAACTGTCGAGTTCTAATTTGGAAACGGAATTGTTAAGAGGTAGAATTATCGTCGAAAAGACTCCCCCTAAATCTTCACAACTTTATTAAGGCTGAGTTGCATCATCTTAATTTAACCTTAACTTTAACAGACACCAACTTATCTGACTCGCTGACAGCGTCGTTGTCGTCTATAGCGTAACCTAGGTAACATTATGTAATAACACTTGGTTCCAGTTTTGGCCACCGGCTCAGATAAGTTTGTATTACGTACTGTTAAAGTTAAATTAAGATGATGCAACCGAGCCTAAGCGTCTTAAGTTCGTGTGCTTGAGAGTTTGAGTGTACAAACCAAATTGAGTGGATCGGTACGTGTTCGTGTGTTAGTTGTAAATGTTCCGTTTCATAAACTTGTTTATTTTATTGGATTGTTTAAATCAACTTTAATGAGCGACTATGAAATAGAAAGAACAGAGTATAAGCGACTGCCGAAGTTAAAGATGACTAGTTGATGCAATTTCAGTTAAATAAGTGTTAGTAATTACCCACCAATCCGCATTGGGCCCCCCATGGTGGGTTATAGTCTATCCTCATTATACTCCTGTGCCCCACCAGTGAGGACTTTAAAAATGGCTGATGTCGAAGTAAGTAATTTGTCTCGGTAGTTGATAAGAATATTTGCACACTGCAAAAAGTAATAAAAATAACTGTAGTTTTACTTTTATTGACGTTGACGACAATTTAAATCCTTTAAAAGTAAAGTTTCATTACACCGTTAAAAACATATCCGATATTTCCTTGGAGTCATAGGCCAATATTTCGCAAAGCAACAAAATGATAGTCATTAAGAAATTGGAGATCCAATAGCTCAAGTTGACAAATTTATTGCTGTTTTGTTAAACTGTTTCTTTTTTCCTTATTACTGTTACCACGATATCTTTTTGTTGGAAATGGAAGCCTTGTAGATTCTTCGACACCCCCAATTATTGAGCGGGCAAGTTCTCCAATAAAAACAACAATTTGGCTAGCAGGTCTTGGAAACTTTTAGTAAGAATTCAGAACTGTTATTTTTTTAGACATGACTACGCGAAATTATCATGGAGAGTGCTGTTATATTTTTGGGAGTTTTTTAATCACTTCGAGAATGCATCTGAGTAAGGTACTTACATTATTATATAATACAGAGATATTTAAAACATTAGATAGATTAACAGTTGACACTTACCAATAAAGGTTGTATGTATATCAGATGTTTAGTGACTCATATTAAAACTAGGTAGTTCAGTTTTTTTTTATCATAAATGGGTTTGCTCTTGACCCCAGTCTAGCCCAAAAGCAAAGACAGGGCCTACGATGGAGCGAGGTTGCCCAGAAGGTGCTTATTAACTCTGGCCTTGAATAGAGTCAGGTTGTATGCGCTCGGAAACACAGACGCCGGCAGGGAATACCATTCCATAGCTGTGCGCATTATAAACGATGTGGAGTAGCGCTTGGTACGCAGAAAAGGTATAGTAGGTAGTTTAAGATCAAAAAGAAAGAAACTAAACCTTGTGTAAACTAGTCATGCACTATACAACGGTGGAATGGAGTTTCAGAACTGCTGACACGCACAAAAGCAAAACTAAAAGCAATAGTTCAAATTTTGTATTCAAAAGATCACTTATGTATTACGTTACGTACGTAGACTAAATAGTTCATCAATACAAATGATTTGATTGACCGAGCGAGCGCAAAGCGCGAGCGAAGCTTCTCTGCTTCAGCTTGGGAAAAAATGCTTTCGTATGTCTGTCCGGCTTTCCGGTTGTCCGTCTGTTCTCCTCTACAGTGGCCCTACCATGAGTTGATGCAAACTGCTTACGCTACCGTAAACTATCGTTTTCTCTCTTTCACTCGCAATGACTGTGAGCAGTATATCCGATAGTTTACGGAAGCGTAAACAGTTAGCATCAGCTCATGGTAGGGCCACTGGTCACATTTCTTAACCAATTCCCGTGAAATTTTGTAAACAGGTTCAATAACTAAATAAAATTTTATGTGTCGACTCAGTTTTTCTAAATTTTTCGGTAAGAAGAATTTCACCCATTCGAACAATGTTCTAAATTAGAAGCGCCATCTAGCTTTGAATAGATATCAAAGAATATACTAGTGGCTCAGTGAGCTGTAAACCTCGCTCATATTTTATGTTGTTTAAAAATTAATCTAATAGATGTCGCCACGAGGTTCACATTGCTTTTGAAAAGCAGTACTATGTGCTGTTTGGTAGGTTAGGTATTCTATTAGTATATCTATTCTAAGCTAGAGAACGCTAACGATTTTCGAATGGGTGTTTTTTCATCGCAAAATTTCGAAAACCTATGGCTCGACGAGTATTAGTTAGTGACTGAAATGCATTTTCTAAACGACTAGCTAGTACTAGTAGTTGGAAAATTTCATATCGGCAGAAAATCCTATCCAAGGCATAAAAGCTACAAAAAAATATCTTTCTTCATAAAATAATATACTGAACACAATGATTTCCACGCCTTTCGCGAAAACAGAAAAGGTAAAATAAATACAGCTAATGCAGTTGTCTCAATACCACCCGTCTTTTAACAGTAATAGAATTTATTTTGCTTTGTCACACAGCCCACAACAGTTGTAAGCAATTTGTCACAGGACCTTAATTTTTCTGGGGAATCGAACACCCGTGTTGTAGTGCTTCCATTGTTGAGTGCATTCGGTCAAATGGTGTTCGTTCAAGTGAAAGTGATACGGGGTGTTACTTTAAAGGTTTGAAGGAAATTCTTGGAAGTGACAGAAGGGCGTTAATAATGTGTGGAAGTTGTTTATTTTTGGGAGCGGTAAGGGGGAGTTAAGGCGAGGTTCCATTGAAATCTATTAAGGCGCTATACGACCAAAGCGAAAATAAAAAAACGATGCTAGCAGATTAGGCGAAAATATCACAAAATCAATTCGTAGTAAATAACTATAGCGATTAAAGAGAAATGCTTCTACACTATTGTGAATATTCATGATTCATATTACTAAAAGCAATCTCAACTTGAATACCTAATGTTGTTTATAGATAATTTTAGCGTAGATCTTTTAGCGCTTTGGCATTACATCAAAACGTGTTAATTTTCTTTAAACCTCGCCTGAAGTAGCTCAGGGGTTCAAAGAGGCAGTTCTAATGATATTTCTTTTTCAAAAATACCCCTAATGCCGAATATGGTATATAGGGACCATCAAACTGAACAACTTTTACTATGGGACCAACTCTGAAATCGCGAAAAAGCTGTTTCATACATTTTGATATTTTCGATTTTATTTTTTGTATAAAACAGCTGATTTTTTTTCGCGATTTCAGAGTTGGTTCCTTAGTAAAAGTTGATCAGTTTGATGGTCCCTATATTCCATATTCGGCGTTAGGGGTATTTTTGTAACACCTTGTATAACTGATAAAAATAAAAAGAATTTTATTCATTTTAAAAATGAGCTGCTTTTCATAAAAAAGCATCATAAAAAACTAAATCATTTTTTAAGATTATACCAATGATTTATTTGGGTAACTAATTCAAGATTAATAATCGGTCTCCATAAAACAAAAGATAAATTACATTTGTTTGTACCTACAAATACACAAAGTAATTAAGGCGAAACGAGTTGAAATTAAGAGTCCGGTGAACAATCAGCTTTCCATTCAAACGTAATACTAAAATGATTTGCAATTTGAGCATAATTAACTCTTCTTGTTATGTTATTCGGATTTAACAGTATTTGTCTAGGGTTCTATTGAATAAAAATTCCAAATCCATATCAAGAAGAGTTAATTATGCTCAAATTGCATATTATATTTCGTCGTTT
Source organism: Catoptria pinella (assembly GCA_963556745.1). NCBI lineage: Eukaryota > Metazoa > Arthropoda > Insecta > Lepidoptera > Crambidae > Catoptria > Catoptria pinella. Next base: position 10,490,862 of record OY750777.1, on the reverse strand, counting down.
CATTCTTTGATATATTTATAAACAATGTAGTCCCTTTAACCTACAGGCAACATCGCACGTCTTTAGAGTAACTTATTCGTAAAAAAAAAACAAACTGACACTTCCCTTAGCTGTCAATGTCAGTTGCTTGGCGCTAATTCGTCATTCCTTTTTCGTGCGAGGCAACAAGCACATACGTTACGCAAAATGCCGAAACGCAGTGCACAGGAAAAAGTGGAGAAATATGAAAACAAGATTCGAAAACTCATGGAAAAGAAGGAACTCGTACAACGCCGACGAATTCGATGTTTATCTTCGTCCGGGGAGGACGAACACGTTACAGGTATTTAACATTCTGGTTGAAACATTTGTGGTTTGTGGATTTCAAATCAACAAACAAAAACGTTAACGTAATTATATTTGTTTGTCTGTTGAACAAGTGAATTCATTCATTGTCTTTACTGAAAATTCAAAATAAAACATAAATCGAGTTTGACTGCGGGTCATTCGCGATATCATAATTAGCTGCGGGCTAATTATGGATCATTTATTATGACATGACGTAGAATTTACCTGTGTTCTAGGATAGATAGACGCAAGTTATCTACAACCCTATTGTCTGCGGGACAATATTTTCATATTTTATATGGTTTATTTGTTTTTCACGTTCATTTTTAAAAAAGTGAATCACCAATTTTTATGAACTTTTTCCTATAACGATAATTATTGTTTTAGATACATTTGATATCGTTCAAAAGGAAAATGAACCAGACACTGGTGCGTCAAACCCACCCAACTGTCAGTTCGATAATACCGAACAACCGTTGGAACAGCCTCTTCTTCTACAAGTCATGGAACCCCAAGAAAATAAACCTGAGACTCCATTGGAAGTGACCTTAGATCCAGAAATATTGTCGGCATTGGGGGTGTCTACATCGGATACACCGGAGTTTGGAGCTTCAATTCACGAGAGCCTAGCTAACTTATGGACACCATTATTAATAAAAGGCTTACCAAAAGACCAGAAAGACAATCTTATAAAGGTGAAAGAATACCTAGTTCCCGGTAACTGCAAGATGTTACAATCACCAAAATTAAATCCCGAGATTTCTGCTGCAGTCTCCGACGTCGTGAGAGGACGTGACAAGAAATTCCTTGGTTTTCAACAGCAGCTTGGCATGGGTATCTCTGCAATAAATAGAGCAATGGACATGTTGCTCTCATCAGATAATAAAATACAAGCACTTAAATACTTAAGCGATGGTTGTCGCATACTAGCTGACTTACACCATTCTCTAACCAAGGATAGAATAAAACTGATCACACCTAGTTTGGAAAAGAGTTTTCTGCACATTATACAAGATTCCGAAAGAGACAACACTTTATTTGGTAATACTTTATCCGAAAAAATTAAAGCCAGTAAGGCAATTGAACGACAAGGTTCACAGATAAGGAAACCACTCACGACTCAAAAGCCTGCCACAGTCCAATCGACTGCCAATCGTCCTGCCCATCAGGGAAACTGGTCAGGACCTCCTCGGTACCCGTTCAACAGGGGGGGGCGGGGAGGTCAGAGCCACAGAGGACAAAGACATGTGCCGCCACCGCGCCGGTCCTATCCCCAGCCGAATTCGAATGTGAAGAGCTACAATCAACCAAGGTCACGTGCACCTCCACAGTAATACAGGTACACGCTGGTAGGATTCATTTTTTCTATAATTGTTGGTCTCAGATAACAAATAACCAAATCGTTCTATCATGGATCCAAAATGGATATAAAATACCTTTTTGCACCCCGGTGACTCAATCTGTTGTGCCAAAATCTAAGTTAACACTCAAAGAAAGTCACGATATGGTTCTTGCTTTGAATAAGTTAATTGAATTAGGAGCTATTTCACAGTCTACCCCATCAGAAGACCAATTTATATCAAGTACTTTTCTTGCACTTAAGTCGAATGGTGGTCAACGTTTCATTTTAAATCTAAAACCGTTGAATAGATTTATCGAAAAGACCCATTTTAAAATGGAAGACTATAGGACCGCTTCAAAACTCATACCACAGGACGGTTTCGTAGCAACGATTGACCTCAAAGAGGCGTATCTATTAGTTCCAATGCATAAAACGGATCGTAAATACTTAAGATTTCATTTCCAAGCTCCAAATTCAAATAACTTATTAACCTACGAATTTAACGCCATGCCGTACGGCCTGTCTGTGGCACCCAGGGTTTTTACCAAAATTATGAGAGAGGTTATGTCCTACCTTAGAAAACGAGGCCATAAATCAGTTATTTATCTCGACGACATTTTATGTATTGGTAGCACTCACCAAGAATGTTTAAATAACGTACGCGAAACTCTTAATCTGTTGCAATGTTTAGGTTTTGTCGTTAACAACGACAAAAGTGTGTTAACGCCTTCTCAAGTTTGTACTTTCTTAGGTTTTGTATATGATACACAACATTTCTCGTTATCATTACCAACAGATAAACGTGAAAATATTGCACAAATGATCAGCATTTATTCAAAATTACCGAAATGTACAATAAGGGATTTTGCAAAATTAATTGGTGTTCTAATTGCGGCCTGTCCAGCAGCCAGATATGGATACTTATACACAAAGATTCTGGAACGCCATAAATTTTTGGCATTGCAACAACATCACGATAATTATGAAGCGAAAATCACCCTACCTAATTTAATTTTAGACGATCTAAATTGGTGGCGTGATAATATTCTTTCAACTTACTGTCCTATGAGAACATTAAATTATAGAAAAGAAATATTCACAGACGCTTCCCGTACAGGATGGGGAGCTGTCTGTGAGGGCAATAAGGCGAACGGGAGATGGATGGTTTCAGAATTAGAACACCACATTAATTATTTAGAACTTCTTGCTGCTTTTTTGGGACTGAAAACGTTTGCAAAAAACGATGATAACTGTGCAATATTACTGCGGATCGATAATACCACAGCAATAAGTTATATTAACCGCCAAGGCGGAATACAATTTCCACACTTAAATGATCTGACACGATGCATTTGGCAATGGTGCGAGCGACGAAAGATTTGGTTGCATGCGGCTTATGTGAACACAAAAGATAACTGCGCGGATGCCGAGTCAAGGAAAATTAACCCTGATACAGAATGGGAGTTATCTGACGAAGCATATCAGCTAATACTATATAACTTCGGTAATCCAGAGATTGACCTTTTCGCCTCTCGCAACAATGCTAAATGTGATACATTTGTTTCCTGGAAACCAGATCCAGACGCCTATACGGTAGACGCCTTTACTATTAATTGGAAATCCTTTTTTTTCTACGCCTTTCCACCTTTTTCCCTGATCTTAAAATGTTTAAGAAAAATAACTGATGATGAAGCCACGGGCATTATAGTATTCCCATACTGGCCATCTCAGCCATGGTTTCCACTCTTACAAAGCATGCTTGATTCTGATATTCTTTTTCTCAGTCCGAATAAATACCTCCTGCAATCCCATTTCAGGGACCACCACCCCCTGCATTCACAACTTACCCTGGGTGCCGCGAGGCTCTGCGGGCGGCGTTCACACACCAAGGCACACCCCCGGACGCTCTTCACCTAATGTTAGCATCACTATCGGACAGTACTATCAAACAGTACAGTGTCACCTTAAAACTGTGGTGGGAATTTTGTACGCTTAACAAGGTAAATGTTTTCGAAGGCTCTAAAACTCTAGTATTGTCTTTTTTGACACAACAATTCAACAAAGGTTGTTCTTATGGCTCGCTTAACAGTCACCGTTCCGCGCTTTCACTTTTTTTAAATAATAATATCGGCTCAGATGAGAGTATTAAAAGAATACTAAAGGGAGTGTATAAACTCAAACCAAGTCGTCCCAAATATACCTCAACTTGGGACCCACAAATGGTTCTCAACCACATATCTAATTGGTACCCAAACATAGAGCTGAGCTTGGAAAAAATTACAAAAAAATTAGTTATTTTATTGGCAATCTGTACCGCTCATAGGGTACAAACTTTCTCACTAATAAAACTTGAAAATATCTCAACTTCTCAAGACGGTGTTAAGATAGCCATAACAGACATAATTAAAACTTCTGCCCATGATCGCGAACAACCTGTGCTGTTTTTGCCGTTCTTTCGCGATAACATAAACATATGCCCTGCTTCAGTCCTCAGGGATTATATTTTTGTAACAAAAAATATGAGGACCTCGAATGCAGACAAATTATTATTAACATACAAAAAGCCTCACAAGGCTGCTAGCACCCAGTCAATTAGTCGCTGGATTAAACAGGCCTTGGCAGAGAGTGGTGTAGATGTAGGAAAGTTCAGTGCACATAGCACACGGCACGCCTCCACCTCAGCCGCGCTTGCCGCGGGGCTCAGTGTGGACGTGATCCGAAAAACAGCTGGCTGGACCAGTACATCAACAGCATTCGCTCGCTTCTATAATCGGCCGATTGAAAGCGAAGGATTCTTTGCGAAAACCGTAATGTTTCCTAATAGTGTTTAAATTGTTGATTAATTGATTAAGTATTTGATTTCTAATATTAAGTATATGTTGGATTGTATGAAGAAAGAAAGAATTTGTTTTTTGTTAATGTTCTATTATGATGAATACTGGAATATAATACAAACATGATTTAATTTAAATGGTCATTATTTTTATAAAATATATCCCTACATTATATAGATAATGCTAGAACAAAACTTGAAGGACTATCTCTAAACATCTACATTGTTTATAAATATATCAAAGAATGAAACGACGAAATATAATAGATGATCAAACGAACTTCTAAGTGAAGTTCGATCGCTATTATATTAGTCGTTTCATTCGAAGATATAATAACCCCCCCTACCCCGTGAACCTCAAGTCAAAACCAGAGGTACCTATACCCATTAATAAAGTTTTGTTCTAAATTTATTATCTCTAAACGAAATGACGAATTAGCGCCAAGCAACTGACATTGACAGCTAAGGGAAGTGTCAGTTTGTTTTTTTTTTTACGAATAAGTTACTCTAAAGACGTGCGATGTTGCCTGTAGGTTAAAGGGACTACATTGTTTATAAATATATCTTCGAATGAAACGACTAATATAATAGCGATCGAACTTCACTTAGAAGTTCGTTTGATCATCTATCATTACTGACTTCAAAAGCAGCAAGCAAAGGAGGTAAGTACTTAATTTGCCCACTTTTTTTGGTATTATGTTTGTATGGGAAGCTCACTGTTCGCCGGACTCTTAAGAAGCGGTAACCAAAGAACTGGGTTGAATAAATTGTGACGGCTGAAATAATGCTGTTAGGAAAAACTTTGAAAAAAAAGTTTTGATTCTTTCTTATAAATGAGACTTATTCTTTTATTTTTGTTCAATTCGTGGCTGAGAACTGTGCCAGAAGAGTTTTGCAAATCGTTTTTTTTTTAAATGATGTGATAATTAATCGAAATATAAAGTACGCACCCGTACGAAATATTAAGTGAAACTAGAAACAAACTTGATAAATAAGTAAATAAGTAGAGAATAAATAACATTAACCAGATAACAGTATCGTAGAGTACTTGTATTTCAATAGTAGGTACTGTGAAGACCTTTATTAAGTCTCTCTATTATATTAAACAGAAGATAGGATAAAATAGATTATTTCAGTTTATTTTTATAATATTTCCTACTGATCTCGCATGACCTGGCTCGATGCCGGTCCAAATCAGAATCCATCAAAAACTACATCGCAAGCCTTCTTTCTTAATTTACTTTTCAAATAATCATATCCATTCTAAAAAGGCTTACCTCTTACAGAGTAAACATTTATTATCAGCTAATCACAGCCTACAAAATAATTATTCTTACAGTACCTATACTAATATACAAAGAGCAATGTGAAAGCTTCTTTAAAACTAGACAATACACAAGCGGTTCCCAATTAGTTTTTTCGACGTACCCCTCCAAGAAAGACTATAAACTCGCGTATCTGTATTGCACCCTCCCCCTGCAAGAATATAATACCTTACCTACTTATAAGTAAGAAATTGATTGTTTCGCGTACCCGTTGATGCTACCTATCACTAATTGGGAAATACTACAGTACACAATCAAATTCGATGACTTGAGTGGTGCAATGGTCAACATGCGGTTCGATTACCGGCTGGGCAGAATTTGAATTTGATGAATTATAATGTCTGTGTGATGGTTATTTAGGCTGTGGCCATTGGCTTTGTTTTGTATTCTGTAAGTTTCTAAGCAACGGTTATTTGTTCCTGACTGTTCGTACCTATATAAAATTATATTGTTATGTGTGCATATCTTGAAAAGGCGGTGAACCATTTTACTTCCGCAACAGTCTGTGACGGGTCTGGGTGTTACTATGTATGTCTATCAGCCATTTTTAATGTCCCCACTGCTGAGGCAGAGGCCTTTTTAATGGGTGGATAAGGAGTATGGGTCATAACCCACCACGCGGGCCCAATACGAATTGGTGAGTGCTAACGACTGCAAATGCAGCCGGGACCAACGGCTTAACGTGCCTTCCGAAGCACGGAGGAGCTTAAGAAATTAAATTTTTAGTCACCTATCCCATGACCGACCCTTGCGACAGTTGCTTAATCTCGGCAATTGATGGGCCAGGCGCTATACCACTGCGCCACCGAGCCCCTTATTATGTATAATGAGTTTTTATTTAAAAAGAATATCAGTTGTCTGGCACCTATATTACAAGCTTTGCTTAATTTGGGGCTAGATGGCGCTGTGTGGAATTGTCAAAACATTTAAAAATGGAGATTCATTAAGAAGAAGAAGATGATAAGATACATCTATTGTCTTGTATCTATAATCAAGAATGAATTATTCTTCTCACAAATATAATAAGTAGTAGTTTCATTAATATTTATAAACTAATACAAATATTATTGTAAACAATGCCATTGTATTCCGAGTGGTCGAGTTATGTCATAAATAATTTGGACTAGCTCTGTCAGCAGCATACTTTATAAAGTACACGCACGAACAAAACTATATACGATTTATTTAATTTTTGCTGTAAATACAGACATCGCTTTTTTGCTAATATTTCTGACGCACTTCACTAAGCGATAAGCTACATTCGAGCCAGCTTAGCATTTTTATAGTATAGCACCATCTTTCCACCTGACTATTATAGTTTGTGATAGTGGGGTAACTCGGCCGTGTTGACAGAGCAACGATGGTAGAGTGCGTGCGGGACAGTCACAGGGGGTGACCCACCCACGGCACCGCTACATGAGCTACATCGCAAGCGAGACGTACCTAACTTTCACTAGGTACCTACTGAAAGTGCGGTAGGTAGTTTAGTCCACATCGACATTGATATCAGTCATTTTTAATATCCCTACTGCTGGGGCACAGGCCTTCCTTATGGACGGATAAGGAAGATGGGCCATAAGCCACCACGCAGGCCCAATGCGGATTGGTGAGTGTCAACGATTGCAAATTCAGCCGGGACCAACGGCTTAACGTGCTTTTCGAAGCACGGAGGAACTCGAGATAATAAATGTTTGGTCACACATCCCATGACCGACCCTTGCGAAAGTTGCTTAACCTCCGCAATCGCAGGGCCTGAGGCCGTACCGGCTAACGCATCGAACTTCAGAAAGTCTGACGAAAAAAGTCAAAGCCGAAGTTCGAAAAGTTAGCCGGTAGGGCCCCTGGCGCTAACCACTGCGCCACCGAGCTCCTCAAGGTACTTTAGTACAAGTCGTCATTTGTCAAAATTTCATCCAAATTACTGATTTTGATGAAATTTTGACAAATGAAGTCGAATGGTCTAGGCGTGAGAACGTAACAGACAGACAAACAGAGTTACTTCCGCATTTATAATATTAAATTGATAATAAAAATTATAGTATGTATTGTTATTCAAAATTGCATTAATTAATACAGAATCTAAAGTTGTTCATTCTGATAATCCAGACGAGTTTCGATGAAGAATCTTACTAATATCTATTAAACATTATATGCTAATCTAGTGTGTGAATTTGTTACATCCTCGCAGTTTTGGATCACTCACAGAGTTTATAACCTGGATTAAAACATGGATACTTTTTATCCTAGCCAAAGGTTCTCTAGGGTTTAATAGGGATCATCATGATCGAAGGTCCACGCAGACAAAGTCGCGGGGCGGAGACTATATAGCTAGTTAACTTATAAAATACAAGAAAAAATAAAGAAGTAATAAATTAATGATTTATAATTATTCGAAAATAAGCTTTTCCCTCAATGAAATAATCAGTATTACTCGTAAATGAAATGTAAAATTTTATTGTACCTTAATTAATTAAAAATTACAAACCGAATGATCGCAGCAGCGCAGCACAGAAGCATTCATAATAAGCATAATGGACTACTGTGTGGATGATATACCTGGAACAAAACAATTACAATTTAATTAACTGGCAATTAAAAGCATTTATCGACAAAACGTCATACAAAATTTATGACAGTAAGGCTTTAAAGCAAATAATACGCTGGGTGGCAATATACGAAAATCTTTAAAATAATGTTATACACTTTTTGTTTGTTTATAGTAGACCATCAGCCATTTTTAATGTCCCCACTGCTGGGGCCATTTATTTTCGGTTAGCATCCACCAATCCGCATTGGGCCCGCGTGGTGGGTCATCTCCTTATCCACCCATAAGGAAGGCCTATGCCCCAGCAGTGGGGACATTAAAAATGGCTGATGGTCATATCACTTTGCACGGTTTGCTCGCAAAAAAGATTAGCAATTTTTTTTTTCTAAGGCTGGCCTCAGACCTACCGGTTTCATTTTTTGCTTTGCTGTGTTAGTTGAACAGGCGCTACCAGCTAACGCATCGAACTTCGGAAAGTCCTCCGGGCTTCAAATAAAAACAGATAAATCGAGCCCCAATCGGGCCAAAATGGCGAAAGCTAATTTGTGGTGTCACTCGAACATCGATATCTTCTAAATAACTACAATACGAAACATCTTACTTCAAATTATTTGTTTTAAGTTGAAGCCCGGCAGACTTTCCGAAGTTCGATGCGTTAGCCGGTACGGCCCCCTGTTCTACTAGAACAGCAAAGCAAAGAAATGAAACCGGTAGGTCTGGGGCCAGCCTTAGCTGAATAACATTTTTAACCAAATTACTTTTGTGCGCGTCTGTAACCAAGATGCATCACATCCACCGCGTAAATAATGTCCTTGGATTGCTCTGACTTAGTAATGGTATTCATTCATTCATGAGTCACATCCTTAACAACAGGAAATCACATGTAGTATCTTGTAACTCTTTTCCAATAAGGCGATATTGCATTTATTATTTACTCGAAGTTGTATCACTTATGCGTTGCCAACCCTGAACTCAAATCCCATAAGGAGCAAATGTGTGTTAATTAATTACCTAGACGTAAAGCAGTCATATATATTTTATAATCAGTTCTTCAGGGTTCGCACAATACAAGTATAGCTTAGTTTCTTGTAAGTACTTAGTTTTAAATAATATCTTATTACCGTGGCTCTGCTAATTGTTTGTCTGGGTTTCTGTATTAATAAAGAAAATCTCACATTAAGTACCTCTGCTACTATTGCTAGTCACAATAAAAAAACAGGATATTTTACATTGATCATCAATTTCTATCCGACATCAAAATAAGTTAATCATTTAATTTTAATTTTGAGTATTTTGCATTCACTTTGCTATCTACTTTTATATAACTACATAATATTAAATTATGTACTAGAAAAAATTCGATCCATCTCCAGGGGCCCTACCGGCTAACTTAGATGGCTATCGCAATCGCTTTCATTTAACAGATGGATGTGACACATTGCTACTTCTTTTTGGTATAAATAAAAACTACCAAAGAAAAGTAGCAATGTATCACATCCATCTGTAAATGAAAGCCATTACGTGATCATGTAAGTTAGCCGGTAGGGCCCCAGATCATTTTCACAGGCGGAAATAGAACCCGCGACCTTTGGGAGTCCGGTCCAATACTCTTGCAACTGAGCTACCGAGTCACTAGTGGCATCGTCGAAATTTTTCTAGTACATCCTACTTTTTCGCTGCAAGCAGCTTATTTCATCAATGTGAGGAATTTCCATCGAAATCCAATCGAAATATTTTGTTCTGGTGTCAAGTCAAAAGTCGTTATTTTTCGGAAACGATCATTTGTGATAGTCAATTTTAACGTAATTGACGCGAAAATTGATCGTTTACATGTGCAATCGAAGCGATTGTCAATTGCTCTAACAATGGCATTGACGAAAATTGACAATTGCAATTGATCGTTACGCCTTTATTGTCACTTCCACTCCACGTGGCCAGATGCAACTATTATCATTATAAAATAAAACTTGTAACTATTCAAAACTCATTTACACAACCATCCAGCGATCCAGCCAAATAGTACAACTGAAGCCAACTTTACAACAATAGTACATAGTTGAGATGCTTTGGAATTCTTTTCCAACTCCTATAAGTTAGGCATTATGGCTTTTAAGAGGTTTCATGGGGGTTGCTTAATGTTGCCATTTTAGGTGCCTCAAATTCAGGTTGTGTACGTAGTTGCCAAATGTTACAAAGTTGAGGATAATAATAATAAATAGATAGGAAATGAGAACTGATAAAAGTTCGTTATTTTTGAAAAATAATCTCAAAATAGCATTTATTTATATTATAATGAAATAATGATGAAGGAATAATGACCAAATGCAAAAGGGAGTTCATTCCCCAGCTGAATTTAGTATAAAAATCAAAACTTAGTAGTAGTAAGTAGTATTAAATAAATGCTTGGACAATTTCACACAGCGCCATCTAGCCCCAAACTAAGCAAAGCTTGTAATATGGGTGCTTGACAACTGATATACTACTTTTATACTTTTTAAATATAAACTTATTTTGTAATATTATAGTAACACCCAGACCCGTCACCAAAACGGAATATAGCTTAAAACTATATTCCGTTTTGGTACATTTTGCACGTTTTTTGAATCGGTAATGTCACCCGGTCCCGGTTAGAACTTTGGCGGCGTGCCAAAACAGGACATATGCAAATGACCACTAATAAAATTCTAAAATATATCCTAGCTGCATTATATTGCAATTACGCTTTCGAGTTCCGGCAATAACGACTGTCTTATTTATAAGCTAATTAAATAAATAATAATGTACCCAATCAAGTTTCCATTATTATATTTACTGTCTGATAAAATTATTCAAACACCGAATTCAACATCCATGACTGCCTCATAGGTTTTAATTAACTATTAAATTGACAACATCCGTGGTTGAATGGTTTGTATACCGGTTATGGTGTCGCCATCTCTGGGGTCCCGGGTTCAATCCCCGTCTGGATCAATGTAGAAATTGACCTTTTCTGTTTTGGCTCAGTTCCACCGTTGTATCTGATTTCCATAACACAAGTGCTTTAGCTACTTACTCCGGAACAAGAGCAATGTTTGTGCTGTTGTCTAATACTTAGTTCTACTTATTATAATCAACTTAATTTATTTTCAGCAAGATTTTAATAATTAACCAAAATGTAGCCTTCGGTATTTCATCAGAAAATTAAACGTATACACATTTTACATCAGCTTTAGCTGTTGGTTCCTCGCCATTAATTTAACTCATACTACCTACCTCTACGTTTTAAATTCGAGGAATTGAAAATCATTTCATACATATTATTATCAGTACTTACCAATTATAGTCCTTACTAGCAGCCGCCCGCGACTTCGTCCACGTGGACCCTAGGGATCCTTTGACCAGGATAAAAAGTAGCCTATGTATATGTTAATCCAGGTCCTAATCTGTCCACCAATTTAAATCCGCCCAGCCGTTTAAGGCCCCGGTAACGATCAATTGCGATTGACAATTTTTCCGTCAATGCAATTGTTAAAGAAATTGACAATCGTTTCAATTGCACATATAAACGATATAATTGACAATCGCAAATGATCGTTACCGGAGCGCTTTAAGCGTGAAGAGGTAACAAACACACCTTTATGCCTCTCAACTTAATTTAAATTCGATGAAATGAGATGGTACATAAAATCAAGACTTTTAACAGTTAAAAGTGGAGAATAAACATATAATTAGTGAAACAAATTCTTGTTTCAAAGTATTAAAAAAAAAATTACAAACTTAGCTTCTTCAGTTATCACAGGTGAATAATACTTTGACAATAACATTGGAATAACTATTCCAAAGCCCGTAACTTTAACGTCAAAGGCCAAAGCAGAGTGTAAAGATGGCCTACCGACGTTATTAAAGTTTTGAACTCATTAAAATACGAATGTTGTGTACGATAACTTCAGGCCTCTTCTGTTTAGCATGTGAATGCAGACTTGATTTTCTTGAGCAAAATTTTTTCAATTGCTACTTGTTACTCTCGTTTGATTAAACGAGAGCTACTCAGAGGGCCAATAGACAGCTAGCTAAAACCACATTATCAAAACCTATAATGACTTTAGCTATGAAAAGATATAAGTGATAGGTTATAGCCAACTATTTAATGTAAAAATGTTAAATCTTAACATCTTTAGAACGCGTAATTCTTTACCATGTCTTGAGGGCCAGAAGTGGTTACTCACAATTTTACGTCTTTTTCCAGTAATCTCTATGGTCTCGTGACTCTCGTGGTTCTACTCCACCATCAGTCCACCACTTACAGTCTCAAAATGTTGTAGATTTGTGTAAATTTTTAGTATGGCTAGTTGTAAGCTAAGGCCCTGTCTACCTATTTAAGGACTGTTTTTGTCTACGTGACTAGCTACATCATCTGACCAAAATTTATCGCCATAACATCATTGTTTGCAGTTTATTCCTACATGATAAGTTCTTCCATCATCTGTACCTGTGGATATTGCATGACAATGTCGTTCGTGGCACACCTCAAACTCCGCCAAAACGCAGCCAGCTATAAAAGTTCCCCACGACTTGTCATTTAGTGTCGCGTGAATTGTGTGCGGGGCATGTGCCATATTTCAGCTTTGTTATTGTATGACGTGCTACATCCACAGGCATAGATGATCAAAGGATAAGTTGCTTGATATAAAATATTCTACCTTAACTATCCATTAAAAATGTGGCATTTAATTAAGTGAAGATCTCGAAGTGGACTAACGATCTATCTAGCAATTAATTTATCATTTGTAGGACTTGAAAGGAATAGCATATCAGAACAAAAATAAAAATGATTGAAATGAAGTTTGTTTAGGAATATAACGTTTTGCGACGTCCAACGCAATGTTTTAGTTGAACTAGGTACCTATAAAGTTATGCTTCATTTATTCGTAGGCAGACCTGAAGACAAAACTAAAGACACTCAGAATAACAAAGAGAACATTATCCAAAACCTCTCCCGAGTTATCCCAGGATAATATCGGGCATTTCTGGCATTCAATTAGAAGCGTCGATTGAGACGATTCACTTTCCTCCTAAGCCTCATTGAGAGGCAACATTCCACTAAGTATGGGGGAAACTGTTATACTAATTAATAAGGCAATTTTGTTAAGTTAACATTCGAATGGTTTAATGTTCTGTAATCTAGTGGTTATTCGTCAAATTGTAATATCTTGTCATTGTCATAAGTCTTGTAGTTTTATAAGTATGATTATTTTCGTACAGGACTTGATTATTATTTTTTATTAACTAATTATTAAATAATTCCTTTTTTTTACCAAATAAAGAGCAAAAGTTTTGGAATACTTTAAATTTTTCAATGTATGGAGAAAAACAACGATATAAAGACATCGAAAAATCTTAAAGAACTAGCAAAGAAAAATCACTTCCAATTTATTGTTCCAGTCAGGAGTAAAAATGGACAAGGGTTTCAAACTTAAAGAGACTTAACGACAAAAAATTTCTGAAGTTTCGACATAAAACCTTCGAGTTAATCTAATGATTAACGCCAAACTCACTGTGGCAACCCAAAGCTAAGGTATAAGAGTTGTAGGATTTGTTTTAACATCCCTTTACATAATTAAGAAGGATAAATGCCGTGTGACACATTATCCCCGTTTTCAGAGGCTTAGTCTTACTCCAAGGGAGATTTGTGCCAAGTAATCTGAATACGTATTGCAAGTAATAATTTGAGGAATAATACGTGAGAAGATTATTTGAGGAAATCTTGATGAGTGAAGATACATTGTCATCTTGAAATTAATTATAATTAATAATAAAGATTAAATGCCTAAACCAGGGAAATTTCGAATCAGCACAAACAAACCTCGAAGATCATTCTCGTTGAGCTTCTACAGATTTTACCAGTAAAAAAATCATAAAAATCTAAACAAATAAGGAGAGTAGGTATCCATTATAAACTTTCATAGATATTTAAACGTAAACAAACACAGCGTGCTACACCGCTATTCATCGCACCAACAAAAATATTTCATTTACCACGAATATCAAGTTTGAGCAAGAGAACTTTTCTGACCTAGTTTTAAAAGGGTATAACAATTTTGTTCAGCTCGCTAGGCAAAACAATGTTGCTGCTGAGAATATCAACTTTTGATTTTATTTAACAGACGACTGCCTGCCTCTGAATTAGAGTTATAACTGAAAAGATTATCACGATATTTGACTTTCTTGTATTTTGTGATAGAAGTTATTGTTACTTTTCAACGTTTCGAGAAAAAATAGTTTCGTGTACAATCCGCTAAGAATTTTACTCTGTGTAAAAATGTGTCATGGAATCTAAGTTTCTGCAAACGTTTCTACGAACGTGCAAACGGTCTCAGGGAAGCTACTATAACTAAATCTGCCTTTGTCGTAGTGACAATGTAACAACAATGTAAACATTATCGTGTAATCCAGTTCCGAATCTAAAACCAGTTCTTCTCCTGAATGGTTGAAGAATTGAGGATTCCATGTAAAGTGCGCTTCCGGATTTAGCATTGATTTCTCCTCTCCTCTCTCTCTTTTCTGGTGAGTTGTCCTTAAAACATTACACCGTTGTGTTTTTTTTTTAATTGCTTTGCTTCGCAAACTGATTTACTGCGTTGTTTATAAAAAGTTGACCCTCGCGATAGCATCAACTACAAGCATTGCAGTCGTTCTCCAATCCAATCATTGTGTATTTATTATTTATTGCTTTATCAGGAGTTTCATTTGAGGGATGTGCTCTGTTAACATTAACAATTTAGTTAACCGTTAAAATTCTACACTCTTTTACATGCCAGATGACACAGTTAAAAAAATAACAGTATACACGAACATAGTGTGTAAGTCGTAAACGCGTGACGAAGAAATAGATAAAATAAAAATTAATATTGGACAACATCACGTACATTACTCCGATTCTTAAGTAACTAGTTAAAACACTTGTGTTATGGAAACTAGAAAACGATTTTTTCTTTATTAGATGTGGTAATCCAATAAAGATCGTTTTCTACTTTGACCCAACCGAAGATCGAACCTGATACCTAAGAGCTTACGACGCCATTAGAACCGACGACGTATAAGCCCACGCCGGACACTCCATATAACCACCCCATTATAAACAGATTTGTACACGCGCAACTGTGTGTGTAAAAGTCTAGGGCTACCATGCAGTTCAGCGATCAATTCATAATTTGAACTTTTTGGTAAACAAAGTTACGACGCATTGCTTTGAATATCAAAATAAAGTTAACAGTTGACAAACACGACTAAACGAGCACCCGAATCGGCACATGAACTCGCAGGGAGGGGTGAGGCAACTATTTCTAGGGCGGGGCGGGGAGTGTCCTTTCTGTACGTAGTACTTATATCTATTCTGTGATATAAGCCACTACGACGACGAAGATCGACATTGGGCGATCAACTAAGTTAATTAATTGGTATTTGTACATTTGGTATACAACAGCACGTCAGGTTATACAGTTAAACTGCGAAAACAGATTTTATCTCGTAGGCACAAACGCAGTTTCAAGGTCAACATGTATAGTCTGAGGTGCCGTCGTGTGTACCTAATTCATATTAGTCCGACTGCGTCGTAATGCTACGTCTGTTAGTCAGTACTATTATTTATTTTACAGCAAAGTATTGTATAAGGTGCCGGAACTAATCGTGAGTGGTGAGAGAAATTGGAGGGGATTAAGCTCATGTTTTCAGTAGCCCCGCACCTCGTCACTCGCCAATGAGACCTAAAATTTACTTCAAGATCCGTGCCGAGACTGCTGAAGCCTTATAAATGCTTGAAAGGCTAATGCAGAGAAATGAATAATTAAAAAAGTCGGAGCTTTGTATTAATTAAATATGCCAAAAAAATTATGGGTATTATAATGATTATAATTATGTAGTGGGTTATATATGTTAAGTACTTTAACTCATTGCTTTATCTAAAAGTGCTTTTATCACATTTCCATACGGCTTGTAAGCTTTCACTGTGCAATTTTTAATATGCCATTAGAATCGGAACGAATTAAAAAGGTCGTAAAAATTCTGGCCGGGAATCGAGTCTTTGAATGGGTAATATCTAAGTTTATTAACTTAGTTCCGACAATGGAGTACTTATGGTTTACTCAAGTATGAAAGCTAAGGTATTCGGTTGAATTTGTAGATTTTATAGCATACAATTCCGAGAGCGGTGCATAACTGAGCCTGAGGGAAAACTTCAGATATACAGAGTTCCCTTCTGGATTAGTTTATTTTAGGTAAAGGAATTTGGATATTTTTTTTCCTTTTTTAGGTAATATGCTTTCGTAGTCAAAGTAACTTTTATCGTGTAAAACACTTTCAGTTTAAGTGATTCGATTTAGCTTGTTCTACAGTATTCGTGCTGAGACATATATCTTCTTGATTACTTATGGAACAAAATCGGCGTTATACTTAATGATTTCTTTCTTTCAATATTTAGGCCCGTATTTATAAACCACTCTCAACGTTGAGAGCTATCTTGAGGTCATACCTGAGATGCTGTTTCTATAAGAAGAACATCTGAAGTATGATCTCAAGATGCCTCTCAACGTTGAGAGCGGTTTATAAATACGGGCCTTAATGTTTGTTCTTGTTTTGTAATATTCTGTTTAGTTTGGTTTAGCTGTTTAGCTGAATGGCGAAACAAAAAACTTGTCCTATACTTGATTTAGTGTTTTATATATAGTACTTTCATAAGGCTGTTTTTGCTGCTTACAATCTTCGTTTGTTCATTTCAATTTCTACCATGAATTCAAAATGTAATTTCATAGCCTGCCGTCTAGGCAAGCGAACGTCTTAAATATTCGCAAAATCTGCTTAAGAACAAAGGCGAGATTGCAAGGGAGCGGCGAGGTATTGTAAAAAAATAATATTTCCCTGGCGACTCTGTGTACTCGCTTGATATAGCGGGACAGGGGGAAAGGGGATACCAGATCTCCTATAGCAAACAACTTGGAACTGGGCGAAGTGCATTCTAAACAGTAGTTTAGTTCTCTTCGATCGTTTACCATTGCATGTAGATACTTCAGAAACATAAGTTGTGACTAGTTTCTGCTTTAGAAAATTAACAGGATTAACTTGAAAATGTAACATTGGAAAGGTCACCATGTTTCATATCCGCTAGGTGATCTTCTGATTTGGTTTGGGTACCGATAAGGTTTCCATAAAAAAAACAATTTTTCTGTCCTTGTCAAAGGATCAACTTTTCCTTAAATCAAATCAAATGCTATTCCAAATGCAAATCTTGACCAGCTGCAATGCCAAGCAATCGGTCACAGGCCTCCTTCAGGCCTCACAGCTATTTATCTGTTCTTGCTTAACTAAAAATTATTTTAACAGGTGTAACCAGATCATCTTTGCTATTTCTACTCTTACACAATCAGGATAATCTACACCATTGTACCTCTGGGAATATCTCAACAATCATAATCTGAAACTTCACTATGTGTTACAAAATTATGCCGAACATCTAAGCTTGGAAGTTATCTTAATCGGCTCAAGCTATTTAGATTCCATTACGGAGAAGCAACAACATCCCACATCTAATATAGTAAGTTAGGTGACAAAACTTACAGACCTGTTGGGATTCTTAGCCAATTTGGCCCCAAAGAAAAAGTTGCCGAACTTTAGTAACTGGAATTGACCGAGAAATATAGATTTGGCTTTATCCTATGATTATCGGTAATAAAGAAATGGCTTTATTGTCAATACGAAATCTGTCTGGCTGGTCAAAATCAATCTCAAAAGACTTAAAAAATTTTGTGTCCCTATAGGGACACTAAAAATTTAAACGTAGGGACGTAGGAGGCAAAGGTATATTGCGTTGTGTGGCTAGAAAATGGTAAAAGACAAAACATAAAAAACTTTTAGTTTAATAAATAGACCAGAGTGTTTGGGGTTGGGACTAGTTATCCTTGGTACCTAACACAAGAAGTAAAATATTTACTCAATGGAAGGCTTACGGGTTGTTTTACAATCAAAAAGTAAATTCTGAGTAGTTAATCCGCTCCATAACTAAAGTGTACTTTCAAGGATAACAAACAATACCTTAAGGCATAGCTCAATAACAACTTATCCGAATAGTTGAATATAAAATAAGTTTATTCAAAGATCTTAGTTAAAACTTAAAACAGCTCTGGGGAGATTTATTTAGATCAGTAAGGCAGAGTGTGTAAATACCTACGCGTAAACCATGGCATATGGAGACCGCAAATAAAACATGAATTGGGGAGTCGCATGATGCATAGTGTAAGTCGTCAAGCAGAGTGAGAGTGATGAAGAAAGCAGAAACTCCTCTGAGCATTGGGTGTGAAGTTGGTGCAGTGCCACTTAGTGAAGAGGCGTTCTAAAGATTAATCGCGAGCACCTGGAATAAAAGACAGTCAAAGATTCATACATAAGTAAGCTGTTGTAGGCATAGTGTGATATGACTTTTGCCAACAGTGCGGTGGAAGTCTTAATTCAGAATACTTGAAAAATTTTCTGTCCTGACTTACTTATTCATCATCGTACAACTCTCACACCAATGATCACGTGGGCTGGGCATCCGTGATGTAAAATTTTATGGAAATTCACACAAGAAGTGAAAATCAACGCAGACGAAATCGCGAACATTGTTTGGACTTTTCCAAGAAATTAACTTTTAAATATTATAAGAGAGAGAGAACCATATAATACCCTATACTGAAGCGGATGAGAGCAGATGGTAGAATTGAAATTCCTTCAGGGGTGAGTTGCAGCAGCTAGCATAACTAAGAAGGCATTTGATGAGTTTAACGGGTAGCACAGACGGGCGACTTTTGATCGACCCATTAATTAAAGTTAAAGGAACACTATATTACCTTACTTCGAGATTTATGTGAGTATTTGAACAGTGTTTGTTTAAAATTAATTTCTTCAAAATCTTTACTTTAAACATTTCAAAACACTCTACACGGTATGAGTTATTTCTCATTGAAAGCTTTATAATTTACCCTACTAATAAAGATTGTATAGCAGATGTATAGTTACACAATGGTTACTCTCTGTCAAACTATTTAAATTTGACACGAAAAAGAAAGGGACAAAACACTGTGTAACTATGCATCTGCTATACAATTTTTATTAGTAACGGTTACAATATTAATCAGAACAACAGATGAAATAAATACTTACAGTACAATTTATATAGTGATCAGTAATCATAATTATTTTTATGGCGTTTTAATAGGACCCGGCTAATTAATTTTATGATAATGAGTAAGATTAAAATACAACACGTTTGAGTAGTGCTTAATAATAATATGCCCTTTGATCCGAAATAACAGATCATTTATGACTCGATCAATAATACGGCTAATTGATAACTTTTATTGGTTTAACATAGCAAACACGATTACTCGATTTAAATATGGTTTAATTTGTATAACCCTAAACAGTGATATATTTAATTATTGATATTAACGATAAAGAGTCAAATTCCTTTTCAATTCCTGGCAGCCGTAAACAGACTCCAAGTACCATGACTTATAAAAGTATTGAAAAAATTGTTCTAAATCGCATGCAATGATATATTAAAACGTATTTGATGGCATGCTACTTTTTGGGACGACCGACACTTGTGCTTTGCCGCTCGTCTGCAAGCCTCAGACAAGCGTCGCTTAACAAGTTAAATTATGCAAAGCCAGGAGGCGAGTAAGTGCCGGTGATAGGGTGACAGACAGACGCACAGGTCATCCATATTCATATGGCGTCGGTGCCTAAATCTTTTTTAAAGTAGATAAGGGAGTAGTAAAACATTTGTGATGTCAAGAGCATAATAATGAATAAGGAAATTGGCATGGGATTTTTTGGGTACATTGAGGTGGTATAGATTTTTTTATTCCTGCATTGGAATTACACAACTAATACTAAGTACTTAGGTAAATATGAATAATGGGTAATTTTAGAACGGTTAATAGAATACAATTGAATAATTATTTATTTTCCATAAGTGCAGTAACAGTGTTTTTGTACAAAGTTCACATAAAACTCATATGGTAATACGTGAGCCTGATCTAGGAAATACTGTGTTTTAGGCGATTTGAGCTAATAATATTCACCCACTTATACAGCAACTTTTTAATAAAGTAAAAATTATTTTAACACAGTATAAGTCTAAGTAGGTACACACGACGGCACCTCAGGCTATACATGTTACCTTGAGACCGCCTTTATGTCCTAAGAAATAAAAGCTGTTTTCGCAGTTTAACTGTATAACCTGACGTGCTGTCGTGTATATATAGTGTCGAGGGGTAAAATTATGGCACATGTAAGCAGTTCTACAAAAAAAAAATATGATCTGCGTAGTGGATCGGTAAATCGGTCGGTGATACTAAAACAAGGGCCGTACCGGCTAACGCATCAAACTTCGAAAAGTCTGCCGAGTTTTAATTTTCGTGTGACATCATGAATTGGGGATCAGCCCCAGGGGCCGTCCCGGCTAACGCATCAAACTTCGGACAGTCTGCCGGGCTTCAAATTAAAACAGATAAATCGATCCCCAATCTGGCCAAAATGGCGAACCCCAATTCATGATGTCACAGGAACATCGATATCTTCTAAATAACTTCGTCGAATAGTAGAATACGAAACTCCTTACTTCAATTTATCTGTTTTAAGTTGAAACTCGGCAGACCCGCCGAAGTTCGAAAAGTTAGCCCTGGTTAAGACAATAGGAATCGGCTTGTTTGGACCCTTCGCTAGTGGTAGGTAGGTCATACCTACATACCATCAAAATTAATCATAGACTTAATATTTTTAGCCTGCGCATGTTCGCACCGAAGTATATATATATTGTACTGTTAACAATAAAGGACATAAATGTGGTTGAAGCGCTACGGAGCTTTAAAGCGCTTTCAGCGGAAACTTCATGAAACTATTAATGTTGCCATTCTATTGCGTAAACTCATACTAAACTCCAGACGGTGTCGCCGCACTAAAAGATAGAAGTATTTA
The DNA here is from genome assembly GCA_963556745.1 of Catoptria pinella. Classification (NCBI taxonomy): domain Eukaryota; kingdom Metazoa; phylum Arthropoda; class Insecta; order Lepidoptera; family Crambidae; genus Catoptria; species Catoptria pinella. Next base: position 10,469,500 of record OY750777.1, on the reverse strand, counting down.
AAATTCAGCAGGCGATCCGCATTCTAAAGAGATGCGGTTGGCGTGTTCAGCTCAAAGGAGTCTAATTTGTGAACCACTGAGCCAGCTGACTTTCCAACCTTAAAGTTTGAGGTATTCGACATCGGGTATTACTGAGAAAAAATTGGACGAAACTTTGGATAAACACTTTTTTTATTTGCGTGACTGGAGTAATTTTTTAAATATCTTTTTGGAACTGACAAACTAGGGCTTTTGTTGCGTGACAAAACTGTACTCATTTTGCTCTACAAATAGTAAGTTTTTAGTAGTATTATGATTCACCGACTACCACATTATTTATGCTGTCTTTTTAATGTATGTATAACTTTTTACAAAAAGTTTAACTTTCCATTCAAGTGTACAAAATATAGTGCTTCTATTTTGATTTCATTTCAATCATTTTTTACGTTCGTGACATTTCACATAGCTTATTTCACTAGAAATATTCAACAATTGACCTGCCTTTTTTTAAACACATTTTGAAATATGTTACAACTTAGTCGTTAAAGAAGCTAAGTACCATTTAACCGTGTGTTTAACATTGTAATTTTAATAAATTTTAGATTTTTTTTCATTTCACAATGCTATTTTTATATTAAGATAAATAAATGCTACAAAAATCGACTTAACCGTAGCACCTCAGACGGGACTCGAACCCGCACACTAGGGATTCCAGCCCAATGCACTGATTGGTAATTTTAGTCAAACTCTAATTTCAATTTTATTAAATTGATCCTCCAATATCTCTAGTAGTCTAAGTCAGTTATTAAACTATCAAGAGTAATTATATTGAAAACTACTACCTAGCAACATGACTTAACATTGTTTGTATTGTACGTAGGTAATTAAACATTGTTTACACAGATCAGCCAGTGAACAACGGAACAGAGTGCATTTAGTTACTAATTAACTGATAGGCAATTGTTAAGCTACATTGATTTTTAGACGACTGCACAAAAAACAGAGAGTGTAAGTGTATGTCATATATATGTTTGTTAGTCTATAAGGTATTTATTATGGGCCATTGATGCCTGAAATAAATGGTATAATAAAAAAATAAAAAAATTATAAATATATATATTTTTGTGGTTGTGTGAGTTTCTTTATTCCACTATAACTTCTTGCCTTAACGGATTTGAATGCATGGGGTATCGGTTAGAATTCTTACATCATTCCGAGTGACACTGGCTATATTTAAAAAAAAAAACAAAAAAAAAATATGGCGCCTGTACGACACCACTTTCAAATGAGGTTTTTTTTTCAATTATTACAATATGGGCATCAAATAAAAGGCCTTGATAAGCACATTCCAAATCTATATAATTTGTCACTAAAATATGTGAAATAAAAAAATATTGAAAACACGACTGCCCGGCCAAAAACGAACTAAAAAGTCAAATGACATGTATTGTGTCATTGCAGTGGGGGGACCGTTTTTGGGGACCTTTTTAAATCAAAAAGGTCCCTCGACTGCAATGACACTTATGTTATTTGACTTTTTAGTTCGTTGTTGGCAGGGCAGTCGTGTTTTTAATATTATAATTTTTTTTTAAAAACAGATTAAAGTGTGAAATCGCGTCTTTTTTGGCGGCCATTGTAAGTTCGCCATTCGTTAGTGAAAATTCTGACTATGAAGGTGAAGGAACTTTTTTTTTTTCAAATATCCCTTTTAATTAAATAAATGCACCAAAGGAATCGCATGAATTGTACAAGTACATTTCGATTCTACGTGTTCTCTGCCATCAATAAGACGCATCGCAACATAATTCCTCCCTTTGACAGGGATTGTATTGAGCAGAACTCTCGTATAGTCCCCTAGAGTAAGGGGCGCCACGGAGCGTCGAATGAAATCATTACTTTGCGGCGTACAACACAAAATATCACATTTTACGGCGTACCTATCACTCGGACAGTTTCTGCGGTACCTCTTGGGGTAAAAGTAAAGAAGATCTGGCACTTTTCATAGAAAATGTTTTAGCTTCCATACGATGGAATTTGGTCTTAAAATGGCCAATAATATTTGCTATATTCATTACTAAGTTCTGTCTTGTTTTATCGAATGTAGAAAAATAGTTATTTAATGATTTATTTATGTTTTGATATAGAAACAGTAAGGAAACATTGAGTCAGCAAAAACGTTCTGGGCAGAAATTTCTGCATTTTACTGCTCTTTGCATTTTAAAATTCAGAATTTTGTGCACTTAAACGAAATGTCAATTTGACTTTTCAATTTTACGATAGGGCGTTGATATGATAGCTGTTGTTTGGCTGACATATACATAATGCCTTAAAATGAATTACAGAATAAAATTAAAAAGTATAAGTACCTACATCTACAGCATAAAATGCCGAGTCTCCTTTATTTCACTATCTATCTATGAGGTAATATAGCCAAACAAACACCAAGACTCGGTAATGTTAAATTTTAAACAAATTGTCAGTACACTGTTAATACTACATTTAGTAATAAATGAGGATGTATTATGGATTTTTTATTAATTCCTCACAAAACCAAGACACGATTTATCTCGGCCATATTGTGGCTACATTAATTACTCATTTCTAACAATGGCGTGATTCAGTTGATTTGAATCACCAGTTACTCAGTTAATCATATAGAGGGCGCTTGGGTGCAGAGAGGAAATTAACAATATTAATTAGTTCTTCCATAAAAGGTAGCCCCGTAGACCGGACGATCTGGTAAAGGAAGGTCCCTTAAATAGTTAGGTACGTATTTCAATCATAACACCTATGAACGAAAGACCAAATTTGAAAAACACCTCATGCACAAAATACCTACGTTCAAAAATATATAATAATTGAAATACATAATGGACGGTTTACCTAATGTCGATTTACTTAAGGACAATACAACTATAAATAAAATATTTAATTTCAAAACACCTAACGGTCGTTTTTTCTAAGTTCATAGTACCTAAGAACCCGTTTTATGAAGCAGTATTTCGCTGTAGCCCATAATGGCTTCAATGATAACATAAGTTGAGGGTTACACGCCAGCAGGTCGGTTCTGGCACTTCGTCGGCCGCTGTCACGGCGAGATAATAGATACTAAACACTCTAGGCATCAACCGCGGCAATGGAAATTTTATTTATTTTTAAAAATCTTTAGTCTAAGGCTTAATATCATCTTGTTCCTTCAAATGCAATAACAATTTTTGGATTATAATTATGTAACGCATACAAGTTTGTACTAGTACTAGTACATCACGATGACTTTGAAAAACTCTGTTCATACAAATTACTTGAACCCTCCATATCATAGTTTCCTTACAAACCGGCGATCAAAACAGTCATCAGCACCCCAAATTCGTCCATACAAGAAAATTCACTCTTTTATATTGTACAACTATAGCAAGGGAGGGTATTCCCCTCATCTTAGCCCAGGACTTGACTTGTTATGAGGGATCCAAGAGGGGTTACAAAACAGGGCAGATTCAAATTTATCGGTGGCATGTGGGTATTTATATGGCTCTTAAGTGCGTAGGTAGATAAAGGGACAGGAAAAGAAAGTAATAATTGCACATTCGAATCACGTATTTTTTAAGTGCTGAGATGTTTCTGCAAGTTTTGTGATGTTTCTACGTAGGATTCACTTTGTATTACTTTGTGGTTTGTTTTGATGAGCTCTGGTCGAGTGGGTAGGCTAGTATGCTGGGTAAACATCACTAATTCAGACGTCTAAGTTATGATTCGGAATCATAATTAATTTCCGAATTTATTCTCTTTTTGGAATGCAGTCATTTGCGGTGCCATCGTTGCTTCTGATTTAGAAATATACAACTTTTTGTAGGAGCTTTTGCATGACGGTGCCCAAATTATTTAGTACCTCTACTTATCATATTATTTCTCATGAAGTCGTATTCATTATAATATCAGTATTCATCATTTGCGGAAAAAAACTAAGGCAAGCTAACTAAACGAAAACAGCAGTCATTACAGGTACATATTACAAAATACAGCGTTTATAAAGTTACAAACTTTATGGAATTATATGATTGACGTGCTCTGTTGAAAAGTCAAGAAACTTGCAAAGTGTTCGGACGACCAAAAGGGTTACAAATATCCTTTATCTTAAAACTTTCCTTGCTTTAAAATATAAGCGAAGCCGTCAAGTCCAGCTGTAAAGTTATAAACATACACTTGAGAGCAATGAAATCGACTTAGCTAAGTTTATTTCAACCTTTTTTCGAATCAATTGATGTGAGGTATTAAAATTGTACAATTTAAAAGCTCGTTAATTGATCTTTGAAATGTATCAATTTAATTTAATTATCTCAATTTTGATTCGTTGTCGGGAAGAATTTGAAGAAACCTAGCCGAGTCGATTTCTTTACTCTCAAGTGTAGTTACAATACAAACATCAGATATCGGAACAATCCCTGTTCCAGCATTTGGAAATTATGAAAATGATTATGATGATAATGATTGTTCATGTGCTTCAAACGAGGTAATACAGTCATTAGAACATCAAATAAGAATATGTGAACAAAATAAAGTATAATTTCAAAAGCAACTGCATGATTATACCGTAGAACAATAAGCAAGTTTAGTGAATAATCACGATAACCACAAACCGAGGAAGCCCGAACTCATGACATCCGTAGTAAATAACAATAAAAATACGACTCACGATCACATTTAAACAATTACAAACGAAGATATTGTTGGAGAGTGGTCACGAGCTACCGCATGCTTTGAATTTGATTATAACTTGAATGAAACTCAGGTATACTGATCCATTCATTAAGCATTAACTACGCTATCTGTTAGTCTATACTCTAACTACTGAGGTTTATTAGGTCTTTAGTTTTATTGTAGCAATCTCAGACATCTGAATATCAGGAAATGATAAGTTGAAGAGGATTGAGATTAAGGATGTCGTTAGAAGTATAGAATTAAGTATAGAAAAGGTTTAAGTTTAATGTAAGGTATTTGTGCATAACGTACCTTTTTTATAGTAATTGATTGCCTTTGGTTTTTTGCTTTGGTTGTCATAATTTGTGCTTTAAAAGTTTTGTTTTGTTGCCTTGTATAATGCATTTATTTCCATTACGTAGCCGTCTTTTAATTAACCAGCATACAGTTCATCATTCACAGTATTGATCAGTCAAGAGTAAACAATTACCTATTTGGTAATTGGGGTTCGGAGTACTTAAATCTAAATACTTAAACGCAAATGTTCAAATGAGCATATTGTTAAAACAATTGACTAACTTAATTATTATATTTGTATCTCCATAGTGAATAACTTAAATCTGTTGTTTGAGTTCCTTTACAACTTTTAGTAGTTTTAGGTAGATATTTGTATGAGGCCCAAGGATTTTGTTGAGTAAGGGGCGCCACGGAGCGTCGAATGAAATCATTACTTTGCGGCGTACAACACAAAATATCACATTTTACGGCGTACCTATCACTCGGACAGTTTCTGCGGTACCTCTTGGGGTAAAAGTAAAGAAGATCTGGCACTTTTCATAGAAAATGTTTAGCTTCCATACGATGGAATTTGGTCTTAAAATGGCCAATAATATTTGCTATATTCATTACTAAGTTCTGTCTTGTTTTATCGAATGTAGAAAAATAGTTATTTAATGATTTATTTATGTTTTGATATAGAAACACTAAGGAAACATTGAGTCAGCAAAAACGTTCTGGGCAGAAATTTCTGCATTTTACTGCTCTTTGCATTTTAAAATTCAGAATTTTGTGCACTTAAACGAAATGTCAATTTGACTTTTCAATTTTACGATATGGCGTTGATATGATAGCTGTTGTTTGGCTGACATATACATAATGCCTTAAAATGAATTACAGAATAAAATTAAAAAGTATAAGTACCTACATCTACAGCATAAAATGCCGAGTCTCCTTTATTTCACTATCTATCTATGAGGTAATATAGCCAAACAAACACCAAGATTTGGTAATGTTAAATTTTAAACAAATTGTCAGTACACTGTTAATACTACATTTAGTAATAAATGAGGATGTATTATGGATTTTTTATTCATTCCTCACAAAACCAAGACACGATTTATCTCGGCCATATTGTGGCTACATTAATTACTCATTTCTAACAATGGCGTGATTCAGTTGATTTGAATCACCAGTTACTCAGTTAATCATATAGAGGGCGCTTGGGTGCAGAGAGGAAATTAACAATATTAATTAGTTCTTCCATAAAAGGTAGCCCCGTAGACCGGACGATCTGGTAAAGGAAGGTCCCTTAAATAGTTAGGTACGTATTTCAATCATAACACCTATGAACGAAAGACCAAATTTGAAAAACACCTCATGCACAAAATACCTACGTTCAAAAATATATAATAATTGAAATACATAATGGACGGTTTACCTAATGTCGATTTACTTAAGGACAATACAACTATAAATAAAATATTTAATTTCAAAACACCTAACGGTCGTTTTTTCTAAGTTCATAGTACCTAAGAACCCGTTTTATGAAGCAGTATTTCGCTGTAGCCCATAATGGCTTCAATGATAACATAAGTTGAGGGTTACCCGCCAGCAGGTCGGTTCTGGCACTTCGTCGGCCGCTGTCACGGCGAGATAATAGATACTAAACACTCTAGGCATCAACCGCGGCAATGGAAATCTTATTTATTTATGAAAAACTGAAAAATCATTAGTCTAAGGCTTAATATCATCTTATTCCTTCAAATGCAATAAACATTTTTGGATTATAATTATGTAACGCATACAAGTTTGTACTAGTACTAGTACATCACGATGACTTTGAAAAACTCTGTTCATACAAATTACTTGAACCCTCCATATCATAGTTTCCTTACAAACCGGCGATCAAAACAGTCATCAGCACCCCAAATTCGTCCATACAAGAAAATTCACTCTTTTATATTGTACAACTATAGCAAGGGAGGGTTTTCCCCTCATCTTAGCCCAGGACTTGACTTGTTATGAGGGATCCAAGAGGGGTTACAAAACAGGGCAGATTCAAATTTATCGGTGGCATGTGGGTATTTATATGGCTCTTAAGTGCGTAGGTAGATAAAGGGACAGGAAAAGAAAGTAATAATTGCACATTCGAATCACGTATTTTTTAAGTGCTGAGATGTTTCTGCAAGTTTTGTGATGTTTCTACGTAGGATTCACTTTGTATTACTTTGTGGTTTGTTTTGATGAGCTCTGGTCGAGTGGGTAGGTTAGTATGCTGGGTAAACATCACTAATTCAGACGTCTAAGTTATGATTCGGAATCATAATTAATTCCCGAATTTATTCTCTTTTTGGAATGCAGTCATTTGCGGTGCCATCGTTGCTTCTGATTTAGAAATATACAACTTTTTGTAGGAGCTTTTGCATGACGGTGCCCAAATTATTTAGTACCTCTACTTATCATATTATTTCTCATGAAGTCGTATTCATTATAATATCAGTATTCATCATTTGCGGAAAAAACTAAGGCAAGCTAACTAAACGAAAACAGCAGTCATTACAGGTACATATTACAAAATACAGCGTTTATAAAGTTACAAACTTTATGGAATTATATGATTGACGTGCTCTGTTGAAAAGTCAAGAAACTTGCAAAGTGTTCGGACGACCAAAAGGGTTACAAATATCCTTTATCTTAAAACTTTCCTTGCTTTAAAATATAAGCGAAGCCGTCAAGTCCAGCTGTAAAGTTATAAACATACACTTGAGAGCAATGAAATCGACTTAGCTAAGTTTATTTCAACCTTTTTTCGAATCAATTGATGTGAGGTATTAAAATTGTACAATTTAAAAGCTCGTTAATTGATCTTTGAAATGTATCAATTTAATTTAATTATCTCAATTTTGATTCGTTGTCGGGAAGAATTTGAAGAAACCTAGCCGAGTCGATTTCTTTACTCTCAAGTGTAGTTACAATACAAACATCAGATATCGGAACAATCCCTGTTCCAGCATTTGGAAATTATGAAAATGATTATGATGATAATGATTGTTCATGTGCTTCAAACGAGGTAATACAGTCATTAGAACATCAAATAAGAATATGTGAACAAAATAAAGTATAATTTCAAAAGCAACTGCATGATTATACCGTAGAACAATAAGCAAGTTTAGTGAATAATCACGATAACCACAAACCGAGGAAGCCCGAACTCATGACATCCGTAGTAAATAACAATAAAAATACGACTCACGATCACAATTAAACAATTACAAACGAAGATATTGTTGGAGAGTGGTCACGAGCTACCGCATGCTTTGAATTTGATTATAACTTGAATGAAACTCAGGTATACTGATCCATTCATTAAGCATTAACTACGCTATCTGTTAGACTATACTCTAACTACTGAGGTTTATTAGGTCTTTAGTTTTATTGTAGCAATCTCTGACATCTGAATATCAGGAAATGAGAAGTTGAAGAGGATTGAGATTAAGGATGTCGTTAGAAGTATAGAATTAAGTATAGAAAAGGTTTAATTTTAATGTAAGGTATTTGTGCATAACGTACCTTTTTTATAGTAATTGATTGCCTTTGGTTTTTTGCTTTGGTTGTCATAATTTGTGCTTTAAAAGTTTTGTTTTGTTGCCTTGTATAATGCATTTATTTCCATTACGTAGCCGTCTTTTAATTAACCAGCATACAGTCCATCATTCACAGTATTGATCAGTCAAGAGTAAACAATTACCTATTTGGTAATTTGGGTTCGGAGTACTTAAATCTAAATACTTAAACGCAAATGTTCAAATGAGCATATTGTTAAAACAATAGGGTATTTTACACCATGTAAGAAACAATATAAAAATGCATGTTTATGATAGATTTCATAAAAAGTGAATGAGAAACGTCGATATTTATTCATAAAAATGCAATATACATTTTATAATTCAATTTAAAAAATCGACTTTTTTAATCTATTCTTCAAATGTTCAAAACGCCATTCGCCATATTGGATTCCGACGTGACGTCAGCCCGACAGTAAGCAAACAGGATTTCGTACTCGTCGTACTGTGTTATTTTATAATTTTATGTGATTATCACTTTTATGCTTTATTTTACTAAAATCGCATCATGGAAGACGGTTTTGTGGAGAAATGTTAAAACAGCAATGTAAGTACCTATCATATCAAGTTTTTTCCAACATTAAGTAATACACAACACGATAATACCCTGTGTTTGTTTACTATTACAATCCAACATAACCTATTTTTATTTTATTTTGTTATCAGGTCCGGAAGGGAATCTGACGACGCAATAGGCTATGTGCAGCTCAAACGGGTTCAAAACACGTGCGTTGTAGTGTACGGTATGCCTGGAACATAAAGTGCGTTCCAAGCCCTATGTACCTACTGATTGACACATAATGTGAATGAACAGGAAGAGACTGTGAGTAGTGTTAAGTGCTACGATTGTCCCTCGTCAGAAGGTGGCTGCAAGCATGGTGTTACGATGTACACCGCCGAACCGAAGCCCTGTCGTCGTGTACTTCGGTTGAGTTTTAATGGAAGAAATCGAATCTGGCTAAGGTTGGCTCATCGATAAACATTTTGTGTGCAAAAGAAATTTCTAAAAGAAAATCTAAGGAGATGGTTGCAGACAGCAGTGTGCGATGCAAAAGGTTAATTTATGGGGAAACGCATAACCTTGATTAGTATAGTTCCACAACAAGTGATTGATCTACCTTTGCATGAATTTAAAAATCATGTTAAAAAGACGCTCATGGGTAATGGTTATTATAAAGTAGACAATTATCTGAAAGACCAAAATGCATGGAAAAAATGTAACACATAGCTTGCAAATATAAGTACCTACTTTGTTGTTTATAATCTGTTGGATTGTATTTGGTAACTGTTGTAAAGTAATAAAGATATATTTCAATTAGTTAAGTGTTTATTTCTGTTATTCATATAATCAAATTTCCAATTTAAGTTAAAGAGACAGGACATAACCGAGTGACCATAAACTTGACTGATGACAGCCAGATTAACAATAGCAGATCATGATATAATATTTAAGTTTGTAAATATTGTTACTTATTTCTGTTAAAGCTGATAAGTTTCTTGCACCTGTTCTTCTTGTCCGTTATAAAACTCTGGAATGGGTGGAAAATATAGATGATTCAGAAGCGCTTAATTACTAAGTTTATTTGAATAGTTTTTTGTACTTTGACTTTGACTATTCTCCTACCCTACCCTATGTATAGTGCATATGTATTCACATATTTTCCACATGCACATGACATTGAAATGAACATTATTATATCCTTAACATTTTTATGGTGGCCAAGTTGACCCATTCTTCAAATCAACTCGGCTGTGATGGACCAACATCATCTTTATACAGTGAGTGCACCATGGAAATAAAAAAAACTATACTTATTATTTGATATATTTATTTATTATAATATAATAATACCTTTTATATAAACTCAAAGTTGCCTGTGTAAGTATTAATCCTTCAAAACACATGATTGATTTTGAATCAAAAAATGCAAGTGTTAGGTTATGTTCACATCGCTTATCCTTCTTGCATATCCAGTAGACACAAAATTCACGAGACCATCAGGTGAACAGGATATTTTTTGTTTGTTTTTTGGATTTCTTTGGATCTCTTCTTACGTTTCAACCAAGTTTTTCTCATTTTGATGTCACTTGGCACTTGAACCCACTATTTTAGTGGAGATTTTACACTTGTTTTACTGCAATCAGGCACAAGACACCAATGATAAAACATTACAACTCATTATTTTAAAAACTTTCGTTACTTTTGTAAAAAGACATTGTAACCACTCTTGATTGTTTCCTGACGCCTGACGGAGTGACGTCACGGGCCTAAACAGCATGGCGGCTTGCGTTTCTGCGCAATAATTCAAAATCATAAATAAAAAATCATTTTTAAGGTATTTCTTGGTTTTATAAAATTGAAATAAAAATTGTGCTGGTTTATTACGACCTCAGGAATAATATAAACATGTTTTCAAAAAAAGGTGTAATTCCCTATTGACTAACTTAATTATTATATTTGTATCTCCATAGTGAAAAACTTAAATCTGTTGTTTGAGTTCCTTTACAACTTTTAGTAGTTTCAGGTAGATATTTGTATGAGGCCCAAGGATTGTTTGTTTAACATAAATTTGCATATCAACTCAGCAAAGATATGGCGACTATTGAATTTTCATTTTATTGTTACACAAAGAACACTTTCTAGAAATAATCTCAAATAAAGCTTATGAAAATTTCAATTTACAGAAGAATCCTCACAAAGAGATAATAACAACAGTGAATTTATAACATCTTCGGTATTAATTTTATGGAGTACATGATCAAAAGCTTCCTATTACTCAGCTCAAAAATTGTTATTTAAAGGTGCGTGAATGCCAAGGTTTACATCAAAATTCCTCGGTAGATGCGAAAAACAATTTGTACGAAGCTGAGTTTAATAGGGGCTCTACGTACGTTTGTCCGTCCTCTCCGTGTAATGTTTGCGAACGAGTTCTAAAGCCCGTAGTTTGAGTTGTATTATTTACTGTCTTTATTGCCCTTTACGATGTAAACGACAGTTGTAATTGTAATATGTTTGAGCGGTCAATTGACAACATTTCAAAAATTATGTCCTGTGTTTTATGAGTTATTTAGAAATTACTAGTTACTACTTAATTTTAATGGTTTTTTTAAATAGAGGAAATTACTCTACTTTTTTTACGCAAAGGAAAGTCATTTATTATTCCGTCCTCTCGATAGTACGGGGCTTTTGAAATATATTAGGTTTAATAATTGATTAAAAAATCCGAAATAAAATGTACCGTGTAAGAGAAAAAAACCTCGAAATGGTTTTCGATTTATTAAAACATGTCAATAATAGATCGCTTTTTTCTATTATATTTTCTACTTACATATTTCTTAATTATCTTGACATCTAAAATATAAATCAGTAGAAGACTTTAAAATGTATTCATTTTAAATGTATCATAATATGTATGTTTTCAAAATAGAAGGCTGCCATAGAAATAAAAAAAAGCATTGCAATGGATTTTAGGTGTCTGGAACTCTGGACGACTTAATCAAATTTGATAGATAAAAAATGTTTTATTAACATAAAGTTTCAATTCTAAACAAGTGGTAAGACAACCCTAGTAAGTAGATTTGTTACACTTGATCCTTGGTGGTGGGCACTTGATCCTTACAATATGTTAATAATACTTAGGTACCATAAAAGTATTTTAAACAAAAATAAAGGTTATTATTAATTAAAAGAACAGCAATTTGCAAAAATATAAGTATCCCGGTTTATAATAGATGAACATAATTATGGAATTATTTTGTTGTAAAGGTATAATAATTTTACCCCAAACATTCACGTAATAGTTGAGCTTGAAGTGTGTAGTAATACTTGCGAGTTTCAAACAGTACAATACTTTTAACAAAATCAATTTCTCATTATGAGTGTCCCACAAGGTTCTCTCCTAAGATGTTTGTTCAACGATAACATGAAATTTCAAATGGAGTAAGTGGTTCAATTTAAAAATCACGTTCTTACATAAAAAGGACTTTATTGCTTCAAGTCATTGGATTTCTGAAAGCTCCTTTGTTATCAATTGAAATAGAATCGACAACCATTCCAAAGACCATTCCATTCCTAAACCAGTACAGTTATATAATTTATTAAACGACTTCCGTGGTCGAGTGGCTTTGTACACCGGTTTTCAAGGTGTCGCCATCTCTGAGGTCCCGGGTTCGATCCCCGGTTGGGTCAATGTAGAAAACGAACTTTTCTATATTGGCTCAGGTCTGGGTCTCCGATTTCCATAACACAAGTGCTTTAGCTACTTACTTTGGAATCGGAGCAATGTATGTGATGTTGTCAAATATTTATATTTATAATATGTACATGTATATGAATTGTAATTAAAAACTATTTTGTTTTAAAAAATGTTAGTAAAAAGGTGCGAAGAGTTTTTTTTACGTTTATTATTGGTTTCCTTACAATATGGCAAGTTGGGAATCGAAATTCACAATTAGGTAGGTACTACAAATGAATATGATATAACTAAGAATGATATTTCATACAGGTTTAAAATGTCAGCAATAGTTACTTGTGTTAATCTGATCGTTTTGTAATAGCAACGTTTTAATAGAGCTGACTATTCTATCAATCTAAAAAACATATGTACATGATAGGCTTTGAAATATGATATTAACGCTTCGCCGGTGACCAATTTCAATTCGACTTTGAAGAATAGACTTTAAAGTTTTAACGGCAAGGCTTTTTTCGTGCCCATCAAAAATATTTTATACAACTGATAAGGCATTTAGGATGTTACCATTATTATTATAAGGTTGCAAATGGTTGGTTTGGTTAACTTGCGGTTAAATTAAACGGTCGACATCACAAGGGGAATGCTTTACTTACTGCACACTGCCACTGCACACATATTTGTATTAGCATGTTTTTTTTTTTAATATTTGACGCCATCACATACATTGCTCCGATTCCAAAGTAAGCTAAAGCACTTGTGTTATGGAAATCAGAGACAACGGTGGTATCACAAACACCCAGACCTGAGCCAATATAGAAAAGTTCTTTTTCTAAATTGACTCAACCGGGGAGTTGGCGACACCTTGAAAACCGGTGTACAAAGCCACTTGACCACGGAGGTTGTTGAATACCGAGCGAGCAATTCGACATTGCCCACTGCTGCACAAAAAAGGGCCTTCCTTATAGGTGGATAAGGAGGATGGGCCATAACTCACCATGCGGGCCCAATGCGTATTGGTGGGTGTTAACGTCACCAAATGCAGGCGGGACCTACAGCTTAACGTGCCTTCCGAAGCACGGTTAATACTTAATAGCTTATAGATGTATTTTTCTGCTAGCTCAAGCCATTTTGTCAACATAAATTGCTCTGACTCCAAAGTGAGTAGCTAAAGCAATTGTATTATGGAAATTAGATTTCTAGTATCTTATTTTTATGGCCATTTTCTTTCCAATATTAAAAAATCAAGTGACAGAAATTGTCCTTATCAGCAATTATGAAGTGTAGATATCAAGTCCCGTGCTTTTTTTTCAATTTCAAATTTTATTTAGCATTTATTCGTAGGCTATGCTTATAATCCCATTATTTTAAGTTAAAAAACATATTAGTTTAATCCTATTGCATGCACTGATTGTGGTATTGACATAATTTATTCTTCCATTATCGACCACCCCAAGGTTTTATCAAAATTACTCTATTATTTGACTCAGTCTCCGGGACTAGTAAATCACTATGCCACGGAGGCGTTTGGGAATTTTCTCCCAGTAATATTCTCGTCCATAAATTCCCACCTTTTATTATTATAGGTTATATCTCGCATCTTCGTTTATTGTTGGTAAATAGGAGCTCTAATTAACAACGCACGTATATAGAGGGAAATAGTTAATATTAAGAACTCGCATACAGTTTCGATCCCTAAATAAGAGAAGAGAAACGGAGACAAAGGTGGTATCACAAACACCCAGACAGACTTGAAACAATATAGAAAAGTTCGTATACTAAATTGACAAGAAATTTACCCATTCGGGGATCGAACGCGAGACCTCAGTGATGGCGACATCATGAACACCAGTGCACAAGCCACTACCAACGGGTATTTTTTTTTGTTCATTATGCCTGTGCGCTGTCGCACTACATTCGACCACGGAGGTTGTATGACAGGAATTAGGTACGGCGACAGACAACTAAAGGGGAGTACACACTACAATTATCAGCACGTGATGACTGTTATTTAGTTTTCTGTTGTTATATTTTCTTCCCTCTGGGTTTTGTTCAGTTTTACTTTACCAATATTTGTTTTTTTTTTATTTAACCTTTAAGAAAGGAATCCTTATTAGAGAAGGCTTTTTGGGAGTAAAATTTCATTATTATAGGTAGGTACTTAACGAACTCTTAATAGGGACCATTCATTTCCAACTTCTTATCGGTAAGAGCGGATTTACTATTAATTTGGCGGCAATAAAGTTATTTTTTCAGTAAATTAATATCTTAATAATGGCTGAATGGGCCGAGCTTTTAAACTAGATTAAGACCTTCAGTGTACCCTATTCAAAGGCAAATAAATTAATTTATAATTTCCACTTTTCAAGTTAATCTTCAGTTTTATTTTATGTTCCTTATTTCAGTACAATATAACCAATTTCTTTAAAAATCTAAGCGTTACTCAATCTATTGTATTTGGAAACGACAAAAAATACTCGTTTACATATCAAGTTCAGAAGCCGTCTGTGAGGTTAGTGTACTCTGAATGTGATTTAATCTCCTTTGCTCTATGGTCTGCGGAAGTTATCTACTGATCTCTAAACAGAATCAATGGATATGTCGTCTGGCAGACTCTACGAACGAGGTCAATATTACTAAGCTGTTACTAAAATGCTGTGGGAAATATTTGATAAAATTGATTAGATTGATGGCACTGAGGCCTGACGCATTTGCTTCCGATTGCGGCGGTTAATAAGGCAACTATCGCTTATGTCAGGCATCGGATGGGTGACCAAAAATGTTTATCTTAGAATCTGCCTTTGCCTCCGTGATGGGTAATGGCCTATTCTCTTTATCCATCCATTGGTTAACTCTCAATTCACTAGGTGAAATAAACTTATGTAGGGTCAGGTAGGGAACGGTGACTCAGTCGGGTACAATGACTCGCGACGATATTTCCCATAAAGAACAGCAATATCTATCTATATTTCTCATTTATCGGTAGCGCTTAACAGCCAAACACGTACAAACCAGTGATCCCCCCGCTCCGGCGCCGTTCGGTCGTGATACGAGTCTGTATTTGTCTTCGTGCTTAAAAAAATTCTATTTAAGGTAAGTTACACGTGTTTTTATACACTAAAATTTAAAGATTTTGATAATTGTTAGTGTGTATATGGAAAGTGACGTTATTATACTAGGCAATGGCATAGAATTGCTCGCCTTTCGTCAAATCTGTTAAAATTGGTACGTCCGTGAAATCAAAATGGCGGCAGCGTGTTCAGTGGCTCAAAAAACAGAGGTATACAGTGACTCGGTGAGTCACTGTATACTTATATGAGTCACTGTATACTTACGTGAGTCACTGAGTACTTGTACATATAAATAGAAAAGTTAAATTTTACAAAGGAAAAAATAATATTTTATGCCATAAAACCTAATTATAATGCTGTACCTACCAATTATCAAAACGAGAAACAATCTTTTAAACCCATTTATACCTAACTAAAATAATGTAATGTTTTTGAAAGTTTGTTTTTAAAATAAAATTATTTGCGCACAAACGAAATAAAATCTGATTGATTGCTATAAATTTTATAAAAAAAAGTCTGTAAACAATGACGCACTTCAGCATCAACAAAGTAAGGATTAATAAATGGCAAAGTATTGGATTAATAAATGTTTTTTATTTAATATTGTACTGATGAGCAACTGTGTACTGTTAGTCACTGTGTACTACAGGGTCGAGCACTTTTACACTCGACTGTTTGCACATAACATTTTTTTTTTAAATTTTATTGATTTTTTAAATTCTAATCGCCATTATGTTGTTTATTAGATTACTTGCTTGAAAATAAAAATATTTAAAGGATCTCAAACAACAAAGAAAAAAAATTTAGAAATTGGTTGATCTCAATTTTGTCAGTATTTTATTCTTATTATAGCTACTACGTGACAGATTTTGATGCCTAATATGTTTAAAATATAATTCTGACATACCTTAACGAATAAATGTGATTAAATATAATAAATGTTTTCCATTCAATTTTGTACTGTTGAGCAACTGTGTACTGTTAGAGTCTCTGTGTACTACAGGGTCGAGTCACAGTAGCTCGGTACCAGTACACAGTGGCTCATTTCCCATTTTTTTTTAATAAATATCGGACGTCTATAATAATGCCTTATTTAAAAAAGTAATAATGAAGGGAGAAACATTAATAACTAAAGCATGCTGACTGAGATTTTCAGGTCGGTACTCCAACTGTTTCTTTATTATTTGTGTGTCCGAAAAAATCCGAGCCACTGTTGCCGACCCGACCCTACAGTACTCCCAAATTAATAATGCACATGCAGATCTTCGCTTATTGTCGTATTCCCGGAAACATCCGAATTATTATACATAATTCTTCTAAATTATGCATGAAGAAAATGCACTTAACTACTCTATATACATTTCGTCTTCCGACGCTCGGGGAATACGACTGTTGCCGAACAGTGACGAAGAATTCTATGCGCATTATCACTTTGGGAGCACTGTACTTACTTAATTAACTTCTATGAGTTATTTCGTTTCTACAAAGATATAAAAAAAAGGAATTAATAACAATACTTTTCTAATTTTTTTGTGCAACTTTTAGTCCATCTTAGACCCAACCACATCTTCAGGAATAGTAAAAATACGTAAAAAGTCTTAATGTAATTCACTAAGATGAGTTTCTGGGAATCACTCAGTTTAATATCTCACTATTTGCGAGATGCATATGCATAGTGCACACGGTCTTCCGGCTCTACGTTGTTCGTGTCATTTCAGGAGAGTACTGAGTCGGTGGAAAAGCTAGCCCCAAAAACGTACGAAATTCTTAATTCGAAAAATGAACGACAAATCGTACAAATGTTGAGTTAAAAAAATCCTTTCTAAAAGAACTGTATAATGTAATGGCTAAATAAATTCAAATACTCATACAGCTAACTCAAGTATGAAACCAAAATCAGTTTCATACGTTATATATACACTTGTACATACTATTAAGTATTCTGTGGTTATAGCTCTATTACCACGACTCAACTTTTTCAATTCAAAGAAATTACGACTTTTGTTGCGAAACATATTATGAGAAAGAACCTCAACTCTTTTTCATAACGTATGTAGAAGCTGTTTGAATAAATATTTTTTCTATTCTGAATAAGTGAATAAAGTTGATTTCACTTCTTTAAAAAACATGTACCTATACATGACAACATCACAAACATTGCTCTGATTCCAAAGTAGAAGGATTGTGCCTGTGTTATGGAAATCAGAGACAACGGTGGAACTACCAACACCCACACCTGAGCCAATATAGAAAAGTTCGTTTTCTAAATTGACCCAGCCGGGGATCGAACCCGAGGCCTCAGAAATGGCGACACCTTGAAAACCGGTGTACAAACCACTGGACCACGGAGGTCGTCAATGTTATTTATGTTATTGATTTAACTGGATATGTAAGGTATAATGTAAACTAAAATTGATTATTTGCTAAAGTACCTACTTATAATTATTACCCACCCCTAAACTGGGCACCCTCACCTCGGAGCCGAGTCCCGTGGAAGACTAATACCATAGCCCCACGCCATCCGATTAGATGTGACCGGAGGAGAAAAAAAAAATACATTGGACACTTGCTCCTTCCTTTAATTAAGTTAAGACAGGCCAGTGACACTCTGCATTTTAGGTATGGAGCTATAAAGTACGCGTCAGGCTCGACCGTTCGGGACAATGCAAAGGGTTGCCACGCGCCCCTGCCGCAACCACGTTACCTAGTTCGATACTCACTCACACGCTCGCCGCGTCGCGTATGATCGCGCTCCAAGTACGTTTATCACTTAAGATATTTAACAAAAATGTTCTAATATTTTTTGTTTGCTTTTCTTATACCAAAGTACGAACAATCGCTTTCTTTTTATGATATGCTATGCAGTTCATTTGAAGCAAGACTAGCATTCTAAGCCTCTAAGGCGACCATTACACACGTCAATCTGGTTTCAATCTGATCAAAACCGCTGATCGTAGCAGAATGATGGAATTTGATGCGGTTGGTTTGCGACGTTACACGGTCAATCCAGCAAGATCTGGATCGCTGTAGATCTTGGTAGATTGTCAATCTACCACGATCTGATGTGGTTTTTGGTAGGGTTGCCAACTTCTTTGCAATCGATCGATGACCTGAATGGTACAGGTGTTCAACATGCCAGTCTACCACGCTAGAGGTACCGGTTCGATTCCCGGCCGAAATTAATTTGATGAATTTTAATTTCTGTGTATGTTTTAAAACAATAAAAATCCCCAGGGTACCTTTAACCGAGATAAAAAGTATCCTTTGTTTTAATCCAGACTATAAACTGTTTGCCAAATTTCATCCAAATCAGTTCAGCCTTCATAAGAAATTAACATACAGACAAACAAAGAACCTCCTCCTTTTTTAAAGTCGGTTAAAAACATCAGATCGCAGTAAATTGTGGTAGATTGTCAATCTACCACGGTAGATTGACAATCAACCATGGTAGATTGACAATCTACCAAGATCTACTGCGATCTGATATTTTTAACCGACTTCAAAAAAGGAGGAGGTTTTCTGTTCGTTTGTAGGTTTGTTTTTTGATTTGATTTTTCGAATGTCCACCCGGATGTAGTCGCGGTCGGAAGCTAGTTAAAAATAAATACCTATGGGCAATATTTTTTTATAAATTTCCCAAAAGTACTAAGAACACACGACGGCACCTCAGATTATACATGTTGGACTTGAGACCGACTTTATGCCCTACGTAATAAATGCTGTTTTCGTAGTTTAACTGTATAACCTGACGTGCTGTCGTGTGTGCATATTTATTTCAATGTTTTAAAAAAATAAAAATCCCAAGGGTACCCTTAATCGAGATAAAAAGTATCCTTTGTTTTAATTCAGACTATAAACTGTTTGCCAAATTTCATCCAAATCAGTCCAGCTTTCATAAAAAATTAAAATACAGACAAACAAAGAACCTCCTTCTTTTTTGAAGTCAGTTAAAAACATCAGATCGTAGTAGATTGTGGTAGATTGTCAATCTACCACGGTAGATTGACAGTCTACCATGGTAGATTGACAATCTACCAAGATCTACTGCGATCCGATATTCAAAAAAGGAGGAGTTGGTAACAAACAAGAGAACTTGTTTGTTTGTATATTTGTTTTTTAAGGGAATTTTTGATTGATTGATTGATTAGGTTGATTAGATTGATTGGATTGATTTGATTGATTTGATTGATTAGATTGATTTGATTGATTTGATTGATTTGATTGATTTGATTGATTTGATTGATTTGATTGATATGATTGATATGATTGATTTGATTGATATTATTGATTTGATTGATTTGATTGATTTGTTTGATATGATTGATTTGATTGATTTGATTGATTTGATTGATTGATTGAAACATTGAATGAAATATTTGCAAAAAGCATAAATACGTAACATAACAAATGTCTTTAAATTAGCATATTGTATAAAAACATAGTCAATCAAACCAATCAAATCAATCAAATCAATCAAATCAATCAAATCAATCAAATCAATCAAATCAATCAAATCAATCATATCAATTAATACAATCAAATCAATCTAATCAATCAAATCAATCAAATCAATCAAATCAATCAAATCAATCCAATCAATCCAATCAATCCAATCAATCAAATCAATCCAATCAATCAACTCAATCGAATCAATCAAATCAATCTTATCAATCCAATCAATCTAATCAATCTTATCAATCTAATTAATCCAATCAATCCAATCAATTCAATCAATCTAATCAATCCAATCAAACCAATCAATCAAATCAATCAAAAATTCCCTTAAAAAAACAAACATACAAACGAACAGAGAACCTGCTCCTTTTGTGAAGTCGGTTAAAAATATCGGATTGCTGTAGATCTTGGTAGATTGTCAATCTACCAAGATCTACTGCGATCCGATGTTTTAACCGACTTTAAAAAAGGAGGAGGTTCTTTGTTTGTCTGTATGTTTAGTTTTTATGAATGCTGAACTGATTTGGATGAAAGGCAAACTGTTTATAGTCTGGATTAAAACAAAGGATACTTTTTATCTCGGTTAAAGGTACCCTAGGGATTTTTATTGTTTTAAAACATTGATATTAATATGTTCTTAGTACTTTTGGGAAATTTGTAAAAAAATATTGCCCATATTACCGCGACTACATTCGAAAAATCAAATCAAAAAACAAACATACAAACGAACAGAGAACCTCCTCCTTTTTTGAAGTCGGTTAAAAATATCAGAACGCAGTAGATCTTGGTAGATTGACAATCTACCGTGGTAGATTGACAATCTACCACAATCTACTGCGATCTGATGTTTTAACCGACTTCAAAAAAGTAGGAAAAGTAGGAGGTTTTTTGTTTGTCTGTATGTTAATTTTTTATGAAGGCTGAACCGATTGGGATGAAATTTGGCAAACAGTTTATAGTCTGGATTAAAACAAAGGATACTTTTTATCTCGGTTAAAGGTATCCTAAGGATTTTTATTGTTTTAAAACATTGAAATTTATATGTACACACGACAGGACGTCAGGTTATACAGTTACACTACGAAAACAGCCTTTATTACGTAGGGCATAAAGGCGGTCTCAAGTCCAACATGTATAATCTGAGGTGCCGTCGTGTGTTCTTAGTACTTTTGGGAAATTTATAAAAAAATATTGCCCATAGGTATTTATTTTTAACTAGCTTCCGACCGCGACTACGTCCGGGTGAACATTCGAAAAATCAAATCAAAAAAACAAACCTACAAACGAACAGAGAACCTCCTCCTTTTTTGAAGTCGGTTAATATATCAGATCGCAGTAGATCTTGGTAGATTGTCAATCTACCATGGTAGACTGTCAATCTACCGTGGTTGATTGTCAATCTACCAAGATCTACTGCGATCCGATATTTTTAACCGACTTCAAAAAAGGAGGAGGTTCTCTGTTCGTTTGTATGTTTGTTTTTTTGAGACGATTTTTCGAATGTCCACCCGGATGTAGTCGCGGTCGGAAGCTAGTTAAAAATTTATATGGGCTATATTCTTTTATAAATTTCTCAAAAGTACTACATATTCATTTCAATGTTTGAAAAAAAATTAAAATACCGAAATAAAAAGTATCCTTTGTTTTAATCCAGGCTATAAACTGTGTGCCAAATTTCATCTAAATCAGTTCAGCCTTCAAAAAAAACATACAGCAAGACTGCAATCTGCGATCCGATATTTTCAGCCAACTTCAAAAAAGGAGGAGGTTCTCTGTTCGTTTGTATGATTGTTTTGTAGTGATTTTTCAAATGTCCACCCACGCGGAAGTAGTCGCGGGCGGAAGCTAGTTAAAAATAAATGTGGACTTCATTTTTTATAAAAATCCCAAAAGTTAGTACTATACTTTTCAATGTTTTGAAAAAAATACTATTTACCTCGAAAAAAAGGTGCCAACCCTAAGCCAGACCAAGCCAGATTGACGTAGATTGACAATCCAGCTCAATCTGATCACGCCAGATCGCGCCAGATTGCGCTAGATCGCAAACAACGTTACACATTCAATCTCTGTCAATCTTTGTCAATCTTTGTCAATCTGGCACGGTCTGGATTGTGTGTGTAATGGCTGCCTAACTAATAGTAATGGCAATTAATGCTAAATTTAATTAATTTCATTAGCATGCTAATTTTCATAATTAGCATGCTATGTGCTATTGCTATGCTAATTGCTAATATGAATTTTAATATGAATTTTAATATGAATTTTAATATGAATTTTAATATGAATTTTAATATGAATTTTAATATGAATTTTAATATAAATTTTAATATGTTTTTTCATATGATTTTTAATATGACTTTTAATACGATCATGAATTAATAGTAGCTGTGATTTGTGAAATGCTTGTGTTTTTTCACTATTTAGGTACTTATGAGTTTATTTTCACAAAAACACTAAAACAGTCATTTGAAATATGCATTTACACATTAAAATTAAATTAATTAGGTTAAATAAGTAAATACAATGTTATTTTATAAATAATTTACTAAATAATACTTGATTTACACTATTTTTTTAATTTTTATTGACATGACACCCAAACAATTATTTGAATTACGTATTTACACGTAAAAATCAAATCTATCATTTACACTAACACGTCAGTATAAATTTAAATGCCAATTAATCACACGCGACGCGATCGATGTCACAGCAATTAAATAATTGACTGACCTGCGACATTTAAATCATTTCTAAACAAAATTAACCAAAGAATAATGAACTCTAAACAAAAGCATTTCTCTTAACTTTTTAAGAAATTGCACTGCATGCGTGCACTCTTCCCTTTCACTCACTCACTCGTATACATTCGATAAATCATCGTCCACTGTCGGAAATTAATTCACGAACGAAATTATTTAGCAGCAGCCGACAGTTCGCGGCGCGATGCTAACGAGCGCAGTCGCATTATTTCATATCGGAGATGAATTAATTCGTAATGATATTTCGCGCCGCGTGCTATTTAGCGCGGTCGTATTTTTTCATATGATAGCAGCAGGACGCTAACGCAGACGATTTCGCGCGGTTTGATGATAATTAGCATTCATTATTTTTAGCAACTATGATTAATTTAATGAATGCTAAACGACGATTAGCAATTAATTATGAATGCTAATGCTAATTGTTCCATTACTACTAACTAAGGTGAATATAACTGTGGGGAAGGTAGTCCTGCGGAGTGTCCCTTCTGTACTTGTACTATTATGTATTCTAGTATTATGCCGCAAGTACACATTCGCGCGAGTGGCGAGGCGATCAAACAAATAGCGACCTCGTATGTGTAGACATAGCTCGCTATTCGCTTCGCCCCTCGCGCGCTCGCGTTACGAGCGGAGTTTCGGGCGAATAGCGAAGCTATGTCTACACATGCAAGGTCACTATTCGCCTAATCGCCTCGCCATTCGCCTCGCCACTCGTGCGAATTGGGACGGGCGCTCCTCTGCCAGATCATCAAAGTATATCTACGCCTACGCTGTAAATGAGTTGACAAAACAAATTGTACTTTAATCTAACTATTTTATTAAATTCTCTATAAATATATAGCCTACCTATATTAAATTTAATTACATAACATACATAAATAATTATAGGTAGGATCTAGTTGATATAAAACTTTATTATTACATAATAGACACATACATTTTCAAGAACGATACGGTTCGAAGTATCGTTTCTTTATTTAAGTGCACGTTTAATTAAAAAAAAATACAAAGAAAACACAGAATATAGGAGGTTCAAAAGGAATATTACTTACCTAGTTTAAAAATTGATCCCATTCAATGGGATAAATTGTTTCCCTTTGTGAACTTCGAATCGAGAGGTTTTTTCACAATGTTTTAAGAATTTCGAGGCTCGTCATTTAAGTAAAAATGTGAAAAAATACTTGGTATTTTTATTTCATCGGGTTTTTTTTATTCTGATGAATTTCAAACGTTGTAAGGCAGCCATGTTTTTGTTACGACGATTAAATTCAAATGCCTCTTTGATCTAATCTTTTCATAAAACGTGTACCTTACATATTAAGAAATATTTTTTAGGATAATAGTAATAATAAATGCTTGGACAATTTCACACAGCGCCATCTAGCCCCAAACTAAGCAAAGCTTGTAATATGAGTGCTGATATACTACTTATATACTTTTTAAATATATACTTATTATACATAGTAACACCCAGACCCATCACAGAAATAAAAATTCATCATTTCAATTTCTGCCCGGCCGGGAATCGAACCCGGGACCTCTTGCGTTACCACGCCTGAGTGGTGCACACCTTTTAATAATAATATTTTAACCACTGCACCACTCAGGTCGTCAAAAGTAACAATGGACGGTTTGTTTACAAACATTGTTTCCTTATGTTGGCTGGAGTATAGCAGATGTTGCCGTCTTTGTTCTTAGTTTTTGAAAAAAAGGTTTTTAACCTTTTTTAAGTTAAATCACTAATGTGAGCTCTAATTCCAGCCTTAAAGTCTTCAGTGAATATTTTAACTGTTAACCTGTCGTCTGCGACCCGGATTACTAGAAGCGAGCAGATGTTACTAATTGGAGTTAATTCACAATCTCTCCGTAGTAATTGCGGTGAAGAGACGAAGAATGTTCAAATGGCTGCTCTGCGATCAACTCGCATGATTGCAATGATTAAATGAATGTATGACGTGTGTATTTATTCATTAACTGGGCTATGGACTTGATGGAAGTCAGTTATTGGCATCTCTGTTCTGTACTTTTAAGTTTAAACATATATTTACATGAAAATGTTTTAATCTCCAATAAAAGTCTCGAATAGCGCCATCTATTTACCAGAATTAGTACTTACTACATTCGCCGTATAGATGGCGCAAATGACAACGATGACAATATTTAAAAAGTAACTTATATTCAGACTTGTGTTCTTCTTTGTTCTTAAAACCAAACTGTAAAAACTATCTTTGTAATCAGATTTATCTGCATAAAATATGATGTATTAAAAAAATAAGTGGTATTTTAGGAAGTTACAAAAGAGAGTGGACTGTGTTGTGTACCTTTCTAATTAAAGAAGCAAGTTGAATATTGCCTCATTCATAAAGCAAAAAAAGTGACAAAAAGCAGATTTCATACGAACTCCATGGGAACTGGGAACAAACCTCAAGCTTGCAAATCTTGAAATACTTGAACGTGAACTTCCCAGAAATAAAACTGTTGAGAGGCATCATGGCCCATAAGCGGCTCAACTGAATGAATTACAACAAGTTCTTACGCAAAAAGGATTTCACAAAAAGGCTTTTTCTAACGCAAATGTAACTAGGAGAACACCAATAAGTTGAATAAGTGATGGGACGACAAAAAGCTGCGTCGAATGAGCTTTTTGTTCTCCTCTCTAGGAACAGAAGTCTGTTAGTGATTTGCGGTTACTTTTGTTGTAAGATTCGTAGTTTTGTTCGAAGAACAATCTTGATATTCCACAATATAGAAGCATTACCTGATAATATTAAGGTGAAATCAAGTTGTCACGTCACGCGACTCTGATTAATTATACGTATAGGTACTATCTTCAAAGAAATCATAGCAACAGAAAACAATAGGTTTATTTGTATGTTTTTCATTAATAGATCATTGAATACTATTTACCTAAACAAACAAAATACTCCGGTCTGTCATTTAATCATTTAGTAGTATTTATCTTTAAGGTAACAAAATGTTAACTAAATCATAAAATTTTGTTTGAACTCTTACTCAAAAGTTTGTCTTCTCCATATCCAATATTTGTGAGCCCGTCAATAAAATAAATCATTCATAATACATGAATTGCGTTCTGTCGTGTAACTGCAATATTGACTGCTAGTACTTCAATATGAATGTCATATCAGATTTTAACAAATAAACAAACAATATGCCACAAAGTGGCATAGAAATATAACTAAACAGCCTAGCCGTTGCCGTTATTCATACAATAGATCACAAATGGTTACTATCACTATGGAATTCCACAACCGAATCATGCCTTCTCTTTCTAACGACAGATGTTCCCTCTTTGGTGGGAACACCTGGCGTGTTTGTTTGACGTGTCGTCTATCGAACTCTTGCGGCGCAGTCGAGTAAAAAGATACGTGTTTATTGTCCTGAGCAGATCATTTAGTTTTATAACCGAGTGCTTGAGTATTTTTTAAGTCCATCATATTATACACGTATAGTAATAAATTATAATTAATTACTAGTTGCATTGCTAAAACGTAGATAATTGTCGGAATTTTTAATTCAATTTTTTTTTATTCTTAAGAAATTAACAGCGATTAGAAAATAATTATCACTTCAAGTGTTATATATAGGTTTCCCCATATTTTATTATATGCATAGGCAAAATATATAAGAAACAGAAGTCCATTTTTATATAATACTAAATAATATACTAGAAAAAATAGGACTCGCACCATTTTTATAGTTTTTTTTATTGGAATGTAAAATATGAATTGCTACTTATTGTGTTTTGTATGTCTGTTTGTGTTTGTATGTGTGTGTGTGTGTGTATTTTAGAGTACATTACGTAAGAATACGTTATACATACTAGATTTAGTAAGGGCCTGATTCACAAAGTCCTTTAATGTTAAATTGAATATACAACATGTTACAAAAATACCCCTAATGCCGAATATGGTATATAGGGACCATCAAACTAATCAACTTTTACTATGGGACCAACTCTGAAATCGCGAAATAAAAATCAGCTGTTTCATACAAAAATTAAAATCGAAAATATCAAAATGTATGAAACTGCTTTTTTTTTTTGGCGATTTCAGAGTTGGTCCCATAGTAAAAGTTGTTCAGTTTGATGGTCCCTATATACCATATTCGGCATTAGGGGTATTTTTGTAACATGTTGTATATTCAATTTAACATTAAAGGACTTTGTGAATCAGGCCCTTACTAAATCTAGTATGTATAACGTATTCTTACGTAATGTACTCTAAAATACACAAATGGCAAATGCAAATTGTAAGAAGCATCTCCAATCTCCATACATTTGAATCATCCAGTGTTTTCTGTTACACGTTTCTTTCAAAACATGAATTTGCATACATTCTCACATCGTCTGTAGCATATAAACGAAAGCAGGATCTCAGTACTGTCTGGTAATCTTCGACAATGCTTACTTTGTATCGTCTCGACGTCGGTCGTCGACTGTTTGAGCATATGCAGAATCAACTACCTTTGGCACGATCCCAAACTGAATATCGAGTATCATTGGTAAAGCTAAGGGTACGGACATGCCGAAGCTGGGGCCCTACCTTTTAACTTAACTTTTCGAACTTCGGCGGGTCTTAAAACAGATAAATCGAAGTAAGGAGTTTCGTATTGTACTATTCGCCGAAGTTATTTAGAAGATATCGATGTTCATGTGACATTATGAATTGGGGTTCGCCATTTTGGCCCGATTGGGGCTCGATTCATCTGTTTTAATTTGAAGCTCGGCAGACTTTCCGAAGTTCGATACGTTAGCCGGTACGGCCCCTGCTTGCGGTCGCGGTCGCACCTAGACGTCGATGCTCGTTGTTTTACATGGATGGCGGCCGGCGCTGTCGCATGGCAGTGCAATATTGTGTTCAGGAAAGTAGACCGCGAGTCATCGGCATGTGCGCGCTTTTCTCTTTCCATTTTATTTTACATCGAGCTACCTTTGGCACGATCCCAAACTGAATATCGAGTATCATTGGTAAAGCTAAGGGCACGGACATGCCG
Source organism: Catoptria pinella (assembly GCA_963556745.1). NCBI lineage: Eukaryota > Metazoa > Arthropoda > Insecta > Lepidoptera > Crambidae > Catoptria > Catoptria pinella. Next base: position 10,441,433 of record OY750777.1, on the reverse strand, counting down.
AAGCTGCTCGCGGTCGCGGTCGCACCTAGACGTCGATGCTCGCTGTTTTACATGGATGGCGACCGGCGCTGGCGCATGGCAGTGCAATATTGTGTTCAGGAAAGTAGACCGCGAGTCATCGGCATGTGCGCGCTTTTCTCTTTCCATTTTATTTTACATCGAGCTACCTTTGGCACGATCCCAAACTGAATATCGAGTATCATTGGTAAAGCTAAGGGCACGGACATGCCGAAGCTGCTCGCGGTCGCGGTCGCACCTAGACGTCGATGCTCGCTGTTTTACATGGATGGCGACCGGCGCTGGCGCATGGCAGTGCAATATTGTGTTCAGGAAAGTAGACCGCGAGTCATCGGCATGTGCGCGCTTTTCTCTTTCCATTTTATTTTACATCGAGGTTACATAAAGATAGTGATCTAACTAAACCGCGACCGCAAGCATGTTAGTTTCGGCATGTTCGTACATACAGTTGTTTTATCTCACAAATGCGGATCGGCTATGAATGTTGTTAGGCGTGCACATGCACATTATTTTAGTGTGTGTAATACGAGAGCAGGGAGACGCACACTAAAACAATGTGCATGTGCACGCCTAACAACATTCATAGCTGTGCCGCATTCTTGAGATAAAACAACTGTACCATAAGGCTTAGATATACTGAACGGCATACATTGGCTATGGTCTATGAATCGTTCGTACAAAAAAAAACAATTCTGCAGTGATTATATTTTTCCAAACTCCAACTATAATTATGTTGAAATGATGATCATTATGTAATATAATAGGGATAATAACCCAAGCCCAGCTGTTCAAAATACATACAGTTGTTTCGTAACATCATAACATAATGTAACATTCTAAGGCGAATCAATGAAAATACATTTTAAAACTTTTCAAAACATATCTTCTTTTAAATATAATCTTAGCTTTGAAACCAGCCTTATATTTGTGTATGACCTAAATATAAAATGGCTGCGCAGATAATCCAATATCTTTTAATCAACAATAAACTGTTATCATGGTTGAGTCTGCCGAGTCTATTAAACAATTGGCGTCGTAAACAAGTGCCTTGCTTGAGGGACTCTTTTTTCCAAGTAAGATCCATAAACTTTTAGAAATGAACGGCCTTGGTAAATGCTTTCTTTATATTCCCCAAAGATTCTTTTGCCATAAATGTCTGATGGATTTCCGAGACTTTGGAGTTATATAGGCCAAAAGGTCAGTGGTGAAATGTCACAAAGATATTCGTGACAATTTATTCAATATCGGAGTTATTGTAATGTTTCTATCAGCAGATTTTCATTTGAAGAAGTTTTTTATAGTTCTTATATGGTTCACATTTTTTATGTCACTTTTGTAAATAAAATAAGAGGTTTTATCTATCTATTCATTTGACATTCTGCGTTTTTGCCTGATAATAACAATAATAACGCTTTATTGCACACTAGAAAAAGATATTACAAAGAAGCAAACAGCAAACAATAAACATGGACAAGTACACAAAAGGCGGCCTTATTGCTATGTAGCACTCTCTTCCAGGCATGATGTATGTCTGATGTAGGTGATTTGCGATTAATTAGGATATTTTTCAAATTACACTTATGCTTTACGAAGACTGCAATTCCAACTAAATGTGTATCTATATTCCAATCTCGCAAGGAATTAACAACTCTTAAAAATTCAGAGATTATTGCAAAAGGAAATACCTCATTTTATTAAGTAAAATCATCTTTCATAATAACAAGTAACGCTATCTCGCAAGAAGTAAACAATATTTATAATAAGCGGAAACAGTGAGTCGACGATTCTTGCACGTTTCTTGTCATTAAATATTTACCTAATAACAGAAGAGGCAACAGTGTTTCAAATGAAAATCTAGGAAGTTTCCATAAATTTAAATGCAGTGGATAAAAATATACATTTAGGCACTTAACAGAAACTTTTAAATGTTTTCAAAATTCAATAAATTCGCTCTTCTTAGTTCATCACAGGCCTCAGCTATTTATATTCGACGACCTCCGTGGTCGAGTGGCTTTCTACACCGGTTTTCAAAGTGTCGCCATCTCTGAGGTCCCGGGTTCGATCCCCGGTTGGATCAATTTAGAAAACGAACTTTTCTATATTGGCTCAGGTCTGGGTGTTTGTGATATCACCGTTGTCTCTGATTTCCATAACACAAGTGCTTTAGCTACTTACTTTGGAATCGGAGCAATGTATGTGATGTTGTCAAATATTTATTTATTTATTTATATCAGAAGTCAGCACATTCGCCCGGCAAGGGAATGCCTCCTAGGTCATAAAACAAAGACAAGTCGTTTTTTTTTCAAGTTTAATATTATGATTAATTATGTATGTTTATGACAATTTGGAACATGAAATTCTGAAGTTACCTAATTCGAAAGCTATTAAGTACCATAAGTTTCTTAGAAATCGCGTTACAGAGATTAGCTTTAAAAATTTTGTTAATCCTAAAACATTGTTAATAATAAATAATAGTTAATTCAAAAACAACACCTGAATTAATAATATACGCGCTGTAATCCTTGAATTATCTTACAAAAGGAAGATTTGCTGACTAAGCCTCTTACTAATAAAGATTGTATAGCAGAAGTATAGTTACACAGTGGTTACTCTCTGTCAAACTATAAGTTTGACTACTATAAGTTTGACTACCAAATATTATACCAGAAAATATACGACTCGCACCAGATCATGTTCTCGGACGGGAAAAAAAGGTCTCCAAAGGTCGCGGGTTCGATTCCCGTCCGAGAACATGATCTGGTGCGAGTCGTATTTTTTCTGGTATATTATTTGGTATTATATAGGATAGCATTGTGAATGCTTAAATCTCAAATTTTAAAAACTATAAGTTAGACATTAAAAAGAAAGGGACAAAACACTGTGTTACTATGCATGTGCTATACAATCTTTATTAGTAAGGGGGTAAGTGTCTGAAGCTTAAATTCAATAGCTTCGGAATCCTTTAATCGTCTTGGGACACATCGAGGCACACAACACAGACGATTGCACTGTACGTGGCGTGGAGTGGGCTATTGGTGATATCCTAAGATTACCTAGGGAAACTAACCTGACACGTCAACTAAACATTCGAGCTCGGGGGACAGAAGACGTGTAACTATTATCTAATCTTTGTAACAGAAGCTCAAATTGAAATTGGATCGAATGGACTGAACAATTTTTTCACAGAAGAGAACTTAATTTTGATAAAAAACATGTCACTAGGCAGTGGTGTAATAAAAAAGATCATCTAAATATTATTCTTATCTCTTTGAGGAGACAATACATATAGTCATCATTACTTATCCCATTTAGTAAACAACTTTTGAAGCTTGTCATACAACTTTTGAAGGTTGTCATACGTCTTTTAAATTTAAATGGTTATTTATTTAAAAATATGTTGTCGTATTAAATCAAATTGTCACTAATAATTAGTATTTTCTTTCAGAATCTGTGTGGAAAACCATTCGTTGAATTTTGTAATAGATTTATTCAATAAAGAGTCGGTTTACCAAATTAGACAAGTAAGGATAAACAGACTATACGACAGAATACAAACGACAATACCAAGAATTAAAAGAACTTGTTCCTGTGAAGTAAACGATGTTTATGTTCAAATACCAGCGTAAGCTTTTGAAAGCATGTCGTTGTAAGGTCGGCAACACACATTGCCTCTGATATTACAGATATTGTCGACCATGCTGTAAGCCAGGGGTCTCCAAACTACGGCCCGCGGGCCAGCTCCGGCCCGCGAGCACCAACAATCCGGCCCGCGGAAGCGGTCCGAATCGTACCAACATACTGTTATTTACTGTATGTTGGTACGATAAGCTAGCTAGGTTCTGGCCCTTGGGGCTTCGTGAAGGAGTTAGTCTGGCCCTTAGGCTAAAAAGTTTGGCGACCCATTCTGTAAGCTTATTTGTCACATGAACCCATGCGATACGGCAATAATAAACAGATCTCAAAAATATAAGGACAATGTTACCTGATTCTGATCAAGATCAGAAATTCCGAAAAGCGAGTTCCGTAGAGAAAACGAAAACATGATATATTTTATGTCGCCTCCTTGCTGAATAATATTTTTCGTTGTAAGACAATACCTTGTTTACTATCACGGTTCGAGGAATAAATTGATATACACGTGTAGAAGAATGGGTCAAATAAACCAATGACATACTTGAAGGAGCTTAGGACAATATTGTTGGTAAATTTGTTTACAAAACAACATTATAGATAAATGGAAGAATCGGGTTACAGCTTTAGTGTACCCCTGTTGAAATAATTTAGTTACGCTTGTGTTGTTTGCTGCCCATATCAATAACAATTATCTATTTAATGTTGCAGAAATGGGTACAGAACAACAGCTGTTAACCTGTCATAATATAAACGCGCTAAGTTAACATGACATTTTCCTTGTAATGGTGAAAGTGGCTTTTTAACTCATCAGAGTATTAACTTGGAACAGTGTACTGTTACGTCGAATTTCAAATCGAGTTCGATGAATAGAGACACAAAACTTCAAAAATATTTGAAACTACACACATATATACTTATTGTTATATTACATAGATGTATTTTTCTTTGTATTCTTAAAAGTTGTGTTTTGGAACTTGATAATATCATACCAAGCCAACTTAGTTTAGTAACTTGGGTACTACACTCTCGTTTTAAAGAGAACAATATCAAAAGTACATGTTTTTCATAGATCCATAACAAAAAATCCCAACACTGAGATTCTATCAAAGCGAATACTATTTCTTAAAGCTGAGTAAAATCAGTCTCGTCAACAAAAAGGCTTTAGTAGAGCTTTGCATTCAGCCTGTTTACAAGGGAATTTAGGTCTCCGATGGCTTCAGCTTGCCTTTGTCTATGAAACAGACAAAAGGGTTTGATATACATCCTCAAAATATTTAAAAAGCAAATTGAAAAGACAATAATAATTGCCGGTTGGTTTAAAGTTTTAAACTTTTAACAAAAAAATGAATTGACTAACTCATAGTTTTTTAAATCTCGCCAATCTGAAGTCTTTATAACTGTAAAAATGTTACTATTCCACTGATGAGTATTTAAATGATAGGAATAAGTGAATTTGATTTTGTTAGTTTTATGATTATTTTAAATTGATTTAATAAATTAACATTAATTTAATTTTATTAATAATTTCCAATACAATGTATATTGTTTGTGAATAAATTACTTACTTACTTAAACGATTCTAGAAATATTAAATACAAAACTGTTTACATTTTAACTTCTTATCATTTTCCACTTACCAATACTACTTCATAGGTAAGAACATAAAACAGCGTTGAAGTATTACCTGAAACAAAATATTAAAAGGGTTTTAAAATGTTTTTCTTCTTTTATTTTGTGATAATTTTAATAACAGCATATAATAACATGCTGAAATTATATTTTGCATGCAATAATCAAAATTTTAATAGCTACAAATAAACCGAAAAAAAGGTATTTATGAAATAACGCTCACTTTTCAACCAAATAAAAAATTACTAGAAAAGTTCACCACGTCTACTTACCTACCGGGGTCGCATTATGAATGCAAAAAACCAAAACAAAGAAAGTTGTCAAATATTTATCGATGTCAAAATAAAAAAGTAAAAGACGCTTAATAATAACTAGAAAAAATACGACTCGCACCAGATCATGTTCAAAATAGCATTGTGAATGCTAAAATCTCAAAAATTTAAAAAGTAAAAGACAATGACAAGAACAGTATTGAACGTTAACAACATAAATCATAAAGAGCCATGAATGTTAAACATGATCATTTCAAAACAGTAAACGAATTGGGCAAGATATTACTCGTACCCAAGTCTTGTGAAGAGGTCGGTGCAGAATTATAACAGATCGAAGCCATTTCTCACATGTTCTATTCCATCGACGCACCAGATAGGCTTCATGAGCTTCATTTCATATTTATGAAGGGTGAGACACACAATTTTTTTTATGTTGAGTGGTTCCATCATAATCATACATGATAGGATTTGCTTGTCCGGAGAACAGTGAGCTTCCCATACAAACGTAATACCAAAATAATTTGCAATTTGAGCATAATTAACTCTTCGTGTGATGTTATTCGGATTAAGACAGTATTTGTCTAGGTATCTATTAAATAAAAATTTCAAAATACTGACACCATTCAAAATAAATGCCAATTAATTTTTTTCATTAAAAACTGTAAATCGCTTAAATAATGTTATTTGGTTTAGTATGTTGCATTTTTTATTTAATAGAAATCTAGACAAATACTGTCTTAATCCGAATAACATCACAAGAAGAGTTAAATTATGCTTAAATTGCAAATCATTTTGGTATAACGTTTGTATGGGAAGCTCACTGTTCGCCGGAGTCTTAAGTCTTTTTTTAAGCTTGTACTATAATGTATTCTGTGGCTGTGTTAAAAACCAAACTAACCAAAGTTAAGAAAAAACAAATTATGAAAAAGATGTCAAGTCGAAAATAAAAGCTGTAAAAGGTGATAGTGATGTATTCATGAATGGTGATGAAGTAATGATTTGTAACCAAAATCTCGTCGACAATAAAGTAACAAATAAATCAACAGTACACATGCTAGGAGTAATAAAGATAATAGGATCATTAACTGCTAGTGAAATGTTAGTTTTATGGTATGTTATGGAACATTATTTATACTGCTTCACTGCTTCAGTAACGTAAGCCCTTGATTTGTGATCTTTCCCACGTATTCTTATATCGAATGTAGCAAGAGGAGGTTTTACGAGTTCCCTTCGAAAATTACTTTTTCGTTATACATACACATTTTTTTATAAAAAATAATGCACGAAATAATTTTGATCAGAAACAACAAAAGTATTACTATTATCACCATCTGAGACAATGTAGAAAATTGTCTCGGTATTCAATGTGTCGTAGCGTTGATATTATTGTGTACTACTTATTTAATAACTTGATTTAGATACCTTTTAGATGAAGCAGACTTCATTTTATCAAATATTGTGTTTCAATATTATCTTATAGAGAAGATCTACAAGATCTTCTTCAAGTAATGGGATATGCTCATCAAATAGATCGATCACGAGTCATGTCAAGTGACAATTCAAATATCTAAAACTTTATTGGTGCGACTAACTTTAATAAAAAGGCGACCATTTTTTTGCTGCCATTTTGTTTTTTTTTCTTGCACCTAAATTTGCCCAAGGTGTACATTATTTTAGTCAAAGCACCACCTCTGTATCTTTTACCGTTTCGGCAGGCAGTGGACCATCTCCATAAATGGCTAGATGGATTTCTATCAAACGTGGCTAAGAAAAAACCGCATTGAAATCGCTTTATCCGTTTAGGCACTACGAATATACGTACTTCTGCTTCTTCTTCTTTGAAATACGGGCGGTTTTCGCAACTCGACGTCTATTGCGCCTATTTTGTAGTATGGAGGGTGTGCGGCCGGATCACTCCAGCTAGCCTAGCTCAGCCAAGAACGCTCCAAGCGCTTTCACATCAGTGATCGCCTCCTGGACGCTGCCCGGCGAGCCGAGGTACCTCGCCCGGTAGGGGGCCACCCCTCTGCATTCCAGCAGTACGTGGGCGGCTGTTTCTTCTTCCTCCATGCAACCTCTGCATAAGGGACTGTCCGTGACACTTAAGTTAAAAAGATGCCTGTTAAATTGTCTGTTGCCAGGCGGAGTTGCGGTCTACACAGTTGTAACAGGGCCCTGGATAGACGAGCGTCCACGCGCGGTAGTGCGAGTTTCGCCTGTCTGCACGAGTCCAGAGGGCTCCAGTTCTGATGGTGTCCTATAGTGCATTCACGGATCTTACTTGCATACCAGCTCACCGGGAGAGGAGGCGGAGGATATAACACCCCTCTTTACGCTGCGTCGGAGATTAACAAAATACTTCCCCCTGGTATACCTATCCCTACCAAGGTATCCCTACTGGTAGGGATAAGTGGAATAAATATCCACTCAGAACTACTGGTAGTATCGAATACTAAATATATTTAAAATAATAAACTTTTTCCAAACCTGATTTTCCAGATAGAATTTGCAAGTTTTTCAATATCCACTTATTGCTTGGAAAGTGCATTCCTGATGAGATATAAAAATATAAAAAGTTTAATTAAACCTTCAGTTCTCGGAATATGGTTTACTACTAATATATGTATATCCTCGATTCAGGGTCTTAGCGGAACTATATTTTAATCAGCAATGCATTGCTTTTATTTTGAATAGTTTGCTTCCATTTTGGATTAGCCTCACTGTTAAAGCCTTTTGAAATATACCATGTGCAGTTTATTTTCCTATCTCGCTTGGGGTAATAACAACCTAGAACGAACCAAAATGGGCGTTAGTTTTCAGATTTTTATCCTTCATACGTTACCTAATCGTACTGTAAGGTGGGGTAGTTTATTTAAAAGAATATTTTGTATTGATATCATTATTTATTATTGGCTTTTTAATACTTATTTCTAATACATAAAATCAATATAGGCCGTCTTCCATGTCTGTACAAGGCGTGTCCCTCCTTTTCTTTCTAATTGGATTTTGGTTACGATTAGGTAACGTATGAAGGATATAAATCTGAAAACTGAGCCAATTTGGCTCAGTTTTTTTGCCTCACTTTACATACAAGGATTCGGCTTCTAGGTATTATTATTCGGAGCTAGCTCGATTTCATGCACAAAATGGACGAATTTCCAACCTAACAATCAGTTCTAAAGCTGGAACGAATTGCAACAGGAACAACAATAGGTTGTATAATAGCCACTCATTTTCGCTTCAAAACGAAAATCACAAAGGCGCAATTTGCAAGTTGTCTATATTACCTACCTACCTGTTTTTTACTTGATAGAGGTGGTGTACCACGCGGCGGTCGGAGAACAGCCTACGGGCAGCAATCACACAGCACCGTGAACGACTGCAAGCCAGTGTGATAGAGCAAAATGAACCTTAACCTCAGAACATACAAAATATTATCGCAAGCTAGCTACCCATGGTAATGAAAGGTCGTCGTTGCTATAACAATATCATCCATGTATACGTAACCCAAGAATCATTTTTGAATAACCTAAGCGATGGTTAAGACCTTTTTTAACTGACTCACGGGAACCGGTGAGACCAGTGTCTGTCCAGTCTATACTAAAGCAGTCGCTCTGCATAGCAAAAAATAACTTTAGAACAGTTTGAACTTATCATCGGTTTAAGTTGCTGGCCTTTGATTTATGCTTCGAACGGTTTCTATTTTAACTTTGAATTGGATCCGATATTGCTTCGAGTTGAGATTTACGGAAAACTTACTTACATTTAGAGCTAAGACACTTCGTTCAGTAAAATAATGCATCTTTCGATTTAAGAAATTATGGATTCTCAGTTCCGCCGAGGGATATACATATATCAAATACGCTATCTGATTTCATTAGAATATTCTTATTGAATCTTGGAATAAAAATCTTGGATATCGAAAAGAGTAATAGGGGTTGGGATAGATTAAAATATATGGGGACAGTAACGGGAAGCTTTCTTGTTCTCACCTCCTTGTGCCTTCCTTTCGATACGGAAGGAACACGGAAACATTTATTTAATGCTCTTTTCTGTTTTCGCGAAGTAAGCGAACGTGAATTCCCCCAATAAATGTATTGTTTTGTGTCGGATACAGTGACAGATTACTTTGGTGAACTATAAACGACATTAGATTCTGTCAATAATGTGATCACATCATAATAATATTATTTGGAATGTTCTTGTTTTGTTATCAATCTACTCTACATATTAGATGTTATAATTCTTTCTTATCAGCTCACAACACTAAAAGAGGATGATGTTGTAGCGCAAGTTTCTTAACTAGAGAGCAAATAGAACACAGACGATGTCTTCGTCTGATCCTAACAAAAGGGTGAAGATTAATAACTTCATGCACAAGATCTATTCAATACTCTGACGCATTCGCGAAGTTAGCAAATAACTCGAAGACGTCGAGAAGAAATTTATTCACGCTAAGCAATTAATTTCTTGGAGATGTGGGAACAAAGGTTGGGATTAATGAAATAAGGTATTTACGCTTTGGTGAACTGAAATTTCTATGATAAAATGATATTACCTACCAGTTTATTTCGAGGATGAAAGGCCGGGTGATATTCAATTATATTATGTGTTTAATTAAATTAATCAAATAATAGAGAGCTTTAGATTAATTTCTTTCATTTTCAGATTGATTTCATTGTCTTTCCTAATTAAACTAGCTACAATATTTCTCATTTCGCGAATCAAACATTGTCAAAATACAGATATTACTTCACCAAATTAAATGGATAATTGCATTATATTTAATACATTTGAAGTATGAAAAGTTTTACATTCTTTTGACATATTCTTCTTCATAAAAACGTAATAATAAAGAATTAGTACCAAGCCGGTGGGAATAGACCTCAAGAGGTCCTTAATTCTTCAAGACTAAAATTGGACAAAAATAATAGAAACAAGAGGAGATTGTGATTGGAGAGCATACACGTGAAAATGGATTTGATCATAAACGAAGGAATTCAGTTGGTATAAAACGTCAGTATAAGAAGTTCACGTATTCATTGAATACCAAATGAAACTTGATGAGCCCGGGGGTTACTCCTAATAATATTAAACTGTGCTGGAACAGGTGTGTTCCGATATTGAACGCATAGCTTAGTAGTTTTTACTGAGTAAAGTCTGAGAAAAGGTTCACATCTGCACCACGCGCAGTGAATATTGAGTGTGGGTGGGTACGTACGACGATATGGTACGAAAAAAGGCAAAACAAATGAACTACGGAGATCGAGTGAGAATAAACAATGAAAAGATCATGCGAAATCTGAAATTTCGGAAGCGATACCATTTATTTCACTTATTTTTTAAATTATATCAATTTAGATTTTCACAGAATCAATTGTAGTTGTTAAAGCAGCTGTTCTATGATTTGTAATATACGTTTTATCTATGCTGTTATCTTGGTAACAAGAATAACTTTTGTAATGACAAATTAAAAATTCATACGGTTCAGCATTTCGGCGTTTTTATCATACATATTGTGTGGTCCTTCGAGCCGTTTGGAATGGAAAGTAATTAAACTGTGCAAATGTTAAGAAAAGTGCAATTTATGAAGGTTTCGCGATTTGTGTCGGAAATTTGAAAATTTTCTCTATTGGGCCTTTGTTCGCAATCGTATGCGGTATCGTGAGTACTGTATTGTAGACATTCAGTGTTCGTTCAATTATTTATTACAGACTTGATAATTGTGTGTTTTTTGTGATAATTTTGGTAAAGTAAATTATTATTTGTTCACTTTGAATCCCACAGTATAAAAAGTGTCGCAGTTTAAAAAAGTGTTGAACTTTATAACTTCATAAAATGGCGAACAATAAGTTGCAAATAGGGATTTTAAGCGACCTAACAAACAAAATTATAATGTTACATATAAATACGAAAAAATGTAGCCGATCTAAAATTACGAGAGGTTAATTAGACACAGGATTGGAAACATTGACTGAATTTTGGGCTTCATAATAATAAGCAGTATAATTATGTTCAGACTAAGTATTCAGGAGAAGAATTGAAAACTTGTTTTGATGCAGAAGATAACTTGACTATTATTGAAGATACCTGAGTTTGGAGACCTTGATAAAAGACTACTTATATGAATATGATTGTACGCCGCCAACTAAAAATGATAATGAGCCATCTGAATCATCGAAACTGAGACCAAGACTACCTCCGATACCGATACCAAAGTTCAACGGAGACTATAACTGTTGGATTAGTTTTCGAGATTTGTATCTATAACTCATACATAACGATAACAATTTAACGAATATTAAAAAACACCATTATTTAAAATCCTGCCTGCCTGGCGAAGCCGAACAACTATTAAGAAATTTTGCACTTACTAACGCAAATTACAGTAGTAATCTTATATTGTTTCTTTTTGTTCTTATGAATGTCAATAAATGTATTTTCTTTCTTTCTTTCAAAATCTGCTGAAAGCATCCCGTCAGTGAATTATCGAAGCCAAGATATCGCTTTGCATAGATTAGATGAACAACAAAATCTTGGAGCATATCAACTAGAATATGGTCTCTTGCTCAAATCTATCGACTCATTTGACTTCGCCTGGTTAGAACTTTGCATTTTGTCGAGTTCACATTCTCTTATTGGCTTGGATTGGCACGAGCCAAAAACTTTTCAAACGTTCCATGTGTCTTACTTACTCGCTTGCTGTAGAATTTTAAATGAGAAGAACTCTCTACTCAGACTACTGTAGCTACTGTGCAATGCAAACTATTTTGAGGAACATTTTATTTTTACTGCAAAACCCTCGAAAAGTCTATAATTTATCAATGAGAAACATCATGAACTTTAAGCGATAAAACATAACTTTATTTGAAAATAAGATTATGTTGAATATCTTAATTTTAAAGAGAGAAGATGAAGAGCGAGAGAGAAATGCGATTAGAACAGACGGACAGCTGGACATACGAAAGGATTTTTGCCTAAGCTGAAACGGAGTCGCTTCGCGCTCGCTCGGTCAATTAAGTATTCTGTTCTTAAACATTAAAGTTAACGACATAATACTTTTTGAATGTAACATACATGAAAGAGCTGCTTAGATTTTAAGCTAAAATGGCCGTAATAATTGTGTGTTCATACACTTTGCACGATTAAGGGCTATTAAGATAATTATGTCCCCGGTCCATTACGCCACAAAGGGGATAAACAAATTAAGTTATTTATACAGTTATCGTCCATCTATTGGGGTTTTCTCTTAATGGGTGATATTGTTTGAAAAAAGTTTACTAGTGCTGTTGTTATAAGCTTAATTTTTATTAATGATGTTAATGTGATAGAGGTAGATTGTTGACCTCACATCATAGCTTACTAGACTGAGGTCACCTTCCATAGATGACTTTGTTTGTATGAAGTATTACAAGAAGAATTATATGTATGTCTTTTGCTGAGTTTCTAGTCAGTCTACTTTGTTCGGGGGCCATGCGATTTAGAAACAATGGCAAAGCTTTTTGAACTTCATAGTTTAAAAATCTGCTTATACGGATAATTTTATTAGTTTTAGGATATATACCTAATACCTACTATAATAAGACAGAGGGCTTTGTTCGTACATTTACTTTGATTAAACGATGTAGGTACTCTAGGCACATGAACAAATCGTGATGACATGTGATACTGAAATCAGAAAACATAATGTCAAAGTTAAGTTATATAATTTCATTATTTTATTAGGTAAGTAGATTATTTGAAATACTTTTTACGAACACTACAAATTTAAATTAAACTTACAAAGAGAATGCTCCGATAGATCAATTAAGTGTACAAACTTTTTGGAGTACTCCGTCTACGTGATTGCAATCTTGCTGTTTATTTTCTCTCAGGAGAGAAAAATCCTTTTCCAATTAAACTTATAATTAATTAGAAGCTGAATCTATAATGCGCTAGCCAAGTTACTCCATCTTAATTCCACAGGGGACTGCACTACGTGGGCAGGAATTTTCCGAACTAAGATTAAATTTTGCCGCCTTTGAAGATTAAAGTATCTCATTTAAAAGGATAAAGAGATTTAAGTAATTTGAAACTATTTTTATAAAATTTATGGATTTATAGCTAAACATGATAATTATAATGGTTTAAATATCTTATATGGTTTAGTTCTAGTAAGAATTAGAGGACAATATGTATTATAATCGTAGCGAAAGCCAGAACTTAGGTATTCAAGTCACTCGGTAAAGTATTAATACAATACGGGATCACAAATCGCCTGGACAAGAAAGGGCACGCAATAAAGACGAAAATACGTGCGTTATCGTGCCTCGCAGGGTAAGGCTATGAAAAACGCAGAGGACTCTGCAAAGGTCCCATTATTCCAGATTATATCTCAGGCAGTCCCACAAAAGGTACTTTACAGTTTTCGTGTTAACCTAACTAGATTCGAATAGCCCAAGAGATAAAAGTGAGTTCTTGAGTGCTGAAATTATGATCTCAGGTATTCTAAATTAAAAGTTTGCTCTTAAAGTTAACCCACCCCACGTAATTGTGGTTAAATAGTCTTATTGCATAAAGGATAATATATAATATTATAATATCCCCATTAAATACTGATATAAAACGATTATTGGTGCTAATATAATTACGCTGTAATTATACAGCGAGCGAGTGCGAAGCGTCTCCGTTTCAGCTTAAGCAAAAATGCTTTCGTATGTACGGCGCTCACGCTGTCCGTTTGTTCTCCTTACAGGTCGCATTTCTCGACCTATTTTCGTGAGTTTTAGTGAGCGGGTTCTATGATGATATAGTTTTTTTGGCGATCCATTTTTAAGAAATTTTTAAAAATGGGGAAATAGGGGAAAATTTTATTTCAGCCATTTCGAAAAATGTCACAAACACGAGGTCTACAACTCTACAGAGCCACCACAAACATAGTTTATGGAATTGGCTCAATGCTGTTCAGAGGATGAGGACAATTATTACGATTAAAAAAAATATGGTTTCGACAAGGATTCCCAATGATTGCTGATTATTTTTGCACTGTTTTTGCCACTTACTTTCGAGATGAATTTCCAGAGAGCCAGTTTCTTGTAAATAAAGTCTAGACTTACTATGAATACTAAACAGCTCATTCCATTTTTCCACGAGTTGAAAAATGTTCAGTATTTATTACTGCGAGCAATTCCCCAATTTTTCTAAATAAGTTTTAACATTTGGACAAAGTGTTTTAAAAACCTTGAGTCTCTAAAATAAGCTTCTTTGATCAATCAAATGGCTTTTATTAAATGGGACGGTCGGGAATAAGGAATCGGTTTTAATAGCGGTTACAAATCAAGCGTCTTATAACAAGACCAATTCTGGAATATAATACATTTGTTATTTCTTTCATTGAACCAACTGGTACAAGGTTAGATATAGCTAATTAACACCATGGCGATGTAATTGATCGCATTTATCTGAACGCTCTCTGCGCATACAATACTCCCATTAGCTTTGCTTGGAAACCATTGAGTTTTAAATTTATCATTGTCGTTAACTTTGAAATTCACTAACCATTAAATTAGAAAACTGTCACGGAATCGGATGATTATTGATGACTATAAGTTAAGGAAAACGAGCTTGCTACTTGAAGCATTTATACATTTTAGTATACATTTAGGTTAATCTAATAAAAAAAAAAATATTTAACAAATTTTTCATGGACTCGATAACATCTTGATTGTTAAAATCATCCCTATGTTTGTGGATGCTGAATATCATATCATTTGTATTAACTTTGGGTTTAATCATTATAAAATATTTCTAAGCTAAGAATTTCACTTCTAATGACTCAGCAATAAAAGCCTTCAATATATTTAACCGTTTCTCTATTTTTAATACATGAATATAAAATACGTAACAAACAACATGTCATGTAATAACTCAGTCATGTACGTTTCTTTCACTTTAGAAAATTCTCATTTAGATTCCTCGCTCAATTAGGTACGTACATTGCTCTCTGATATTATAAAGTCGTTAGACGTCCCTTCATTTTGGACAAGTTGTTACAAATAATAGCTATATTATTTATAATGTATATTATAAAATATATCTCGCTTTAAATCTATATATGTATAAAAGGGGAAAACTTACTGTCCGATTGACTTATTCGCAACAACTTATTTATACTATTAGATAGAACTATGACTTCAAATTTTGCACTTAGGACTAGAAGTCTTTTTATAACAGGCGAATATATAAAGGATTTTTGCACGAGCACAAAGTCGCGGGCGGATACTAGTATTAAATATATTCCCAGAATTCTGAACTGAAAATATCTCGTAAAATAATCTTTCTTAACAATGCCGTTGTTTAGATAATCATAAGAAATTTAATACAGCCAACTTAATAATGTATTAAGTGCTAAGCTTAATCACTTTTCGGTTGTTTTATTAATAGTTAATTACCAATTAGCCAACGGTTTATTGAAGTGATACAAAATATTACTACTTCTAAGGAAAAAACATTGAGGGACGTTCCCTGAATAACAATTATTAGAAAAGAATTCAACAAATTACGAAGATTTACGGGCGGAGCCATTGGTGGTCCTAAGAAAACAATTCGGATATAAATAAGATTAATTACATTACTAAATTACAGCACTGTTGTTCGGAACGACTACAAATACAGTTCTTTCCTATTCTTAATCCAAACATAGTTTAGAGAAATTCACTTTTAACCTCCACGACCCACGAGTCCCACGACAAATGAAAACTTCAAAAAAATCGATACTGAATTCACTTTTTCTTTGACAAGTAAAATCATAACGAATACGACTTTTTAGGTTTACAATAAGTACCAGATTTAAGGCTAAGTCAACAAGTACGAGAAATATAGTTCCAGAAATTACTATAGAGCTAAATAAAACGCTACGAAAAGACATTCTAACACTACTGCCTATTGTGCGTAAAAGCATCACCTTGTCATTGTATTCAGCCTTTTGTGTACCGATATTGGGCCAATAATTCACTTTGGTGTGCGATTTAATATGTTTTTGTCTGCGAGGAAAGTGCTTTCAAATGTGCCTGAGGATTCCGGAGGATCAATTGATTCGAAATTCAACGACGGAATAGCCTATACAGTCACCCTTTCAGATGTGTTAGTAAAGAACCCTCGCAAATACAAAGATATTGGAGGGAAGGCAATCCATCACATACATACGTATGTGACGTGAGATGATAAAACTAACATTAGGATTAAGTGTATGACCTTTTCCGGCCCAAATTACCGTCATTAGAAGTCTTAAAGAAACGCGGGTTTAATCTAAAGTATTTGCTACTGCAGAAACACTGGAGCCTCGAGGAACCCTAACAGAATTAGGATCAAAGCTGACCTAAACTGGGTAAAGCGTTTGCTCCAAAAATATCCACCTCCAGTCGAGGCATAATCAGTTTACAAATTGCAAAGTCCCCCGTTGGGAATCGACGCAGTAACCTTCTGGCCCATATCGCGGCTTATTAAACTTGCCCACGAAACGACTGGCGCCATTTATTTTTACAAGTATGCCAGAATTTCTGAGAATACTCATTTAGCAGCGGATCTACTGAAAAATTAATTTTACTTACTCAAGGGATACCTTTATAAGGTTTTTTTCTGAATATAAATGTTTATCAGATTAGTTTTTTTAAACGTGTTTTTAAAGGTTTTCTAGTTCAGATATCGGATTCAAAATTAAAATGAAATTTTGCTTAAATCAACTTTAACTCTTAAGGCTTTTACACACAGTGCCGGCGGCATTGCCATCGGCACTTTCGGCCGCCGGCCTTGCCGCGGTGCGACCGGCAGCTTTTTGATTGACCAACGTGCCGCTCGGCAAAAGCCGGCCGGGCTTTTTTTGTAGGAGCTACTTTTTCTAGGAGCTATTAGAAAATGGTCTTAATCAAAACAATACTTTACAATACTTTAGTATGCCAATCAATATGAATATTGACACATTACTGTGTCAACACTGTCAACTGAAAACGCCCTTAGACTGGAAGTGTGACCCAAAGGCGTATACGTTATGATTGATTACAGTAATTATGGAAAGACACGCTATTTAATTTACCTTCAAACTGTATGGCTGTGGTTAGTGTTTATTTATACCTAATGGTTACAAATAACGAATACAGAATAATTTAATGTTATTGAATACATGAAACATAATGATGGTGGTAGTATAGTTATTAAAGTGACAATCATGAATTGGGAATAAATAAAAAAAATAGACAACATCACAAAATGTCAAACTGAGATTATTTTTAGAGTCACTTAGCAAAACTTTGACAATCATATCATAAAAATAGACATCTTCAAAATAAAAGCTATGAGCGCAAGAGTAGAATTCCTTACAATGAGAGCACGAGTAGAAATTGTTATTTAGACATGATTGAGACCATGTTTTCAAGTTTCCGTTACAAATTTCAGATAAATCTCACTTCAATCTACTATTGTGGTGCGCAATGAATATGAGCTTTATGAAATTCAAAATTCAAAACTCATTTATTCAGTCTAGGCTGTAACAAGCACTTGTGAATGTCAAAGAAGCTACGCCATCGGTTCGTAAACCCTAAGCGGGAGAACTAGTAACGAGAAGAACTGGCAAGAAACTCGTCAAGGGCTGCTTTTTTCGCCCTGTATATTTCATACAGAGTCGTCAAAATGAAATACATGATAGCACTTTCTGAACGTTAATGGAAAAAGCGGCAACATTTTAAGTAACACTTCCGAGTGCAAGACTTTTGACGCTTATTACAATATTCAAGGAATTCCTTAAACATGAGCTGAGCGAAAACTTGAATTCGACTTTGTATAATATTCTGAAGAACTGGGGGATTACATTCCAGAGGGAATAAGTGAACAACATAAAGCGTCCTCAAAAATGTGTATAAAATACCCGTAAAATAATTGAAATGCTGTCTGAGAGAAATATCTTTTATGACATAATCTCTATTCTTGTCACTGAGATAATCCTCACCAAAAAATGAAACACTTCAAATGTTGGTAATTGGTCAGACAATAATAATGTATACACTTCTGAGACTTTCGCGCATACAGTTCATTAGAAATAAAACACTTTTTACGGATTACAGCGCGTATATTATTAATTCAGGTGTTATTTTGGAATTATTAAGTTTGTATTAATTGGTTTTTTAGAATTCCCGACTTAAACTTGAATACATTTTTATAAAATTTTGAGCGGGTAATTTCATAAAAATATGAGCAGCCTTTTTGCTTTAGTCCTCCCGTGACCACGGCCCCTGGAAAGGTGTCGAAACGTCGGGAATTCTAAAAAAACCAATAAATACAAACTAAATAATTCCAAAACAACACCTAAATTAATAATATACGCGCTGTAATCCGTAAAAAGTGTTTTATTTCTAATAATAATGTAAATCGAATGGCAGGAACGTTTCGTCTGGTGACACTATTCGCCTTCGCCGAGGTAACTTATTATGAATGTGCTTGATTGATAAGTTTATTGTTAAAAGTATGTACACAATAGGTTCAGAGCCGGATTAACCCTGTCAGGGCCCCTAGGTAATGCAATTCTCGGGGCTCCTTTTCTTACTGTGAGTGACCGATGTGTTGTTAAAATCATTGCTCATTCTACTCCGCGGTCTCAGGTAATATTCCCGGCATAGGAATGGATGTTGTCCTAAGTCTGGAAGTTTTATATGTTTATAATACATATTTATTTACAAAAAAAGACTGACATCGACAGTGATTTTGATTATGTTTTATATCACTGGGATAATACACTGATTGAAATGGTCTTAACAAATGAATATCAGGGAGCAGCGGAAAATCGAATAAAAACAATGTTTTTACAGATGGATGTGATACCTACATTGCATTTTTTGGCACAAATAAAAAATACCATAAAAAAAGTAGCAATGTATCACATCCATCTGTCAAATTAAAACTTTGATTAACTTGTTGTTTTTAGCCGATAGCTCCGCGGGAAAGAGAAATGAAACGCGACTTTACTTACGACGATTATTTTAAATTGAATATGGTAAAATGCAATATAATAAAAGAAAAAAGTTTTGTGAAGTATTGTTAGTTTAAATATTAACTTTTTTAGTTAAAAAGTCGTTTAAGACATTTTCGAAGTTGACCTTTTTCAATACATCATTTTCAATAGCTATTATCGACAATGAATTTAAAAAACGATTTTGAAACATTGTTGATCGAGATTTTTATTATTTTTATTTGGAAAAAGTTCGTTGTCCGGTGGCGTTTGTTACTAGACTTCAATAAATTTGCACTGCTATGAGTATGCCAAGTGTACAAAATTTTCATCCGATCATCGGATTCCGATGAAATGTTTTATATTTTTCTTGATGCGTGCACGGGGCCCCTAGTAGATGCAAGGCCCCTAGGCTACTCTGCCTAATGGTTAATCCGGCTCTGATCAGGTCAAAGAAGAGAAAGAATGCCAACAATGTAGCATGTTCTGTGCTCATTCAGAATTTAATGAGTGAACGAACGCTTTCGTTGGTTGACAATTCGAGTTCTTTGTAACAATAACTAACATTATTATTATCGTTCATCGTTTATATCGGTTTTGAAGCATATTACAACACGATGTTTATGAAATGTTGATGGATGGTTTGTGTGCGAAATTATATATAAGCGCAGACGGGTGACAGGAAAGAATGGTACATACTGAGACCCTAAAATAAATTGGGATAAGGACTAAGGACAGAGGGATGAAGATATTTCTTATGATATCATGTCAGCCTGTTTTGATATCTTTAGATATCTTGAAAAGTTAACCATGTAAATCAGTCTCAGATCGTTAATCACCAAAAGGTTCAAATTTAACACAAACTTAGATAAAGAATTAAATCGGCTTTTAAACTGATTTGTAACTCTGTCCAACTGCCTTCCAAGAAACAAATTGAAATTTAAACTTTCCGGTGATTTCTCTGTTTTCGAAGAGTTGAACATCTTCGCAGTTTGACCGGAATCGGAGCTCTGATCTTGCTAAACGAATTATACGACTAGCGTAGCACAAAAGCGAAATGTTATAAAGTAAAATGCGATTAATTTAACAATGTACAACTGAAGTAACCAACTTCAGAGCGCTGGCGGTACAAAATTACGTATTTTTATCTCTGAAATTTTCTCTATCCATACATTCTTGAGTGTGAATTTGCAGCGGATCACTGAGAACTTAATCGCATTGTATATTTTATAAAAATTTAGCTGGTTGTCGGATTATTCATTTTGCATACGTTTTTGTTTTAAGAATATTTAAATAGCCTGTTTTCGCCTGTATTACAAATTACAATATAATCAATTACCTAATATCGTTTTCATCCATTTATTAACTTTGACCTTAACCATGTAAGCTAGCTAAGAAATGTTTGTTATTGTTATTTCGATCCTTGATAAGATAATGTCTTCTTTGGCAATCAGGAATGTCTGATTCTTAAGATATGCGAATGGAAAATAAAGTTTGTGTGTTTGTTTGTGGCTCTGTGAGCCTGCTGTAGATCTCACGTTTGTGAAATTTTTGGTCATTTTTCGAAATGGTTATGGGTTTTCCGATAAATTTCGAAAACTGAATCGACATTTTTTTTTATTTAATTATCAAACGTGCTCACAAAATTCGTAGAATGCGTCCTGTAGAGGAGAACAGACGGACAGCTCCACAGACATACGAAAGCGTTTTTGGCCAAACTAAAATCGAAAAGCTCGCTCGGTCAATAATGAGATTTTAACATACCTACCATCATTGTTTTTTTACTGTACCGGTTGTCTTTTAAATTAAGTAAAATAGAATGCGAGCATTATTTGTTCCGTCCCGTTACAAAATTTGAAGTAAAAAGTACAAATCAATGATTAGGACTGAAATTATTTACAAATGAAAATCAAAATTGTTATAACTCAAAAAAATGAATTTTGGGTTTTGTTTTCTCTACAATCTGGTAAAACAGTTATAATTCTAAGTCAATACTAAATATTATACTGAGCGGGAACTGATATAATACTACTACTATTCTCAGGTGGGAATCAAACCCGCGATCTTTGAAAGTCCGGTCGAATACTCTTCTAATTGAGCTACCGAGTTAATAATTTTAAGTTTGCATTGCGCTTTAAGACTGTCTTGCCTGTTACGGAGGCTACCGCGACGTCAGTTTGTGTCGCATTTCGAATTAACACACCAAATTGGATTTTTTTACAAATGTGAGCGTATTAACTTTGACTTGATACTGTATTGCTTCTCAACTTATAAATTAAGTTAATGTTATATTGAGTTATTTATTACTGATTTGATTGTTATTTTTTTATTTCTATTAATTAATTAATAGGCGAGACAACATAGTATTAACTCTTAGTGGTTTTAGAAAGTAGCTTGTATATCCTTATTATGTTAATCCTCCAAAGTCTTTATTTTTGTTTAAGTATTATACGTAGTAGAATAATTTAGATTTTTACCGAGCTACCTTAGCTACCGAGTCACTCGGTAGCTCAGCGGTCAGAGCATTGGACCGGTTATCCAAAGGTCGCGGGTTCGATTCCCGTCCGAGAACATGATCTGGTGCGAGTCCTATTTTTTCTAGTATATTATTTAGTATTATATAAAAATAGCATTGTGAATGCTTAAATCTCAAAATTTCAAATAGATATAACCATAGGCCATAAAAACTTCACAGTCAGGAACTATGTTTTTTTTATCTTTGAAACGCTATATTTTGAGTTATGACTATGTTGATTTTCATGTGCGATTTTTTAAAGAAAGATTCTACGTACTTATTGTCGATTATACATAAATCGAGCCACAAAGTTTCCATTAACTGGAATGGCCATTATCAGGGACCAGATGTACGTAGATGACACTATTATCTCGGGGTCACGTGAGCAAATGGAGGTTACTTAATTATGTCAAATTGGAGCCTTTAGCTATGTTATCTACGTGTATTAATTGTTTGTTAGTGTTTACTTATCATTATAATGGAATATACGATAATTAAATTAAAAACGGTCAAGAGCGAGTCGGACTCGCGCACCGAGGGTTGCGTACCATCATTTGAAAAAGTTTACTATTTAGAGAGATCGTTTTATTTTTCCTGTAATGTTTACATAAACTTATTTCACATAATATTATTAAGTTTTTCTCTATGCTAACTTCGAAGATAAGGGGAGGGAACGGTATTTTTTTTACATTTTTCATCAAAAGTCGAAAACTATGCGGCCTAAAAAAAATTAAAAAAATTGAGACTGCAAGCAGCGCTCTTTTATATAATACCCCATATGCCCTAGTAGCCTTACTTCGAATATTTTTTCTGATAAGTACTCCCATTCCTTAAGTTATATTCTCGATAAGTTAAACCTACAACAATTTTGAAACTGTATCGTTTTCAACCGAAGTTATTTCACCGAAGTTTATTCACATTAACTGCGTCGTGTCCGATGCGACACGATAACGGTCCCGATAATGCGATAATATCGATAAAACCAGCTTGGAAAGTACCTACACACGCCGATAGCGATATTTGCTCTAGCAGATACCAGAATAGGGAGTGGCTGGCTTCAGCAAAAGTGGTGTCCATGTCCAGTCCACCCAACGTTTCGCAAAGCTTTTTGGAAAAAAACGTGATAGATTTCTTTAAGCAAATCGGGTAACATGATGTTAAGTTACCGGAAGGAGGCAGCGCAGTGTACTTCACCCGGTATTCGAAAACGAAAACTATTATTCTTGACGACCTCCGTGGTCAAGTGGCTTTGTACACCTGTTTTCAAGGTGTCGTCATCTCTGAGGTCCCGGGTTCGATCCCCGGTTGGGTCAATTTAGAAATGGAAACAGAAAAAAGGCTCAGGTCTGGGTGTTTGTGATACCACCGTTGTCTCTGGTTTTCCATAACACAAGTGCTTTAGCTACTTACTTTGGAATCGGAGCAATGTATGTGATGTTGTAAAATATTTATTATTTATTTATTATTATTTATGAGGTATCAGGCGAATTACAAACACGTTAACAGTTTAAAATGAAGAGAGCTCGACCTCGAAGGCGCAGTGCGGCGTTAGGGTATCTTTTTCTTTACGTCAATCAGGAAAATATTTATTTTGATAAATTTTGTGCTCGGCGAATAATAAATACCTTTTGTCAAGGAGAGGGAAAAAAGAAAGGGCTCAAAGTAAGGAAACTAATATAATGAAATAAAATTAACTAATCTTAGTAAAAAGCAGCGGACACGGAGAACACAGAAAGCAAATAGAAGATGAATGACAGAACAACGAGATTAGGTACAAAACTAAGAATAAGTATATACTATAAATTAATTCCATCTTAAAAGTATTTACTTACATACCGGTCCTATGACCACTGACCAGGGGGGTTGCTCCCGGACGCGGTCGAGGTAGAGTTCGAATACTTCGAATCGAGTAAACGTCAAAACGGTACTATGGAAACCATGGAAACCGTTTCCAAAGTATAACGACGAGAGCAAGTTTATCACTGATATAAACTTGGTCTCGTCGGAGTAACCCCGCAGTTCGTAACTCTTTTTAAAATTGGGCCAACTAATCGCCAAGATTGATGTTTAAAAACCTTTTTTATCGATATACAATTGCAATGTAATTATATGACTTCACTATTGCAACGGCCGTTTACCCACTTGCTCGCAATGTCATGAGTCTCTTATCTGTTATTTCTTCTTCACCATATTCATTGTCTTATTATCCTTTGTTGCCATTTCTTTGTTACTTTCGTTTACTTGATTTAATAAAATCTAATCGAACTAATGTTTCGTTACTTAGAATTCTGCGAAAGGGAATTGACGTTGTAACGGTTTAAGGTAAAGTTGCTTATTGAGTTTATTATGTCAGTAATGGTATTAAGAAAACTGAATTAGATAATTTACTAAAGATTTAAGCCAGGGATGGGGAAATAGATTTTGAAATGGGCCGTTTAAAATAATTACAACATGTACGCGGGCCAAGGAGCAGCTCATGAACCAATAGCAGTTCTGACTTGTGTGTGTTATTCACAGAACAAAGATTTTTTTAAAATGTTCTGTGGTGTTATGCCTGTGGAGATACCTCAACTAAACCCTTATGTAAAAGGGCATCAAAATCTGACCGCAGTTTTGAGAAAATCTGTATTTTAGAACACATTTATGTAGGTACCTTTTTTATATGAGAGATGGTAATATAAATGACGGGATATAATCGCGGGCCGGATTGTATCTTTCCGTGGGCCGGATTTGGCCCGCGGGCCGCCATTTCCCCATCCCTGGTTTAAGCAATCATCGAGGTATATTTTGGAAGCTTTTTTAATCCACAACGGGATAATGCTTTGTCTTCACCTCACCTGATGTTAAGTGACGATAAGGCCGAAAGTGAAACGCACTACACCCGGACTCCTCACCAATGAGGAACTGGTTATCTTACCTCTAACTGCCGGAACACAACAATTTTTAAATTGTTGTTTTGGCATCAGACTTATGTAAGATGGTGGTAGCTAGCCAGGCGGACTTTAAATAAGCCCTACCACCAACCAAACCGAGTACAAATTGTAACCCCATTCTGGGAATTGAACCCGGGACCCCTGCGTCTTACACGTGTGGACGAACCACTAGACCACAGAGGCGGTTTGGATATGAGACGCCTCTATAGTCAACTTAAAGCACCATTTTATAAGATCTTTTTTAGGTTAATCTCTCAGTAAGACCCTTGCTTACATTCGATTCTCAGAATGGTATGCGAATCGGCTACCTGTGAGTCCCGTGACGTAGTACCTAACTGTAAGTTTCATATTGACAAGACAAAAGAAAGTAAAGCACTGTGTTAGTTAAATTCGTCATGGTTGACAGTTTTTGTTAGTTAAGGTTATTATTAAAGTAAATTGTAAATCGGTTCGTAGAAAGCGTAACTGATTTGTATTACCTAAACCAGGGATGCCCAAACTGTTTTGGGCAAGAGACCCCTTTTCCAAAATGAACTGATACCTCAGACCCCCATAGCCAAATTACTTTAAAATCCTATCAAATATCAAGTGTAATTAATGATGATTCATTTATGTCGACCCCTGGAAACTCGATTTCGACCCCAAGGTGTCGATCTCGACCACTTTTGGGAAACCCTGACCTAAACCATGGTTAATAGGCACTGAGTATACATAGTAATAAGTTCACCGGCGACGACTCAGTGAGTGTTTGGGAGCCATTGAAATAAGACATGTGAAGATCTAAAGTAAACACACCAACATAAATACGTAAAAGTTTAATTTCAGCTCTTAATTAAATAAATGAATATCAGACAACATCACAAACATTGCTCTAATCCCAATGTAAGTAGCTAAAGCACTTGTGTCATGGAAATCAAGGACAACGGTGGAACTACAAACACCCAGACCTGAGCAAATATAGAAAAGTTCGTTGTCTAAATTGACCCAGCCGGGGATCGAATCCGGGACCTCTGAGATGGTGACACCTTGAAAACTGGCGTACAAACCACTCGACCACGGAGGTCGTTAATTGTTTATAACATCGATGGTTTAATGTATATTATAGTACATCCTTATATCTTTCAAACAAAACATTAATCTAGTAGGCAATACAATTATAGACCGCGAAACCAATAACGACTACGAAGAGCATAGATTAATCACTGTTTAACATTACTATATTAAATTGGAGACGTGAATCACAGCTGTCTCGTATGTTGTATTCGGATTATATTACTCAAATATATTATTATTGCTCTTAACCAAATGTTCATGTTGTTTAAGTCAATAAATCAAATCAATTAAACAAGTCAACTGATATTTGAAACTATAAATCGCAAGAAAGATTTTATTTCATCAAATAGTTCAAAAAAGAGCCGTACACAACATTAGGTATACACAAACAGCTACAATAATTCAGTGAATAAATGTAACTACAAAATGAATAATAGTACAAATTAAACTTCATAATCAAGGGTTCAAGGCCATGCTCAAAATTAGCGATGGGCGATTGTTCCAAAAAATAACAATCGAATAGTTCGAATGATTTCAGAACTCCAATCGGATGATCATTCATCATTCGAATGAAAAAAAATCATTTGAACGATCATTCACCATTCGAATGGTTTTTTTATGAATGATTCATTCACCAATATGCGAATAATATCGAATGTTTCATTCGAACGATTTTGCGTTAACTTAACCAGTGCAATCTTACTACAAACAAATTAGTAAATAAATAATAATTTTATTAAAATATTATGTGTTGGTGTAGGTAGTCTGCTGTGTGGCTTTTATTAAGACATTTTTCGCGGTCAATTCACTATTTACTTTCAGTCTGTTTGTTTGGTTTTGTGTTTTTTGTTTTTAAATACCACCTACCGAACAATATTATTGGAAATCGCGAATGATCATTCGAATGTTTTTTTTTTTTCATTCGAATTAGTCGAATAGAGCCATTTTACAATCGAATATTTCGAATAGTTAGTTATTCGAATGAATCATTCGTATTCGCCTATCTCTAATTAAAATTAAAAGCCGTTTACGCACCTTGTAGTTACAATCTATGAATGAAGATGCGTTTGTGTCACGCGATTTTATTACATCATACTATGCGACGTGAAAACCTGTCGGTATGCAAATTATTAAAATTCAGTGTACTCAAGAGGCGTGAAATATAAACTAGAATGGGTAAACTACATCCAGTAAAACTACACAGATCACAGAACTTTAAAGACTGAAGCACTGACGGAATGTGCATGCGCATCAGATTGCGTACAGTGCATTGTATTGTATATCGAGTCGTATCTTCTTTCATTGAATTTCATAATTCACCAGTCCTCATGAACAGTCATCATCAGGTGTTTTTAAAAAAGCCGCCAGGGTATATTATACAAGGTGTTACAAAAATACCCCTAATGCCGAATACGGTATATAGGGACCATCAAATTGAATAACTTTTACTATGGGACCAACTCTGAAATCGCGAAAAAAAAAATCAACTGTTTCATACATTTTGATATTTTCGATTTTAATTTTTGTATGAAACAGCTGATTTTTTTTCCCCATTTCAGAGTTGGTCCCATAGTAAAAGTTATTCAATTTGATGGTCCCTATATACCGTATTCGGCATTAGAGGTATTTTTGTAACACCTTGTATAGGGCTCCGAACGAAGCACTAGTTGGCCCTGACTCCTAGTCCTGAGGGAGTGGAACAGCACCAACCCCTTCACACTTCACCCAAAACCTGGGGTGTCGTATATTGCTGTTGTGGGCTGGGTTTTCTGCTGAAAAGAGTCCAACAGTGCGATCTTCAATCCGCTTGGCTGATATATTTGGCAACTTCATTTCTCGGAACAGGCCACATCCTACAGAATTGCAGTATAATGCGATTTTATGAAGAACCACCAGTTGAAGAGATTTGTTAATTTAAATCCCAAGAAACCGACGTTTTATTATTGTTTGATACTTATTATGAGTTAAAGATAAAGCTGGAAAACTTTTGTTTTACAGAAATTGGGATGGGAATATGCGCTGGCGACGCTCATAACAATTTATTGTTAACTAACAATAAACGATAGAATTTTCAAAGGCGTGCGTGAACTATTGTGTAAAGGTTTTTGACAGTAAAGGAACATTAATCTTCTAAAAAAAGCAAACAAAAACAGCTTCAAAATAAACGGCTCTAAAAAGCAATAAATAATATTTTACAATATGCATAATTACTAACCCGTAAGCACGCATAACTTATATTAAAAAACGCCCTTTGAAGTCGGGTGGGGTGGGAGGGACGAAGAATATTGTTTTATTAGAAATAAAAAACTTTTTACGGATTACAGCGCGGTCAATTCAGGTGTTATATTAGAATTATTTATTGTAAGCCAACATGTTATACTGGTAACAATATCACAAACAATAACACTATACCATCAAAGACTTCTATGTGAATTCTACACTAGACAGGCTGTCAGTACCAAAAAATTGGTCATTAAGTTACGGTGCATGCACCGCAACTCCTTTAGTCTATTGCGAGCGACCGATAGAAACAGTTGATGCGCCGCGAAGGTTGGTTGTCACACAATTTTAATTTTGAACAGCTCGTCTATGTAATTGAAGTCATTGTATACCACAGCACAACAGCCTTGGTTAGAATTTGGAATACAAAGACATACAAGAAAGGCAATACCCTGTAGAGACCCTCAAACGTTTATTTAATAGAGAAGTACAATATGGCACTGATGTTTACTTTGGGCATGCTTCATAATTACCCAATTCCATTGAACAATGTGCGTTATTTGAATATTAGCGAGTTTTGCCCTTCAAAGGTAAACTTTTCTAATTATGAAGCCCCCATATTCTGAAAGATTTATGTTCAGATTTTTGGCAACGAATACCTGTGGTTGGTCCAAAATTTAATTTAAAAGAATTGTTTACATGCCATCGACACGGAAATTTATCTTTCAATTTTGAGAAAAGAGTAAGCAAGGGAATGTATCAGCACAGAAATTCACAGAGTAAATAATAATCAGATAATACTAACTGAAAGGTAGTTAAAATGACCATCAGCCATTTTTAATGTCCCCACTGCTGAGTTACATACCTTCCTTATAGTTGGATAAGGAGCATGGGCCATACATAACCCACCACGTGGGCCCAATGCGGATTGGTGAGTGTTAACGACTAGAAATGCAGCCAAGACCCACGGCTTAACGTGCCTTCCGAAGCACAGAGAAGCTCGAGATAATAAATTTTTGGTCACCCATCCTATAACCGAATCGCTGGGCCAGGCGCTTAACCTCTACGCCATCGAGCTCTTCTAGCAGTTAAAATAGCATGCCTATATTTTTCTACTTTGCGAAAGGATGGCACGTGGGCTAGTAAAGTAAAGCGGCAGTTATCTTAAAAAAAAGCCGATTACCTAGGGTTACTAAAGATAGTTTGATCGGAAGGATCTTTAACCTTGGGTCATCTAAATCTTGGCAATATCACTTCGGTTTGGCCACGCGAAGGGCCGAACAGCGGCACGACGACCGAATTCTATTTTCATTTCACAGTTGAATCGAAACGCGCATAGGTACTAGTTGAATGGTATCACACACGCGATGTAAGACAGCTTGGCGACGAAAAAGCCCGCTAAGCAAATCTCCTTTCATTGCAATTCATTCGTCGCACCATCACACCGCCTTTCGCTCCTGCACGTGGCCACAACCAGGGGGCTAATTGTCTAATTTCAAAATCTATCGCAATCGCTTTCATTTGACAGATGGATGTGACACATTGCTGCATTTCTTTGGTAAGTTTTTATTTATACCAAAAAGAAGCAACAATGTGTTACATCTTGAAAGCGATTGCAATAGATTTTGAAATTAGACAATAGAAGGGCAGGCCAACTCAATACGAGAAAATCGTATCCTCAACCATTTCGATGTCATATAATATTCCCTACTGGGATCATATTCCGCAATCATTTCATTACATAAACTGGGAGTTATATAAAAGCCTAAATAAAATTTGCATAATTTCTCCTTTCCGCGCCCCGTACGGGCGATAATGTTTATATTAAATTATTTACAAGCAATTGCGCCTTTCGTATTGCTTTCGTTTTTAGGGTACAAATTCTGTAGATACGAAAAGTGTCTGTAACATTTAAATCGATTTAGATAATTAATCTTCTGCATTTGTAGTGTTTTATTGTATTTGTACCTCGTCCAAGGAAAATTCATCCCGCCTATTTGATATTCTAAATTTTTCTATGTAATCATTGATTCAACCTTAAATTACCAGAAATGTGTAGACTATATCATTTTAATTATAGCACATATCTGTATTAGCTTTGTTGATGTAAAACAGAGCTAAATTAACCAACTTAAATAATTAAACCCGAAATAAAACGGCCTAAACATACTGCATCCCTCGTCAGTGGGCAACTTCAAATTTTAACCGATGTTTGTTCAAGTTGAAAATGTCCTAATTATAAGTTGGTAACGACAAAGTTTGAGGTAACTTGTAACGGCAGATTAGCTAGCTAATTAAAATTAACAACTTTCCAACCGGCAGGAAATTTTATGCGAATAACGTTACTTCAAAATGTCGATAATGATGAGCAAGTCATATACTATTTTGTTTTAATCAGCCTGATAAATTGACTTTTAGGATTTAAGATAAATAATATTAAAAAAAATACTAGAAAAAATCGACTCACCCGTAGCACCTCAGACGGGACTCGAACCCGCACCCTTGGGATTCCGGCCCAATGCACTGACTTTTTTATTTTTTCTAATATTATTTATCTTAATATAAAAATTGCATTGTGAATGCGAAAAATCTAAAATTTTAGGATTTAGTTAAAAAAAAACTGCAAATCGATAAACCTATCGAATTGCAGTTTTCCATCGAGTTTGAGATCTAACTTATTCACATAACGAATATAACAGTAGTAGTATAACAAACCATGTTTTTATTTCACCATTTTTATTAGTAGATCTTAAAAGACAGCCGTTGAGGAAATACAAATTATCTCGAACACCCAGATTGAATTTGAAGACAAAAATCAAACCCAGGACTCCGAGACTCATCTCTCACCAATACTAATCGCGAAATTAGAATATTTACAATACATGGGCCTGTTTTTTACTTATGTTCGGTTTAAAATTTAAAATCAAACAGAATTTCTTTGTAACTATCTGTCAGGTGAAACTAGCCCATATAGTTTCGTTTTCCTAACACGCCATTCTAGAACATTCCCTTCAAGATACTAATAGTAGGTTATACAACAAGTGACTAAAAAGGAAATTTAATTCGAGGTACTAAGTTGGATCCCGATAGTAGCGAAGGATTCTATAGTAGAATCCCGAGCATAACGAGGGATTCTAGATTAGAATCCTGAGCGAGGGATACAAGGACCAAATTTTTTTTTAACACGAGTTGTGTACTCTGCTTTTTTCCATTGACTGCGAGAAAATAAATAGAAGGTATAATAGTTACAACATTTTATTAAAATATAATTGGTAACAAAGGTTTAATTAATATAAACATTAGAAATTAATAGTGAAATTAGAACAGTTTTTGAAATTTAGTGAATTCTTGTTTTGTTTTGAAACAGTCATATTAGATAAGACTTGGGTTAAATAAAATGTACTCTATGGCGATCGATAACTCAGCGATTAATCTGCTGGAATGCACCGCTCTATGGAATAGTTTTACTTGTTTTGTACATAATGCATATGATGCGAGCTTGTTCCAAATTAAAAATATTTTTATTTACTCGGTGAATAAAATCGCGTATTATTCACTCTTATCTATGAATTACACGCACTTTTTCGAGTGGCGATGGTAAAAAAAACTATTAAATAAACTGCTACTCTATTCGCCAGTGTATTAAAAGAAAAAAAACTGAACGAACGAACGCAATCTTCAGTCCCCATTCGTTCGTGACTTCCGAAAAGAAGCGCTGACCCATTTTTTCTTTCCAAAAAGGGTCGCCCGCAAGAAAGTGCTTGACAATTTTTTGCGATGCAAATTTCGCTCCCATATTCAAAGTTTTGAAGTTAGAACACTTATGGGAAGTGACACGATGTATCGACACTTAGGCACGTCTGTAGGGTCCCTTAGAACACTTGATGTACGATGATATGGGGAGACTGGCTGGCGCTCTGATTTACCTTAGCTGTTAATAAGCTGACTAGGTATGAAAATATAATGAAAATAAGACGACCTCCGTGGTCGAGTGGCTTTGTACACCGGTTTTCAAGGTGTCGCCATCTCTGAGGTCCCGGGTTTGATCCCCGGTTAGGTCAATTTAAAAAAAACGAACTTTTCTATATTGGCTCAGGTCTGGGTGTTTGTGATACCACCGTTGTCTCTGATTTCCATAACAGAAGTGCTTTAGCTATTTAATTTGGAATCGGAGCAATGTATGTGATGTTGTCAAATATTTAAATAAAAAAAATGGATAGATTTTTAAGAAATTTTACTTACATTGGGTATTAATTAATTTATTTGTAAAATATGTCTGTGTTAAGTTTTTTTTACTACCGACTGCAAGGAAAGGGTTATGTTTTTCGCGCGTATCTTGTATGTTTGTATGTATGTATGTTTATATGTATATTCTTTATTACCTCATATGTTTGAAACGGCTGGACGGATTTCTATAATTAAGATATCGTTAGATTTGTCTTGACAGCCCAAGTATTTTTAGGTAAGTGACATTTAAAAAAACCAACCTAGCAGGTGTGCGGTGCTATTATTTAAAGTAAAAATAATAAAAAAAATTGAATAATGCAATATGGGTATCAAATTAAAGACCGTAATATAATATAATAACTAAAAAGATATACTTAAATAAAAAAATATATTTAAAAAACTAAAAACCCGCCTGCATCAAAAGACGTAAGTCAACTGAAAAGATGGAAACAAGATCAATATTAAAGGCAACATAATATCATGCAGTCGGAGGCATAGAATTTAATGATAAGTCAAATCATTCATAGTGACATTAGTGACATTTTGTACATGCCTCCAACCGACTGCATGCCTTGAATATTGATCTTGTTTTCATCTTTTCAGGAGCCCTACCGGCTAACTTTTCGAATTTCGGCGGGTCTGCCGAGCTTCAACTTAAAACAGATAAATCGAAGTTAGGAGTTTCGTATTGTACTATTCGCCGAAGTTATTTAGAAGATATAGATGATCGTGTGACATCATGAATTGGGGTTCGCCATTTTGGTCCAATAGGGGTTCGATTTATCTGTTTTAATTTGAGGCTCGGCAGACTTTCTGAAGTTCGATGCGTTAGCCGGTACGGCCCCAGTTGACTTGTCTTTTGATGCACAGACCGGTTTTTTGTGTATTTTGCAATGGTTGAAGATAAGAGAAAAAAGATGATAACTATCTAGTATTGTTATAAAACAGTACTATTATTATATTCTGTTATAAACCACTTAATTACGGATATTTGGGTTCCCCGACCGACGACGTTTCGGCATCTAGCTGTTGCTAACATACACTTTCTCAGATGTTTTTTTTTAAATAAGTACACATAACACAAATTAATTCACTTCACATTGCAATAGTGCACGTAAATATGAATTTCCACGATTTTTTCGATAAAATCTTCACACGAATTTGTGATAACGACAGATATTGCAAATGTTATCATAATATAATAAAACATAGGTGACTTGTTTAACTTTCAAACACTTTTGTTGCTTTTATTATATAGACAGTGGCGTGATAGGATGGGTATAATTTAATAAGAGAAATGTTAAATTACCGAGGCTTAAAAGGTATAAAAAAGGCTTAATTTATGAAATAAAAAAAAAAAGAGCTTTTGAATTGTCTATATTTTCCTACCTCTCAATCGAGACTTTTTTAGCTGACAAGAAGAATGGAAACTTATCAGCTTTATCAGAAAATTTTAAATTTAATGTGTTTGAAAAACTCCTGGAACAAAGTATTGCTCTGATCCCAAAGTAAGTAGCTAAATCACTTGTGTTTTGGAAATCAGAGACAACGGTGGTAAACACACACACCCAGACCTGAGCCAATATAGAAAAGTTAATTTTCTAAATTGACCCAACCGGGGATCGAACCCGGGACCTCAGAGATGGTGACACCTTGAAAACCGGCGTACAAACCACGCGACCACGGAGGTCATTGGACAGATAAGATTTCTAGTAAAGCGAGCGTAGCTGTTCCTTTGACAAATAATTCCGTGTTCTAAGTAATTATTGTATGTATTATAACATCCAGTAAATAATTATATACCTACTAACAACCTTACAAGAAGTATGTACCTTGAACTCATCACAAGCACATCTTTAATCTCATATAGGTACCTATAAGTAAATAATTATAAACATAACTCTTCTCTTTCGTACACTTTCATGTAGACGGCCGTGAATTCGGTAACAAAAAAATATTGTCAGCGTAAAAAGACTTATATTAAAAGCATCATTGGTTTAATTTCTTAAAAATTTACATGTGTAAGCGTAACCACAACAAAGGCAAGCCTAGGCATTAATTAAGGTAGGCATATTATAATATCCGGTAGGTATATAAAGAGATACCGATTTTAATTCATAAAATCGTGGCATTGAATAAGCTTACGACACATTCCTACCTACATATAAACTTGACACTGCCATTCATGCTTGTTGTATATCAACTAATGTAACCAATTTAAAAAGCGGTGATTAGTCAGTCTACCAGCACGGTCAATAGTGGTTAATTTTAAAGTACTGGTATTTATTATGTGGCTGGTACTGAAATCGGCACATTCGTCGGTATACCTACCTATTCGTTGGTGGTACAGAAAAGTTCACCACACTATAAAATACACACTAGCTTGTGGTACAGTACAGACAGCAACGAAAGTCACTGAACGCTGAGTACTTTGCCACATTAATTTTTTTGACATCTTTGTCTCTCAGTTTGAAACATTTGATTAAAAAATTCAAAATCTTTATTCAGTCTTAAATTGTTACAAGCATTTGTGGATGTCAAAGAAGTAATGAGAAAACAGTGTTTACATAATTAGACATTTTTAGCGCGTTAATAGGTAGGTGTGTTTGTAGGTACATACATAGTTCAACATATACCTAAGTTAGTCATAAGTCATGAGTGTAGTGATTGTTATTATTCTAAGGATTAAAATACATAATTTGGATAAAGAAATCGGGTGAATGAAAAGTGGAGTACCTAGA
This sequence comes from Catoptria pinella, assembly GCA_963556745.1. NCBI lineage: Eukaryota > Metazoa > Arthropoda > Insecta > Lepidoptera > Crambidae > Catoptria > Catoptria pinella. The sequence goes on along the minus strand of OY750777.1, from coordinate 10,406,217 downwards.
CTTTACCACACAAATATGTACTTACTCATATTTTAAAATGAGCGAAGTGAATGAATTTAGCTTGAATGAATGAAGTGAATTTAGGAATAATAATTACGATTGTAAATTTTTCCGTCAATACCATAGAGCAATTGACAATCGCTTCAATTGCACTTTTTTTCAACATTTTCACACAGAATTTTTGCGTCAATGAGCGCATACTACGTAAAAATTTATAATCGCAAATGATCGTTACCGGAGCGCTAAGTACTTACTTACCAAAACTAACAGTCTTCTGTACCTACTTAACTTGATATCGGGGTCAATAGAGGTCAAATTTTAAATTAATACTACGTGCATATCTACTTCACTTATCTTGCATTGCAGTATCATTCGTGTCTACAGGCAAATATTTATGTTACTTACTTTCACAGTCACAGCATTACATTTTACTTTCATACAACATTAATAACATAAATACCTACCTTTTTCTGAAGCTGCTTCGTTTCAAAACGTGGCTGGTCGGGTCCAAAAAATAGTGTTCACCAAATACTTTTGTTACACATAACAACTGACTGCCTATGCCAGATACAGAATTTCTTGTTCAGAGAGATGAATCACCAAAAGAATGCACACAACTCAACTTAGAACATCCACTAAAAATCACTTAATCACCTCGTCACCCCACTTTTCGGCAACCGATCGAGTTTCACATCAATTTTGTAACATTTTCTCGACAATTTTCCACGCAAGAATAAAAGTTTTCGGCCGAAAACACAACGCGACGCGAACTCACCGCCAAGTCCGTGAGCCAACTGACGTGAAGTTATACGAATACGAAGTATAACCTAGCAAAATCGAAGAAGCACACGCGTACGGTCAAGGCAGAACAAACTGTTGCGCTATGTAACTTGGCCAGGTTTTCGCCGCAATAACTATAAACATACCAAAAACTTTGTTAACCACTAACCAACACAATGCAATTCACTATATTTATGCACGTTTGTTTGGGGTTAGCTGTGAAATTATAGCGGTGTGCGTGTTCGAAAGTTAGTTGTTGAACGTCAATAAACTCGTTTGTTTTTGTTAAAATCACGGACGGCCATGCCATCGTAGCGTAGCAAGCAATGGACATGGCGGGCGGTGGTTGGTTGCCTTGGTTGGGTTGCCATGGCCACAATTGTTGTGTTGCTAACTTCATTCAGTTCTCTCGAAATAGTGCCGTGCATGGCGTGCTATGCTCACAAAACAAAAGTGGCTGTGCTGTACTAGTGCCTCCTTTTATCCAGGTGAAGTATTTGTTACAAAACATTGAAAAAAAATTAGAAGTAGAATAATAATTTGGAAGAACCTTCTTGATAAAATTATAAAGGTTCAGTTATTTTATATTAAATTGAAAAGAACAGTTCTGTTGTAAAATTCGAACTTAAGTACCTATGTTTGTTTTATAAGTTGGCAATATTACACCTACTGCATAAAGCTATCTATCAACTTTTTTTTTTCATATTTTCACTAGCGACTTTTCAGTAATTCCATTTAATTAGTAGGTAATGGTAATTTTAAATCGTTTCAATCTTTTAAAACCCTTGTAAACGGATTTTACCAGATCCCATTCCTATCGTAAATCTGAGCACATTTCAGATTCAATTGTTCAAACAAAATTCGACTTTATCGCTCTGCAACAGGGATTATATTTTTGAACAGCATAGTCATATTTTACCATGTGTTTTACATGCTATTTTGAGCTCTAATTCATCGCGATAAGATTCGTATGAGTGTTGACGTGTGTTGCACACATTTCGTTTAATTAGTGAAGGAGCTGTAATGGTCGAAAGGTTTACCCTCCCGTCACTATGTGTCGGCAACCCTAATAAGTCACAGCGAAACCGCAACATAGTCAGCATAGTCCACAGATGAATATAAGGCATAGTCACAGCCTTAGAGCATAAGGTCACAGCAGAATATTGCGTGGTTCCGACGTTTTATGTAAAAATCGATTAGCAATCGATTATACTACGAGTAGGTACTATTACTAGGTACCTCTACTACCTTAGGAAAGCGAAGTTAGTCCACTTTTTTTTTTAAATGTGACTATGACTTTGGCTAATATTTAAGCCCCAGTCCCTGTAGAGCAGGGATTCCCAAACTATATTGGGCAAGAGACCCCTTTTCCAAAATGGACTGATATCTCAGACCCCCACAGCCAAATTACTTTAAAAATCCTATCAAATATCAAGTGCAATTATAATTATTATTATAATTATTCGTTTATGTCGACCCCTGGGAAATCGATTTCGACCCCAAGGGGTCAATATCGACCACTTTAGGAATAGCTGCTGTAGAGTGTGGCATGATCATTGAAACAAATATATCGAGTGATATAGCGTTTATCAACACTCAACTGCAAAAATCTGTCTTTTGAGAGCTAATTTCGGTGGTCATGCAGCGAAACCACCGAAATTAGCTCTCCAAAATGCTAAGGCGGCGGAACTCCGTCGCCCGCTAAAAAAATGGCCCTGTGAACTCCTCCACACACTAAATAATAAACTAGATTTTTTTCTATTATATTATTTAGTATTGTATAAAAATAGCATTGTAAGTAAAGTTTATGGTAAGTAAGTAATTGAATTTTGCATTGTTGATTCTAATCCAAAGTAAAATAAAATGAGTAATTGAATTTAGATTTTTCGCATTCACAATGCTATTTTTATATTAAGATAAATAATATTAGAAAAAATACTAGAAAAAATCGACTCACCCGTAGCACCTCAGACGGGACTCGAACCCGCACCCTTGGGATTCCGGCCCAATGCACTGACCAATTATGCTACCGAGTCGCTAGTGGGAGCGGCGAAATTTTCTAGTACTTTTAACTTCTTCGCTGCAAGCCAGCGCAATTTCATCAATGTGAGGAAATACCCCCATTCGAAAGAAACATCTTTCCAGATGTTTTGACAATCGATAAAGATGAAACAGCTATATGATTATTGAATTTTGATTTTTCGCATTCACAATGCTATTTTTATATTAAGATAAATAATATTAGAAAAAATACTAGAAAAAATCGACTCACCCGTAGCACCTCAGACGGGACTCGAACCCGCACCCTTGGGATTCTGAGGTGCTACGGGTGAGTCGATTTTTTCTAGTATTTTTTCTAATATTATTTATCTTAATATAAAATGAGTAAGTTCTAGTAAATGCTTTAATTAAAAAAAGAAAGCAAATTGTGTTTTCATTTTTCCTCAAACAGAAAATACAACGCCTTTTCATGTCTGTCAAAGAAATTGCTCGAATTAAGTAGACAAAGGGATAAATTTGAAGAAAATCTACATTTTTCGAGTGCTATGTAAATAGGGATGTGTCGCCCTAAGGATAATAGGGCTGCGTTCAAAGCGTCGAAACGGCCTGTAAACGGAAAGATTAAATCTTTACAGCTCTAATATTACTGCAAAGAAATAAAATTATGAGTTCTTAATTTGTGTCACAAGTCAACAGCAAAATGAATTATGAAGGTTTAAGCTGTTTTAGTATGAAAAGTTAACATACGATTACTTATGTATATTTTATCTTACATTGGCTAGGTACTTAGTCTAGGTACTTAAGGTACCATATAGGTAGTAAGGAGAATACTAAAATCTATTTCTTTACCAATTCAAGAATTTTATTTATTTTCTTATTTAAATAAATAGCAAAAATTCTAATATTATTACGGTACCTACTAGTTTACTGATAAAGAACCGTAACCACTTATATGCAGAGGTTGTTTTGGTAGGTAATAAGGAAAATAATCTTGCTCAGACCGTTTAATACCTCTACTTAGCTAGGATGACAAAACAGCTCATTCGAAGACCCCAAAACAATTGGGTCAAGGAATTCATTACTTTGCTACTCTGTGGCCGATTTGGCTGACATCTAAACGCCTGTCAGTTTGTTAGCAGCAACGCGCACATTTGCGGTTGTGCCACAAAATATAGCGTAGTAGACAGAACAACAGAAACAAACTTCAAACTTCAAATTTTTATTTGCAGACTACAACAAATCGGGGTTTTCCATGCACGCAAACATAGATATTTATTATGTAGGTACAGTACAGGAAATATCAAACCAAACCGAGCTTTAATCAGTAACTCAGTCATTTAAAGAAAAGGATTGAAAATGGCGACATTTTATAATGAGTGCAATCTTTGACATCTTTATAATGAGTGCAATCTAAGTGGGTTGTATTAATGATTAAATAAGCAAAAGGCAAATAGAAGCGACGCTATTTTTATTTAAGTTGAGTAGGTTGGTACTAATAGTAATAATAATAATAATAATAATATAATAGGCTCAGCTTTAGACCTTGCTAAAATTGTATGTTGTTTAAAAACTAATCTAATAGATAATACCAAATAATATACTAGAAAAAATACGACTCGCACCAGATCATGTTCTCGGACGGGAATCGAACCCGCGACCTTTGGACATCCGGTCCAATGCTCTAACCGCTGAGCTACCGAGTCACTAGTGGGAACGTCGAATTTCTCCTAGTATATCAACTCTTACGCTGCAAGCCAGCGCCATCTCACCATTATACAAGGAATTACCTCGACATCAACTGAATACCTTTCCAGATATTTTTAAACAATTGATTATAATATACTAGAAAAAATACGACTCGTTCGATTCCCGTCCGAGAACATGATCTGGTGCGAGTCGTATTTTTTCTAGTAGGTATATTATTTGGTATTATATAAAATAGCATTGTGAATGCTAAAATCTCAAATTTTAAAAAGTACATAGCTGTCTCATCTTAATCAATTGTTTAAAAATATCTGGAAAGGTATTCAGTTGATGTCGAGGTAATTCCTTGTACAATGGTGAGATGGCGCTGGCTTGCAGCGTAAGAGTTGATATACTAGGAGAAATTCGACGTTCCCACTAGTGACTCGGTAGCTCAGCGGTTAGAGCATTGGACCGATATCCAAAGGTCGCGGGTTCGATTCCCGTCCGAGAACATGATCTGGTGCGGGTCGTATTTTTTCTAGTATATTATTTGGTATTATACTAGGTGTTACAAAAATACCCCTAATGCCGAATATGGTATATAGGGACCATCAAACTGAACAACTTTTACTATGGGACCAACTCTGAAATCGCGAAAAAAAAACAGCTGTTTCATACATTTTGATATTTTCGATTTGAATTTTTGTATGGAACAGCTGATTTTTTTTTCGCGATTTCAGAGTTGGTCCCATAGTAAAAGTTGTTCAGTTTGATGGTCCCTATATACCATATTCGGCATTAGGGGTATTTTTGTAACACCTTGTATAAAATAGCATTGTGAATGCTAAAATCTCAAATTTTAATAATCTAATAGATGTCGCCTCGAGGTTGACACTGCTTTTGAAAAGCAATACCTACTTTGCGCTGTTTGGTAGGTTAGGTATTCTTTCTTTTAGTACATCTATTCTAAGCTAGATAGTGCTTTGAAAATTTCTCGAAAAGGTGTGTTGCGGACTTGGCGCTTACTCGCAACAAAACACTTAATTGCCGCTGGCTGGATTGATGAGGATGCCTATTTCCGAGGTCTAAATAAAAACCACGCTTAAGAACTAATTCTATAATTTATTTATTATTTAATTCTTCAAAATATACATATACACTTTAAATATTACTTAATAATGTCTCGACAGTAAAACACTTCAAGATATACAGTGAAAAATTCAGCACTTAAATAACACTTAAATACTGCACTTATTTTAATTAAACACTTCAGCAGTTAGACACTTCAGTTACTTTTCTAACTCTTAACTCTTCACCGACAGACTAACACAACACTTAAATACACAACACTATACTGCTTACGCATCGAACCCGCGCGGCTTTTATACCACACGACGGGAGCGCGGGAACGATCTCGAATGTTCGCGAATAATCTAATGACGTCGCGCTCGAACATTCCCGACGACTCGCGGCGCGGGCCGACTGCGGCGGGCGGCCGAGACTCCTGCTGTCTCGCTCTTTTAACGCTTCTTCCATTGCAGTGGCCGCTCGTCGTACCGTTCAATTTTAGACCTTATTAATACGTCGCTAACAAGGTGTTTTTTTTCGCAAAATTTCGAAAATCTGACTCACCAAAAAAATCTATTTAAGTATCAAAATTTCACGAGAATTGTAGGTACTTATTATAAATAGTAACACCCAAACCAGACACAGAAATTAAAATTCATCATTTCAATTTCTGCCCGGCCGGGAATCGAACCCGGGTCCTCTTGCGTGATAGACCGGCATGTTGACCGGCCACCACTCAGATCGTCAAAAATTGTTGAATACCGCTAGAGCGGCGCTTCTGTATAGTAGCTAGATTGTGCTAATAAAATTAAAGAGAACACGTTATGTAGGTATTTTAAAACTCAAAAAATAATATTACCTGACACAAAAATCATCATCAAATCTTTCGTTAAAATCCCTAAATGAAACCTTAAATTCCAAAGAACATTTTAATAAGTACTCGTACATATAGTAAATATTTTAAAATAATTTATCCGCCAAAAATTTTAATGTGCTTATCCGACCATTAACTAGGGTTGCCACTGGCAAACTGTAATAGTTCGAAATTTTCTCAACAGTTTTTTAGAGCTAGTTGCCATTACGCAAAAATACTACTTACTTATGTACTTACTACTTACCTATGTTTCAGTTGAACGGAGTAATTACTTTAGCAAGTGCAAAAATACCTTCTAAAAAATATATAAAGTAACAAACAATACCATACCATAGTTTTTTTGTTTAGGTAAGTACTTTTTATTCCATAAAGTTTAATATTTTTCTTGAAGTGAAAGTACAGTAATAATGAAAGTACAGTAATATGAATATTTTTGTTGCATGTTCCGAAAAATACTCTAAGCAGCCGAGAAAATGTTGGCAACCCTACCATTAGCGGACAATGGTCGCGTATAACCAACCAAGTCTGACGAGGGTGCCATTATGACGCCATGACGTGGACCCCCGTCATGAGAATTAGTGTCATATCTCACTAGGACACCAATGGCCAGTGGCGGGGCGCAGCGCAACCTGTCGCGCTATCAACAAAATGTAGATAAAGTACTAATGGCCGAATACTCAAACGTCACTCGACTTTGAGAGACTCTCAAACATCGTCCTGGCGCATTAAATGTCAAAGATACGACAAAGAAAGCATGATGTTTAAGCGCCCCTCAAAGTTGAATATCGTTTGAGTATTCGGTCCTAAGGCCCGTATTTATAAACCGCTCTCAACGTTGAGAGCTATCTTGAGATCATAATTGAGATGCTCATTCTTATAAGAACAGTGTCTCAAGTATAATCTCAAGATAAGTCTCAACTTTGAGAGCGGTTTATAAATACGGGCCTTAGTGTAATACAGATGGATGTCCGCATGGTTGCGCAACCAATTTGGGTGCGGCAATCCAATCACCCGCTGGTGGCACTACCATGGTGTCCTAGCAGTGGCGAGGGGTAAACTTATGGAGAAGGTAAGCCGTTCTACAAAAATGTTGTATGCGGATCATAACATTTTTGTAGAACGGCTTACCTTCGTGTGTAGTGGATCGTAGGGTTGGGTGGGGTGCGGTAAGCTGATGGGAATCAGCTTGTATGGATCCTTTTTTATGCCGAATAAATCGTATTTACGCGCTTCCCCTCCCGCAGGTGAGCGAGAGGGGGTTATGTGACTCGCCAGGAGGGAACCGCAACATTCAACGTTGCGGCTCACTCCACGACTGTTGTATGGACCCTTCGCCTCTGTGTCCTAGTGTGATAGGGCCCTTAGCCATTCAGAGGAGAGTCTTTTGAGTATCACATATCTGGTGGAATTAGGTAATGTAAGACAGCGTCCAAAGTTACAATAGGTATTTTGTAAGGTGGATTTTGGTTTTAAGTTTTACGATTTTAAGCCAATCAATGGAAAAAATTATGCAATATCAATATCTTTTCTTTACAACCTAATCCTGTACTCCTCTATTCCACTAAATCAGACGACATCCATCTGTGGTTAAGGTCAAGTCAAGTGGCTTACGAGTAAGTTAGTACACACGACGGCACCTCAGACTATACATATTGACCTTGAGACCGCCTTTATGCCCTACGTTATAAAAGCTGTTTTTGCAGGTTGAGGCTGGCCCCAGACCAACCGGTTTCATTTCTTTGCTTTGCTGTTCTAGAAGAATAGGGGGCCGTACCGGCTAACGCTTCGAACTTCGGAAAGTCTGCCGGGTTTCATCTTAAAACAGATAAATCGAGCCCCAATCGGGCCAAAATGGCGAACCCTAATTCATGATGTCACACGAACATCGATATTTTCTAAATAACTTCGGCGAATAGTACAATACGAAACTCCTTAGGTACTTCGATTTTTCTGTTTTAAGTTAAAGCTCGGCAGACCCGCCGAAGTTTGAAAAGTTAGCCGGTAGGGCCCCTGGTAGCCTAACTAAAACAGCAAAGCGAAGAAATGAAACCGGTAGGTCTAGGGCCAGCCTAATTGTATAACCTGACGTGCTGTCGTGTGTACATGGGTTTTCAAGATATCGCTATCTCTGAGATCCCGGTACCAGGTTTAATCCCCGGCTGGCCCAATTAAGAAATGAACTTTGAAACTTTTGCGTTGCATTTTATTTTAGCACAGAAACGACATCAAACGTCGGAGAAAGGTAGCTGTTTAAAATGGAAAAGGGAGGGAGTGAAAAATAACAAAAATCAAAAGTGTCCGTTATTAAATATTTATTAATAAACTAGATAATTATCATCAAATTGAGATTATTCGCATTCACAATGCTATTTTTATAAAATAAATAATATTTAAGAAAAAATACTAGAAAATCGACTTACCCGTAGCGAGTCGCTAGTGGAAGCGGCGAAATTTTCTAGTAGTTTTTACTTTTTCGGCGCTCCCACTAGTGACTCGGTAGCATAAATTGGACAGTGCATTGGGCCGGAACCCCAAGGGTGCGGGTTCGAGTCCCGTCTAAGGTGCTACGAATGAGTCGATTTTTTCCAGTATTTTTCTGATATATTATGTATCTTAGATAATTATCCTAATAACATAACATTAAAAATATTTTTATCACAGATTTATATGCCATTTTCATACGTAGTCACTTACTAATGAGAGTAATGAGGTACTGTAATGGCAATTACTATTCGATTCGATATGACATTAATAAAATAGGGAAAACTTATTGGTTAATCATTATACCTATACTATAGATTCGATTTTTAAAAGATAGTCTTTATACAACGTGTTACAATAACCCCAAAAGCCGAATATGGTAGATAGGGACCATCAAACTGAACAACTTTTACTATGGGACCAACTCTGAAACCGCGGAAAAAACAGCTGTTTGGTACAAAAATTCATAACGAAATTATTTTTTTATAAATTTTCGCGATTTCAGACTTGTCCCATAGTAAAAGTTGTTCAGTTTGATGGTCCCTCCCTATATCTACCTTAATTTAGCTTTAGGGATGTAATTTTTTATTCCCTCTCCAAACTATGAGGATGTGGTAGTCCATGAAACTGAGCAAGTTTCCTAAAAAACATAGGGCCAAATCTGTAAAAAAAACCTATACATACAAACAAATCATAAAGACCACGTGATCAGTTTAGTATGGGATGTGATGACCAAAATTTTGTGGTGTATTTCGACACCATGTTTCTTGGAGAATATATTATTTTGTTCAGTTTCATGGATTGAACATATCCTTATATTTTGAAGAGTGAATAAAAAATGATGGAGAATATATTATTTTGTTTCATGGATTGAACATATCCTTATAGTTTGGAGAGTGAATAAAAAATCACCCTTTATACTCACTTTAAAGTGATTGCGTTACGGAAAATAGAAACTATTACAATCACCACAATGATGTTTATCATTAAATCACTCAAGCAAAAACATTGACATAATTTTGTTTATTAGACAAAAGTACTATGCGTTCATTTCACCATTGCCCACTTCTTCAAGCCGCGCCCCCTGCGTCGCCCTCCCGCGCACCTCCCCAGGCGACGCAGGGGGCGCGGTATGAAGAAGTGGTTTAGTGGTTTAGTTTAGAAGTGGTAGTATCAGTGCCGGCGTTAGAGGGACTGACACCCTGGGCAAGAATATTTTGGCGCCCACTTAAAGAAATCAAAATCGAGTATTATTTTTTTTCTGAACCAATGTGAACGTGTATTAAGAATTCTATATTCCATCTTCCATCGAACGCTTAGCTATCCCCACCATCCACCACGCGTTCTAGTTTGGTGGGGGAAGTATCCCACCTCCACTAATCGCCCCCCCCAAATTTGGCGCCCTGGGCCGTCGCCCCATCGCGCCCCCCCCTAACGCCGGCACTGGGTAGTATTTTTTTCTCATTGACCAGACATGTCTCAGAGATTTGGCCACTAAAGTTTTCAACAATACTCATTCAAAAAAAGATATATTTTATTTTTACTAAAATAACGTTCGTTTTTTACCACAACTTTTATAAAATACTCGTAGCAGAGCATACACACTGTCACGCCACGCATCGCGCAGCATCATATCATGACACGAGTGACTGGAAATTTTGACGTTGTGCGTAACTTACCAATTTTTTTATAAAACACCAACGACACACCTGTTAAGGCTGCATAGTCTGCACACTAGTGCCGTCATTGAAAAAAAAAGATATTGCTTAAATAAAGGCGAAACTGTGAATTATCTTTCTAGTGTTAAAAGTATTGTTAAAAGTGGCCACTTATCGCAAAAAATCTCCATTAAACTAAACGACAGGATAAAAAATATTGTTTAACAGGTAAAAAGAACCACAAAGCTTCTACAGAGTGCACTACAGAGAGATAATTCACAATTTTGTCTTTATTTAAGCACTATGATTTTTTTCCAATGGCTGCGCTAGTGTGCAGCCTACGCGCTCCTAATTATCTAATAAAATCTGCAACACGAAGTGTGATGCGTGGCAGTTTGTAAACCGTCTAAAACACACAACGCCGGCCGTCGACTAACTTGCCGCTCGGCAAAAGCCAGCGGTACATGCCGCTGGCATGTGTGTAGGAACCTTACAGAATAAAAGAAAAAAATCGTAGGTAGCCTAAAAAGAAAAAAATAAGTACGTTCTTTCACCGCGCAACAAGAATAATAAAAAGTCCAAACTATAGTTCGGTTTTGATGTTACAAATGCTATAGAAGTCCCTCTCAGGTAGTAAGAACTCCTTGGTCATATCCTGGAACTTGTCAAAGCTGCAGTATTCATCCAACTCGCATCCTTGGAAGTGCAGAGTCTTTGATGTGGACTCACCAGCTTGAGGCAGGTATATTGGCTGTAAAAATAAGTTTACATTAGCAGAAAATATCAAGTCTACAGACAAAAGAAATATACTGTGGAATTCTAAAAGGATCCATTCTGACATATTTTTTTCGGACATTAGGGTGATTTTATATGATTTTTGATATTTGGGTTTCTAACGACGCACCTTTTTTTGGTGCCTTTTTTTGTTTTTTTTGTATGCCGAGGAAAAACGCATTCACGCGCTTCCCCTCTCACAAGTGGCGACGTACCTAAGTAACTATGGATGGACGCATTAATTTAAGTTTAAGCATACCCAAGTACTACCTTCCTTGACCATCATCCATTTTTAAGGTCCCCACTGCTGGGGCACATGCCTTCCTTATGGGTGGATAAAGAGGATGGGTCATAACGCACCACGAGGGCCCAATGCGGATTGGTGGGTGTTAACGACTGCAAATGCAGCCAGGACCAACGGCTTAACGTGCCTTCCGAAGCACGGAGGAGCTCGAGATAATAAATGTTTGGTCACCCATCCCGTGACCGAACCTTGCGAAAGTTGCTTAGCCTCTGCAATCGCACTGCGCCATCGAGCTCCTCAATACCTTACTTAAACATTGTTATTTTATAGTCGTTTTAATCCCATAAGGTGAGTGTTCTATCAACGAAACTAAAAATTTTTGCCAAAATAGGCGCGAAAAACATAACCTTTTCCTTCCAGTCGAGACGGTTAAAAAGAAACATGGGTCATACGCACCATAACACTAAAATTTCCCGTAGACCTCGATTTGTACAACTCCAACGCGAAGACCGATCCATACTCCGGTATGCTCTGGTCATTTTTGACTTTCGCCACTTCCATCAGAGCTCCGATGTTGAAGTCATGGGCAGAGAAGATGCGCAGTCTTTTGGTGATGGACTTGCCAGCTCCTATTTCCGATGCCAAGTTGATGAAATCGTTGAGGAGGACACCTAGTGAGAAAAGTAAAGCATTTTTTTGTTATACCAGTAGAAATAAATAGAAATAATAAATATTTGCCAACATCACATACATTGCTCTGATTCCAAAGTAAGTAGCTAAAGCACTTGTGTTATGAAAATCAGAGACAACGGTGGTATCACAAACACCTAGACCTAAGCCAATATAGAAAACTTCGTTTTCTAAATTGACCCAACCGGGGATCGAACCCGGGACCTCAAAGATGGCGACACCTTGAAAACCGGTGTAAAAAGCCACTTGACCACGGAGGTCGTCAAAAATCGGTCGTCAGAAATCAATCTTCTCAATTTCGTTCTCATCTACATATTAATTCAATCAAATCTAAAGCTTACTAGATTGAGGGGCTATCCAAATATAGCTCCTCTTAAATATATTCTTGTCAGAAATTTTATCAGTGCAATACGATTACCACTTGAAAGTTAATCTTATTAAATTTGAAATAACGTAGCCCAAAACAGCTTTTTTAATTGAAATTTATCTCAGATGATTATTTTTCAATGAGCATTGGAATCTACTCAATTTCAAAATATCGCGATTTCATCTAATAGATATCACTGTATGTACCATACCAATTTAATTAAAAAGCATTTTTATTAGACGAGAGATATACAAGGTGTTACAAAAATACCCCTAATGCCGAATATGGTACCTATATAGGGCCCATCAAATTGAACAACTTTTACTATGGGGTCAACTCTGAAATCTCGAAAAAAATCAGCAGTTTCATACATTTTTTTTTCGCGATTTCAGAGTTGGTCCCATAGTAAAAGTTGATCAGTTTGATGGTCCCTATATACCATATTCGGCATTAGGGGTATTTTTGTAACACCTTGTATAGTATAAATAAGTAATTAATTATGAATTCTGCCCCCCTACTCAAATGGCCAACTTTCTATTCGTTCACTAACTTAAGAATTAAAACTAAGTCAAAAACTGTAAAATTACGTGTCGTAATTAATTCAAATACAATACAACAATATCTGTGATTTACTTCAGCTTGCGACATGTGACTTGATCGGCTAATTCATTGGTCCAACCAGTGGGGCACGCCCCACAAGGGGGGTGCGGCGAGTTGCTCCAGACAATCCCCCCTCCCCGTAAGTATAGTAAGGGTGTAAGTATTTTAGCATAAAGTTAGGTGGGGAGCACAGGGTAAAAGGCTAGGAACTGGTATGAACGAACCTCCTCCAAGTTTCTTCATCTCATCAGTTCTGAAATACAATCGGTAGCCGAGTCTGGCAGCCTCACCCAAGGCAGGAAGTAGAGGCTTAGCCCACTCCGGTATGTCTAGACCTAAACCAACCTGAAAGAAACAAGGAAAGAACTGTGAAAAAAAAAACAAAATTCAAAACTCATTTATTCAGTCTAGGCTGATACAAGCACTTGTGAATGTCAAAGAAGCTACGCCATCGGTTCGCGCGGTCTAAGCGGGTGACCTTGTAACGAGAAGAACCGGCAAGAAACTCGTCAAGGGCTGCTTTTTTCTCCCTGTATATTTCATACAGAGTCATCAAAAATTGAAAAACGAGTTAGCCTTGATTTTAGTCTGGTGAAAGGTTGTGCCAGTGATTTGCAACTGTGTCAGACTTCTTTGATATCACTATCGATTAACAAACAGTAAAGTGGCAGCATGAAATCTGTTTACTGTAATAACTTGTTAGAAAGTTTGGATCTATGAATTAAAACGTTATCTAACGAGAATTGAAAATAGAGTTGTTTGATTAAAACACAATAACAATTTAGTTATTACTTAAGCAGCGAATGTATCGTGAAAAGAATAATGAACTATCATTACTTAAATAAAATTCACACAAGCAATTTCCATACATTTAATTGTTTTCACTTGGCTAAGATAATATCACTTACTATAATACCTACCTACTCATGATGTTGAAAATGAACCTTATAGATAGGGTCTGGTAGAATTCTTGACAGCTAATTTTGAGCAAAAAAGGTATGTTATTTAAATTACCTGACTCCTCAGTAGATCAAACAGAGTCTCGAACAGCAGTGGGTCTTCAGTGAAATTCCTGCCGGTGAGCACCTTCAGCTTCGGGATGAGGTGGTCGTACTGCTTAAACTCTTCGTTGATCGACTCCTGCTTCGCGGTAGCCATTAAGGCTTTGAACCGCTGGCAGTTCGAGTAATAACGCAGCTGAGAAAGAATAGTAATAAATAATTTAGTGATTAATTTGTAAAAAAATCTTGTTCACATTTTTTTGTAAAAATGATAATTTTTAATGATCATGATAATCAAATGATAATGATCATTAAGATTAATAATTTTAGTAACTAATTTGTAAAAACATACGTTGTTTAGTAGACAATACGATTATAATACAATTTGTTTCATTCAAAATATTAAAACATGGGGTTTCGTGTAAAATGTAGGTGGGCCGATTTTTGTGATGACCAGTGTATTTAGACATGACTTGATCAACACCTAGCCTTGTCTCAGTCAATGTTAATTGTCAATTCACTATCAGATCCTTACTGGTTTCAAGATGAAGTAGATGTAAACAATTCTTATCACAATCAAAGTTCAGATGTTGCGTAAAGTCTAATCCCGGTTCCGATGGCCACATCACATCCTCGTGCTGTTTACGTAATTGTTATCGGATTGCGAACTGGTGGCGAGGTTATCGAGGCACGAGCTAAGTTTATACGCATCTTAAATACAGGAAATATGCCTATCAATCAAATTAGGGTTTGGATTGTTATTTTGTGATTTAAAACATGGCAACTTTATCTACCCTTCAAAAAGCAGTGTACAGAACAATTCCTCCTTCGTTTCGACAATTAAAAACACTCTTTGTAAAAGTAATTTTTGTATGAGATTGTCATAACTAATATTACCTACATAGATATCATCCTCGTCGATTAATATGCAACTATGTTATTATTCATGCATGCGGGTAATTACTATTACAATGTCATTGATAAAATCGTCAGGTATATAATGCACGCGTTTTACCAGATGAAAATCACAAAATAATATGCATGGTTTTCCCACAGACTTATTTATACTAGCGTAATAAGTTATGTGTTTTCCTTATGTGTAGTAATGTTGGTTTGAATGCAGATTTTGATTCAAAAGATTATTTTTCCTCAACTTACCATAAAAATATAAAATAATGTGTAACTTTAATAATGGAGACGAAACAAAAGACAAAACTAACTATATACTATAGGATGAAGGGTGTTTTGTTTTTCTATTAATTTCTATGAACCAGTACTGTAGTAAAAAAATCTAATTCTGTTCACACTCCTCTTCCTCCATGACGACCTCCGTGGTCGAGTGGCTTTGTACACAGGTTTTCAAGGTGTCGCCATCTCTGAGGTCCCGGGTTTGATCCCCGGTTGGTTCAATTTAGAAAATGAACATTTCTATATTTGGGACGCACCCCTAACTACCGATACCCCCTACCCAGACAACCTGCTAACGGACAATGTTTCTTTTTTTATCTCTAAATAAGTTCCTTAACTACACAGGTGGCTAAAGCAACTTACATAATCTTCACTTAAAGGCACGGCTGTGTAAGGGACGGGTTGCCAGACCTTGCCCACTCCTTCGTCCCATTGCTGTTCCGTTTCTGGGGGGTAGACAGCTGCCATTGCCACCTGTAGAAGAAAGCCCGTAATGTAGAACTGTATGGGTGGGTACCCACTTAGGTTCGCGAACCTCCACGCTCCGCGAACCTGGAACAGTGCGCCATGGCAAACACACTATGGCGCACTGTTGCAGCACAGGATAATTTTTTTGTTGCAGGTTCGCGGACCGCGGAGGTTCGCGAACTTCACCCATCCAACCCTATCAGCTATATCAGAAGAATACTCTAACTACCATTTTCTTTGTTATAAACTATTTTCAAATGTTTGTTTATGACTGATATAACTTATGGTAGACCATACGATGCCGAAGTTGATTATGTGCTTATTGAGGAAAGAGACAAATAATAAAGGATTTAAACCTGTTAGAATATGGATTTTCTCCGACTAATGAAACTGCAATCAAGTAATTCCATAATTTGTTACAGAGGTTTGGTTGTAGTTGCAATCACAGAGTAATTTTTTGTCAATGAATGAAAATCATTAGAAGAATAATCTTGGTGAAACACTTACCTGTATTGTCATTTTAGTCCGGTCCTTGTCAGTACTCCTGATAGCAATCTCATCTTGAAGGTACAGGTTGGATAGCAAATTGTGACCTTGGTTGCTATATCTTTGCCTGAGGAACTTCCCGATCTGATATGCTCGGCGTTTGCCAACCTGAGGAATTTGATAAGGTTTGTGTATTTTTTTAACATCAACCTACTTCGTATTTCTTAAAGTTTTGAACAAAAATTCGATTCAGGGATTTAAATGGTGAATTAAACTTTGTGATTGTAGACTTTTTGACGACCTCCGTGGTCAAATGGCTTTGTACACCGGTTTTAAGGTGTCGCTTTCTCTGAGATCCCGGGTTCGATCCCTTGTTGGGTGAATTTAGATAACGAAGTTTTCTATATTGGCTCAGGTCTGGGTGTTTGTGATACCACCGTTGTCTCTGATTTCCATAACACAATTGCTTTAGCTACTTACTTTGGAATCGGAGCAATGTATGTGATGTTGTCAAATATTTATTTATTTACTTTTAATGGAAAATTGACTTTTCTAATCTTTCTTATCCTGCACTTTAAGGTTAATAATCAATGTTGGACAGTCTTCATGGATTTTGGCACCACTACTGTGACTGTGATGATATGATACGTTTAAGTGGTCACAAAATTATCACTGCCAAAATATATTTTAATAGCCAGCATTTGTAGGATCCCTTAAAATATTGATTTATTATTATAATAATAATAATAATAATAATAAATATTTAACAACATCACAACCATTGCTCCGATTCCAAAGTAAGTAGCTAAAGCACTTGTGTTATGGAATTCAGAGACAACGGTGGTATCACAAACACCCAGACCTGAGCCAATATAGAAAAGTTCGTTTTCTAAATTAATCCAACCGAGGATCGAACCCGGGACCTCAGAGATGGCGACACCTTGAAAACCGGTGTACAAAGCCACTCGACCGCGGAGGTCGTCTTATATTTATTCAGTGTAAAGTTTATTGAGCTTGAGGGCCTTTCGCAGGTTCTGGATTAGTATCAGTTATACAAACAATTTTGTAGAAATTCTGTTTCATCATTATTTAAAAGGTACGCTACTCAAAAACTGTCAAACAGGGCCTAAGACTAGTAATTTTTGAAAAAAGTAGTTACATTTGTTAGTCCTTCCAATCCATCCAAAGCAATAAAGGGCTTTAGCTTTTCTGGTTCGTTTGATAAAGACAGTTCATCAGCATCTGGTGTTCTTTCACCGTGTCTGTTAACCTGTGGACAAACAAAAATGGTGATAAGTCATTAATTACCTACTTGCCCTGAGACTATATTTTCTACATCAGAAGAATTACTCATGATTATCAGTCTGTTATTCGTTTTAATAAGTCTTCTATTTCCTTTTGTCATAGCTTCATTGCTGGATATTGGTCTTCTACTCAAAAGAACTTTCTAGCCAGATATTATATAATAACTTTTTTTTTTAACCTTGCACGATGGACGAACACTCACAAAACCAACCTCACCAAAAGTGGCTTAGCTTTAAAAACTGAAACCTCAATCGTACCTCAAATGTAATAGAATAGAATAATCTATTATCCTATTCTATTACAGATTAAGAATAATTATTTATTTTCAAAAATGCAGTTTAGTACAATCATTTACAAAGTAACTTAAGTAAAATAATAATAACATTTGCCCGAACTAGGAAAAACCTGTGTAATGCCATCCAAAATGCTGTAAATTTCCCTGACAAGTCAAATTTCACTGTGTATATCCGTAAACCCAAGGATTTCATTGAAACGTTGCGGTGTCCGTCTTGACAAAAGATGCCCCTCATCTACTTTGATTATGACAAATAACCACATTTAAACACTGTCCCATTGTATACTGGCCTTTGTTCTCGCCTCCAATTTACATAATGATCGTTACTAATTTGAAATGATCTTCTACTAAGCCATCGAAACAGAAATAAGGTTACCTTTAAAGAAATGCAATCATTTTTCATCAATATTTAACTTTTTATATTATAGCGGTTTCAGTAACCGATGTTTATGCAATAAAAATTCGAGCAGTCTCTCCTGGAATTTTGGGAATAAAATAGCTTTACTGTTTTCAAGGCCCAATCTACCTATTTCTTTATCAAAATTCATCGAAATCGATTAAGCGGAAAGCGGCTTTGCGTAACAAACAGACGGAGCTTTAGCATTTATTTATATCAAGTACCTAGATAAGTATTTACTGGTGTAACATTAATATTTGCCACAAATCGCTTTAGTACCAATAAATAAATAATAAATATTTGACAACATCACATACATTGCTTCGATTCCAAAGTAAGTAGCTAAAGCACTTGTGTTATGGATATCAGAGACAACGGTGGTATCACAAACACCCAGACCTGAGCCTATATAGAAAAGTTCGTTTTCTAAATTGACCCAACCGGGGATCGAACCCGGGACCTAAGAGATGGCGACACCTTGAAAACCTGTGTACAAAACCACTCGACCACGGAGGTCGTCAAAATATGTTTTAATATAATATAAATATTGTACTAATAAACTTTAAACTTGCAATAGAGCCGCCTAAATTACGGTATTTTTGGGGTTGTTAAATAATTTATTTTCTGTTGTTTTGTAAACATTGTCCTATTGAGGACTTGCATTGTAATTGCGGTTTTGTTAACTGGCAGATTAGCATCGGATAATTGGGTATAATTAACAGAGATAATCGTTTGATGTTAGACTTAATTGGTTGTATTGATGGGTACATTAAAGTCTTCTATGTTTGGAATGCCCCGCAAAAACTATTGAGTTCGTAACTTTGTATCGAGTACAATTTTTTTTTGTCACTTGTCAAAACTTGCACAAACTTGCACTTGTCACTTGCAAAATATGAACTAAGATTTCCAAACCAACAATTTGATATCGTTGCTCAATACGAATTCGATTTGCATTCCATAGCTTTTCGTACTTAGACCCGAGTTCACCAAATACTTATACAGGCGATTAATTTTTAGACATAAGTTTTTGACATTTTCTCCATACATAAAAATGTCAAAAAGAGACGGTTAAAACTTAAGGAGCTGACTTGAGCCATCTTGCGCCGCCAGTCGATTTAATTTATTTATTCTAAATAAGCCCAATTTCTTAAAAAATGAATTAGTCAAGGTCTTGCAAATGACGTCTAATGTTTATTGTTTAACGTTACAACATTACAAAATGCGTGCAATAGTTAAAAAAATGGGTTTAAACCAACAGTGGCCACTTTTAACAAAATCTCGATTTAAACTGTTTGAATGCCTTTTCAAACTGTGTAAAGTTATTCAATACCTAAATATTAGTCGTTATTAACAAGACCTTGACTGATTCCTTTTTAAGAAATTGGGCTTATTTAGAATAAACAAAATAAAATCGACTGGCGGCGCTAGTTGGCTCATGTCAGCCCCTCTGAAAATATGTCAGAATCGAGTTTAAAAACTTATTTATACCATTTTTATATTTTCAACTTTCATCTTCTAATAAATTTTAATAAAGTGTTATTAGTGCTTTCCCGCTAATTAAGTAGTTCTCCCTGTGACATTAATTGGTGCGAAAATACTCGTGTAAAATTATTTTTGCAATTATTATGCTATCAATAATAATGCAATTAATAGTTATCGAAACAAAGCTAACTCATTATCTACATGTAAGTTCTTGACATGCAAGATTTAACGAAAACAATTGATAAATTGTTTATAACAATGAGAATTATAATTTAATCTTGACCTTCTGATTAAAAGGGTTGAGTTAGATTAACACAACTATAATTTAAAGCTTTTTTGACAACTTTGTTAATATTAAACTTAAGTAAACTTTGTTAATTATTGTGATGGAAAATGACCTCACTTTAAATGCTGAGGTCATTTTTCAATTTTCGCCGACTCTGTATGAAATATACAAGAAGAAAAACAGCTTCAAAAAGCGACAGCTCTAAAAAGCAAGAAATAATATTCAAATCTATTTAAGTACGCATATCTGATATTAAAAAAAACGTCGTTTGAAGTCGGGTGGGGCTAAAAGATATTTTCCCTTTATTTTACTTAAATAAACATATATCGTGGTTTATCTTTCTCAATTTGATTTTTTAATTCTTAAAGCCCCACCCGACTTCATACGACGTTTTTTTAATATCAGATATGCGAACTTAAATAGTAATTATGCAGATTTGAATATTATTTCTTGCTGTTTAGAGCTGTCGCTTTTTGAAGCTGTTTTTATAGCAACTTTTTAAAAGTTTTTTAAAGAAGGTTCTTTTTTTAATTTTTAAAAGCTATTTATTTTTAACTTTTTTATGGTAGGTATGTATATGTAAATTTAAGCGATGATACAAATATATTTTATTCATATTTCACACTTTTCAATGGTATAATATTCCTAATAACTCAATTGTCACTTTTCGCGCTGGTAATTTTAGCAAGGGTCAGTTATGAGGTGGTTGACCAAAGTGTATTATCTCGAGCTCCTCCGTGCTACTGAAGACACGTTAAGCCGTTAGTCCCAGCTAAATTTGCACTCATTAACACCCACCAATCCGCATTGGGCTCGCGCGGTGTGTTATGGTCCATCCTATTCATCAGCTCATAAGTAGGGCTTGTATCCCAGCCCCAGCGGTGACAATAAAAATGGCTGATGCGAAACCTTTCAATACCGTGGTGTAATCACTATCACCCATTTGATTTTGAAGAGTTCTCTTGTTTATCTTCGAAGTCCAAGGTCCAATGTGAAGGAAATTTAAATGAGAACACCCTTAAAGTATCCCCTTTCTAATAAAACAAGAATCATCTAAATCGGTTTATAAACAAAGAAGTTATGTCTTAAGATACGTAAAAACTCGTGCAAAAGTTACCTAAAAAAATTACAATATTTTCAGGATTACTCGAAAACTACTGAACCGATTTAAAATTTTCAGAAAATAGGACCGACTTGGAAACAATCCTGATAAAGTAACGTTTGAATCATGTCAAGCGGTCCAGCCGTTTTTGAGTAATCGATGGACATAAATAAATGTTAAGCAGAGCACGTAGTAGTCCCAACAGCATCCTGAGGGCAGTGATTGATCGATGGGACTCTCCGCTGATAGCACACTGGTTGCGTCTGCATGCAAAGCCTGCGCCTATGTAGAACGCAGTATGTGCTACGTTCTTGGCTACTTTTACTTTTACTAACATAGTTTTTTAAGGCTCATTGTTACTAACACTCTATGGGCTACTTTTTTGTCTGAAATAAATGACTTATTATTATTATAAAAAAAAAACAAGTCAAATAAACAGACGCACATAGAACCTCCTCCATTTTTTGAAGTTGGTTCAAAAAGCAGCCCTTGACGAGTTTCTTGCCGGTTCTCCTCGTTACAAGGTCTCCCGCTTAGGGTTTGCGAACCGTTCTATGACATTCACAAGTGCTTGTAACAGCCTAGACTGAATAAATGAGTTTTGATTTTTGAATTTGTCGTGTGGATATCGCTCTACGAAATAATAGTAGGGGTAATGATCTATTGTTAATATGACTCGTATAAATGCGAAAGTAATCTGTATGTCACGTTTCCGAATTGCGGAACCAATTTCGGTGGATTTTAATAAAACTAAAGAAAGATTAGAACTTGGAGAAAGACATGTGCTACTATTATTGCCGTTATGACAGCGGAAAATGAAAATCCTTGCAAGGAAGTATTTTGATTTGCAATTTGAGCATAATTACCTCTTCTTGTGATGTTATTCGGATTAAAATAGTATTTGTCTAGGGTTCTATTAAATAAAAAAATCAAAATAAATTCCAATTTCATTTTTTCATAATTTTTTATTTAGTTTGGTATTTTAGATTTTAATTTTTATATTTTTTTTTAAAGAACCCTAGACAAATACTGTCTTAATCCGAATATCATCCGAATATCAACATCAAGAAGAGCTAATTATGCTCAAATTGCAAATCATTTTGGTACGCCGGTCTCTTAAGTACAAGTAAGTTTCTCAGGTACTAACCACGAAGGCTAACACTAGCTCCTGGTCGGGCAACACCTCATTGCCCGTCGGGCTGGCCTGGGACAAACTCGTGTGGCCCAAGAAGAAAACTATCGCCAAATACTGCAACATGATTCTGTAACAAAAAAAAATCGATCATGTTAATAATCCTACTAATTTTGAAAGATAAATTACGATGTCTGGATATTAGTTACTCAATCACGCAAAAACGGCTAGACGGATTTGGATGAAATTTAGCACACAGTCAGGACCCTGGATTAAATATGGGATGCTTTTTTAGATTTTCCGAATGTCCACGCGGGACGAAGTCGCTGGCAGAGGCTAGTATTATAAATGCGATAGTTTAAGTGTGTTTGTTACCTCTTCGCGCCTAAACGGCTGGACAGATTTGGATGAAAATTAATTGGTAGACAGAGATTAAAACATAGGATGCTTTTTTCGATTTTCCGAATGTCCACGCGGGACGAAGTCGCTGGCAGAGGCTAGTATTATAAATGCGAAAGTTTGTGTGTGAGTTTGTTACTTCTTCGCGCCTAAACGGCTGGACAGATTTGGATGAAAATTGATTGGTAGACAGATTAGGACCTGGATAAACATATAGGCTACTTTTTATCTCGGTCAAAGGTTAAAGAGTCCACACGGAAGAAGTCGCGGGCGGCCGCTGGTTTGAATTCAAACTTTTAACGGATTTATTGAAAGTCGTTCGGTGTTTGGTTTGGATTCGGTTTGGTTTCTTATTTTTTTCCGACGTTTGGAACCTTTGCAGCTGCCGTGGTCACAGGTTACTGAAGCCACTTGAGAGCTTCCCCTTTAGCGGTGATTTTCTATATATGTTCAGAAATTTTATATTAATTGTAAAATGCTTACAAGAACAAAGTTTGTTCTTACAAGAACAAGAAAATAGTTTTTATTTTTATTTATTTTATTTATAAGGACCGCCAACAAAACATACGCTATGACAATTTTAAAAGTACAAGTAAATCTTAAAGTTAAGTGCTGTCTTAATTAAAGGCAGTCACGACATGTGCTATCATAAACATTTTAAAATTCTTTAGAAGAATAGTGTGTTAACAGGATTTAACTATTTCTTATCATTTCGAATAGTAATAAATAAATATTTGACAACATCACATACATTGCTCCGATTCTAAAGTAAGTAGCTAAAGCACTTGTGTTATGGAAATCAGAGACAACGGTGGTATCACAAACACCCAGACCTGAGCCAATATAGAAAAGTTCTTTTTCTAAATTGACCCAACCGGGGACTGGTGAATGAACCCGGGACCTCAGAGATGGCGACACCTTGAAAACCGGCGTACAAAGCCACTCGACCACGGAGGTCGTCGTCAGTAACCCGTGACCACGGCAGTTAAACTAATTTATCAAATTCGGGAAGTATATTCTGAATACGTGTGACATAAAAAAATAATCTAAACAATTATTATCATATTAGGTTAGCGGTAACATATCAGGGGGGCGATTCTGTAACCAAACTCGCATCTCACTTCGTAACTCACTTCACTTCGCGTGAATTTGTTATCAGAAATTAGCTGAATATAAGCTACCAACTGCAAAAGGTTTTAGTCGCTATTTAAAATCTTTTGTGATTAAAAAAACAGCATATCATTATCTCATTTATGATTTAAAATTCCCTCGCAATGAAGTGAGATTCGAAGTGAGGTTCGAGTTTGGTTACAGATACGACAGGCAGGAAACGAAATTAAATTGTTTATTTAATTACTCACAACTTTTATCTTTAATTGCCTTTCAAATTGTGTCTGTCTTGATATTTATTTAATATAACACGTTTATATAACTACACTGGTAATTTAATAAACGATTAACATGTTTTGTATTGTTAATATTATTTAAATTGTTATTTGATGGCAAAAGTACATTGATAAATTCGAATATCTAGCATCTGGCGAATACAAATATATCATTTATAGATAATACCAAATAATATACTAGAAAAAATACGACTCGCACCAGATCATGTTCCCGGACAGGAATCGAACCCGCGACCTTTAGATATCCGGTCCAATGCTCTGACCGCTGAGCTACCGAGTCACTCACGTCACTCAGCGGTCAGAGCATTGGACCGGATATCGAAAGGTCGCGGGTTCGATTCCCGTCCGAGAACATGATCTGGTGCGAGTCGTATTTTTTCTAGTATATTATTTGGTATTATATAAAATAGCATTGTGAATGCTTAAATCTCAAAATTTGAAAGTCATTTATAGATATTAAAAAATATTGCGAGCGCGAAGCTCGAGCGAAGCTTCTCAGTTTCAGTTTGGGCAAAAATGCTTTCATAATAATATGTCCGTTCGGCTGCCCGTTGACAATATGATTTGAAAGAGACGGTGTCACATTTAAACAGTGTCTAAAGTACAGTGCTCCCAAATTAATAATGCACATGCAGATCTTCGCTTATTGTCGTATTCCCGGAAACATCCGAATTATTATACATAATTCTACTAAATTATGCATGAAGAAAATGCACTTAACCACTCTATATACATATCGTCTTCCGACGCTCGGGGAATACGACTGTTGCCGAACAGTGACGAAGATTTCTATGCGCATTATCACTTTGGGAGCACTGTAAAAAGTGTTTAAAAATCTTTTGTGGTAAGGCCGCATGTTATTATGTTACCTTTAATATTTAATATTGTTTCCGTCTTTTCAGTTGACTTGTCGTTTGATGCAGGTTTTTTATTTTTGTCTTTTTAGTTTTTAGTTCTGATATTACTATTACTGTCATGATATACCTTTTTAAAATCTTTATGAGAAGCCCTTTAATTCGATACCCATATTGCAGGATTATAAAAAAAAATATTTTCTCATCAAATAACAGCACCGCACAACCGCCATGTTGGTTTTATTTATCGTCACTTACCTAACAACACTTGGGCCGATACCTAAGAACAATGATATAAATCCGTTCAGCCGTTTGAAAGATATGAGGTAATAAAGAATATTACATACAACAATCGGGTAATACATACAAAATATCGAATATTACATACAAAATACGCGCGAAAAACATTCCTCTTGCAGTCGGGTAAAAAAAAGGAAGTAGAACCTAAATTCCTGTGTTTAAATAAACTTCCACTATACAACTATTTAGGAAATGCGTTAATGTTTTAGATTTTGTAATAAGTAATTAGCTTTGAATCGGTCCGAAGTCCTTGGTATTGGTACCACGACCCCTATCACCCCTATTTTCGCACACGACTGCAGATAACCGTCTCGCATGAGACGAACACGTGAGTAATCGGTTAAAACCGGTAATAACCACTTTTTGCGGTTCGATAAGGTTAGTGGGCTTGTAATCGAATGTTTAAGCTGATAGCTATAAAAAAATAGATTGTATCTACTATTTTTTTTAAACTTCGTCTACGCAGTCTATACAGTCAGTAGGAATATAACTGGGATAAAAATTATCATATTATGTAATATGTTAAAAAAAACCCTTCAATGCCGACGAAAATGAGACACAATAGATATTCCATTGTTATCTGGCCGCATGCGTCCGCTCAGGCGTTGATGAATTAAAGCTGTCACTGTCATAAATTAACAACGAATGGTTACAAAAATAATAATTGACAGTTTATGTCATGAAGAATTCCTAGTGTAAAATCTTGTATCGATTGAATTGAAAAGCTTAAATTGTAGCTTCAATTCACATACGTAGCAAAATATATGTGAATTGTAGCAAAATATATGTGAATTGTAGCAAAATATATGTGAATTGTAGCAAAATATATGTGAATTGTAGCAAAATATATGTGAATTGTAGCAAAATATATGTGATATGAAGCTACACATACATTTTGCTACGGAACCCTCTGCGCGCAAATCCGTCTCAAACTTGTCCATTTTTTTGCCTTACTCAGTATGCTTCTTATCTCAACCTACAAGCATTCAATACGTAATATTATTCGTTCACGGCTTATCCATATTCATTTACAAATAATCAAAACCATTTTATTTATAATTACAGAAATATTAAACAAGGTCACATTCTATGTTTGTAAATAAAAATGTCTTATCTGTGTAAGATAACTTCAGTTTCAGGTTTCATGTAAGTCAAACTAAAATAGCAAAAAGAAAAGATAATTTTGTTCATATGGTAGGTGTAATTGTTTGTATTCATAAGATAATTATTGCTTTTGGAAGGCGTGTTATGTTTTTATGACGTTATTTTTTTCATTTTAACTCGTCAAGTTAAACTCAATGTTACAATGAACCTAGAAGGTAATATTTTCCGTCAGCTAAACAAATAAACATGCCGGAAATTGTACATAAAGGCAGTAAAGGCGAGTACTTTAAAACTAAACTCCCAAATGCTTAGCAGCCTAAAGCCTAGAACAAATATATGAATTTGAATTGATTTTATTGAATTTCACCTTTAAATCATTAATTTAACTGGTTTGTCATCATATGAGTGAGCAAAAATTTAGATCAGGGGGTTAATTGTCTAATTTCAAAATCTATCGCAATCGCTTTCATTTGACAGATAGATGTGACACATTGCTGCATTTCTTTGGTAAGTTTTTATTTATGCCAAAAAGAAGCATCAATGTGTTACATCTTGAAAGCGATTGCGATAGATTTTGAATTAGACAATAGAAGGGCTGGTCCCTTCTGCATTGCAGTCGTTTCCACTCACGAATCCTCATACGACCTGTTATGACCTTTTTAGGGTTCCGTAGTCAAGCCAACAAGGAACCCTTATAGTTTCGCCATGTCCGTCTGTCCGACCGTCCGTGGTATAGCTCAGAGGCTCTAAGTACTAGAAAGTAGTAATTTAGCATGAATGTGTATATTAATTACGCCAAAAAAGTGGTAGAATAAATTTTTTTAGTGTACCTCCCCTACATGTAAAGTGGGGATGAAAAATCAAGGGATAATTTGATGGATAGGTCTTTCAATAATATTGTAACAGGTAAACGGTTAATTTTGGAAACGTGAAAAATTGAGGGCAGTTTAACATAATATAATGATGTTAATAGTGAAAACTATCACTGCTAGGTAGGCTTTACAAATTAACGAGTAATAGTCAATCAACTTACAAATTAATTTATATTGGAAAAGTTTTCGTAGAACAAACTTCATGAATAACTAATTATTACTATAATATAATTAGGTACTATACTGTTATAAGTAGTCGTTACTTTTGTAAAATAGGATGCAAAAATAAGTTTATAGCCATATGGTAATTGTATCATATTGTTGCGCCCCCCTACTCCTGGTGAGTCCCACATACGAACCCCCTGCTCACCTGCGGGGATTCGGGGGATGGGTAAATGCATTTTCTTCGGTATATAAAAAAGGTAACTGATGAAAGGATACTAACATAAACAACGCTCTACAAAGTTGGAATTCAATAAACGAGCCTCCTACCTAGTATGAAAAAGTACTCAAATGATTACCACTACAATAATCCCGATCTTTGCTCTTAAAAATTTATACATATATTATATTTTTTGTCTACTTACTTATGGTGGTGGCCAGATAAATAAGGACACCAGTCGATTTTCATACAAACGAGGTAACTTTGAAGCCTTGTTTCGCCGCCAAGGATTGATCTAGCTGTGATCTGATGATGGCCATCCAGGGAGTGAATGGAGAAGATTCAGATTTGAATTGATTTGATCAACATTATAAAAGATATCAAGATATTTAAAAAAAAACTGCGAAATTAGCATACAAATTTATGGAAATCCTGAAACTGAAAACTCTGATCCTTTTTAGAATTCTGATCAGATTAGTAAGCGATCTGAATCCATTCACTCCCTGGATGGCCATCATCTGATCACAGCTAGGTCAATCCTTAGCGGTAACAAGGCTTCAAAGTTACCTCGTTTGTATGAAAATCGACTGGTGTCCTAAATTATCTGGCCACCAGTGTATGTTGAACTTAAAGAACCAACAGTAATTTAATAAATAAGTAAATAGGTACATAAATAATTTATTTTTCTCATCACATAATTTTGGGGTTACCGTCCTGAGATAGGACATTGCTAAGTTAATTAATTCAAAATCATGTTTTCGATGATACGACTAAGTAGGTTGTTTTTATATTCCAAATTATGATATTATGAATTCATCATAATTTGCAATCATTGGATTTGCTAGTGATTTAACGACACTAAGGGCCTGTTTCACTGTAAAAGTAGTAAAGTTTTTATACATAGTACATATTTTTTAAATCACAACTGTCAAATCATCTGTCAAGTAAGCTACTGAGAACTTACTTCTACATGGTGAAACAGGCCCTAAGTTCCGATTTTTCAATAGAATGATAGAATGTCAAGAATATCCATAGTTTTGCAATCACAGAACACAATTTATTAGCAAAAACACAAATATAACCTTTAATCACAGAGACGCGCTATGACAGAAACGTCAATTAACTATAGATAATGAGTTAACTGGGGTTTGAAGGGCCAGTTAAGTTTATCTGGCAGTGACATAGTTTAACTGAGAAAATTGAGAATCTTGTTAACTGTAGAATAAATCTTATCTCGTCGTTTAACTGACCATTAAAATATCGGCCCTAAATCACTTAATTCCAAATCATGCTAATATGAGTTCATTGATCTTACTATACTTAACATGTTTTTGGTATTTTTTTATTATTTTAGTACTTATAAATATTTTTCATTATGTTACTTTTTTTGCATTCAACATAGTTGTTAAGTACTTATGTTAAAAAAACAAGTATCTTATCGGGACATATTGCGGGAATCGAACTAGCATCCTTTTCAATCCGAGTACTGATCACTGAGGTTAGTCATGATAAGATTGGTTGGATATATATTTATATTTTTTGGTTGGATGAATATTTTCAACATAATTCATTTTCTGTCCGAGTTATGAAAGACTTTTTTTTAATTGCTGGTTTAAAAAGTAGTATCAACCATTTAGCCACGTACGAAACCATAGTTTCGTACTCAGTTTACAATGAGGAAAAAAATGTCTCTGTACGAAACCGGTTTCGATATAACATAACTTGTGCTTTTAAAATCTTACAAAGAGCAGAAACTGTAATAAAGCTACACGACTGTACTTGACTATCCTATTTCAATCAATTTAGATAAAAAAAAAACAGCCAAGAGCGAGTCGGACCCGCGCACCCATGGTTCCGTACCATAAAAAAAACTATACCTGAAAAAGTTTACTACTTAGAGACATCGTTTTATTTTTATAATTTCAGATTTTTCTCTATGCAAACTTCGGAGATAAGGGGGGAAGGTATTTATTTCTCTCTTATTTGCAAAATAATTGGGCAAACGTCATCTTAAACTATTCAAGTTGATAGCATTAGTAGTTCTCGAGATATCCAGCTGTGACAGACAAACAGACTGATTGAGTTGCACCGTAAGAGTTACTTTTTACCATTTTGGTACGGAACCCTAAAAACAGCTGTTAGCGATCGTATGCTGTCAATTTGATACCATGAATTATATATTTTTTTAACAAAATATTAAAGTGTTTTTGCTTTTTGAACGTAAAATGATAGGTACGCACGTCGGCACCTCAGACTATACATGTTGACCTTGAAAGCGCCTTTATGCTCTACGTAATAAGAGTTGTTTTGGCAGTATAACTGTATAACCTGACGTGCTGTTGTGTGTACATTCAATTCAATCGGTACCTTTGAGGCTTTGTTAATCGGTTTCGATAAAAAAATTGCGAGTTAGTTACGACCGGTTTTTGAGAAAAAACTTATATACAAAAAAAGTTGAACAAAAACTTTACAACTAACTTTTTTATAAATGGTTTTTAGTAGGTATAATTATTGGTAGTTACACGTGAGAACTCAACACGTGTAACCAATTAAAATACTTATTTATTTCATTGTTTGTAAAGCCATCATTTTGTGCTGTTTTTAGAGCTCAAATTAGAGTGATAATCCTTAATTTTTTAATTTTGAGATTTCAGCATTCTCGTGTGACTCGGTAGCTCAGCGGTCAGAGCATTGGACCGGTTATCCAAAGGTCGCGGGTTCGATTCCCGTCCGAGAACATGATCTGGTGCGAG
Source organism: Catoptria pinella (assembly GCA_963556745.1). Classification (NCBI taxonomy): domain Eukaryota; kingdom Metazoa; phylum Arthropoda; class Insecta; order Lepidoptera; family Crambidae; genus Catoptria; species Catoptria pinella. The sequence continues at coordinate 10,375,782 of OY750777.1, read as the reverse complement.
TCGTATTTTTCTAGTATATTATTTAGTATTATACAAGGTGTTACAAAAGTACCCCTAATGCCGAATATGGTATATAGGGACCATCAAACTGAACAACTTTTACTATGGGACCAACTCTGAAATCACGAAAAAAAAATCAGCTGTTTTATACATTTTGATATTTTCGTAATTAATTTTTGTATGAAACAACTGATTTTTTTTTCGCGATTTCAAAGTTGGTCCCATAGTAAAAGTTGTTCACTTTGATGGTCCCTATATACCATATTCGGCATTAGGGGTACTTTTGTAACACCTAGTATAAGTGATAATCCTATTATTTTCGACATCATTAGTTAATGACTGAACTAATTCAACGACGATTCCAGCCTTGTCAGCATTAAGTTGGTTTTAATTTCTTATTTTAAGAAAAACTGTTTCAATCACTTTTTCAAGACTTCACAAATACAATTTTTTGAAAACACATACAATATTTTACAACAAAAAAGTTTCAACTTACGTGTACACTGCTTTCTTATTTATCTACACTTAATTAATTTATAATAACTAAAAATATTTAATTAGATAGCTGTTGCCTTTACGATCTCTGCGTTACTACTAAAGACTAAACGAAACAGTGACCTTTAATAAAGATTTGTACCTTGACGTAATCTGTGAAGCGGTTCAACATTAGTACAGTTTGTTCTGTTAATAATTTTGTTATCTGTGCCATGTGGTGATTGCTTCGCGATTTCCTATATTCCAGGTTCGATTATTGAGGGCGCATAGCATAAAGCTAGCGAAACCACAAGGATAAAAATAAAGATACACTGGCCTTGAAAGCTTAGTAAAACACTTTTAAAATTGAATTAATTAAAATTCACAAGATATATTTTCGAAATAACAAGGACTAAAAAAAGGTTTGTTTTAATAATAACTCTACAATCGATAACCTTCTTAAAAAAAAACTTTTTTTTTTATTTCTAAACTCTAACTTCTATTGTTTAAGCGAAATTGAAATTTTAAAAGTGTGGTACTTACTTTTGAAGGCCAGTGTTATAAAAGCTCGCGTGAGAAAAGGACACAAACCGCATAACACACACATAACTCGTAAAATATACCTACATATCAAAAAATCGCTAATTGAATCGCTTTGTAATGTTAAATTCAACTCGGTAATATGCAATCTATTGACAATAAAGCAATATTAGTTAAAAATTAGTCGTTACTCGTAATATTTAAAAAAGTATGTTTTTAGGGGATTTTTTTTAAATATTACTACTGTAAAAATGAAGTTTAAGATTAAGGACTCTATAATGGCTTAAGGGATTGATTCCCGGTTTGTGTGAAAGGCTAGTGTTAATTTAAAGTACATTTTACCGGAGTTCAAATAAAATTTTGTGTTTAAAAAACTTTTTTTTCGTGATTTCAGTTTTGTTTCCGGAAGGTTTGCATGATGAAATGCAAATAGTTTGCGGATGGAACCGCACTCAGTTCACTAGTCTGACCCACACTTTTCCGGTTTTTCAGTGTTTCATATTTTTTTTACACGGATTAAGATGGGAGACATGCTGTATCTCCTTGAAGTAGGTAATTTAAATTAAATAATTTCATTTGTGACTGGGTCCAAAATTTTTTTGAGAGAAAGAAGGTATACTCCATGCTGCTTGGAGGGGCAACTGGACCATTTTCGTAGCAATTGTCACCCCCTCTGGTGTCAGGGGTGACAATTAGGAAAAAAAGTAGTTGTCTTCTCTGGCACAAATTTGAAGGAAACATTTGGGAAAAGTTTGTCACCCCTGTGACGACTGGGAAAAATCTCATTTGGCGCCGCGCCGTTGAAAAAGTTGCACAATTTTAGAAAGTACCTCTCCTCTTAGGCACCTCTAGGTCTAATATGTTGCTTCTAAAGAGGTTCTCGTTTCGTGCACAGAATGCGATTTGCTTTTACATTATTTCACTAGTTCCAAACGGTTTAGATAGATGGCGCTGAAATGAAAAGTTGTGTTTCAGCTCGGAAAATTTATGTGTTTAAGTATCAGAGAGAGAAATACATAAAAAGCTACATTATTACGAATACAATATTATTAAACTTTCTTACCTTGATTTTCATACTATGCCTAATAGTTGCCATTAATTTTGTCAATATTTTTATTCCATTGTAAAGAAATCAAGGCACAAAAACGGAAAAGTTTCAATTCTGGTGAAAATTAGATTTTTTCTAGTGTATTATTCAGTTTGTTAAATGGAGTTTTATTGTCAAACTTTTCGCAAAAAAACTTCATTAAACTAAACGTCAGGCTACAAAATATTGTATAGGCGTTAAAAAGTACCACATAGCTTCTTCAGAGTGCACTACAGAGAGATAATTCACAATTTCGTCTTCATTTAGGCACTATGTTTTTTTTCCAATGGCGGCGCTAGTGTGCAGACTACGCGCTCTTAAAAGTTACTTAATCAGACAATAATACTTATGTAATTTATGTAACGATTTCTTTATCAAATTACTTAATTCCGCTGTAGAAGTTTGTTTTGCCCCTTATCAGTACATATCACTATAAATAAATATAGTTATTATGACAATATTTTTCTTGGTTGAAGACGATGAGGTAACATTTGACTGATTTTTGTATAAAGTTGTCGATGCCCGAGGGTAATTTTTGATTAGATTTTTAGTATAACCTGAGATATACCAATATACGGGATTTTACAGTAACAACTATACTCAACTGTTGTTAGGGGTACAGTGGCTCTACCATGAGTTGATGCAAACTGTTTACGCTACCGTAAACTATCCAAGAAAAAGAAAGAAATGGTGAAAGAAAACTTGAAAAGGATTGCTGACTTCCCTCTTTTATATTTATTTACAAAAAGAAACAGAAGGACAGAGACAGACGGACAGAGACAGAGACGGACAGAGTTAGAATTAACGTTACAGCGTAGTAATTATGGCAGCCAAAACGTCGTCCTTGGGAGATGCTCTACGTACGTGTCATAATGAAAATATTATAGATTTTTACTTATCTGACATTTGTTTTTTTTTTTGGGTATTTAATTTTTTTTTTAAGAGCCTAGCGACCGCCCCTGACTTCATCTACGTGGACGGTTATTTTTCTATCCCCCCTTCAGTAACCCTACCATTTACGCTACCGTAAACTATCGGATATACTGCTCACAGACAATGCGAGTGAAAGAGAGAAAACGATAGTTTGCGGTAGCGTAAACAGTTTGCATCAACTCATGGTAGGGTTACTGAAGGGGGATAGAAAAATAACCGTCCACGCAGATGAAGTCAGGGGCGGTCGCTAGTTTCTCATAAAAAAAAGTATTCAATACCTCACCCAACTTAAAACATAACTTCCGTAGGTTTGTTTTCACACCGTTTTCAGTCGAATTTTCCTCAAATATACTTTAAACACCTCTCTTAAATTTTGTATAAATTAAAAGAACTTTTATTTTAATTTTATTTCACGTTCTTACTCTATAATAACATCACGTTGAATAAATTTGTTTACACAGCCTGGTTACCAGGCTGTGTAAAGGCCCTGGTATGTCGGGTGATGTGATGTGATCATTCATTTGTTCAGTTATGAAAATAATAAATATTCTATTATATAGCATTCTCTGTTAGCAACAAAATATGTAGGTATTTGTTTTTCTAACATAAGTACAAATGTCAAAATGCTACCCAAAGAGCAATTGACTAAATACTAAAGTAAACTAAATTGTAATTTTAATTTACAATTATGACGTTTATTATAATCGTGTTAATGAATGAACCCAAAATGGGAAAACTGTTTCTTCGGGCCATTGAACTGAACAACTTTTACTATATGACCAACTCTAAAATCTCGAAAAAAAAATCAGCTTTTTTCGAACAATTATTTTTTCGAGATGAAAGGTACCCTATGTCCTTCTCTGTACCCCTGACAACGTGTATGAAAAATTTCGTGATGTTTGGTTCAGTAGTTAAGATGTGAGGGCGTAACAAACAAACAAACGGACTTTCGCATTTATAATATTAGTAAGGATGAAACAGCTGATTCAGAGTTGGTCCCAAAGTAAAAGTTGTTCAGTTCGATGGCCCGACGAAACAGTTTTCCCATTTTGGGTTCTTTCATTAACACAAAGTATTAATAAACGTGACAATTGTAAATTACAATGACAATTTAGTTTACGTTACGGTGTCTAATAGTGTCTATGAGTAGTTATATTTTCTATTTTCAAATAGGTTTACGCAATGGATACAAAATCGGCATGGTTTCACAATATTGTCACGGTTTATAAAATAGGGCCCTGTTTTACAAAATTACAAACACGATGGTAGAGTGATTAAGGCATTTAAACCAGCTTGTCATGAGTCAAGGAATATTTTTAATAAATTTTCCAACTTATTATTAGGCGAAGTTGAAGTAAAGTTACTAAGACTATTGTTTTTATTAGAGCTGTCTTTGTAAACACAATACCACATAGTAAGGAGTCTGATAATTAGGTCACGCATAATGCCTAATTGAGCTTACTTCATAAATGCAAATATGGGATATTCATGTAGGTCCTTAATCATACCCCTTCCTTTTGCGCCTCTATCTGTTGCTGTAATTGTGTTGTGAAGTTAATCAAAACAGCGATATTAATCTTATAATGTGTTTGATTTTCTAGCCATAGCCCATAAGTTTTTACCCGACTGCAAGAAAAGGGTAATGTTTAAAAAAAATCAACAATCCATACATTTTTCCTATCTCATTTTACCCATCGAATCCGACAAATTCATTTGTTCGTTTCAGATATTCTGTATTCGGATATCTACCTAACCGTATCGTACATTCACTCGTTCGGATACGATCTGTCGGATGTTTACAGCTCAATAACTTGATATCACTTGTAACTGTGAAAAATGGAGTTTTGTTATTTAGTGACTATTCCCAATAGACAGTGCTGGAAGTTGCACAATGGATGAGTGATAAAAAAGTGTTTTTGTGGATAGTACAATATAAGTAGTAGGTTCCATAACAATGTCAAAATACTTTTGTATTAAAATAAATAAATAGTAGAAAAAAACGACTCACCTGTAGCACCTTAGACATAATCTATATTATTATTTATGGGATACAAAATACAAAATGCTTTATTTCGTTAACAAACCAGAGGGCTAATTGTCTAATTTAAAAATCTATCGCAATCGCTTTCATTTGACAGTTGGATCCGACACATTGCTGCATTTCTTTGGTAAGTTTTTATTTGTGCCAAAAAGAAGCATCAATGTGTTTCATCCTGAAAGCGATTGCGATAGATTTTGAAATTAGACAATAGAAAGGCAGGTAATTAGAAAAATTGAGACGACATTCCTAGTAAGTATAAAAATACCTGTATCAGAAAGCCATCGCTCTTCCATTTCCATTATCTGTCAGGTTTTCTTTTAATTAAAACAAAGCAGTGGAAAAAAGTAAAGTAATATAAAAGAAAAAATATTTATATAAACTTTGCATGCGAAAGTGTGTGTGTGTGTGTGTGTGTGTGTGTGTGAGTGTGTGTGAGTGTGTGTGCGTGCATGTGTGTGTGTGTGTGTACGAGTGTGCGTGTTTTTATGTGTGTGTGCGTGCGCTCGTGTGTGTGTGTGTGTGTGTTGAATGGTCTTATATTTTATAATTTTGTGAATTAATTAATGCTAAAAAGACAGAATCTACTAAATTTACCACCATTAAACAATATTGGGAGGCCCCTCCAAGAAAGAAATGGTGAAATAAAACTTGGAGAGGATTGCTGACCTCCCTCCTCTCCTCTTTTATATTTATTTACACTTTTTCACTTTCCACAGCGTAGTAATTATGGCAGCCAAAACGTCGTCCTTGGGAGAGGCTCTACGTACATACGTGTCATAATGAAATTATTTTTTTAAAATTGTCTTATAGACTTTATTCTTTTTTTTATATGTAAAAAAGCCTTTTAAATAAATCTAAATTTAGAACAATAATTTTATAACAAACTCGTACAGTGGCCTATTGAGACGGTATGCAAATTCAGTAAATGTTTACTGAAAACTTTGCTTGCAAACTCTGTTGCGTCTTTACAACAAATTGGAAAGCGGACTAGTTGGTTTTGTTAGGGATGAGCCTTGGTCATAAGCGGTGGCGATTTCAACACATTATTTTATACGTGTTGAAGTCAAGTAAGTTACAAGGCACTGTAACTTGGTAATAAGTAAGGTCCTTGCTTAATTTCATACTAAATTGGAGGGATCTTTTTTACCTGCCTGCAAGGAAAAGGTTATGTTTTTCGCGCGTATCTTGTATGTAGGTATGTATGTGAAGTAGTCCGTAGAGTTCTACTGTTTAGTTCTACTAGTTCCTACTAGTACTAAACGGAGAAAAAGAACCGTTTATTTCCACTGGTAGGAATAAACGGATAAATAAATCCGTTTTGTTCTACTAGTAGAAATAAACAGACAATTTTTTTTTTATCCGTATAGTTCTACTATTCACTTCTAGTAGGACAGAATTTAATGATAAGTCAAATCATTCATAATGTCACTTTTTACATGCCTCTGACTGCCTTTAATATTTGATCTTGTTTCCATCTTTTCAGTTGACTTGTATTTTGATGAAGGGGTTTTTTTTGTTTTTGAAATTTATTTTTAATTTTCCGCTTCTTTCATCACCTTGTCCTCATGTTAAGGAAATAAGTTTACGTATGCGTTGGGAGCAGGTTGTGCAAACGGTACCAGAAGATGGTTTGTTCAAGATTCTCGTGGAACTACAGTCTAATAAAAAAACAGATACTGAAACAATGAGCGGAATATTAAGTAGGCAGACAATAGAATCGAATGTACATACGAATGTAGATTATAATATTTTAACATGTTTTGGTCTTTTGCACGAGTTTTGTATAATTGAAACTAAGTGAGAACGGAGAAAGTGTTAGTGAAAATTTTGATTGGAAAAAAGCGCTTTAAAATCGTTTTACTGGCGGAAGTGTATTAATTAAAACTTTGACTACTTAGCAATTTTGACATAAAAGACTGTGAAACTTGCATGATTACTATGCTCCATCCACCCGCAAATAAAATATGCACATGCAAATTCGGAATTCGGATTTTAAATAGGTATTCGGAATTCGGAATTTAAAAGAGGGCTCCGGTCACTGTACATAAAATGTAAAAAATTGTTATTTAAATAAATTATTATTATTATTAAATACCTGCAGACACCACAATACACCTTGCACTTATATCAAATACTAGTCTCTCGGAGCATCGAACACTGTCCAAAGCCAAACAATCGGTGCTTGTGTATAAATGATTGCTATTAGGTCACCTATAGCACAGATTACTAAATAGTTACTACGACCTATAGGTACAAACCAGTGGCGAGGGGTGAAATTGTGGCTAAGGTAAGCCGTTGCCAAAAATGTTGTGATCTGCATAGTGGATCAGTTTTCTAAAAGGTAAGCTGATGGTAACCAGCTTGTATGAAACCTTCGCTACTGATAGGACATATAACGAAAATCTTACAATAATGTAAATATCTTTATTTGCTTCTTGCAAATAATGAAACTTTATTTGAAAGGGAGGTCTTAAAAGTAGGTGAATCAAAAGCTTAACCTATTTAGCCAACTTAAGTAGCATGCAAACATAAACAGAATTTATTAATAAAGATTAAATTAAATATCATTTAATATTCGTTATTAAAATTGCTACATAAATAGTCAAATGATAGGTAGGTAGTTGGTAAAAATTTATTAAGATTTAAAAATTTATTATCAAAGATGAAAATTAAAATCCTTTCTATTTAGATACCTAAACCTTTGTAACCCCTTATCGACCATAAATCTCTTTTAATACTAGACAACTACTTGTCATCATATCTTAAGAATTCATCACTTGATGAATTATTCAATCTTAAAACAGTTTTGACATTGTCTTTTAATACAAAACATAGATTTTATTTCAATATCTACAAAAAAATGAGGAGCTCGATGGCGCAGTGGTTTAGCGCCTGGCCCAGCTATTGCGGAGGTTAAGCAACTTTCGCAAAGGTCGGTCATGAGATGGGTGACCAAAAATTTAGTATCTCGAGCTCCTCCGTGATTAGGAAGGCACGTCAAGTCGTTGGTCCCGCGTGCATTTGCAGTCGTTAACACCCACCAATCCGCATTGGGCCCGCGTGGTGGGTTATGGGCCTATCCTCCTTATCCTCCCATAAGGAAGGCCTGTGCCCCAGCAGTAGGGACATTAAAAATGGCTGATGGTAAAAAAAAAAAATAGTAGAAACAGTAAGGTCGAAACATTATTTTCTTATTTAAAATTGCTTCTAAGCTAAAGAAACTTAAGAGACACATCAAGACTGTTAACAATAAGTCTCTCGTTAAGGGGAATTAACTTCTGAAAATGGCTTGTAGCTACATGCTTTTTTCTATATTTCAAATCCCTTCATGTTCAAAGTAAGAACGACAGAAATTGAAAATAATGTATTATTAAGAATGCAAGGACTCATATGAAAGAAATACATTTCAGATTAGACTGTATTTAATGAGGTCGTTACAGAAAAGGGGATAAAAATGAAGTTACATTTGTTTTGCAGTCGATTTCCTGTCTAGTAGTCTTGTACGTCTGATTGATCTAAGGGACAGGATCCTGATTTACGACATTTATTAATTTATATTGCCAATAGGTTTGTAACTTTACTTTAGTTTTTGTAACTTTACTTTTTCAATATGCTCTAAATAACATGGTCAAAATCAAGATCATTTATTTATAAAAAAAGATATAAGTCGACTTAAGTTTCAATTGCAACGGATTTGTTTAATGGCCACATGGTCCTACTTCCTTTGTTCTACCGATCGGACGACATGAACTTTTTTTCCTGTTAGTTCGATTAATCGGACTTCAAGGAATTTTAATTCTGATTCGTTATACCGATCGGACGACATGAACTTCTTTCAAGTTCAAAAATCTTTCAAATGGTTCAAGCGATTCTAATTTAACTTCAAATAATTAAGCTTAATACCGTATAGGTCTAATTAATACAGAGCTTACGAACTTACAGCGTATACGGTGTTACGTTTTTCACCAATAATCGCCATTAAACTTACACTCGTATTCACAAACATTACTATGAAGTCTCACAGTGCCCGCGGACGCACAGCGTCCCAACTACCAATCATACGTAATATGTGAAACAAACGTACCAACCACAGAGCTCTATTTCAACGCAGTGCGTTATTATTATTATATCATACTCTTTATTGCACTCAAAAAACACAGTTACATTAGAGATGATTAGAATAATTGTAAACAATGGTGAGCTTATCTCTAAAAGAGATCTCTTCGTTACGTTTGCATAGGCAAGGGTCGCTTGAGTACCTATTGTTCTATTATCCTATTAATTTATTTTGTCAAAGTCAGCCTTACAACTGCGAACAAAGTAGGTATACACTATTATTTTCCTTTACTTTACTTAGATATTTATAAAATGAAATGCACCCTGTCTCTTAGACTCCATGTCTAACATGTTCCTTCGCCGTGCACCGACAGAATCGGTTTTCACGATTCAATTTATTCGATACCGATTTGAGTGATACCTATTTCCTTCACTTCCCTGCAATATCCACTTTGAAGAATAAACTTAAGAGACTGTATACTTGTAAGATGCCCGTCATTCCCATGGACCAACCACATTGCACAACCAGTTGTGCCATAGGTACATGCTTCGAACATTTTGTCCCCGTGACACAACTAATTGTGCATTTGTGCCACAGGTACAATCGATCCAACAAAATCATGACCCACTTTGCCGATTGTTCCTTTGAAACCATAAAAATAGTTAGGTTTTCTTTTTTATTGTGTATATTGCACTTAGTACGGTTTAAATATGAATAAAAATGCATAATTATGGGACACAGATCTAGGCAATTTTAACCTTTGTTATTACTGCACTAGATATGTTTTTAAATAAAGCAGTTCCGATTTGAATTTCGAATATGGTTCATAATCCTAACTCCTTTAACTGCAGAAATAGTATTATAATTTTAAAAATAAAATGGCCCTATGACAGTGTGTCAGATGTCAAGTAGTAGTCAGTCAATGAGAAAAAATATAATGAATAACAGAGACAGTAATAGTACAAAAATAGCATTGTGAATGCTAAAATCTCAAAATTTAAAAACAGTAATAGTATTTCTTTGTTGTCACGAACGAGTATAGGCGAGTCTGTCCGATCTATTTATCATAGCCTAGTCAGTGACTTTCAGTGTCTAATAAAATGATAACAGGTTCGTTACCAAAGTAATGTATGTCTAAGCGAGTTCCAACCTACTTGTATTTGAATTACCGTAAGAAAATTACCTAAGGTGGGTCATGTTTCAATTTGGTCGACTGTACAGGCTTCGAACATTTTGTCCCCGTGACACAACCAATTGTGCATTTGTGCCACAGGTACATGCTTCGAAAAAAAGTTTATTCTTCAAAGCTGATAGTGCAATATCCACTTTGAAGAATAAACTTAAGAGACTGTATACTTGTAAGATGCCCGTCATTCCTATGGACCAACCACATTGCACAACCAGTTGTGCCATAGGTACATGCTTCAAACATTTTGTCCCAGTGACACAACCAATTGTACTTCGGTCATGTAGTCAAAATACTTTAAGATTTTTTTGGGTTCAATACTTCGATCAGTTATTTGTCCGTTTGTCTGCCGGTCTTTCGCGCTGTTTGTTGATTTTGCAGTTTGCGACGCAATGTAGAATGCAAACATCAAAGCTTGAATTTCTAATGCCTCTTGTATCTGGAAAGCTATACAAACAATAATATCACAAATTGAAACTCGTACCCACGCGGCATTGAAAAAGGGGTTCATTTTCTTTGTATTTCTAAGTAAAATCTGGGACATAGGAAATTACGTGTCCAACGAAGAGCACAAAAGACTGTTATAATATCGCATCTATTGTAAAAAGAACAATACATGCGATTCTAGGGAGAAATATGAATTTTACAGTGTGCTCGAAAATGCATACATATAACATATACTTTCAGGATCACATTAAACATTGTCTTAACCTACTTTTACCATATTTTTTAATAATAATCTTTGTTTTAATAGTCTTTGAAGACTTTTGAGACGTAGTGCAATAGTAGCTTATTAAAAGACCGCTCGCACTGCTGCTCTAGCACAGAATTAATAAAAGAACTGGCTCTAGACTAGAATCTAAAAGTTCGTAAAGGTAATCTTTTACTAAAGTCTACTCAGGGCAGCCCTGCGATTCTGTAAAATCAGACGACAACTCGCAACTCCCTTCGCAATTCACTCTCACTTCGCATCTCACCTCGCTTGACCTTGACCTTGACTTGCGTTGTACCTAGTGACAACCACACTCAACAAAATGTTAGTCGAGTTTTATCGATTCCAGTTTAGCTAATATGTGAGTTTTAAATTAAAATTTCTTATTTTAAGGAATTTGATGCAGCAAGAATAAAAAAAATAAAAAACTCTTAATTCGTGCCATGAATATAATCCCTATGCCTTAAACTGTATGTCCAAGGCGTCCGTCTCCTCGGAGAGAAAAAACCGGACCGAATAGCGGCCTATATATTATATTTGTATGAACTTTTGTCAACTCGACATCCGGCGTCCGAAATCCGTCATCCGTTCTTTTGACGGGCTCCGAAGATTTTGCTTGATCGGATGAACCGCTAAACCGGAGCCTCGATTCGAAGTACCCCATTAGAATATAAAATACATATGGACTTGTCCACGGCGCAGCCACCCGACGTCCGTCTTCGTCAACCGTCATCTTTTGCGACTTGCCGAACTTGCTTATTGCGACAAGCACTTGCGCTGCGACTTTATTTTGTTCACACAATAAAGTTTTTAGGGCAAGTTAATATTAGGGGTTAAAGTATGAAATTGCCGTTTTGTATGGAGAATTTTAAAGAATTTGAATTTTCCATACTAACATTTTCTTAATTTATTTAACAACCATGAACGCTAACGTTTTAAAACATTTTGCACTAATGTTTACACACTAATATAACGTATGCTACTTAGGTTATGCGAAAAAAATAAGTATCGGCTAAGTCACAACGAAATAAAAGGTCATTTCTGCTAACCAAAAAGGAGTTACTAATAAAAACAAATGTTAAAAAAATATCTTCACGTTTTTAAATTTGAGATTTTAGCATTCACAATGCTATTTTTATATAATACCAAATAATAAACTAGAAAAAATACGACTCGCACCTGATCATGTTCTCGGACGGGAATCGAACCTGCGACCTTTGGATATCCGGTCCAATGCTCTGACCACTGCGCTACTGAGTCACTAGTGGGAATGTCGAATTTCTCCTAGTATATCAACTCTTACGCTGCAAGCCAGCGCCATCTCACCAATTACAAGGAATTACCTCGACATCAACTGAATACCTTTCCAGATATTTTTAAACAATTGATTAAGATAAGAAAGCTACATCATTTTTAAATTTGAGATTTTAGCATTTACAATGCTCCCGTCCCGTTTGATTTCCGTCCGAGAACATAATCTGGTGCGAGTCGTATTTTTTCTAGTTTATTATTTGGTATTATATATCTTCACGTTGTTGTAATTTATCGTATAGTGTATTAAATGCCCCATCGAGGTATCTCTCTTGCAGGAGAGGGTGAAACCCAAAACTTTTTTGTCTTCTGCGTCTTTGTACGTATATTGCAAGAAGTTGTCGGCATTCTAACGTAAAAAAAGGCACGTGCACATGACATCTCAGTTGCACCGCAGAGTGATATGTGGTTCGGGATTGGATCGGATCCGGACGCAATGGACAAACGTGATCCGTCTCCGTCATCCGTCTCCGTCGAAACGCCCGGATCCGTCATCCAAGAAAAAACCGGACCGTGGACAGACCTATAATATTTTGTTAAGAATCCTGCTTTGTATAGTTACCTATATTAAGGCCCACTTGCAGTAACATTTACTAAATCTCGACTTTGTCAAACTTAGATGAAGCCCTTATGAAACTGTGAAAATTTTAAATATCGATTTAAAAATTTTACATATTCGTATGAGTAAAGTCTAGGTTTAACAAAATCGAGATTTAGTAAATGTTGCTGCAAATCGACCTAAGTACTCTTTTTGTATATATTGCTCATTGAATATAATGTCAATGTCTTGTTTGTCAATATTCTTCCTTGCGTTTTTTAATACAGTTTTTACAGTTTAATTTTATTATTTTCTTTCCCAAGATCCTATAATATCAAAAAGTATGTACTTTAATATGGTAGCAGAGCGTTAAGCTACCGGAAATAAAATTCAGATAGAATTTACGTCGAGAGTTGATGGAAAAGTCTATCGTTGAATCAGCAACAATCCAAGTGGGAGACACGAGAGCTTCATGAGGCGAACTTATTACTACGAATTTGTCACAAGACAACTGTGAGAAAGTTTTGCGATATTCTACAGCGAGGGAAGTATGGCTAGAACTTCACCGCCTGTATGATGGCTTGCAAAAGAGTAAAGCCTGTGCATGAAGTTCTTCAGGTACACAGTGCAATCCAGTGGTGAAGTGTCACTACATATTAGCAAATTGAAGAACATCTGGTCTGAACTTACCAGGGAACTCCAGAAGGAACACCTGAAGGAAGAGCTACCAGAACTACTCGAAGACGGCTGAACCGATTGAAAGGATCAACTGTCGTTTAAATATTAATAAAATATAGTTATATCATCGCTTACATTTTTATTACATATACATATGCCTAGCCCCAAAAATGTTAAAAATAAATAAAGCTTTTTAAATTTTGAGATTTTAGCATTCACAATGCTATTTTTATATAATACCAAATCATATACTAGAAAAGAGTGGCTCGGTAGCTCAGCGGTCAGAGCATTGGACCGGATATCCAAAGGTCGCGGGTTCGATTCCCGTCCGAGAACATGATCTGGTGCAAGTCTTATTTTTTCTAGTATATTATTTGGTATTAAATAAATAAAGCTTTAAAAAAAATAAGCTGTTTTTATAGCAGTTTTTTTAGGTTTTCTGTTAGCACATCATGTTAAAAATGTATAAATCTACTGAATCTACTACCATTTCACAAATTGGAAGGCCTATCCAAGAATGAAATGACGAAAGAAAACTTGTAAAGGGTTTTTGACCACCGATAAATTAAATATGACGTGAACGCCATAGGCTATTTACTATATTTCGTCTACGTTATTGCCCTAGAGCTAAATCGGCGTAAGATGTCAAATCCCTAGTTTGCCTCCTTTGAACTTCAGCAATTGTTTGTAGCTCTTCTAGTCTCTCTTCTTCTGAAATTGTGAAAGCCGGTATTTCTGCGCGATTGCACATGTTGTGCAAAACACAGCATGCAATAACTATTTTTGCAACTATGTCTGGATGATAATTGAGCATTCTGTGTACTAACAAGCACCTAAATCCCTCTATTCCCAGGAGTCTTACAAACCAGTATAATAAGTTTTACCTAACAATATAAAAAAAAAAAATTATCAAATTTTATACAATAACATGTAAAAAAAAAATTGACATTAAAATAAAAATGTTTTCTGAAATAACATCCTTGTAGGTGGTGGTGGTGGAAGGCTTGTGGCTCATGAACATCTTTGCTTGCACAACAATAATAGCAATGCAATTGTCCAGAAATTCAAACCGTTGACAGACACACCTATCTGTTGTTCTGATTATTGAGAATAAATACAAGTCATCTGGATATATAAACTCAAAGCTTTTCTCACCATCCTTTACATCTCTTACAAAGCATTACAGAAAGTAATATTAAAACTGGACGATCACCGCAGGTAAATTGTTTACTAGTGACCTATTTTATAATATGTTGTTGTTACCATAAATATATAATAATGTTAGTGTATAAGTCTAGCATTCCGGACAAACCGCCGTGGTTTTTGGTTTGTTACGATGAAAAATTTTTGTTTTTGTAAAGTTAAATAATAAAAAAAAAATAGTTTTTCACAAATTAAATAGCTATATAATTTGTGGTTAAAAACTACTTGTCAGTGTTAAAAAATAAAAAAATATTCACTTCTAAGACTTTCGCTCGTATACAGTTCATTAGAAATAAAACACTTTTTAAACACTTTTAGTCCTCCCGTGACCACGGTCCCTGGAAAGGTGTCGAAACGTCGGGAATTCTAAAAACCAATAAATACAAACTAAATAATTCTAAAACAACACCTGAATTAATAATATACGCGCTGTAATCCGTAAAAAGTGTTTTATTTCTAAAAAAAATATTATTTTAACATTGTTTGTAGAGGACTTCTTCTATTTTCACTCGTAAAATAGATACTTTTTATTTGACACTTTGAATCGGGTTCACTTGCGAGGTGAGCATCGAAGTGAGGGCGGAATTTCCTTACAGAATGCCACTTCTTATGTCATCTCATATTTCATCTGTCAAAATCTCACGGTCAATTTTAATTCAACACGCAGACTATTAGCTGCCTCAAATTCCTTAAAATAAGAAATTTTAATTAAAAAAACGCATATTTGCTATAAAGTTCTGTACCAAAAACTCAACAATTGTATCAAAAAACTGCAATCAATAAATCTCGACTAACATTTTTTTGAGTGTGGCAGTCACTACAATACAGAACTCACTTCACTTCGCAAGTAAATAGGTGATGCTTACAGAATGCAAATTTAAGTGAGAGTGAAGGGAGTAGCGAAGTGAGATCTGATGCGAGAGGTTGTTTAATTCGAGAGGTGGACGGATAATTAATGTAGCTTACTCCCGCAAAAAATATATATGCAGGATGCACCGCCCGCCTGCCCGCAAAAAAATGCACATGCACACCACAAAAATATCAGTGCACAATACCTGCATTTAGCATGACAGCGACACACCTTGCACCTTCACCTTAGATAATTAGAAGCACCAGATAATTTTCATACCAACGAGATAACTTTGAAGCCTTGGTTCTCTGCCGATCTGAAGATAGCTACCCAGGGAGTGAATGGATGAGATCCAGATTGCAATACACACAACTGATCTATCAGGATTCTAAGAGCTGTTTTGATATGCTAAAAAATCGCGAAAATAGCATTATATTGTATGGAAATTCATCATTCACATTAGGGGACATTCTACAACCACTCTACACCCCATAAAAGTAAATGTAATCGTTTCCTTGATCGTTACGAAAAATCTTGTCACCTCTCGGTCTATACCTTACAGAATGCCACTTTTTACATCATCTCATACTTTATCTGTCAAAATCGGTAACCTATCCCAAGGTCGAAATTTTTTTGATCGAATTTCATTTTACTGAAATCTTTTCGACTGTTTTCGTTTCGCCTTTTTTGACTTCGTCGAAATTACGTTTTTTTCGTTACTCCGATGTCTTATTTGGTCGAAAAACTTTTTACCGAAGTTATGCGCGGTCGAAAGAACATTTCGTCGAAGTATTATATTCCCGAACATTCATTACACCACTGATTTATTTGTCATATTTCAGTTCACCAAATGAAAAACTTTGAATACATTAAGTAGGTTAGGTTAGGTTAGTGTTTTGACCATTCGCAGCTCTATAATGCTTGCATGCATGGTGCATGCTTGCTTAATAAAACATGTATTATTATAACAAATATCGATTATGTCAAATGTTACCTACATAATATAAATATACCATAGTTGCGGTTGCGGCCAAATAGTATTCGGTAAAATGTTGTTCTGGTGGTGCCAATACTAAAAAATCATTTTGAAAATCGGTGAAACGTAGTTCGGTAAAATGAGACATATGCCAAATGATATTTCGATGGTTTAAAAATATGGCAAACAATACATATAGCAACAAAAACTTTGGTCAACCGTTTCCGTTAAATGAAATTAGGACAAGTAAATTTCGGACAAGTTATCGGTTCCCGTCAAAATTCTCGCGGTCAATTTAGTTCAACTCGCTGACACGCTCGCAAGTGCAGCGCTAGTGCACATGCGAATTATCAAGCGAGTTTTGAGAATACCAATCAAGAAACTCACAGCGGATTCAGATGCGAGGTCACGAATGATGTCTTACAGAATCGCAATGCAGGATACCAAATGCCACCTTCGACTCACCTCAGTCATAATGTGAGACAATCGTGTTCCAGACGGTTAAACTAACAAAAGCAATCAAACTTTTCTCCGAAATCTCCGATTTTTCGTCACGATTTGACGTCCCCGTGTAGGTTTCCATAGACTTAAAATGATAAGAGTTCATTTGAATACCCATAGTGCATTCTCTTTTTCTCTCGACTTTATTTTCGGTTTAATAAGTAAACCCTTGTAACACGGCAAATAAACTTAATGAGATAAGGGCTGCTTTTTTCCGTGTTTTTGTACGTAGCGGCGTAAAATAAAAAAAGTGTTAGAAATGACCGAAGTGAGTTTACAAAGAAGTGGGTATGTAATAATTGTTTATCATTATTGTAAGAGAAGATTTCTCTGAACGAATTCGGAATAGAAGGTTAGACTCTGTAGTGCGACGCGCTGCGAGATGCGTTGTTTGTGCTTAAATGCTGAGATTAGTTGCAGTGATTTCAATTGTGCTTCCGTGTTTTCTTGCTATTACTATTTATTATTAGGTCTATGGAGGGGCTTCGAAATTATTTGCCTACGTCGACAAAGACAATTGTTTTGAAAGTTTACCCGACCTCGTGCGTTTGTGGAAACCTCTTTAAAAAGTTGTCAAAAGAGATTGAATTATACAATGAAAGAAAAAACTATTTATTCAGTAGTTTTTTGATTTGTCAACCTAGGTATATTGAGTTATAGTGTTGGAGTGAATATCCTACACTATTGAATACTATAAAAAGCCTTAAAAAACCCTTATAGCAAATATTTCGTTTTCGCGCTGTGTGCGTGTTTGAGATATTTAAGTATTGTGAAAAGAGAATGATTTCATTCGGTGTTGGTTTACGCGCGACCTAACTCCTGAGGATGCTCCGGGTTGGGGCGAAACACGTGTAGAGTAGTCTAATTGGTGAAGGTGCAAGGTGTGTCGCTGTCATGCTAAATGCAGGTATTGTGCACTTATATTTTGTGGTGTGCATGTGCATTTTTTTGCGGGCGGACGGGCGGTGCATCCTGCATATATTTTTTGCGGGAGTAAGCTACATATATTTCTCTTTTCACAATGGTTTGGGACTTCCGCCAAGTGGCGCCTGATTCAATCAGACTTCCGCCAAGTGGCGCCTGATTCAATCAAATATTTAGGTATGTTTTAATGATCGTATTTTTTATATGGTCCGTGGTCACAGAAGATAATAAATTATAATCGAATCGTTATAATCAAATCGTTCGACGACCTCCTTGGTCGAGTGGCTTTGTACACCGGTTTTCAAGGTGTTGCCATCTCTGAGGTCCCGGGTTCGATTCCCAGTTGGATCAATTAAGAAAAACTAACTTTTCTATATTGTATCAGGTCTGAGTGTTTGTGATACCACCGTTGTCTCTGATTTCCATAACACGAGCGCTTTAGCTACTTACTTTGAAATCGGAACAATGTATGTGATTTTGTCAAATTTATTATTATTATTATTATTATTATTGTGGAAAGCAGCTGAACTTTTATGTGGAATTCAATATCATCTAGTGGGAGCTCCATTCCTTACCCATAGATATATTTTGCTTCGATATTCTCGCATTACCTCGTCCTGAGACTTTTAGTGTTGGACAATACGAATATCGATATCGATTAAAAAGGTGAACATAAAAAAAAATAAGTATGAAAAAATAAATTTCACGTGCTTAGTCTGTTATTTATGTTTATTAACAGACTCTATCTTGTAATGTCGTGCCTGTAACCGCGTCACTATTGAAATAAATAAGTGTATACAGAAAATGACTTCTCTCTGAACACCTGTCTGACAACCAACTATACAATAGTATGGTGTCGGAAGATGGAAGGCGGTCACACTTACTATAGATTATATCTATTATCGTCTATGACATACATGTATGCATAATAATAATATAATAATAATAATAAAGATTTATTTGTTCTCCACACAATCTCATTATATAATATTATTGTAGGTATTAAAAATTAATGATTCAAAATTGTGGAGAGACTGGTATCTGAACTAGGCCGGAGCCTGTATCTCAGAAAACCAGTGCTCCCCCCTCTTAACGCTGGCACACAACAAAATACCATGCTTGAAAATATTGGTAAACAGATTATGAGTAGAGATACACCTTAATAATTACAATAAGACGCTTATTAGGTAAAATGAAGATAAGTGCGTGTGTGTGTCTGTGTGTGTTTGTGTGTGTGTGTGTGTGTGTGTGTGTGTGTGCGTGTGTGTGTGTGTGTGCGTGTGTGTGCATGTAACAGTATCTAACAAACAGCATAGTTTACTTTTCTTTTTCTTATATTCACGGATTAGTATGGATAAATACCGACGTTCTTTTTTATCCGTCGCCTCACTACCATCCCTATACTGACTTGTAAGGCAATCTCCCTATTTACGAGCATGCACTGCAGACTCTATTAAATCGACGCGGGACTCGATGTCACCTGAATTAATATCGATTATCGGCACAACACTACGCTATTATCCTGCAGGTAATTATTTATAGAGGACTTTAAACGATTAAGCGAGGAGGCAAATAGAATGGAGTATTCATGCTGTACTTTAGTTAATAGGAGTACTTAGTAAATTGTTATATTGGTTCCTTAACTCCTTACCTATGAAATTGGTGTTTTTTTTCACACACACACACACACACACACACACACAGAACCTCATAACTTCTGTGATTTAAAATATGGACATTACATCAAATTATGACCAGAGCCGTCAACTTTTAGCATCTTTAAAGTCTATTTATTTTGTTTTCTTAGCATTAAAAAAATACCTTGAAAGTGACTGCATTTTTTGTTAGCGAAAATGACCACCTTATCCGTTGTAATTAAGCCGATACTTATTTTTTTACCCGACTGCAAGGAAAGGGTTATGTTTTTCGCGCGTATCTTGTATGTATGTTTGTTTGTTTGTATGTAATATTTTTTATTACCTCATATCTGTCACGTGTTCTTAGGTAAATGACGTTAAAAAAACCAACATAGCGATACACTGTAACTTATCGACATATTATATGTTTTTTTAATATTGTAAACTTTGACTTTACCGATGAGGTAAGTCTGTGGCCGAATACTTAATCAAATTCAGTTTTTTTAAATTATTTTCCACCCTAGGAAAGAAAGTAGTGTTTTCCACCCATCACTTTCCGAGTGTGAAAACTATTTTCTTTAGTAGGTAGGTATGTCTGGCTTCCTGATTATGTAACAGTTGCAATCAAGAAACTGACAGAAATCGCAGTTACATTGCTGCTTTAAGTAACTGGTTGTCACGTTGATTCTTACTAAAGCAGCAATGTAACGGCGATTTCTGTCAGTTTCAAACAAAAGTTGTTAGAAACAGAGTTACATAATCAGGGGGCGTAAGGCCTTTAAAAAAAAAGGAATCGCGGTCATTCTAAAGCTTTTTATTTTATTACTTTGAAATTTTAAAGCCATAGTCTATGTTATTTTGAAAGCCAAAATTGTCGCATTGCGCTATATTCAATTCAAAATAAATTAGCCATATTACAACAAAACTAAATTCAGTCGTAGTAAAATTATTGTAGGCGTCCCTTGGTTAAATAATAATTTAATTTATTTTGTAAAGGTAGAGCTACAGTAACAGCGGTTAGGCATTCATTGATGTTGGATCGAGTAATTAAATGTGTAGGTATGAGTAATACGGAAAGAATGTGAAGGTAGGTTAGCCACTGATAGGAAGGCCAAAGGGCAAGATCTTCCTCCGGGCTGGGTCATATTAGCCCGGGGACCGCGGTCCAACCGATGATGGTTGTATGCTAAGTCGCTGAGTGAACTTCGTTAGCGAGATGTAGGATTTTCATACTGCGAGGTGCTACTCCATACTTAATGTTCATGTTTTCTTGATACTAGCGCCATCTCTTAACACGGTGAAGAATCTTGTTGGTGCTGTGTGTCGTGGTATGTGCGGCGTAGGTAAGGTAGGTGCCGCTACAAATGACTCTCACTTTAACAGTTTTAGTGAGGTAGAAGACAGGAAGGAATAAGCGCGTGCATTTTACAGTCTAACTAACAAACATTTATGAATCTTTATTTTTCTCTCTCATATTTTTTTCTAGAGCAGAAAATAATTAAAGTAAAAATACCATTAAATGTTTTCTACTACAATTCACCAGAGGAGACATATTTCTAAAAAAATAGTTTTATTACCCTTTTTGTGACCCTACTTAAAAAGTTGTCTGTGCAATACAAATGCTACATAATGATGTGCTGTACGGAACTGAGTATTGTTTAAAATAAACAAATAATTTTATCGAGTAATAAAAATCGCTAGCAGTGACACCCCATCCTTCTATTGACCCCATAAAACAGTCGAGAAATCTTTGTCACAACGATTCCGAATCGAGTTACAAAAGTTGCCATTGTCATAAATTGACTTAAATAGTCCTAAGTTTTTGGGGTAATTGTGAGAGATGGCAACTGATTTTAGGGGTAGCAACATTTTTATGAAGCATATCTTAAAAAATTTTTATGACTTCGTTTGAAAAAATATTATGATACCTAGGTAAGTAATTAGTTTATGTAAGATCCATAAAACAACGAAATAAAAACATATCACAAAGGCTTTACTACCCTCGTGCTACATCTTCTCAATCCCTGATTAATGATTAATGACTTAACATGCAAAAAATAATGGCAAATAAATAAAACTCTTTTGACATTCGGTGTATTTATTAAACCTGATTAAAATATATTTCACATTATCTAGTCTTCAAGCGTTCACAAATTAATTTCCCTTTGAAAATAATACACTAAGTTACTTGAACAATGTTAGAGAACTACACTTTTATTAAAAAAAAGTTATTAATGTTTAGCCACTGGCAGCCCTAGGGCAATTAGTAATTTCAGCGAAAGAGTGAGACAGAATTACAGCATGTAGGTTGTTTCAGTCAAGGACAGCGGAGCATTCAAACGGGCGAGTGTACTTGCCTGCGTGTGAGAACTTGACCACCGCTTAGTGAAACTACATTTACTAAAAATCTAATAAAATGTATCCACCAAATGTAGCTCGGCAAGAAAGTATAAAAACGGATCTAAATTTATTTTTACTTGCAGCACGTGGTTTTTGCATACAAAAGTACTTGAGTGTGACCATACAATAACACTAATGGCATAGAAAGTGGCGCCCTCATTAATTTATCCAAGTACTTTCTTTTCAAGCAGACTAAGCAATACAAGGTTTGCTAACCTGATGGTTGGTAACCTGTAAAATCGAAATTTTACATGTTATCGACTTAGATGGATTTGAATTCATGGATGTTTCTTTATTCCCTCATAACTTCTAAATGCCTCTCCCCTACTCAAATGGCCGTTCTAATGCTGCGTACAGACTGAGCTGACGAAGGCCAACGAATGTCCTCTGTCTCAATAAAAATAAGGAAGTAAAAAGAGAGGGAATGACGTTTGTTGGCCTTCGTTGAATCAGTCTGTACCTACCATAAAGTCAACCCTATTATAATAGAATGACAATGTATGGGATTGACATCAGGCTAATCGTTAGCTTATGTCAATCCCATTGTAATTCTAGGTTAATTTTAGTAGAATGGCCATTTGACTAGGCCCTCTGAACAGATATGTTTGAGTGTGGTATCATTACAAATCCCAACTCGAGTAACACTGGATATAGAGTTTTTGAAAAAAAAAACAACAAACAATATTATGGCGGCTGCATTACGCTAATTTGTAAAGTGAAAAAAAATTACAATATAATTTTTTTTTTATAGAAGGCGGTCTTTTAGACTAAGTAATATTTTTAATATTGCTGTAAGTAATTTTTGATTTAGTTTTAAAGATAACTCTGAAGTAAATTTTCAACTTCATTAATTTATTATGTAAGGTGCTGTTATTAACTTTTAGATTTAATGAATACAATAATAATTCAACTCTTTTATTTATTTTTATTATATAAGTGGGCTGAAAATACTTTATACTGACGTTTAGCTGAATTTGTATTAGTTTTTATAGTTACAATATGTTTCAGAATAGAATGTAATACAAATAACTTTCTGACTGACAATTGTTCTATAATACTAAAAGAGAGAGAATATTTTTCTTTGGTTTTATATTGTGGTGCAGTGGTGGTTATGCTGGTGGACAACAAAATTTTATATTATTTACGAAGTCGCGAGTGGAACTTTTTTGTGAATCTGTAACATTCACATTCGTGAGTTGCCCAAAATTGTTTCCTAACTCAAAAAAATGTGGCTGTTTGAAAAATGCTTCTACTCTCTTTAAAAGAACGTTCCCTTTGAAAAACATGTAAAGTTTAATTCTTTTGTTAAAGTTAAAACGAATACGGTATAGTGGATTGATCTCCAATATCCATTGGAGTTTAAGGGGCTGACTTGAGCCAACTAGCGCCGCCAGTCGATTTTATTTTATTTATTCTAAATAAGCCCAATTTCTCAAAAAAAGAATCAGTCAAGGTCTTGTGAATGACGTCTAATGTTTATTGAATATCGGTTAAGTTCATTTTAATGAACATTGTAAATAAGTTCGTGGTGCTATTTAAATAATAAAAAAGTCCAGTACTGTCTCACGGCAAGTGGACTTGCTCGTGAAAAACGATGGGTAAGTTCTGTAGCAAGCGGACTTGCCAGCGTAAACGATGCACATGTAAATTTCAGAACAACTTTCAGCTCGTGACCGGATCTCTCGCCGGCAGCTGCGTAAACCATTATCAGCCTTTATTGCAGCCTGAGACCGAAAAATGTATTTATTTTCATTAAACCATGTGCGATACCGGAAAATGGGTGTGTGGAGTATTAAAATGTTTGTGCTCGGTTTGGCGTTTGTTTAAGAGCGGTTGGGGGCCGTTTATCTTTTGTGGCTGGTTGATTTTGAGGATGTTCAACTTAGCTACTTTAGTGTGCGATTTTTTAAGGTTGAAACGTAGATTTTTCCACCTTTCAGTTGCAATTCACGTAAAAGCTATAATGGCAGGGGTTCATCAAACTAATATTTTTAGTACATTTTCCTTTCTTAATTGGTAATTCAAGAAACTTACTTTATGTGCAGCGCATACTATTAGATTATTGTGTACAATTGTTTTGGTACAATCTAAAATGTATAATGTATTCATACATCACTTGCGATTATATGACACGGGTGAGAGCTATAATCAGTCATGTGCAAGTGCAAAAAACTAACCCAATTCAAAATAAATGCCAATAATTTTTTTTCATACAAAACTGTAAATCGCATTAATTTTTATTTGGATTAGTATTTTGGATTTTTTATTTAATAGAAACCTACATAAATACTGTCTTAATCCGAATAACATCACAAGAATAGTTAATTATGCTCAAATTGTAAATCATTTTGGTATTACGTTTGTATGGGAAGCTCACTGTTCGCCGGCATCTTAAGACATTTGCTCAGATAACTACCGTTTTCTCAGTGATGTCTAAACCCTTTGAATATAGCATCTTAAACGTAGTTTCTATCAAATTGAGTTTAGTATAACCTAACCGGACGTTTTAGTACTATTTTAGTTGAATTCGGTCGTTACTTTGTCGTAAAATGCAGAGACGTGACCTCAAATTATTTAATTTGAAATAGTTTAGAACATAGAGTTACTGCTGTTAATAAATGAAATGGCAATAAAAATAGATGTTTTATTTACTTATAAGATACGTGATCTTAGTATATTATTCTCGCCTGAAACACAGGTTTTTCCTACTTAAGTTAACTTTGTAAATGATTGTACTAAACTGCATTTTTGATAATAAATAATTATTCTATAAAAATATGGCAATATTCTATTATATTGTTTTTGGAGAGTGCTTACACCAGTTTTTTTTAAACATACAATCGAATTGAGAACCTCCTCCTTTTTTGAAGTCGGTTAAAAAGTGAGGTAAACTACCCAATTATTGGCCCTTTAGGTTGTATTTACACGGGTCGATTGCTTATAAAATCGAATTGCTGAAGAAAAAAAAATCAGCTGTTTCATACAAAAATTAAAATCGAAAATATCAAAATGTATGAAACAGCTGATTTTTTTTCGCGATTGTTTCCTTTAAGACCATTACTGACACCTATAGACAAATACATTTGACAGTACCTGAATATTGTAATAATTGGGTACTTGACGAATTTTTATTTTATTTCATAAAAGTGCATCGTAAAAGAATTATCAGTGATCTTTTTTTATGATGCTTTGAATGTTGACATCATGGCGCTCGCGTGAAAACGCCACGTACAAAAAGTATCAGAAAAGTGACGTCACATTTCACACCGCGCGGTCATATGAATGGCGTGCAAAGAAAGTCATTATCTAAGCAAAAAATGTTTTTACAATAATGTTTCTGTAACAACATTTTTTTTGTTTGGATTTACGTATGGATTATAATAATCAACACTATTTTGTCACTTTAGCACTTTGATATTTTACCATTTTTAGCAACTTTCGAGTCTTAGAAATCATAGTAAAATTCGTCAAATCGAGCCGAAATTCCGCATAGGGGCTTATTTTGCTTCCCTTTTTGCTCTATTATATCTTAAAAGTAGAATCCATTCCCTAGTCAAATACTCAATTAGAGCAGCAGTAATTAAATAAAATAATCTTTTTTGAAGCAACACAGTTGATTGAATCGTTTTTGCACTTACTTTACATAAACCGAAATACCTGTTTCAGGTCAGAATAATGCTACAGGTCCCTCTATTTGTCGGACATGGTGGCCGACATGTCCGACACAGTGACTAACATGTCCGAAACTGGAGCGAATGTAAATGATTATTCTCATCGAGATTCCAGTCAAATACCGAACGCTCTTTCACGCATATAGTGAGGGGAAACTGTCGATATCGTTTGAACATACATTTAATCTGTTTTTTATTTAAATTGTATAGATTGTCCGTATAAAAAAAAGAGTATCAAAGAAAAGAGGATTTAAACACCCGTATTCAAGAATACTCAAACGACTCTATTGCATATGCCAAAGCACTGCGTTGAAATAGAGCACAGTGATTGGTTCGTTTGTTTCACGTGTTACGTGTGATTGGTAGTTGGGACGCTGTGCGTCCGAGGGCACTGTGAGTCCTCTTAGTAATGTTTGGGAATACGGGTGTAAAAGTGCACTGAAAAGCTAGGGTACGGGTCTGTCTACTAAACTGTATACATATATCTCATAAATAATTATCAAAATAAGAAAATTTTATTTTATTATGTATTATTATGTCTGCGTCGTTCTGGACTAGACTTGGACTACCTACGAAGGCAAAACGGAACACTTAAAAACAAACAGTGTGAATTTGGAAATTGATTTATGGGAATTGTATCATCAAAAATATTATGTAAGTTAAAAAAATATACTTACCACAAAAAAGATGAAAGTAAAAAAGCTTTAAAAAAAAAACCTTCAAAAAGCTTCATTAGATACCTACGTATATTAATTTTAATAAAACATGTTTATTGAAGTCTGGTGGGCTTTTAGAATTTAAAAAAGGAGTTGTCCTTCAGCCCCATCCGACTACAATAGACGTGTTTTATTAAAATTGATATGCGTACATATTTAATGATTTGAATATTATTTCTTGCTTTTTAGAAGTATTTATTTGTATTATTAGTTTCCACTTTTATTTAAAAAGAATTACTTATTTTGATATCTAATTAGATTATTTATATTGTATTCTTCTTTTTATATCGATATTATAGATTACAATCGATGTCACATCACTGTTTCTCACAACATAGTTAATCGTCGCGCGCGCTACAGGAATTTTATCACTATATTTGTTTGCAGAGATTTTTGATTCGGCCTTTGTTAGTTAGTTGCTTTTCTATAGTCTATGCAGAAAATCAGACTGATCTCCATATTTTACGTAATGCGATATTTACAAAACCTTTTAAAATTCATAAATAAATATTTTACTAAGTAGGTATTATAATATTATTTAGGTATTTTGATACGCATTCTTTTTGTATCTGTAAACATGTGTTTGCTATAAAACTAAATATTCAAATAATTTAGACTTCTGATAAACGTATACATACATGAACCTGTCTATGAAAAGTAATTTTAGTATATCTTAATTTTTTTCCCTAATATTGAACAATAATTAATTAAGTGGGTTTTATCTAAGCGCCGAACTTCTTCAAATAATATTCAATTCATTTCAATTATTACACTTAG
This sequence comes from Catoptria pinella, assembly GCA_963556745.1. Lineage (NCBI taxonomy): Eukaryota > Metazoa > Arthropoda > Insecta > Lepidoptera > Crambidae > Catoptria > Catoptria pinella. The sequence goes on along the minus strand of OY750777.1, from coordinate 10,348,570 downwards.
GGCCTGTTTGACAATGTAAGAGTAGGTAAGTTCTGAGTAGCTTACTTGACAAATGATTTGACAGTTGTGATACTTGACAAATGATTGATCAAGTAAGCTACTCAGACTTACTTTTACATTGTGAAAAGACCCTTAAACTATTTTTCTTTACATAAATAGCGAATCATTTTTATATAGGTCATCATTTTTGTATAATTTTCATTAATATGTATATTCATACATTCATATATTCAAGGTGTTACAAAAATACCCCTAATGCCGAATATGGTATATAGGGACCATTAAACTGAACAACTTTTAAAATCGCGAAAAAAAACCAGCAGATTCATACATTTTGATATTTTCCATTTTAATTTTTGTATGAAACAGCTAATTTTTTTTTCGCGATTTCAGAGTTGGTCCCATAGTAAAAGTTGCTCAGTTTGATGGTCCCTATATACCATATTCGGCATTAGTGGTATTTTAGTAACACCTTGTATATGTAACCTTTTTGAGAGTACCACTGAACCATCACTGTACGTTACACCTTAACTCACAACTACACGTGTAAGCACACTATAAATAAATAAAAAAATACTCAAGACCTATCACCATAGGAAATTTCAAGCAAAATGTTGCGTGTCTTCACATTTCTTTCCATTCTCCACATCATCAGAGCTGGCTACGTCATCTCCGTCCATGGAGACGTGTTAAAGGATAAAGAGTTTTTCACCAGGACCTTGCCATGGATTGCGGATAACATTGGGGGAGATATCCAGGTGGAATATCAGCTCTTGGGCAGTGGGAGGTACTCTGTGCCGCAGATGTGCGCGCTAAGGGAACTGAGAAGGAATACTTATTTACAAGCTCAGTATTTGAAGTGTGAGGCTGAAGGTTTGTAACATTATGGTTTGATTGGAATGGGATCAGACCTTGTCAAAGAAAATTTAAAAAAAAATCAAAAACATATCTGAATCTATTTAAATAAAAAAGAATTAAAAAAAGTAAAAAGTTTCACCTGTTTTTCCACTAACTATTAATTAATCACTAAAATAATCACACAATAATATACTTAAAATAAAACTCGAGTAGAAATCCATAGCATTATGCGAGGGTCTACGAGAGTTTGCCGATGCTGGCCGACGAACTGTGCGCGTCTCAGTTCCAAAAGGTGGCATCCCATTCTCATCGCGCGCGTATTATATCTTACTTTATAGCGTACTGTCATTCACATGTCATCAAGCCAACGGAGGAATATACTGTTATCTGCGCAGTGTCTCAGACACGTTCATTTTATTGCCTAAAGTTTAAAAGATATCTTTCCTGTTCCAGGTAAACCCAGCAAGTACTGTCTCTGCGAAACCGGGATCGACCCGAAAGAGTTCAAAGAGTGTGTCCACAACCAAGGGTACCTGTCAGCCGTTGCTGCTGCAGAGTTTATGAGGCTCAACATTGGGGTCACCCCAGTGATAGAACTTGGGGTTGGCAGTGGAAGCACAGTTTTTGGAGTTACCGACGATCTCTTTTTGAGGAAATTGTGCTCAATGTTTGGAGAGTACCGGCCTTTAGGGTGTTATAGACCTTCTAATGGTTCTGTAACTTGGGTGGAGAAACAGGCCATTGCTCAGTTTGATAAGGACTGTGGATCTGACTACCTAATACCAAGTATGTAATACTAATTAAATTATTGATCATCACCAATTTTCAATGTCCCATGTTTCATTTTCAGTGTCCAATGCTGGGGCACAGGCCTTCTTTATGGGTGGATAAGGAGGATGAGCCATAACCCAGCACGCGGGTCCAATGCGGATTGGTGGGTGTTAACGACCATCGGCTTAACGTGCCTTCTGAAGCAAGGAGGAGCTAGAGATAATATATTTTGGTCACCAATCTCATGACTGACCCTTGCGAAAGTTGCCTAGTCTCCGCTATCGATGGGCTAGGCGCTAAACCACTGCACCATCGAGCTCTTCATTGTTAAATAATTATCTCTAATAATTTAAGCTGGATCTATAATCGGCGGCTTTTTGTCGGCATCTGCGGCTTCAAGTCCGCCGGTTGAACCCACGGGGCTTGTGTCGGAAAATAACTCTGTCGGTATATTTAATACGCTTTAATGTCTAACTTTTAGAACTAACTTTGTAAAAATTTGGTAAAGGTAGATAGAAGGACAAAAGCTACTATTATTCAGAAAATTCCCTCTGAAAATTATGAGGGGAAGTTGCGAGATTTTTTTCATTCACAGTACCTATACTGAAATATTTAAAGCGTTAACATGCGTCGATCCGAGCCGGTCGATCCGTGATGGAGTGAAATCGAATGTAACTCTACTCTCTTTGGGTTCAAATCAGCGCGCATTCCATCGCGGCGGTTACGTCGAGGCCGCGCGCCCATTTCTCGATTTTAAAATGTTTTTAGAACTTTTCTCCGCTTTTAAATTATTTGAGAAACTATTCAATTAAGATTTAAGGTATTAAAATCGCCGATTTTAATGCTTTAGGTTAAAATGAACGCATTAAAATAATATTCCTATAATAAACGAATGTTCTGTTTCCGAGAAATTTTGCAAATAAGACCTAAATAGGGTCCACGGCACGGGATATTTTCTTACATCAAAGTTGGTGGTAATATTTTTATAAATGCTTTCAATTAACTCTGTTGTGTAGTATAAATAATAAATAAATATTTGACAACATCACATACATTGCTCCGATTCCAAAGTACTTGTGTTATGGAAATCGGAGACAACGGTGGTATCACAAACACCCAGACCTGAGCCAATATAGAAAAGTTCGTTTTCTAAATTGACCCAACCGGGGATCGAACCCGGGACCTCAGAGATGGCGACACCTTGAAAACCGGTGTACAAAGCCACTCGACCACGGAGGTCGTCGTATTATTTCATTTCATTATAGCTCCACGCACGTAGCCTTTTAATAATTTGAATTAAATATTTGACGTATGTTTACGCCTCAACGTTATGTAATAAATGGTATTGATTTGTGCTATAATTACTTTATTTCTTTCACTAGACTATACCACTACGGCCACTACCGCAGCGATGACTTATCTCAATGAATAGCAGAATACAATCTGATAATATTGTCAAATGACGTTTTTATCATCATATTTCAGTACCTATATTGTTAAATCTATATTTAGCAACAGCTAATAAATGTGTAATCATTATAATTATGTTTATATCGTTCCCCCTCTAAAAAGCTTATTATATTAACTGAAAACAGTGAATAAAAAACACTTTTAATCACTATTTTGGTATTTGAATTTAGTACACAATTCGAATTCCATCTAAATACTATACAACCTTCTTGTGCAAAAAATACTCGATACAAACTCCTTGTGCAAAAAGTACTCGAAATACAAACTCCTTGTAGAAAAAATATTTTCGCTTAAATTTTTCTTTTTCTCGTAGTCATGGTATAAAATATAGTATGCAACTCTTAAATAAAACGGATTTATATCGAGGGCCATGAATCACTCGTGTCGTTCAGGATTCTAAAAGTTGAATCACTCACTAATTCGAGATTCATCTATGGCCCTCGCTTTTAATCCATCTTTTATTCGCTATTGCATAATATTATACTATTATACCATTCCTCCTCCGAAAAGCTTATTATATTCGCTGAAAACAGTGAATAAAAATCACTTTTAAGCACTATATTGGTGTTTGAAACAAAAAAGTTTAATTTCAGTTTGTACAATGTTAGTTATTCAGGCTAATAAACATAAACAGACCATAACGAGCACTAATAACGATTGCTTAACCGTGCACCGTGTGAGGGCTGTGAGTTAGGGGCCTGTTCCCGACATGATTGCTGCGGCGAACGTAATGCAATTTGCACACTACTGCCACTCGCATTGCACTGAAAGTAACTGCATAGAGTTGATAATAATAATACATATATTTATTCTCACCATAACCCGTTAATAATTAAGTGACATAAGTAAGGACTTAAGTATGCTTTTAAATATAAGAACTAATAAAGGTAAACTAGGCTCATAATATATCGAAGAGGGTTATGGCGGGCTAACACCTGAAGTAGGAAAATCCTGTGTCTCAGGTTATCAGCCCTCCACCCTTAGTTAGATACACAGAAAAAAAAGCAAGTAAGCTTAAGCGTTAAGTAGTCCGTATAGTTCTACTACGACTAAACGGAGAAAAATATCCGTTTATTTCTACCAGAAGCGCACTACTCAAATCCCTGCAGGGCAGATCCCAGTGCCTTTCAGCACCGCGCTTTATCATCTTCATAAGAATGAATGAATGAATGAAACGTGTTTTTATTAGTCCCAAATCGAGATTACCTACACATAATATGAACAATAAAAAAACAAAAAAAAAACCTTATACTAAATTAGAAAATAAAGAAACAAAAAACAAAATGGAGACTAATAACACGGTAATTTACCATGCTAATAAACTGTCTCAGCGTGTGTGGCTGTGACGTCAGAGATCGCCACAATATGCACGCTGTTATTCTGACAGGGCCTAGGGAGCCGTGTCTAAGTTAGTGAAAATTGTCAAAACCTAGGAAGCTTAGGATGCCAGTCTTGGCATCAAGCTTAACCAAAAATATTTAGGTACATGTAACCCAAATTATAACGTAGTAGTTTTAGTGAGGCCGTGTACGATTTGCCGCTTTCTTGCTCGCACATTTCATGTTCAAGATTTCTTAAATCTGAGTGCGTAATTATTTATTAATAGTAAAAAGTGTCCGGAACAAATTTTTAATTACGCACTCAGATTAAAGAAATCTTGAGAAAACATGAAATGTGCGGGCGAGAGAGCTGCAAAACGTATACTGCCTCATAACCGTTCAGAATTAGCGCGATCGGGCTCCTGGGGCTGTAGCGGCTAACACATCGAACTTCGGAAAGTCTGCCGGGCTTCAAATTAAAACAGATAAATCGAGCCCCAATCGGGCCAAAATGGCGAACCCCAATTAATGATGTCACACGAACATCGATATCTCCTAAATAACTTCAGCGAATAGTACAATACGAACCTCCTTACTTCGAATTATCTGTTTTAAGTTGAAGCTCGGCAGACCCACCGAAGTTCGAAAAGTTAGCCGGTAGGGCCCCTGGTAGGGTAGGCATACGAACAGCTCTTTATAGATGACTGTACGTTACCAAATGCCCGCATCAAGTGCTACTTGAGCACAGAGCTACCCTTTCACTCGGATGTGAAGCCACAAATATGTCACTGATAATAACAGACAGTAAAGCATCTCTGAAACTGCATAAGTACCTAAACGTTTTCAAAAGCTAATTACCTATTATTAATTAATGCGGCTTAATGCGACTTAATTAATGTATTAACCGACATCAAAAGGAGGGAGGTACTCAATTCGACTTGCTTTTTAGAGGTATTTAATTTTGAAGCTGTTTTTGATTTTTTTGAAGTCGGTTTTTTGTTTTTTTTTAACGTTACATAACATAATATTGAAAGAGGTAACCTAGACTTAGGTTTAAAATACGTTTTGTCAATGGTGTAAAAATAACTAAGGCTTACGTTACTTAAGACCTCCGTCGTCGAATGGCTACTGCACCGGTTTTTAAGGCGTCACCATTTCGGAGGTCTCGGGTTCGAACCCCAGCTGGGTCAATTTAGAAAACTATCACCCGTTTGCACTAAACTTAAGAATCTCCTAAGTCTTTTCCTAACTACAATTTGACCAAGATAATAAGGCGCATAACAGCTAAGTACATTACATCGTTTTAATTTGGTCGAGTTGTAGTCAGGAAAAGAATTAGGCGATTCACATTTTACCGCATGTCGTTTCATATTTGGTCCACTACCACAGTCTGTAGAAATATACATGTTACGACATCTGTATTCTTAAATCGCACTCTAGAAAATTAGATAGAAGTGTATCCAAACCAGTATAAATAAGTCTATGATCCAAACCAAGAACTTCACAATCATATTCTATGACACAAACGCCAAATAATAATGGCGTGCTTCTAGGTTGTTCGATATTTTTATGTCAAAAGTTGTCATTTTAGCGTTTCCGATAAGTAGTTAGGAATCTTGATCTGATTTCAAGAAGATTTTCTTTGTGTAATAAGTGCATATAAATAATTTTTAACGTATTGTTCCAAATATGGGTTTGCAAGTTTTATTGATTTTTTTTGACTAAAAACTTTTTTAATATTTTTTCTTGCATACCCAGTAGTACATACATAATGCCGTAATTTGAAAAGATTTAAAAATTCTATGCGGTAGGTTAAGTTTAGTGCAAACGCGTGTAACTTTTTTACATTATATCAGGTCTGGGACATGTGCGTTACCATTACTACCGTTGTCTCTGATTTTTATAATACAAGTGCTACTTACTTTGGTATCGGAGCAATGTTTGTGATGTAGTCCAATGTTTATATTTACTTTCTTTATTAAGGCTCGGTTGCATCATCTTAATTTAACTATAACAGTACACGGTACAAACTTATCTGAGCCGGTGACCAAAACTGGAACTAAGTGTTATTAAATATTGTTGCCTAGGTTACGCCGTAGACGACAGCGATGCTGTCACCGAGTCAGATAAGTTTGTGTCTGTTAAAGTTAAGGTTAAATCAAGATGGTGCAACTCAACATAGTGTTCTCATTGGGCATTCTTTCTCATTCGGTAAACAAAACAGGCCATCGATCAAACTAATGAGGTTGCCAATATCAGACGGGGGCGGGATGGGCAGCGAGATGGTTTTTGACGACCTCCGTGGTCGAGTGGCTTTGTACACCGATATTCAAGGTCTCGCCATCTCTGAGGTCCCGGTTTGATCCCCGGTTAGGTCAATTTAGAAAACGAACTTTTCTATATTGGCTCAGGTCTGAGTGTTTGTGATACCACCGTTGTCTCTGATTTTCATAACACAAGTGCTTTAGCTACTTACTTTGGAATCGGAGCAATAATATGTATGTGATGTTGTCAAATATTTTTTTATTTATTTACAAATATTTATGGTGCATGCGGGGTACTTCGACGAATTTCGGTCAAACTTGTTCGATGTAACGGCAGAGTACTGTGCGAATAAAAATAGGACATAGCTACCTATGTCCTATTTTTATTCGCACAGTACTTACTTAGTACAAGTGTCAGATGACTACTCATCTGACACTTGTACTAAGTGTCAAATACGATTATGTATTATGTGCTTTGACATATTAATTTACAAATTATCTCAGACGCACTTTGCACTTATCATCAACTTCTCTACACGTATACGAATAATTATAATAATAATAATAATTAATTACACTTGATATTTGATAGGATTTTTAAAGTAATTTGGCTATGGGCGTCGGTATCAGTTCATTTTGGAAAATGGTTGCCCAAAATAGTTTAGGAATCGCTGTGTTGATCGTGTAAAGCCGAAAACGGAAGCAGTCTATTCTAAAACTGATATGATACGTCCACGTGTTACGTCCACACGGATTTGAGAAAAAAAGTCTTGACGGACAGACAAGCAAGTGATGTCTTAAGTTTTGTGTTTCCCTTTGAGTCACAGAACTACTTATAACTTTTGTATTCCAGATATTTATATTGAATATCGCAAGGGTGCGTTTTATTCTTAGTTCAATATCATGGTCTCACTGTATACCCAGTTTTGATTTATTAGCCACATTAAATCCTTGAGAAACAGTGGCTACGGACACCGCTTAAAGTTCGAAGTTAAGAACATTATGTATTTATACTTGTTGTGTATTATTCATATTTACTACTTTGTGTGCATATAATTTTTCGGTGCAACGCCGTGACTCTCTGTTTGCCGTTGGTTGATTGGTGCATGCATTTAGCATTTAAGGCGGGCCCTATGTAACTTAATGTATTACAATTGTACAATAAAGATTTATGAACAAATATATTTTGTAGTAGAGGTTCGATTACGAGGGTTAATTAACTAAGAAAATGTTATAGTCAATTATTGTTATAAAGAAAATTACCAAGTCTTATTTTTTGACTAGGGTAATATTTTAGTACGAAATAATATACTAGAAAAAAATCGACTCGCACCACGGGAATCGACCGAGAATATGATCTGGTGCAAGTCGAGTTTTTCTAGTATATAATTTAGTATTGTATAAAAATAGCATTGTGAATGCTAAAATCACTAAATTAAAAATAGGGTAATATTTATTTTGAGCTATTAATATAATAATTATGCTATCATATCGTGATGATAACATTATAAGTAACTAATCCGTATTTCATGTGTGAAACTTCTATCTATATTTTCACTTTATAAAATTTAGGCATTAGAGACCATTCACTTACACACCACTTTTTCATTTACTCTTAAATCTGAGAGTGATATCATTTCTCGCTCAACATTATTTTATCCGAAGTCCTTATTGCAGTGGTCTAACCCAAGAACTTTGGCTTTTGAATCATTAATTTAATTTAGTGCTTCACCGTCCCTTCGCTTTGATGATTTATCGGTGACAAACGAAAAATATCTCTATAAATAATAAATAATAAATATTTGACAACATAACATACATTGCTCCGATTCCAAAGTAAGTAGATATAGCACTTGTGTTATGGAAATCAGAAACAAAAGTGGTATCACAAACACCCAGACCTGAGCCAATATAGACTAACCACTTGTTACATGACTATTGTTTGTTATGACAGACAGACAGATACCTACATTTTTAAGCTGTCAACAACATCGACACGACAACCTATTGGCACACCTCGGATACTCCATACAAAAAGTGTATTTTGTATGGACCACATAAACAGATTACGTTTAATAATTCCTTCTACATTGGTGAGATGGCGCTGGCTTGCAGCGTAAGAGTTGATATACTAGAAGAAATTCGACGTTCCCACTAGTGACTCGGTAGCTCAGCGGTCAGAGCATTGGACCGGATATCCAAAGGTCGCGGGTACGATTCCCGTCCGAGAACATGATCTGGTGCGAGTCCTATTTTTTCTAGTATATTATTTAGTATTATATAAAAATAGCATTGTGCATGCTTAAATCACAAAAAAAAATTAAAAAGATTACGTTTGTACACGCTGCGAATGTGTGCATGAAGCCGTGAACTTAGGGTTGACTTTTGACAACTGTTGAGCTCTTAGATTAACTCTGTGCTCGTACAACTGACAACACGCGCGCGCGACACAGTCCGAGAATGAACTTGTGATGTTACTACCGATTGTGGGGGGAGGTGCGGTATCTCGGATCGGCGGGAGGCGGAGTGTGGCCGTACTGTACGTCAGTACTATACTAATGCTATTGGTCTGTCTTCACTGAGCCGCTTCAACTTTCATGTCAACTAGCTTCAAACGCATGCAACGCTCCAAACCGAGCGTTTTCCCTTTCAACTTTGAATTCAACTTGCGACAAACTGACACAATATTGAGTGCCTTCAAACAGTTTGCTTTTACGTTCACTTTCTGCAAAAAATTTTTTTTGAGAAGATTGGGCATGCGCTATTGCTTTCGCTATTGTATGTCCCGAGGCATGACTCTATTGAAAATGAAAGCGCACTATTTTTATTATATTTACTATTGAATGCCTTGAGGCATGCGTCAGACGAAAGTAAAAGGCAATGAGAATGAACTATGAAGACACACCTTATAAGTAACATTTTTAAAACGAGTGGAGAAACCAGACTCAAAACTTACAAATAAAGATGACACTTCGACAGTTAAGATTTTATATCGACACCGGCCATTTTTAATGTCCCCACTGCTGGGGCACAGGCCTTCCTTATGGGTGGAGGATGGACCATAACCCAACACGCGGGCCCAATGTGGATTGGTGGGTGTCAACGACTGTGCAGCTGAGACCAACAGCTTAACTTGCCTTCCGAAGCACGGAGGAGCTCGAGATAATAAATTTTTGGTCACCCATACATCCTTCAAAATAAATGCCATTTTTTTGTTCATACAAAACTGTAAATCGCTTTAATTTTTATTTGGTTTAGTATTTTGGATTTTTTAGTTAATAGAAACCTAGACAAATACTGTATTAATCCGAATAACATCACAAGAAGAGTTAATTATGCTCAAATTGCAAATCATTTTGGTATTACGTTTGTATGGGAAGCTCACTGTTCGCCGGCATCTTAAATTCAAAACCAAACTCAATAACCTTAAAAACACCTAAAAAAGGAACGTTTCATTCCGTAAGATTTATTTATTTCGATCCCATGAAATAAAAAACAGAAATCATAACAGTAATATAAAAATAAGCTATTTCTATTTTTAACCGACTTCAAAAAAAGGAGGAGGTTCTATGTTCGTCTGTTTATTTGTTTTTTTTTTTTTTTATGTATGTCCACCGATTACTCGAGAACGGCTGAACCGATTGACATGATTCAAACGCCACTTTATCAGGTTAGTTCCCCAGGTGGTCCCATTTTTTGAAAATTTTAAATCGGTTCAGTGGTTTTCGAGTAATCCTGAAAATACTGTAATTTTTTAGGTGACTTTTGCACGAGTTTCAACGGATCTTCAGACATAACTTCTTTGTTTATAAACCGATTGAGATAATTCTTGTTTTGTTAGAAAGAGGATACTTTAAGGGTGTTTTCATTAAAATTTCCTGTACATTGGACCTTGGACTTCGAAGATACTCAAGAGAACTCTTCAAAATCAAATTGGATAGTGTATTAGTGATTACCTACGGTATTGAAAGGTTTCGCATCAGCCATTTTTAGTGTCACTGTTGGGACTGGAATACCAGCCTTACTTATGGGCTAATGAATAGGATGGACCATAAACCACCGCGCGGGCCCAATGCGGATTGGTGGGTGTTAATGAGTGCAAATGTAGCTGGGACTAACGGCTTAACGTGTCTTCTGAAGCACGGAGAAGCTCGAGATAATACACTTTGGTCACCCACCCCATGACTGCGACCCTTGCTAAAATTAACAGCGCGAAAAGTGGAAATTGAGTTATTCAAAGTAGGTATTATACGAGTACCATTGAAAAGTGTTGAAAATATGAATAAAATATATTTATATCATTGTTTACATTTACTTGTACATACCTACCACAAAAAAGTGAAAAATAAAAAAGCTTTTAAAAATTAAAAAGAAAAACCTCCTTCAAAAAACCTTAAAAAAATTGCTATAAAAAAAAAGCTTCAAAAAGCAACAGCTCTAAAAAGCAAGAAATAATATTCAAATCTGCATAATTACCACTATTCAAGTACCTACACATATCTAATATAAAAAAAACGTCTTATGAAGTCGGGTGGGGCTTTAAGATTTAAAAAATCAAATTACGACAGAGAAACCACTACAAATGTTTATATAAATTAAAAAAGGAAAATATCTTTCAGCCCCACCCGACTTCAAAAGACGTTTTTTTATATTAGATATGTGTAGGTACTTGAATAGTGGTAATTATGCAGATTTGAATATTATTTCTTGCTTTTTAGAGCTGTTGCTTTTTGAAGCTTTTTTTTATAGCAATTTTTTTAAGGTTTTTTGAAGGAGGTTTTTCTTTTTAATTTTTAACCATGTTTGAACCATAAACGTGACGTATTCATTACGCCAAAAGCAGCCCAATGGTAGATTACCCAAGATCTATTTGAATAGTATCCTATTTGAATTCATTCGACGCTTTTTATGTAAGACTTCACTTCAAATTGATTTCCGATAGCAAACATATTACAGTGCATAGTATCACCTTCCGACTTTCCTTTCCCTACAATTTTAATCATATTTATTAAATATGTAGATAAAAACTATACAGTGATTCAGATTTTTTAAGTGCATTGACACTTTAATTTCGATAATACAAAAATAACCCTAATGCCGAATAGGGTATATAGGGACCATCAAACTAATCAACTTTTACTATAAGGCCAAATCTGAAATCGCGAAAAAAAAATCAGCTGTTTCATACATTTTGATATTTTCAATTTTAAGTTTTGTATGAAACAGCTGAATTTTTTTTCGAAATTTCAGAGTTGGTCCCGTAGTAAAAGTTGATCAGTTTGATGGTCCCTATATACCCTATTCGGCATTAGGGTTATTTTTGTATTATCGAAATTAAAGTGTCAATGCACTTAAAAAATCTGAATCACTGTATAGTTTTTATCTACATATTTAATAAATATGATTAAAATTGTAGGGAAAGGAAAGTCGGAAGGTGATACTATGCACTGTAATATGTTTGCTATCGGAAATCAATTTGAAGTGAAGTCTTACATAAAAAGCGTCGAATGAATTCAAATAGGATACTATTCAAATAGATCTTGGGTAATCTACCATTGGGCTGCTTTTGGCGTAATGAATACGTCACGTTTATGGTTCAAACATGGTTAAAAATTAAAAAGAAAAACCTCCTTCAAAAAACCTTAAAAAAATTGCTATAAAAAAAAGCTTCAAAAAGCAACAGCTCTAAAAAGCAAGAAATAATATTCAAATCTGCATAATTACCACTATTCAAGTACCTACACATATCTAATATAAAAAAACGTCTTTTGAAGTCGGGTGGGGCTGAAAGATATTTTCCTTTTTTAATTTATATAAACATTTGTAGTGGTTTCTCTGTCGTAATTTGATTTTTTAAATCTTAAAGCCCCACCCGACTTCATAAGACGTTTTTTTTATATTAGATATGTGTAGGTACTTGAATAGTGGTAATTATGCAGATTTGAATATTATTTCTTGCTTTTTAGAGCTGTTGCTTTTTGAAGCTTTTTTTTTATAGCAATTTTTTTAAGGTTTTTTGAAGGAGGTTTTTCTTTTTAATTTTTAAAAGCTTTTTTATTTTTCACTTTTTTGTGGTAGGTATGTACAAGTAAATGTAAACAATGATATAAATATATTTTATTCATATTTTCAACACTTTTCAATGGTACTCGTATAATACCTACTTTGAATAACTCAATTTCCACTTTTCGCGCTGTTAATTTTAGCAAGGGTCGCAGTCATGGGGTGGGTGACCAAAGTGTATTATCTCGAGCTTCTCCGTGCTTCAGAAGACACGTTAAGCCGTTAGTCCCAGCTACATTTGCACTCATTAACACCCACCAATCCGCATTGGGCCCGCGCGGTGGTTTATGGTCCATCCTATTCATTAGCCCATAAGTAAGGCTGGTATTCCAGTCCCAACAGTGACACTAAAAATGGCTGATGCGAAACCTTTCAATACCGTAGGTAATCACTAATACACTATCCAATTTGATTTTGAAGAGTTCTCTTGAGTATCTTCGAAGTCCAAGGTCCAATGTACAGGAAATTTTAATGAAAACACCCTTAAAGTATCCTCTTTCTAACAAAACAAGAATTATCTCAATCGGTTTATAAACAAAGAAGTTATGTCTGAAGATCCGTTGAAACTCGTGCAAAAGTCACCTAAAAAATTACAGTATTTTCAGGATTACTCGAAAACCACTGAACCGATTTAAAATTTTCAAAAAATGGGACCACCTGGGGAACTAACCTGATAAAGTGGCGTTTGAATCATGTCAATCGGTTCAGCCGTTCTCGAGTAATCGGTGGACATACATAAAAAAAAAAAAAAACAAATAAACAGACGAACATAGAACCTCCTCCTTTTTTTGAAGTCGGTTAAAAATAGAAATAGCTTATTTTTATATTACTGTTATGATTTCTGTTTTTTATTTCATGGGATCGAAATAAATAAATCTTACGGAATGAAACGTTCCTAACGAAACGAAAAAAAAATCAGCTGTTTCATACATTTTGATATTTTCAATTTTAAGTTTTGTATGAAACAGCTGAATTTTTTTTCGAAATTTCAGAGTTGGTCCCGTAGTAAAAGTTGATCAGTTTGATGGTCCCTATATACCATATTCGGCATTAGGGGTGTTTTTGCTATGCTTTCAGTTTTTAGAATTTTTAACTAAATCCCCTATAAGTCTCAGTTTGATTCGTCACGATTTAAAAAATGGGCCCTCAGTTCAGATGCACATTTTTGTAACATCTTGTATAATTGACATAATAACATCAATAAATACAATGTTCATTAAAGTGTTTATGCTAAGGGGTAGTTTTATATTGTGAAGGCAAGGCGTAATGAACCGTAGCCAACCGTAGCACACGAAATATGAGCACATGAAATCCTTGTAGTCATATCGCGAAAAAGCTGTTTGAATTTAAATTATACACTTTTATTTTATGACGTTAATATTCCGATAATCTAGTGCTAATGGGGACTTTATTCTGATAAAGGGGTTTTTGATATCACTTTAAATATAAAGTGATATCAAAAACCCCTTGGTTGGTAATAACCAACCACCATGAATAATGGTGAATATTGTGCGACAAAGCAAAGTTTGTAAGCCACAACATGACAACATAAATTAAGATTAAATTTTATTCGAAAGTCAAGGTGGTGGAGAAATATAAAAAGGGGATTCGATTGATGTCATGTGATAAAGCATTAGGTAGATTGCATTCCTCTCATATGAGGTGACGGTATGGCTAATGTCTGTTCGCGAAAAGTTGATAAAAAAACAGAGTTTCTAACCTCAATAAAAAATTGCGGCCCGGTAAATATTACCCTATTACAACGGCCCGCTCGCGTGGCCCGGTCACTGGTGGCCTCGGCTTGACAGCCGCTGCGTTTCTCGTACCACAAAACTCGATTGCGATTATTAAACGACAGTCGCTATTCCGAGACGTTTTCATAATACCTATTTCTCAATTCTCGGCGATCAGATTTTATGTTGTCTGTGTCGACAAACGAACAAAGCAACTGACTCTATATGTGAAAACGAAATTCCGTCGTACGCTACGGTAATGCTTCCAAATAGGATCGTATGACGTGATTGAAATAAAATCAGATTGAGCGAAATTTTCATACATTGCTGGGGGATCTGTTTACGTTGGACATGTTATCAAACAGTGTTACGACCAGTTTATGTTAACCGCAGTAAGAGATAAGATTTTTTCGGCAAATGAATAGCGTTTGTGATGTTATCATTATTTGCTTAGCGTTTGTGATGAAAGGAGATAGCAAGAACGAATCATTAAAAGGAGAAAGATTTTAGACAAAAAGTATATTTTGGTAGGTGGCTTTTACCAAACAGGTAAGTAAAGTGGTGGGTTTTCAGGGGTTAATAATTGCAAGAATTACACAATAAATATTTGACAACATCACATACATTGCTCCGATTCCAAAGTAAGTATCTAAAGCACTTGTGTTATAGAAATCAGAGACAACGGTGATATCACAAACATCCAGACCTGAGCCAATATAGAAAAGTTCGTTTTCTAAATTGGCCCAACCGGGGATCGAACCCGGGACCTCAGAGATGGCGACACCTTGAAAACCGGTGTACAAAGCCACTCGACCACAGAGGTCGTCAAATGTTTACTTTGTAACTGCACAATCCCTAATTTCAAAACCAGCATTAACAAATTGTAATTGAGCACTAAACGCAACAGCTAAAGCATTATAGTCTTTGTATCGCGCCTTTACAAGGTGTTACAAAAATACCCCTAATGCAGAATATGGTATATAGGGACCATCGAACTGAACAACTTTTACTATGGGACCAACTCTGAAATAGCGACAAAAAAATCAGCTGTTTCATACAAAAATTAAAATCGAAAATATCAAAATGTATGAAACAGCTGATTTTTTTTTCGCAATTTCAGAGTTGGCCCCATAGTAAAAGTTGTTCAGTTTGATGGTCCCTATATACCATATTCGGCATTAGGGGTATTTTTGTAACACTTCGTGTACTCGTAGCTTTAGGTACTATCGCATCGGCCGTGACACGATCGTTCAAAACGCAATATAGTGCTTAGTAGACGAGATACTTTCAATCATCCAAAAAGTATTGCAATTTCTAACCGACTTTAAAAAAAGGAGGAGGTTATCAAGTCGACGGATTTTTTTATGTATGTTTTAACATAACTTCACCAGTTGTTGACCGATTTCAATTATTCTTTTTTTATTTGAAAGAAAATAGTTCGTGTGTGGTCCCATAAAAAAAATACAGAGACCTGCCTTTCTATTGTCTAATTTCAAAATCTATCGCAATCGCTTTCAGGATGAAACACATTGATGCTTCTTTTTGGCACAAATAAAAACTTACCAAAGAAATGCAGCAATGTGTCGGATCCAACTGTCAAATGAAAGCGATTGCGATAGATTTTTAAATTCGACAATTAGCCCCCTGGCTAGTAGTTTTTCATAATCCTGAAAAATATAAATTATTAAGCTTACGTCTTTAACCGACTTCATAAAAATGAGGAGGTTATCAAGTCGATGGTATTTTTTTTACGGATTGTCAGGTATAATATAGTAAACAA
This sequence comes from Catoptria pinella, assembly GCA_963556745.1. Lineage (NCBI taxonomy): Eukaryota > Metazoa > Arthropoda > Insecta > Lepidoptera > Crambidae > Catoptria > Catoptria pinella. Next base: position 10,332,312 of record OY750777.1, on the reverse strand, counting down.
GTGCGTGTCGGACCACGCGCAGTATAGAACAAGATATCGAAACGGGTATGGTGTCACTTTTCGTTCTTTGCTTATAACTAATAAACTTAATTTCTGAAGTAATAAACATTTTGTAATACTTTTTACTTAATTATAAGTTATTTTTAAACGCATGTGTAACTTTTGTTTATGTGTTCTCCGCATGTTATGCTGTGCATATACATTTTTGGGTCTCAATCAGGCATCTAAAATAACTGATATCTCTATTTCATATGCTTAGTGATTGTTACCTGTCGTGTATGCCTATCTAAATAAATAAAAAAATTAAATAAAAAATACTACCTTCAGCGACAAACTGTTATGGAAGAAATAGTCACTGAGAATACTAAAATCTCAAACTTCCATTCAATAAAACATGCAAGGTATTTAAGTATACACTGCTCGCCTGACCGCAAATAAATGTTAAAAATACCATCACGACTAGCTAGCTATCATAAATAAATTTAAGACAACATCACAAAAATTGCTCTGATTCCAAAGTAAGTAGCTAAAGCATGTTATGGAAATCAGATACAACAGTGGAACTACAAACACCCAGACCTGAGCCAATGTAGAAACGTTCGTTTTCTAAATTGACCCAGCCAGGGATCAAACCCGGGATCTCAAAGATGGCGATAACTTAAAAACTGGTGTACAAACCACTCGACCACGGAGGTCGTCTTATTGTATTGTCCTTATTTAATAATGCTCTTTATTGTACAGAAATAACAAGTTGCTCCCTTAATACAGGGTGTATTTTTATTCACCCTCCAAATTTTAAGAATGTGTTCAGTCCATGAAACTGTACTCGTACATGTTTCTTAGAGGAATTTGTAAAAATTTTGGTCATCCCTTACTAAACTGATCACGATCTCTTTGATTTGTATGGTTTTTTTTTTACATATTTGGCCCTTTGTTTATTAAAAAAAAGTCGTTCACTTTCATAGACTGAACACATCCTTAAAAGGAGAGTAAATAAACTACAGCCTGTATAAGCAAAAGCCTACAGATTGTGCTAATAAGAAATGTAACACAAAGGTTAATCACAAATTTTGATTTGCGTGAAACAACACTTCTGTGTAATAAAAATCTACGCAATCGCTTATTTAAGTTGCTCGTCTGTTTACACCCTAATTAACGCCTAGTAGGGCATGGCTTGACTTTGATAAATTACCTTCCAATACACAAATACGTAAGAGATAGTGTGGATACGCTTTTAATTGGGGTGAGTTCATTAAGTTATCATTATCATTAATTGTGTGACAAATATTTTATTCTTCTCCCGAAAGAAATGCACACTAAAATGTTTTTCTGGTTCATTTAATTCTTTGGCGGACATTTCTCTATTTTAAAATAAATATGAAAACTTAAAAAAGTGCAATAAATTCTCCTTTGAAAGATATTTCAATACTAAAAGAAAAATGGCTATTTACATCCAAAGAAAAACCACATCGTTTTTGCAGATTGGATTTGGGTTAGCACAACAAAAGTTATGTATAACTTTACGATCTACTTTTTACGACTATAGACAGTCACATGGTTTATTGCGGAAACGCATTTTTTTATCGAAAAACAGAAATGCGATTTTCTACCGACGCAGCTTTTGGCGCAAACGGAGTTCTGTTCGCCTGTTATTTTATTATAATGTTTTATTCCTAAATTGTTACATAGTTTTCATTATGATATAAAATATAATACCAGCGCCCGCAGCGTGGTTACAAGGAATGAATAGCCATTAAAAATAGCAGTATTTCTAAAAAAAATGAAATCTATCAATGATGAAGTCTTATCCATATTAGTACAGACCAGAATTAAGGCTACGTGTGGCTGAAAGTTATATACAAACTTTATTATGGAGAAGTCATGTTCAGTTGCAATTTAGTTTCAGATTCTTAAATTATGTTTCATTGTTTACATAATTTGAGGCTAAAAATTTGAAAATGTGTAGAGTCAATTAAATTTCAAACGTTTAGAAATATTTCAAAGGTATCATAAATTTTAAATAGGTATTGTTAAAAGTGCAGCCCTGAACAGCTATGTTTTTATTTAATTTTAAAATGGGTTATAAATTTAAATCATGCTTATTGGCAGAAATATATTAAACGTTGATATTTTTAAAACTAAAAAAAAAAATAAAGAAATAAACAAAAATATCCAACAAAAAGTTTAAAAGCTAGTAAGCACGTCGTTAGTAATACTTACATAATTATTTATCATTCTAAATAATTATTTTCTTTTTTTATATAAATTCTTGTTTTAACTAATTAAAATATATATATTTTGGACTAAGTATGGATAAGACCGTGTTCTCTTAATTTACAAACTCTCCTCAACACAGGAAATATAGCACAAAATATTAATCTTGGTGTGCCTACATCTTATGAATGCCAATGAATCCATCCCGGTAACCAAGATAAGGTATTCCAGGAACTCCTTATCCTGTCCTTACAGCACAAAGATAAATAAACTCCACGAAAAGCTATTAAAATTTATCATATCTATTACAACAGGAGCTTCCGTTTAGGCTTGTGGCAGTTAGCAAGCTATGCCAAAGATATAACATTTTTCGACGATTTTTGGGGGTGGTAATCATCACATATATACATTGATCCGATTCCAAATTAAGTGCTAAAACACTGGGGTTATGGAATTTAGAGACAACGACTTTATTAACTTAAAAATGAATCGGTTCTGTGATAGTAATTGGTAAGACCCTTTTGTCAAGTAGGAGATGAGCTGATGATCTATAAACGGCTGAACAGATCTTCACAGATTATAGCTAAGAACCATCTTGATTACGGCATCCTTCAAATAAACAAAACAGCATCAAAATCGGTCCATTCGTTTGGGAGCTACGTTTAGTACTATTATATATTCTGTGTACGTTGCCTCAGACAGAGCCAGTCACACACACACACATACACACGTCAAACTTATAACACCCTTCTTTTTGCGTCGGGGGTTAAAAAGGGCACAGTTGACAATTCGAATTTTTTAAGACTTTTATTGTATAGTCAGCAGTAAGTTTCAACAATTACTATTTCCAATGTGCTCTTTTATTTAATCTGCATGGACTTTTCGATAAATTAAAGATACTTACATAACTCACATACAAGAGGGTAGTATGATATGAGTACTTAACGCTTGTGGCGGTTATGCATCAATCCGCTTTGGGTCCACCATATGGGTCCATCCTCCTTATCCCTCCGGCCTGTACACCTTATTGAATTTTACACCTGCAGTGACTTTAAAATATCTGATATGGTGATAACTGATGATGACGGTGATCAAGCTATATACTTTAGGCATATTTTTTTTATAGCTTACATTGTAAAACAGACTCAAACCGGCATCTGCTTCAAGGGACTGCTTAGCCGAACTTCGGTCTCGTTTTGCATGTTAATTACTGAATCTGTAATTATATGCTAATTATTATCCACTAAAACGTCGCATCTAACGGGGAAAATATACCGATTTGGTTTGAAAATTATCTCGTTTTTGTATGGACTCTTTGCGAGTTTCACAGTATAAATCTTGAGTACATAATACGAAATGGAATGTTTGACAGCCGAAATAGATTCATCCAAAAATGGTATGACCTCCGTGGTAGAGTGGTTTGCACGCCGGTTTTCAAGGTGTCGCCATCTCCGAGGTCCCGGGTTCGATCTCCGGTTGGGTGAATTTAGAAAAACTTTATTACGTTAACTTTTCTATATTGGCTCAGGTCTGGGTGTTTGTGCTACCACCATTGTCTCTGATTTCCATAACACAATTGCTTTAGCTACTTACTTTGGAGTCGGAATAATGTATGTGATGTAGTCAATTATTTATTTATTTATTTATTTATAATAATAAAAAACAGACGTTTCATTCTCTTCAGTGTTGCTTACTATTTGAATGCGTAGTAATTATACGCTTTTACGTAATCATTTTTTTTTGTGATTCAGCTTTTTATGTTGTCTAGTTAGACAGATTAACTCTGCTGTCAGTATGTTATTGATCATTAAAATGATTCTGACTCGTCCAGTAAATTGAAATATTTTTTAGTTGCACGAACCGTGTGCATGTGTGTCTCGTTTGTGCACCAATTACAGATTAATAGATTTACATTGCTTAGTGCAGTGTGATGAAAACAATTACGTTGTTCAGATATTAACACTGTGTCTTGTTAGGATTTCATTATTGAATTTACAGAAATGCTTACTCATTCAACTGTTTAAAAATATCTGGAAAGATGTTCAGTTGAATGTCGAGGTAGTTCCTTGTACATTGGTGAGATGGCGCTGGCTTGCAGCGTAAGAGTTGATATACTAGAAGAAATTCGACGTTCCCACTAGTGACTCGGTAGCTCAGCGGTCAGAGCATTGGACCGGATATCCAAATGTCGCGGGTTTGATTCCCGTCCGATAACATGATCTGGTGCGAGTCGTATTTTTTCTAGTATATTATTTAGTATTATATAAAAATAGCATTGTGAATGCTAAAATCTCAAAATTTAAAAATGCTTACTCATTGTTTTCATGGTGACGTCATCTATGAGGTCACGGGAACAGCCAAACATTACACATTTTGGTATAGACGAAAAATACAACGAAAATAGGACGTGGTAAAATATTCATAATGCCGCTGCACGGGGGACTATGCAAAATTAAAATGACGGACAGAACATGGCGGTAACAACAAAAAAAATGTGGCTGATTCTAAATGGATGTTGTGCTTTTGAATGCAGAATGCAATGGATACAGAATATTAAAACTAATACTTACTAAAAAATAAATCTTTGTGTATAATACACCGTCATTTTGTAGTCGTTTTAATTTCCCTAAGGGAGTATTCTTCCAATGAAACTAAAAATTTTTGCCATAGAAACATGGGCCGAAAAACACCAATAAAAAATGTTACATACATAGCTTTACCACAAAAGATTTTAAAACACTGTTCAACAAGTGTTTAACTTAGACACTGTTTAAATGTGATGCTGTCACGTTTTTGACAATATTGTTTGAGAGAGACGGCATCACATTTAAACAGTGTCTAAATTAAACAGTGTTTTAAAATCCTTTGTGGTAAGGTCAACAATGTTTTAGCTGTCTAGTCTAGTTAGTATGGGAGGACTAATATTTTTAGTCGTTTTCCGACCCATGTTTCTTCGGTTTTTTTTAATTTCATTGGTAGGGTAGCACACTTCCTTAAGGGAATTAAAAGGAATATAAAATGACGGTGTGCATGACGAGGTGTATAACCAGCATGCTTCGAGTATATGACTTTATTTATCTATTTATACGTTTTACAACAGTCTTTGAATTTGTCATCTTTAAATAAGTAACAGCAAATAAATATAAAAATAATATTTTTGTGAAAAGATAAATATATGTAGCTTACTCCCGCAAAAATATATGCAGGATGCACCGCCCGCCCGCCCGCAAAAAAACGCACTTGCACACCACAAAAATATCAGTGCACAATACCTGCATTTAGCATGACAGCGACACACCTTGCACCTGCACTAATTAGACTACTCTACACGTGTTTCGCCCCAACCCGGAGCATCCTCAGGAGTTAGATCGTGCGTTAACCAACACCGAATGGTTTTTGCGGGCGGGTGCATGCGGGAGTAAGCTACATAATCTCTTTTCACTATGGTTTGGGACTTCCGCCAAGTGACGCCTAATTCAATCAAATAAAGAATATTTTACCTTCAAAAATGAATACATTTTATCTCTCTTACTCTTCCTTACGTTCACATGGTATGCTTGTTGTTCACTTATTGTTTACCATTATTGTATAAAAATATTAAATATCACTCTATCACTAAGTTTTCACCTCCACCATCAAAGCCTTATAAGTAAGGGTCGTAAAAACTAAACTATCGCGGCTGTTTGTGTTGGCAAAATAATGAAGGTTTTACGCGGTCGTAAAGTGACCCGGTACGTGACTAGGGTGTAAGATGATTTTTCGGGACTTTGTGATCATCTTCAGATTATAGCCCACTGTTGGGCATATTTCCTTAGCATAACCACACGAGTTATCACTCAAAAATACAAATTAGATCAAGGCAACAAATTTGTGGTCACCCGAAAAGTTATCCTTTATCAGAATTCGGATCTTTTTTTCTAAATGTCTGGAATGGCGAGCGCGTACCGAATGACACTATGTAGTTATGGCGTCTAAAACGTGGATTAACGATCTAGTTAAGAAATCAAATTTTAGTCAAGTCAATTAAAACGTGGCATTAACACCAACATACATAATAATATACTTTATGGTTAATAGCAACAGGATTATTCTTCAATGTAAGTTTAAACAAGGATAGGTAGGTATATGTCTTAAGAGTATTATGTCTGTTTTATACGTTGCGACACCTATTTTTAGGTGTATTTTAATGGTTAAACATTTTATTTTTATAAAATCTGTTAAGATCAGGAATATATTCGAAACTTATGCAACTAGGACACTTTGTCCCAAATCTTACCAATATTATGGCCACAGTAATAGTATGGAGATGATACATTTGGGTCGCGTAACGACGGGCCACAACTATCGCCATGATTTATGTATGCCAACAGATTCTAAGACCCCACTCTCAGCTTTATTGATTTCGGGGAAGACCCCATAAAAATATGATTGGTAGTAAATAAGAAAAATACACATAAAATGTCGTGGGTATTGTGATAATAAGAAGATGCAGAGACTATAACAGTTATTTAAAAAGTTTTTTTTTTACATTTTGCCCATAAAATGTCGTCATAGCTCCTGCGATGATATGAGATGCATCAATTTCCTAATATTATGTACAATAATTATTTTGGTATATGAGATCATTAAAAAGAAAATAAGAAGCTAGCATAATAAAACCAAGAGTTTTATTATGCGCATTCCGTTTGCTTGTTTACAAAATAAAATAGCTATTACATGACTGTTAAAGTTAAGTTTAGTGTCCAGTATCACCCCTAAGTCACAGACTTCGGAAACTCTTTCAACGGGTACTTGTGATATTTCGTACGAGTGATGTATAGGGTCATGTGATCTTGTAAATGTAAAAATTTTACATTTAGAGCTATTGAAGGACATGTTATTGTCATCCACCCACTTTACGACAGCATTGATGTCATTAGAATAAACTATATCGGGATTTACACCATGTACCTGTTTATTTTTGAGACTCCATTCTTCCGTGACCATGGCGCATGCAACTGCGCCGAAATATCGGATTCTCAAAAATAAACAGGTACATGGTGTAAATCCCGATATAGTTTATTCTAATAACGTCAAAAACCATGGAAATTTAAAACATTATAGCATTGAAGTCATTTTGTGGCGCTATACATGTTGGCAGCACCAACTAAATTGACAATGTTTTTTACGTTGGCAATATTCCTTCCAAAAACCACCATTTTATAAATATTATATACAAGGTGTTACAAAAATACCCCTAATGCCGAATATGGTATTTGGTATATACAAAAATTAAAATCGAAAATATCAAAATGTATGAAACAGATAATTTTTTTTCGCGATTTCAGAGTTGGTCCCATAGTAAAAGTTGATCAGTTTGATGGTCCCTATATACCATATTCGGCATTAGGGGTATTTTTGTAACACCTTGTATATAAATCTGTTTTGTTATTTCTAACTGTTGCTATTTCTAAATTACAACCGTAAAAAGTACGTTGACTTATTCGTATTACGCTCAGCTGACTACTATACTCGTTCTGGTATAAGTCAGGGCAGTACGTTAAGGCCCACTCTCTTCTTGATAATGGTTAATGACCTTGAAAAGTTGTTTCTTCAGGAAAATGTTAATTGTTAACGTTGTACATTTTGATATTTTCGTAATAAATTTTTGTATGAAACAGCTGATTTTTTTTTCGCGATTTCAGAGTTGGCCCCATAGTAAAAGTTGTTCAGTTTGATGGTCCCTATCTACCATATTCGGCATTAGGGGTATTTTTGTAACACCTTGTATAAAACAATGCATACGGAAGTTCAGAAATAAAATGTATGCTACAGACTGATAAATAAAGGGAAGTCCGAGGTGATTGTACAACTTTCGTTTTCCAATTTTAGTACGGACTTCGATTCAAGTTTTACAAAAGGCTGGACAATACTGCCGCGGGCGAGTTCACTTTGGCAAAGTTTTATTAAAATAGCTCTGATAACTTTTCTTTCGAAATTGCTCCGATTATTGAATAAATATTTTTTTTTAATAAAAAGCAATGCTTCAGTTGGACTGGAGGTTAATAACGGCACCTGTCATTTCGACTTATATGTTAAAAACTGATAAAATTTACATTTTTTTATTTGCTTTAGCTTAGCTTTTATTTACTATCTGTACTGTGTTTATTTAAGGCTCCTATGTACCTCAAGTGGCGCCCTCATTTTAATTAAATTTATTGCTCTCTAAGTACATAATGTATCGTATAGTAGTAGTTTTCAAAAGTGCTAAAAGTGGCCACACGTTATTGTTTGTAAATAAACTATAGAACCTTAGCTTCAATCTATACATGTGAGTTTTCGATACATTATGTACTTAGCGAGAAATAAATTTAATTAAAATGAGGGCACCACTTGAGGTATATAGGGGCCTTAATGTCTGCAGAGGAGCCCTATCTGTCTGGGAGCCCAATTATAACTAAATATTCTGTGAATATTTCAAGCGTCTACCTGTTGCCGTTATCGATATCGAACACGAATCACTTTTGTTGAATGGGAGCCCCTTAAATAATTCTTTGTGGTGACACAGTAAATAGTGCGCGTAAGCAATTTCGCTCGTAGCTAACGTTTTACAGGCAGTCACCTCCACAACCCTCGTCTTAGGTATACGCGCGTCGCGTTCCGCGCCCTGTTATTTCGATTAATGTTAAGTGTTTTTGTTTAATAAAAACTGTTGTACGTAATTTACTCTTTTATTTGATCGTCCCAGTAGTCACTCCAGACTGATAGCAAACACGATCCTTCTGATGAAAAATAATAGTATAGACATATAGCGAAAGTGATCAAATAACGCTGTGCAGTTTCCATTGCCAAATCTTTTATTCTGTTTTTTAGTATTTGTTGCTATAGCGGCAACAGAAATACATCATTTATGAAAATTTCAACTGTCTAACTACACGGTTCATGAGATACGGTCTGGTGACAGACGGATAGACAGACATACGGACGGACAGCGAAGTCTTAGTAGTAGGGTCCCGTTTTACACTTTGGGTACGGAACCCTAAAAACAAGTGTCACTGCAGACTGGGTACCACTTATAAGGAAAAAAGTGTTCCACAGAATGGCCCCTGATCAACGACATCGGTCGACGATCGAGAGATTGGTTCGTTCGCATAAAATGTTTAGTCGTAATTTCGTTTGGCATAACAGAAATAGCATAAAGTTCTTTCGCATAATTGCATATTCGCATAATTTTGGTAACACCCTCAGCTAGTGAGAATCTTTCTCGATCGCAAGTTGAAACCCTCTTTAAAGTAGCTGATGTGTGTACTTTTAAAAAAAAATCCATCCATTGTTCCTGGTTTTTTAACTATTTCCAGCTTTTCAGCAGCGGCATCCCTTGTATTTATTGAAGATTCAATATCCAATTGATATTAAGTTTTTTAATAAAGTCCCGCTTGATCGGAAACTTTCCGCTTTATTGCCTCTTCGCATCGGTAAATTGGTTTCCTTGTTTATTTCCGCGGGAAAATAATAAAATCAGAGGATTAGGTTATTCCATAATAGTATCAATAATAAGTTAAGAGTAAACAGTTAAATAATGAATAAGCAAGGATACCTAACACCAATCATTTACCAAATCTAAAGTTGTCACATTGTAGTAGATTATACAACAAGTGAAAAAAAGGGAATTTAAGCCGAGGGTTTATAAGAAACGAGAATTTTTTAGTCCCTTTTTTCACTCGTAGTATAATCTACTACTTTATTTTCTCGCAGTCAATAGTAAAAATCGGTAATGTAAACATTAGAAAACCTCTAATTTCACTATTTCTAATGACATAAAACCACAGAACAAAGAAAAGAATGACATGTTCTGTGCATAAAACAACCACGATAATAGATAGAAATGAACCCAAAGGTAAGACACTAAAAATAACCATAGCTAAAATTGGCGGGATTTTTAATTTAATTGTATAGCTCAATGGCTTTATGGAATAGCTCCAAAGCAGCCACAACGGTCGACCAAATTGAATCATGACTATTCATTCATGACCTACCTAAGGCCAGGTTTCCACCAAAGCGGAGAGAAGAAGAGAGGAGTATTGAATAACCAATCAGATTTCGTTATTTCCACATCTCTTCTCCACTTAGTTTCGGTGGAAATGGATCAAGCGGAGAGGAGAGGAGAGGAGCGGAGAGAGAGAGAGATCATTTCTCTATAGAATCTTGTGCAGAGATGTGTCTAGCCAAGCGGCAGGGCAGCGCTCACACACCCTGTTGTTATTTATGAATCATGATTAATTTATGAAACATCTGTACCTAAATAATTTTGGGTATAGAAGCATATATATATTTTTTTATTCATCATTTTATCTTGGAAATTAAACATTTACTATGAAAAATTTTAAGAACATAATCAATAATTTTTTAGACTCCGATTTCACACTTTACGAATAATTCCACAAAACAAGTATAATTAAATTAATGTGCAGTGACAACCCTAGCGCTAAGCAGCCGATTTGTATTCTTATAGCAAAACGTCTCGCCAGGGGTGCATCAAAACGATTGTTTGCAGTTTTATAACTAGCGAGATGCCGCTGACTGCTTTGTAGACTAACACGAAGTTTGCAACTCCTACACATAAACACCCAGACACAGAACAGCTAGTACTATTTACTTAATAGCCACTTCCTTCCATTCGATGTTACAAACTTTTGTAACAATTTATTATTACAAATCAGGGCGTTTAATTAAACTCGTGACAAACTTTCATGCCCTGATATGTTCTGTTAGAAACATAGGTGAAAATAAATCAAAATGTAGTTTTAATAGCGAATGGAAAGATAGCAGCAGGAATTCATTAAAATTTCTCATTCCAAAACACTTCAACCAAAGTAGGGTACTTTTCCGTTAGTTAGTACCAAAGGTCGCCCTTGCGATTGTCAATTTTTACGTCAATATCGTAGATAAAAGAATTAACAATCGCTTCAATTACACATTAGATGATCCGCACCATTAAGTGTCAATTATGTAAAAAATGTCAATCGAAATTGATCGTTTCGGGCGGCGTTAATTATTCTGTCTGTGGAAATAGTCACAGAGTCGGGTTTAACCATCGTTTACGTTATCCGTTACTATTCCCTGCGAGTTAAGAGAAATTACGGTGCTGAATAGGGGTTCAAATAGGGACGAATCAGAGAACAAATCTATCTCTCATCTACATTAATTATTGCTTTTGAATGGAAAAGGACAGATTTCCTCCTTTGAAAGCTATTATTAAGATTATATGTCCATCTGTTGTATAGCTTATACAAATGAAAATATTCCTTTAGGTAGAATTATCAAACATGCATATCACTAAAGCAAACTTTTCAAAATACCTCGCCACCAATGTAAACTTGGCTCTAATTGGAAAATTTTCTCATCTTGAAGGAAAAGGAAGTTTCAGCGCAATGCTGATCAATTTTCAATTCAGGCATTCCGTCCGCGATTGCAAGATGCCTAGAGATGCACACTTATCGATATCATCGATTGAAATTAATTTGGGTAATTTCGATATTCCTATTTGATACAATTTATTCGAAAAGAATATATCGAAAGGTACACTTTTTTTTTACATCTTCTTTAGCAGTAACTACAAGGTGTAAAGTAATGTTTTTTTTGTCCCTTGAGGGTGCTGAAGTTAAAACTACAACATAAACAGATTACGTTTTTAATAACTTTTTGTATGGAGTGTCCGGGGTGTGGCTATAGGCCAGCGAGAGTTCATCAGTTTCTACTGAGAAGGAAGGAGTAATTTTGCCATAAGCAAAATTTTATTAATCAATGAAGATATCCCATTATCAACATATTTTTCATTGGTGGGTATATAAAAAATATGTCGACATTGGTGGGACCCCCCCCTCAAGCATCTACCGATAAAATAAAAAATGGGCAGGTATCTAAACAGATCAGTCTTTATTTCATTATCAAATTAAGGCAATGGGACATAATAATCCCCAGCTCTTCTCGCTCCAACAACGATGCCTTCCCAAGTCTCACGGCACACTTGTTCAATATATCTGGGGTCCAAGTTGAAGCCGTTAAACCCTGAACCGAAACCAGGCAACTCATACGTGTAAGAAAGAGGCACGCCAATGTAGTGGGCGTAGTCTTCGGACGCTCCTGAAGCTGCATATCCGATGACAAGGACAGAATTTCCGACCACATAACTTGGGAAGTGAGGGAGAGAATGCCTTTGAATAGCGTCAACCATCCCAACTCCGACAGTATGAAGAGCCAAAGCGTTGTTAGACAGAGTACCATCATGCCCCCAAGGGTATAAGATCATACTTCCAAAACTATGCATGGTGAGGTACAAAGCTATTCTGCTAAGATTTTCATCCAGGATGTCTCGTACTACTCTGGTCTCGATTTCTGAGAAAGGTCTACTGCCAGCGTAATTATCAGCGCAAGGATTTGAACTGCTCCCAACGGTGTTCCAGAAAAAGTCGTAGTTTCGGTTACCGTCGACGCCTGGGCACATGGAACTCAGGGCTGCGGAGTCAGTGGAACGAGTTTTTCTCCAGAAACGGGTCTGTGAATGAAATTTATCAGAAATTATTACATACATCACAAATTGAGACTTCTGTATTTATTATATATTTTAATTTAAGAAATTCTCGTGGGTTGACTGTAAAAAAGCAGGCCTATTACGTATAAACAATTGCGATAAGCGGAAGGTGTTCGTCCCACTCCGTGACACTATTAACGTACGAATAAGGTTCAATGTCAAGTTAATTGAACGACGAATTGCGTCCGATTATCGCAGTTATTTGTATGTAATAAGCCTGCAGATCTCTATTGTAGAGTGGTAAGCAGGGCTTAGAGAAGCTATTTCAAAGATTAAAACCAAGACTTTTAAAAGTAAATCTAAATCTGAATGTTGTATACCTATAATTGGCATATAAGAACTGTACACCAAATAAACCAATAAAATTTTCAAATATTTTCTCGCTATAAGATTGTGTTAATTGTTATTTTTTTCTATTCCTTACAGAGCCATCTCCTAAGACGTTATCCCAGATCGTTATCTCCAGACTCCTATTAACGTCCTGGATAAAGTTATTGTATATTAATATGTTTTTACTTACATTTGTGAAGCTGAACTCATAACCATCAGGGTTGGCGATAGGCAATAGAATCCAATCGAATCTTTGAAGGAGGTCAGGCTCAGTAACATCTTCCAGTAGTTTATGGATAGCCCAAGTAACTGTGGGTGGTGAGATCCATTCCCTGGCGTGGATACCACCGTCGATTACGATGACTGGCTTGCTAAGGTCTTGGAAGTTAGTCGTTGATATCTTGAGGTAATTGATGGGGCGACCTTCGAATGAGTTGGCGGCGGTCACGAGTGTTGCTCTGTCGGGGAACCTTCTTGCAACATCTTCGAGGTAGGCGTCGAACTAAAATTAAAAATAAACTGTTTTGGATCTCATAGGCTCTGTCTGTTTCAACTAGTCGCTATACCTTTCCTGTTGCGCTTTTAACAGAGGCATGATTAGGGCTGAAATAGCGCAATCTTCTTAAAAAAAACGTCTTATTTGTATAGCACACGTTTGACGCAAGACGAATCGAAAGTTGAAAACGAAAGGGTAAGGGAACTGGAAAGCGACTCGGCAAAGACACACCTACGAGTATAAGAAAGATTTTAGTGTTCTATAGACACATTTTTTTCCATACCTAACTATATATTTTCGCTTCTGATTAATGATTCACTTATTAGATAATTATCCATAAAATTATTAACAGAAGGGGGATTAATGATTTTTTTATCAGTACAGTAGCTAATGAAGTGACTAAGTAATCATATTGTGTACGTATGTTCAATGAGTGTACAGTCAACCAAGAAAGTGGTCTACCAGTTGACAAAACTTACTATGTAGTCAAATTTTGATATTAGTAATTTGAATTATTATTACTGCTAGATAAATACATACTTATCGTGCAAATGAACTTCACTGTAGGGTGGTAGATTTATTTATTAATTTTAGGAAGACTATCGACTAATACATTTTACTACATAACAAATTAGCAACAAAGAGTCATTTATAAATCTCCACTGATAGATCTTTGCACATTTAAGCCAACTATAGGTACGATTGGCCAATCACGTGCTTTACCACTTTGCAGAAAAGTTCGTATGCGCATGCTTCACCCCAGCGCATACTAATATGAAAGTGACGGCACGGCGTGCATACGATTTTAACCTTAGAGGTGGTAAAGCGTCGGTGTGGTCGTTTGTACCTATATTCAGTAAAACTAAGTAACGATGCAATTTTAACACTTACCACGGCTAATCTTTGGTAATTGTTGTATGGGATCCTTTCACCATTGCGTGTTTTGAGTTCCTTATCTCTTGATTCAATGACCATGTCATCATATCTGAGAGCTCTAAAACAAAAAAAAAATCTCACATTAATATTTGTTACTTTTACAAACATGGCTCTGATTCCAAAGTAAGTAGCTAAAGCACTTGTATTATACTCGTAGAAATCAGAGACGACGGTGGAACTACAAATACCCAGACCTGAGCCAATATAGAAAAAATCGTTTTTTCAATTGATCCAGCCGGCAGCCGGAGATAGATCTCGGGACCTCACAGATGGCGACAACTTAAAAACTGGTGTACAAACCACTTGACCACGGATGTCATCAAATTCGTTAAGTTAATCATACATCGTACACTAAAAATATGTACCTAATAATTATTAAAAAAAAATTTTGGACAATCTAGTGAAAACAATCATATCCTCGCCGTCACCAAGCCGTCATCGTCACCGAGACTGATATTATTTTATTATGAGTTCAAGATGATGACGTGATGAATGTACGACCTGACGACCTGAATGGTGCAGTGGTCAACATGCCAGTTTACCACGCAAATGTCCCGGGTTCGATTCCCGGCCGGGCAGAAATTTAAATGATGAATTTTAATTTCTATGACGGGTCTGGGTGTTACTATGTATAATAAGTATATATTTAAAAAGTATACAAGGTGTTACAAAAACACCCCTAATGCCGAATATGGTATATAGGGACCATCAAACTGAACAACTTTTACTATGGGACCAACTCTGAAATCGCGAAAAAGAAAAACAGCTGTTTCATACATTTTGATATTTTCGATTTTAATTTTTGTCATCTCCCATATTCGGCATTAGGGGTACTTTTGTAACACCTTGTATAAGTAGTATATCGGTTGTTCAGCACTCATACTATACAAGCTTTAATTAGTTTGTGTGTGAAATTGTCCAAGCATTTATTATTATTCGGTGGAGGACCGGACAAACGGTGTTAGATTTTTAATGTATTTTCATACGACATAGACTGAATAAATTATTTTGATTTGTTTTTTTATGTGTAGTCTTACGTACACACGACAGCACGTCAGGTTATACAGTTAAACTGCAAAAACAGCTTTTATTACGTAGAGCATAAATGTGATCTCAAGAACAACATGTGTAGTCTGAGGTGCCGTCATGTGTACCTTTTTAGATAACGAATAAAGTACTTAAAATTAATTCATCAACGCCCGAGCGGCCGCATGCGGCCGGATAACAATGGTATATCTATTGTGTCTCATTTTCCAGGTTGAAGGGTTAAACAATGACTTTGTACGAATGTTTATAGGTTATATTAAAATTAAAATTGTTTCTTTAAACAGTTCATTGAAACTCACTTACGTTTTTAAATTTGCGTGAAAACATAATATATCAACAGGTATTCACACCTGAAATTTTCGCTTTATCAACTTACTTAATGATTAATTAGTCATTAATTTTCGATAGATCATTTGAATATTAAGATAAGAATAAAAATCCCTAGTGATTTTTTTTTAATTATTGCAGGCTGGGCGATTGCATGTTTGAGATAAGTTCATAGTAAAATGTAATAAATAATGATTAAATTTTAGATTACAGCATTCACAATGCTATTTTATTGGTATTAAATAATAATATACACATAGGTGGTGGCCACATAATTAAGGACATCAGTCGATATTCCGATCCTATGACCAAAAATGGCTAAATGACAATAGTATGAAAGATGTATTCACAAAAAAATTATATTCGACAAAATACATAGTTTTATACATCATAAGGTTTCGATGTAATGTGCGTAGCGTTGGCCTAAACTTAAGTTAATCCATCAAACACGGAAGTAGAAAAATACCTCAAAGATAATAAATTGATAAGGCTTTAATAACAATAATAAAAAGTAAACCTAACGTGTTACGATAAATCTACTAATTAAGATTAAAATAATATTTCAGTAATCCGGTAAGTATTTTATCGTCAGGTATGAATCCTGGTAATTTGTGTTATAAATATAAAAAATTGTTTTCATTATTTCGAGTTCCTTCGTGCTTCTTTGCAGTCGGTTCTTCTCTTTTTTTATCCACAGCGGGTTAATGCTTGGCCTTCTCCTCATATGATGTTAAGTGACGATAAGCCCGAAGGTGGAAGCGCTCTACACCCGGAATCCTCACCACTGAGAAACTGTCTATCTTACCTCTAACTGCCGAAACAACAATTTTTAAATTGTTGTTATGGCGTCAGGTTTAAGTAAGATGGTGGTAGCTAGCCAGGCGGACTTGAAATAAGTCCTACCACCAACCAAACAACCAAACCGAGTACAAATGTACCCCTCTCCTGGGAATCGAACTCGGGACGACTGCGTCTTACACGGGTGGGCGAACCACTAGACCACAGAGGCAGTTAAACGTAACAAGGTGTCCCGCTTAGGGTTTGCGAACCGATGGCGTAGCTTCTTTGACATTCACAAGTGCTTGTAACAGTCTAGACTGAATAATTGAGTGTTTGAGTTCAGCACCACCAAAGACACAACGGGTTGAGGCTCATTCAGGCTCATCGGGTTTGGCGACCTCTGTGGTCGAGTGGCTTTGTACACCGGTTTTCAAGGTGTCGCCATCTCTCAGGTCTCGGGTTCGATCCCCGGTTGGGTTGATTTAGAAAACGAACTTTTCTATATTGGCTCAGGTCTGGGTGTTTGTGTCACCACCGTTGTCTCTGATTTCCACACAAGTGCTTTAGCTACTTACTTTGCAATCGGAGCAATGTATGTGATGTTGTCAAATATTTATTTATCTATTATTATTCACCTTATCCATTGCTACGTCTACACCAGTGCACTTTCATGTTCATTATGCGATTTCGTCTGACGCATGCCTAAAGCGCCGTAGCGCATGCATGCGCTATATTTTTGAAAGGAACGTCAAAAAGTTGAATTACAAGCGTTTGACGCAAGACGAATTTAAAGTTAAGGTCACAAGATGAACTTGAAAGCGAACTGGTGTGGACGTAGGCCCCAGTAGTGGGGATAATTCAAAATTCAAAACTCATTTATTCAGTCTAGGCTGTTACAAGCACTTGTGAATGTCAAAGAAGCTACGCCATCGGTTCGCAAACCTTAAGCAAAAGCTAAAGCTTAAATTTTTAATTAAGCTTGACACCTGTAAATTGATTCAGTAGAAATGAGCTAATTAAATAATGTTATTTATTTATGAATCTATGTTAATGGTAACATGTATGAATACTTTGAATGTAATGTCTGGAAACGATATACATATTTGTAAATATCGTTCCTTCTAATAAAGCTGATAAGTTTTTTGCGCCCATTTTTCTTGTCAGCTAAAAGACGTCATAATGTAGGATAAAAGAATTGACGATTTAAAAATGCTTGTTATGTAAGCTTATTTGAATAAAGAATTTTTCAATTTCAATTTCAATTTCAATTTCAATTTTCAATTTCAATTTCTAAGCGGGAGACCTTGTAACGAGATGAAGATATTAAAATGTTTGATGATAATGTTAATAAGAAACTCACTCAACCATATCCTCAACGTGGACACTGTGTCTTATGTCCTTTTCCTGAAGGGCCTTAATAAAACCTTCTTGGAACTTCGGTTTGACTAAAACAACTGCGTCTTTGTTCACAGCTGGATATCCCAAGAAGTCCAGCTCCAGGTCATCTTTAATAGAGCCTAGGAACTGCAGTTGTTCTTGAGATGAAGGCTGGACGAAGTAAGACTTCCATCTGAAAAGCAGAAAAAAATACCATTACTATGGTTAATTCTGAAATAAATTGTTTGTTTTTTTTAAATATAGCTGTCACTGTCGAGACATTTATTTTTGTTTTACAGTGTTTTTATTGATGTTATTATTTACATAGATTAAAACACTATTTTTTATTGTTATTTAAAAAGTAAGTGATTTTACTATATCGTTTTTAATTTTAAAATCAAATTAAAAATCTTCAAGGATTAAACTAACGACGACCTCCGGGGTCGAGTGGTTTTGTACACCTGTTTTCAAGGTGTCACGATCTCTGAGGTCCCGGGTTCGATCCCCGGTTGGGTCAATTTAGAAAACAAACTTTTCTATATTGGCTTATGTCTGGGTGTTTGTGATACCACCGTTGTGTCTGATTTCCACACCACATAAGTGCTTTAGCTACTTACTTTGGAATCGGAGTAATGTATCATGTTGTCAAATATTTGTTATATTTTTTCTCAACAAATAAATTAAAATACTACAAACCCAGCATATTCTTCATGTTTCGCAAAAACAACACTCAAAAACAAGAAAACCGCAATTATTTTCATCTTGTCCCAGTACTGAATGGATTCTGACATTTCAGTTCCTTTATATCGGTTTACGTTATCTTCAGTACTATCGAGAGATAGATAAACATTATCAGTATTACGTTTAATGTATTATTCCCCATAACATTTATTGGAAACGATGATTCTGTTTTAGCTTTTCATTAAATAATTTAAATTTAACATCAAATACATCCAAACCCCTAAAATCATAACTGTAAAATTGCGTGTTTTGTCAACTGATTTTTAAGTCAACTGACTTTTTTTAACTAAAATCTTAAATCAACGCGTTCTATAGCGTACGTAAACATTTCTACTTTTTGAGATAGGTAATAACACAGTGAATTTTTTTTTTTTTTAAATTTTGAGATTTAAGCTTTCACAATGCTATTTTATATAATACTAAATAATATACTAGAAAAAATAGGACTCGCACCAGATCATGTTCTCGGACGGGAATCGAACCCGCGACCTTTGGATATCCGGTCCAATGCTCTGACTCGGTAGCTCAGCGGTCAGAGCATTGGACCGGATATCCAAAGGTCGCGGGTTCGATTCCCGTCCGAGAACATGATACAGTGAATTTTGTCAGTCTGACCTATGTACCTTAAGTAAGTTGTAAGTTAACCATTATTATATTAGCATCCAAACGAATAGAATGTTTTCCATTTGAATAAGTGGAAGTGGGCTGCTTTATTAAAGGTAAATCATATATTAAAATATTTTTTTTTGGTGGTACGGCTTATCTCAAGTCCGCCTGGCTAGCTACCACCATCTTACCTAAGTCTGACGTCATAACAACAATTTAAAAATTATTGGGTTCGAAGTAAGAAAGCCAGTTCCTCAGTGGTGAGGATTCCGGGCACAGCGCGTTTCCACCTTCGGCCTTTTAACATCAGGTGAAATGAAAGCCAAACACCATCCCGTTGTGCATAAAAAAAATACACTGAATCTTATACCTACCTCATTATTAACACTGGTGTTAAACTCTTAATCCATAGATAAATCGAAATGGAAAGATTACGGGCATGATTGCTTGGAAAATACGTTATTTTGGCTGCCGTGTATTGGAACTATAAATTAAAGCAATAGTCGTTTTATTATTAGGTCCTACCTATGAAATTGGTGTTTTTTTCTCACACACAGAGAATCTCATAACTTCTGTGATTTAAAATATTTATCAGCTATTGGATATTACATCAAATTATGACCGTCAACTATCAGCATCATTAAAGTCTAATTTGCTTACTTAGCATTAAAATAATACTTTGAAATGTATGTTATAACATAAGCTGAGCGATAATCCGCGCGTACTCCTGGAACGGTAATGACTGGAAGGTACTTATTTGTTTTCTTTTTGGGTGTTGTTGGAAGGTTACAATTGGCATAGAAAAGGAAGGAACCGAAGTAAAGCAAAGGCGGGTGGCTAGTGTATAATAAGTTTAGGTTAAAAGCACTCATATTGCAAGCTTTGCTTAGTTTGGTGATACATGGCGCTGTGTGAAATTGTCCAAGCATTAATTTTTTTATTTTGAAATAAATCGATAAACTGTCTCGAAAAAAATATATAATTATCGAACCTACTCACAAAACTTTACGAGAATCGGGTGAGAAATGCAACTAGAAACAGACGGTAGACATACGAAATCATTTTGCCCATGCTGAAGCAGAGATGCTTCGCTCGCGCTTCGCGTTCGCTCGGTGAATATTTTTTCTATGAGTATACAGATTACCAACCAGCGTTCAGTCGCTTCGCGTTGCATAACTACATGTCAGCATTTTTAGCCCCGCCCACTTGGTTGTCATTTTGCGTGGTGCTATTTTTGAGTGGAATGCTTGTTCCATAGATTTTAGTTCGCTGGCCAGCAAAGTCGAGAAACTTCTCTTACTAATATTGATCTTTTATTTAGTAGGTTCAATCTCCATTGTATGAGAGTAGATAAAGTAGTGTATGAAACTGCACATAACTAGATATTAATACACGAGTCTGTGTTTAATAGTAGGCTTTAATAGTATCACACGAGTGTTCACCCTCATTATGTAACAGTTTCTTAAACTACTATTTCACTTACGTTTGTTATTTAATAATAATTATGTGATCAGACTAATTATGTGTTGCGATAATTATTACATTTATTTTCTCTATTTTCTTTATAAGAATTTCGTTCGTATTTTCATAAGAAAGTCATAGAATTGATTACAATTAAATTACTTTCTCATGAAAATACGAACGAAATTCTGAATTAATTAATAAATTTATTATAGCTTGCCTAACAAAGAAATAATAATAATATATATGTGAATGTGACTTAAACATTAAAAATGCAATTAAAATGACATTTGGAGTCAAAATAAACGAGTAGGTACCTCTAGTTATTCCTAATAGGTATAACTTTTCGTTCAAGTCGGCGCTTACTTTGGCTTATTGCTTGAACTTGATATCTTTACAAATATTTTTAAAGCGTTAGCAATGCTAGTGTGTTTGCTTATTGGTTGCACTTTCGCGTCTTAAATATTTAAACGAGCATTTTCAAATTTTGCATACACGTTGTGGGTACTTTTCATCCAATCCAACACTGCCATTCAAAAGTAATTCAAATCAGTCTGCAAAGCATTGCTTAAATTTTTATTTCATGTTCCTTGCCACTCAGATTATTCATTAATCACAAGATAATCAATGTTTTATCACACAATCTGGAAATTCCGTATTTAAATAATGTTAACAACCAGAAATACGTAATCTGATTTCCCTGATTAACATGTTTTTACACAGATACTGAAAACTGAATTGAAATAAGAATATTTGATATAGCTGTTATATTTTCTCTTCCAAAGAATACAAATTGCAATCAGAATGACGAAATAAAACCACCAAAACTCTAATGAATGTTTAAAAAAAAAACATAAAATAATTTAATAGAGGTAACTAAACAATATTCTTCTTGTTATAACTGGCAACAAACCTAGCACCAGTTTTTATACCTTCCCAAGTTTCATGACCAGCCTGCTTAATGAAATCAGGTTCTACCAGAAAACCATTAACCGTGCCTTGAACATTTCTATAAGCTGGTAGTTCAAAAGTAAAAGACAACGGCACTCCGATACCCTGTACGTAGTCACTGGAGATACCAGAAGCAGCGTACAATACATTGTAAACATTACCCACAATGTAGTTTGGCTTCCAATCCCACTTCACTCTGTCAATCTCTTGCGCCATCGAAACTCCAACGAAATTCAAAGCTAGAGCATTGTAAGGCAACTCTCCAGTACCGTAACCGAATAAAATCATGCTGCCAAAGCTATGGATGTCGATGTAAAGTTCGATGCGGCTGGAATATTCCTGCAAGATATTCCTAATAGCGCGGGTTTCGGGTTCGGAGAAGCCATGTCTGCCATGGAAGACTTCACTGCAGACATTGTTGCTTGAAAAGGCTCCCCAGAATATGTCGAAGTTTCTGTTCAAGTCAACACCCACACAAATGTCGTTGGATACGAAGCCAGTGGCTCTATTTTTTCTCCAAAAGCGACTCTGGAAATCAATACAAGGTTTGTATTAAAGAAAATCAGATCTAATCAGATTTTAGTATTTATGTAACATACCTATTTTCCTCTCAAGCTCTTACGTGTTCACTAGACATGAAATAAAACACTTTTCAACGAGTACTAGCGCGGTTTTATTCAAAGTACTTTGGTAATTAATTGATATTTGGTTTGATTTTTTATTTTCCCGACGTTTCGACTCCTTTGCAGCTGCCTGTCCCCCGTGGCCACAGCAGCTGCAAAGGTGCCGAGGCAGCTGCAAAGGAGCCGAAACGTCGGGAAAATAAAAAATAAAACCAAATACTAAATAATTACCAAAGTGCTTTCAATAAAACCGCACAAGTACTCGTTCATAAAAGTGTTTTATTTCATTTATGTAACACATTGCAAGAACATCAGTTCTTTGATGATCTTAAATAGGAGTAACTTTACTTTCACATCATTAACAGCAAACCTTGCAATTATTATGTTTATTGTTGCTGTTGATTTTTTTGTTGTAGCCATAGTCAACGCTTCATATGTTACCTTCTTTATGTAATTCGTCAGCAACATTTAACAACCACACGACGCTCATTGCTTCTAAAACACGTCCAATGATGAAGTCGGGTGGGGCTTTTAGAATTGGAAAAAGAAGTTGTCTTACCCGACTTCAATAGACGTGTTTTATTAATATGATATGCGTAACTAATAATTTGAGTTTTATTTCTTGCTTTTTAGAGGTATTTTAGAGCTGTTTTTGTTTTCAGGTTTTATAAAGAAGGTTTTTCTTTTTTTTTTAAAGCTTTTAAATATTCTCGTCAGAGAGGTTGTGCCTGAAAATCATCATTAAACTTACATTGGTGTGAGACCACTCATACCCATCTGGGTTGGCAATAGGCAATATGATCCAGTCAACGTCACTCTGGAGATCATTGTCGGTCACGTCTATTATCAACTTCTTCATGGCATACAGAGTAGGTGGTAAAGTCACCCACTCACGGGCATGTAACAGCGACTGCAGGAATACTACGGGCTTTTTCTTATCCTGAAAGAAGAAATTAAAATAATAGGTAGTCGGAAAAATTTGTGGTTTTTTTGAAGTATTAATAAGTTATATTTTTGGCAATACTAAACTTAAACATTTAGTCTGGAATGTAATATATTGTTTAACAACTGACTTTCTGATAATAGCGGTTAAATAAAAACAAATTGATGATTGTCTTACGTTTCATATTTTTAATATTTTTTATTAATGCGTTTTGCATTTTTTTTTTCGATAAGGGAACGAAACAAAATGAATGCTGCTAGTGCTCGAAGAAAGATTTGTAATGTTTATGGAGAAGATGTTTGTCGAATACTACTGCAGTAAAATGATTCATCAGATTCAGGTCTTGTAATTTTGATGATAAAGGTCATGGCTCATTAGACCCACCCGGCACCGCCTCGCCGTGCGGCGTCTGCTCGTTGTTGGCAGGTGGTCAACGAGTGGACGCCGCGTGGTCCACGAATGAACGCCGCGTGATCAACCAGTGAACCTCGCGTGGTCAACGAGTGGACCACTCGTAGGCATTTGTTTTCGCGTGAATCGCGGGCAGCGCGCGGTCCACTCGGGACCCGCGCGTGGGCAACGCGCTGTCAACAGGTCAACACGAGGCTAGCATGCGAGCAGCGAGTTGTCACCGAGTGGTCCACCCGTCGTCCACGCGTGGACAGCTTGCGAGCGAGGCGAGCCGGTGTCGATACGGAGTTGATGTAATGAGCGCATATCCACAGAAGTCCAGGTACCGCTCGAGGCGAGGCGGTGCTGGTCGGGTGCCGGGTGGCTCTAATGAGCTATGACCTTAAGGACGTTTCTCGCCGTGGTATCTTTATTATTTTTAGTACAAAAAGGCCGCTAACTTTTCCGACTACCTAATATTTGTCATAAATGGTGGGCAATACATGCCAGGTTTTGAAATGGAGTTGAAAAAAAGTGTCGAGTCATCGAATATAGACCACCAATCAATACTTTAGCTGTTAACAGATTTGAAACAATAAAAATCTTTTTGTGCATAATTCGGAAAATTTATAATTTTTATTAAGTTTATTGTTGAAGTTTTTGTTGATACTCCAATATTAAGTCACTTTTATGTAATTACGCCTTAGTAATCTGTGAAATGTTAGCCCCTTTTCTGTTAAAAGATTTAAAAAAAAACTTACTTAAAACGGGAGTGAAAGGAAATGTTCCAAAACAATTGACTAATTACAGCATTTGATGTTTTCATGTTGTTGAAAATTCTACGATATGTCTAAAATAGGTAATGACCAAAATAGTACAATAATTCGAAAGTTGCTTAACTCTTTAGGACTAAGTAATAGCAACTTTTTTGACTTAAATTTTCAAACTGTAAGACATCTGTCAAAAAAGTTGTTCTATGACAAAGTACTAAAGTGTAAAGCGACTTTAGTTACTGTCAGTACCTACATCGAAGTTGGTGGTTGATATTTTCAAGTACTTGATGGGCCTGCCTTCAAAACTGTAACCAGCGGTGTTAACAGTCACAAGGTTGGGGTACGCGTCAGCGAGGTAATCTAAGTAGTCATCTACCTGAAAATAAAAAAAACCTTATCGACAACCAATTTTATTGAACTGCTTTATGATATAAAAATATTTACTACTAAAATTTTATTTATGTGGTATTCATTATTTTCTTATCCTATTCTCCTTCACTTTTCAAGAAACAGGTTGCAATTTGCTGTCAGTTAGGTGGAGAGTAAATCAAGTGACTGAGGCCCAATTCTACAAATAAAATAAAATGTTTCGTGTATCAGCCCGGGTCGAATGTGAGTGAGCACTAAATCAAAGTTGAACTATTACAGTTTATGAATTAGTAGAGTAAGGTGCCTGGTTTATTTAGGGCACTATAAATAAATATAATAAATATTTTACAACATCACATACATTGCAAAGCACTTGTGTTATGGAAATCGGAGACAACGGTGGTATCACAAACACCCAGACCTGAGCTAATATAGAAAAGTTCGTTTTCTAAATTGACCCAACCGGGGATCGAACCCGGGACCTCAGAGATGGCGACACCTTGAAAACCGGTGTACAAAGCCATTTGACCAAGGAGGTCGTCAAGGATACCATGGTTACGCCACCAGTGGGTGATTAGGTAGCCACCAACAAAGTGGTTGCGTGAACAAGCGGATTGCTCTCCATACATCTGTATACATTTTGTTGGTGTAGCGAATGGTTACGCCGCCACTGGTGTCTAGTAAGATTACTGGACGACATTATTACTCACAACTTGAAGTCTGTGGATCTGATCAAAGTCAAGACCAGAGGCGGATCTATTGCTTGGTTTGGCTGCTGCAGCAGCTAGGAGTTGCTCCTCTCTCTCCAGCTCTCTGAAAATCAAGATATTTTATTATTATTCTAGTCGTGTTTCTTTTAGTATTACACATAAGCCATTTTAAATTCTGATGGAGCAAAAGATATCCTTATGGATGGATGAAGAGGACGGGCCATAGCCCACCACGCGGGTATGGACCGACGACGAACGACTGCGATGCAAAAGCAGGCGAGGCCAACAGATTACATAACCCCGTAAATCCCCTTTGCAATCTCATCGCGCTTAAGTGTATTGAAAGACATCGTTTATCTGGTTTTTAATTTAATTGCTAAACTTCATATTTTTTTCTATTAAAGTCTTAACTTACTCTTTGATATTAACGTTCGTGTTCCTGAATTCCACTGCAGCGGCCGTCAACAGCATCTCAAACGATTGCTTATAGTCTGGTGATACGAAGAACTGCCCCGGACGGCTAGGCAGCGTCGGCATCCACATATCTATGGGGATTTGGTTTTGCAGCTGGTTGATGTAGGTGGCCTGGTTGACATCCTTCGCTGATACCTCGTATAGTGTATAACTGGTAATGGGAAACATAATATCTTTATCTTCTTTTTCATTCACGACCTTTATTCACAAACCTCCGAAACTTTCCGTATCCGATGCTATGCTTACCATATATTTACTCTATGGTTTCCAAATTCAAAATGTCATGTTTTCCCCCGTGGATAAAACTCTCCCGACACCAAATAGCTGTCGAAAATGAATCCGCAAATTATAGTCTTCTTTTCGAACCGAACTATCAAAAGTTAATAAGTCAATACTTTTGATAGTTCGGTATCGGTATCCGATGATACGGAAGGTTTTGGATGTTTGTGAATAAGGGCATTATCTTCTTTTAGACTTAAAGTCTTTCTATCTTCACGTATTTAAACAGAAACTGTACTCTGTCTCGTTTTATATATTTTTAAATATTTTATTTCATTACTTTTATCGCGACTGCTATAAAATATTAAGATGATTTTTACAATAAGTAAAAAGTAAAGGAGTTTAATTGATACCGGGAACGAGTACCCAAATCGTACTCAATCAGACACAGAAGTAGTTGAAATCTTACTTACAGACCAAGCGTTACAGTAAGCGTGACATGAGTGACATAGTACTAAAGCGTTAATACTTCTAGACCGAGTGATAATGCTAAATGCTTATGAATTATTTTCAAAGAAATCAAGTCGTACCCTTCATATTCCTCATGCTTGGCTAAAACCACACAAAGGGACAAGCAAACAATAAAAACACTTCTCAAAAGATTGGCCATTTTGTATATCAGACCAATTTCACAAGTACAATGAGCTCCAAGAAAATTGGGTTGTAACTCTTATGAAACATATTATCTCAAAAAATATTATTATCTGTTGAATTAATCAAACGCATTTAAGACTGATTGAATGGATCAATTAAAAAGACACGTGCACCTTTTAAAACTGATATGAATTTGATACACATATTCCATAAAAACACTCCCAAAAAACACACAAAAACACTTTCGTTATAGATGGGCTTGTGTTTTTTTTTAAATTTGAGATTTTAGCATTCACAATGTTATTAAACCATACTAACATACTAGAAAAATTTGACACACCAGCGGGTCTATCGGCTGAAAAGGCTTAATGTAAACTGTGATTTGACAGATTTATGTGATACATTGCTACTTCGTTTTGGCATAAATAAAAACTTACCAAAGAAAAGTAGCAATGTATCGCGATTGCAATTGCAATCAGAGTGATTACAATAGCAATGTAGGTTAGCCGATTGAGCCCCAAATCATATTCTCGGACGGGAATCGCCTGCGACCTTTTGGAAGTCCGGTCCAGTGCTCTTCCAACTGTGCTACCGAGAGACCACGGCCCCTGGAAAAGTGTCGAAACGTCGGGAATTCTAAAAACCAATAAATACAAACTAAATAATTCTAAAACAACACCTGAATTAATAATATACGCGCTGTAATCCGTAAAAAGTGTTTTATTTCTAATCAGATGTTTCTCAACAAGAATTTTTTTTCTGGTAACGTTTACAGTTTTAAGTAAACATGCTAAAATTATATTCAATTGTCTTATAGAAGACAGAATAATTGAAGAAAATTCACATTCAATTCACCTGGGCTAATTCTTTATATCAAATAATATGATTCTCTTAGCTATGCGTTTTCGAGTAGTAGACAGTGATTTCTCAACTAGTTGAAAGTTTTTTACTCTCACAATTACTTATCCGATATGTAAATTGATTCCAATACCTACCCATTTAATTTAAACTTTGTTAATTATTGTGAATTGTTTGCAAACCAATGGCTTTCTTTGACATTCACAAGTGCTTGTAACAGCTTAGATTGAATAAATAACTTTTGAATATTGAAGTTTGAAAGGAAACTAAGAACCTAGGTTCTATAAGATCAGAAGTTGACATTTGTGCAACACATGAAGGGAATCCAGACTACTGGGCTTCGTGATGAGAAACAGCAAAGCTTTTCGCAACCCAAAAACTAAAATGATTCTGTATTGCAGATTCGTTTGAAGTATTTTAGAGTACTGTAGTGTACCTAGTCTGGCGACCGCACTACGCCATTCAATCGATTCGTATAGAAAGGCTTCAAAAACGATTTATAATTTATCTGGCATTTTCTATCGGCAAAGCTAAGGAACTCGTTCTTACACTGATAGACTTAGTTTTTTTGGTATGTTGTCGTTATTGGATAGAGGAGATTTATTGAATATGATGTTCTTAATCAAAATAGTAATAAACATATCAGATTGCCCACAGCTACTAGCCTTTTTCAACTTCCAAGCACCCGCTATAAACGGGTGAGATCCCAGATTATAGAATCCCACGTAAACCAATTACACCACTTTGCCCCCCATTGCGGAGAACCGTACTTAGATTCAGCTCCCCTAAAAATAAGAAATATATTTTTACATTAATTTTATGTTTTTGGCTATCATTGTTGATATCAGGGTTTCTTTCAGCACTATTAGTGGATTAATAAATTATCATATAATTATATTATGACGCATAGATAATCGGTGCTAATAAAAATACTTACAGTTTTTTCTGAGCTCATTACAATAGAAGTGTTGGTCAGATTTAAGTAATATGGCCAGTCTCTTAAAAAGTGTTTTCGTGGTTTGTGTCTTCGTGTATGTGGTGTTGGCCAAACACGAGGAATATGAAGGGTGAGATACATTCAATAATTAGTATCCTTCAAATTTTATGATGTTGATAACAACGATTGATTAAAATTAAATGAAAAGAGTACTTTAAAGACAATTAATAAACAAAAGTTCACGAAAATTTATGACAATCAGACAAATTTGATTTACAAAATAGAACTAGAATAAATTCGACGATGTCACTAGTGACTCAGTAGCTCAGCGGTAAGAGAGAGAGAGAGAGAGAGAGAATATGATCTCGTGCGAGTCATATTTTTCTAGTATATTATTTAGTATTGTATAAAAATAACTTTGTGAATGCTAAAATCTTAAATTTAAAACTTTTGATTATCCATTTTGCCAGAAAATCAGTCTTTCCTTATTTCATACTGATTCATATTTTTGGATAAGGTGCCACCAATCTATGATAACACAAACAATGATTGTTTTTTGACCCTGAATCGAAACCAGTCACTACCAGACTAGGACATTTTTTAAATTTGCATTAAATGTTTTCAGTTACTCTCTTTACGAGGTGACAGTAAAGGATGTCGACCAGGCCACCTTTATCAACCAGCTGGAGGACCAGATCCCTATAGACATGTGGATGCCAACGCAGCCAGACCGTCCAGGACAGTTCTTCGTGCCAAAAGACTATCAGGAACAGTTTGAGATGCTCCTGACAGCCACTGAAGCGGAATTCAGAAACACTAATGTTAACATCAAAGAGTAAGTAAACAGATTATGAAATACGGAATAGACGTCTGTTTTTTATCTATAAAGCTTATTGATTGCTATCATATTTATAATTTTGCTTGAATACTAACGTAACGAAACAAGTGATGGAACATACCACTAATATAAATTATCTGTGATTGCAAATTAGCAGTTATTTTGTGGAAATCAATAACAACTAAGCACGGCAATAAGAACTGGCTTGCATTTTAGTGATATTGTGAAATCATGCTTATATATTCTTAAAGCTATCTGTCGTTTCCTTTAGCTGTTAAGACGGGCTGGTGATAAATTAAAAAAATGCCTTCATAATGATTTAACTTACAGAGAACTAGAAAAAGAAGAACAGCTGCTTGCGGCGGCTGCTAAGCAAAGCAGCGCCAGATCCGTTCCTGGTCTAAACTTCGATGAGATTCATAGACTTCAAGTTGTAAGTATAATTGCTTGAATCTTCTTCTTCACATTTAACGTCAGCTTCTAAATCTATTAGTGTACTATTTGTAATGTCCCATCTATGTGTTACATTTATATTTTCGTCTTTAATTTTCAGGTTGACAATTACTTAGATAGTCTTGCTAACGCCTACCCCAACCTCGTCACTGTCGACACAGCCGGCCAGAGCTTTGAAGGCAGGCCCATCAAATACTTGAAAATATCGACGACTGACTTCCAGGCAATTGTTTTATTTTTTTATAATAACAATATCAAAATTCCAGCACTACATTAATTTCCTTCCTTACAAAGATAGTGTCATATATGAGAAAAAAAGTTTTTTTATGAGTGGATTCAGACACGAAATCTACATAAAAATATTTTACCACACATTCGATTAGAGTACATTTAAAATATACGAACCCAAATGCTTGAGTGGATTGTTTATGACTTTCGAATTTTAACATTTTCAAATTTACTGCCGCATGTCAGAAACAGAGATTGTTAAAATAATAATATCTAGGAATGTCCATGTTATATTCACCATATTATGGTGAGATTCCTAGATACTGTTTTTACAATCATACTTTAACTAAATTGTTTTTTTTTAGGATACCAGCAAGCCAATAGTTTTCCTGCAAGCTCTGCTACATGCCCGTGAGTGGGTGACCCTACCAGCTGCGTTGTACGCCATCGACAAATTGGTCCTCAATGTGACTGATAGCGATATCCAGAATAACGTAGACTGGATCATAATGCCAGTCGCTAACCCCGATGGTTATGAGTTCAGTCACACAAATGTAAGTTTTGTTTGGTAAGATTATCTAACTTTGACTCTATGGATAAATGTTAGAAAACTGATTGATTTGATCTTGATTGAATTATAAAAAAATTTTTGCTTGACAGCCGCTTGCAAGTCGTTTAAGTGGTCACAGTACCTGTCCTATTTTGTCAGGTGGCGCAGAATCAAGGTCTATTATTATTATGTCAAAGTTTTATCCCTTTTGCCTGACAATTAAATAAAAATATAAGAATTCTAAAAATAAAAAATTATCAGAATTATAAATTTTGTTTTCGCAGAACCGTTTCTGGCGGAAAAACCGAGCCACTGGCTTCATGGCTGGAAACATTTGCATGGGGGTCGACTTGAACAGGAATTTTGACATTCACTGGGGAACTGCATCTAGTGGTAACGTGTGCAGTGAAGTCTTCCACGGCAGATCTGCCTTCTCCGAGCCCGAAACTCAAGCGATCAGAAGGGTTCTACAGGAACATTCTAACCGCATGGAACTTTACATCGACCTTCACAGCTTTGGAAGCATGATCTTGTTCGGCTACGGTAACGGGCAACTGCCACCCAATGCTCTGGCCTTGAACTTCGTTGGTGTCACCATGGCTCAGGCTATTGATAGAGTGAAATGGTCATGGAAACCAAATTATATCGTTGGTAATGTCTATCATATTTTATATGCTGCATCTGGCGGTTCCAGTGACTATGTTCAGGGTATAGGAGTACCTTTGTCCTTCACTTACGAATTACCAGCTTTTAACAATATTCAAGGTCAATTGAATGGATTTTTGGTTGATCCAGCTTTCATTGGACCAGTCGGTTATCAAACATGGGAAGGTATCAAAGCTGGTGCCAGGTTTGCTGCAGAAAGTTACAGAAAGAGGCATACTGTATAATTTTTGATGATACTGATTTTTGTTAATAAATAAGTAATTACATGAGCTTATTTTTTGTTGTATGTGATTGAATATTTATAATAATGAAATCCTTTTCAAAATGGCACCTGATAACCCCAATATTTGATTGATTATACATCTATTAGATATTTTTTTATCAAAGTCTTATCAATGGATTTTTATTAAAAGTCGTTTTAGTTCTGAAACAGTCATAAACTACGTTTACAAAATAAACATTTAGACCAAAACCCAATTCTACTAATAAATGAATTATATGTTAACTAAGGTTATCTTAGTTGGAATAAACAAAGTACATTTCTCGTAAAAGGTATGATAACTGCATTGAAACTAACGGTTCAATATAGAAAGAAGTGAAATAGGATCGGAGCATAAAATTCATAGAAATAGTAGTAAATCATAAAAAAAAACACGACTGTCTGCCAAAAACGTACTAAAAAATTTAAAAACTAGACTGGTCTTGTTATTTTTTTTCCACAGAACGTTAATATTTAATCAAAGAGGTCCCCCGACTGCGATGTCACTTGTTATTTAAATTTAGTTAGTTTTGGTAGCGCAGTCATGTTATTAATATTTTTATTATCTATATAATATAAAAATGAATCGCAAAATGTGTTGCTAAGCGCATAACTCAACAACGCCTGGACCAATTTGGCCAATTCTTTTTTTTAAATGTTCGTTGAAGTTCAAGGATGGTTTTTACGGCGAGAAAAATTCGAATAACTGCCGGAAAAACCTTTAAAACAGCCCTTTTCTCTTTCCCATACAAACGTTTTCTAACTAAAACGTAGAGTCAATTTGAGCTTTATTACTATTTTATAAAGTTCATATTAAATTACAAGCACTCACGGTTGTTTAAACAATGTAGGTATGTTCCTAACGTCAAAGAGTCAATTTTAAAATTCAATCATATCTATCAAAACAGTGTGCGTGTGTGCGTTGGAGCACAGAATACATCGTTGGAGGATTTAATGTCGCGTTACGAAACTAAACAAAAGTGATATTATTTCTTTTTTCACGTCATTACATCAGTCAAACACAAACCACGTTACCAAAAGTGTTTTATTATCATATCCCTATTTTACATACATATTAGTACGGCTTGAAGGATTTGACTTCAAGTCATATCAAATTAAAATCTATATACAAGGTGTTACAAAATTACCCCTAATGCCGAATATGGTAGATAGGGACCATCAAACTGAACAACTTTTGCTATGGGATCAACTTTGAAATCGCGAAAAAAAAGTCAGCTGTTTCATACAAAAATTAATTATGAAAATATCAAAATGTATGAAACAGCTGATTTTTTTTTCGCGATTTCAGAGTTGGTCCCATAGTAAAAGTTGTTCAGTTTGATGGTCCCTATCTACCATATTCAGCATTAGGGGTACTTTTGTAACACGTTGTATATAAAAAGGAAAATCACTCACTCACTCACTGATCACGAAATCTCAGAAACTACAAGTGCTAGGAGTCTCAAATTTTGAATGGGGGCTCCTTTTAGGGCGTAGGTGCTCACTAAGACGGGATTTTGTGAAATTCAACCCCTAAAAGAGTGAAACAGGGTGGCAAAGTTTGTATGGGAGAACGCGATTCCTTGGCCCGATTGACTTGAAATTTGGCATACACATTCTTTCACAAAATTAATTGAACACGTGTTTCGTATTTTTTTAAATATTTATACCCTAACAGGGTTAAAAAGTTATAGAAAGCTACTTTTGGGGTGCTTTTCGACGTCGAAATTGAAACTTCTTTGTGCATTTGATTGATTAATTAAGAAAAATAAATATCATTTGTCATCTCAACGTAGTATTACATTCTCTTTGGTCATTTCCTCTGAGAGTAGGTAGAATGCATTTCATTGAATAGTACCTATGAGGTTATGTTGGCAGTGCTGTCATTTTTAACCGACTTCAAAAAAAGGTGGAGGTTCTGTTCGTCTGTTTTTTTTTTTATGTATGTCCACCGATTACTAGAAAACGGCTGAACCGATTGACATGATTCAAACGTTACTTTATCAGGTTTATTCCCAAGTTGGTCCCATTTTTTGAAAATTTTAAATCGGTTCAGTAGTTTTTGAGTAATCCTGAAAATACTGTAATTTTTTAGGTAATCTTTGCACGAGTTTTTACGGATCTTCAGACATAACTTCTTTGTTTATGAACCGATTTAGATGATTCTTATTTTGTTAGAAAGGGGAGACTTTAAGGGTGCTCTTATTTTAATTTTATTGACATTGAACCTTGGACTTCGAAGATACACAAGAGAACTCTTCAAAATCAAATAGGATAATGTATTAGTGATTACACTACGGTATTGTAAGGTTTCGCATCAGCCATTTTTATTGTCACTGCTGGGGCTGGGATACAAGCCTTACTTATGGGCTGATGAATAGGATGGACCATAACCCACCGCGCGGGCCCAATGCGGATTAGTGGGTGTTAATGAGTGCAATTGTAGCAATGGCTTAACGTGCCTTCTGAAGCACGGAGGAGCTCGAGATAATTCACCTTGGTCACCCACCCCATGACTGACCCTTGCTAAAATTAATAGCGCGAAAAGTGGAAATTGGATTATTAGGAGTATTATACCATTGAAAAGTGTGTAATATGAATAAAATATATTTATATCATTGCTTATATTTACATATGCATACCTACTACAAAAAAAATAAAAATTAAAAACTTTTAAAAATTAAAAAGAAAAACCTCCTTCA
Source organism: Catoptria pinella (assembly GCA_963556745.1). NCBI lineage: Eukaryota > Metazoa > Arthropoda > Insecta > Lepidoptera > Crambidae > Catoptria > Catoptria pinella. The sequence continues at coordinate 10,297,830 of OY750777.1, read as the reverse complement.
AAAAACCCTAAAAAAACTGCTATAAAAACAGCTTCAAAAAGCGACAGCTCTAAAAAGCAAGAAATAAAATACAAATCTGCATAATTACTATTCAAGTACGCATATCTGATATTAAAAAAACGTCTTTTGAACTGGCGTCCTTAATTATGTGGCCACCACTATATATAAGATATCCTGCAGTATAGTCTAATAACTTCACACTCACCACATTAGTAACTATATTGTACTCGTGCGAAGCCGGGGCGGGCCGCTAGTTATTTCATAAATTTGTTTTACCTATACAGGCTGCATTTTTATTCACTCTCTAAATTTTAAGGATGTGTTCAGTCCATAACTTTCTCTAAGAAACATAATAATATGTCCAAATTTGACCCTAATTTTTTTACATACTTAAAATGTAAAAAAATTGACTATCCATACAAATCAAAGAGTCATCAGTTAGTAAGGGGTGACCGAAATTTTGTGACGTATTTCAACACATGATTCTTAGAGAAAATACAGTTTCATGGACTGACTGAACACATCCTTAAAATTTCAAGTGAATAAAAATACACCCTGTAAAGTTTCGAAATGTGCTCATCAAGGCTTTACCCATGATAGCCATATTGTAATAATTGAAGATTTTTTTTTCTCATTACAAAATGGTGTCATACAGCCGACATATTGACATTTTTCAAAAAATAACCAGTCATTCGGGGTGATGTAAGAATTCTAACGATACCTCACACATGCGAATCTGTTCAGGCATTTAGAACTTATGATGGAGTACAGAAACTCATATTCATACAAACATATTATGAACCCTGAACACAATACGCTTTTTTTCCTCCACGTCCACACATTCTTCTTTTTTTTGGGCAGTCGTGTAAGAGACTTTAGCATAGAGTAACTTTCTACAACAGGATGTGATCGTACATCATAATGCCGGCTGTACACTCTCGCCCACCCTCGCCCAAATGACTTCCGTGACGAGAGTCTTGTCAGTGAGTTGTCTTGTGAGTGTCCAGTCGCAGTTGTAAGCTCCGAGGAGATGGACGACAAAGTAACGCTTGCTGCTGCCGTTGCCTTAAACTTAATTTATTAGAATAGTATCAAATGGTACTACATTTAATACTATTCTAATAAATTAAGTTCTGTTTTCCTGTTCCACATTATTTTAAGCACAAATAACTATATTTTGCCCTGAAAAAACTGCCATGACGATGCGTTTATAGCCGAGAAACGCGAGCGTGTACAGGGATGCACTCGCTCGGCCTCGCGAGAGTCAGCGACACACTTTGACTGGTGCGCAAAAACCCGACACGAGGCCCTTCGGCGGGTCCGCCGAGCTTCAACTTAAAACAGATAAATCGAAGTAAGGAGTTTCGTATCGTACTATTCGCCGAAGTTATTTAGGAGATATCGATGTTCGTGTGCCATCAAGAGTTGGGGTTCGCCATTTTGGCCCGATTGGGGCTCGATTTATCTGTTTTAATTTGAAGCCCGGCAGACTTTCCGAAGTTAGATGCGATAGCCGGTACGGCCCACGGGGCCGAGAACGAGCGATTGACAGCGAGACACTCCATGAGGTAGCGAGAGCTACCCTGTACACTCCCGTGTCTCGTGGTCTCTCAGCAAGAGTGTACAGTCAGCATAAAGTAGAGCTGAAACACAATGTAATGTACGCTCAACCTTAATTTTAGGATAACATAAATAATATTTCCAAATATTTGAAGTCTTTAATTTTTTTTAAGCCAGTTTAACATGTTCAACAATTAAGGGTTGAATTCCGGATTTAAGTTAATTCCCAATGTGAAGCCAAGCTTCACTAGTTTCTTGCAGAAGATTAAGCAGAGCAGATTGGTAAAGTAAAGCGGTGATTCAATCCTTCTAACTTTTCAATGAACTTAGAACGGATGCTCGAAGCGTCGCGGTGTACCGCAAGGTTGCATGCTGGGTTTGCATCTGTTTTTCCTAATGTGATTTTAATTACTTAGATTGATAAGATTTTTTCTTGCCCTTGGAGTTTCTTATAATAATAATTCATTGCAGTATAGAGTACTAATCAGAAAGTAAGGTAGGTAGGTATTACATCATTAAGAGTTTAAGTCTTGTAATTATATTTTCTTAAAAGTATGCATGTAAGAAAGCTCTTTCCTGATCACGCAGGCAGCGTTCTTAAAAGGCAAAAAGACTATGAGGGCAAAATGACCAAAATGCAGAATGACTAAAACGCAAAATGCAGAATGACTAGAATGCAAAATGACTAAAATGGAGAAGGACTAAATAACTTCTTTTCAGTTCCCTTAGCACGAACAGCTATCAAAAAAAATAACGCGCATGAAAACATTCGATAAAGTAATTTTGTATGGGAAATTTGTACAGCGCCATCTACCGCCGAAAAGCGAAATGAGAAAAAAACTCTATCGAGTACTTTTACGCGCGTTTTTTTTCTCTATAGCTGTTCGTGCTAAAGGCACAGAATGCCGTAATACTTCAGTTTCTCAAAAAAAATAAAAATTGTGAAAATAAGAATTGTATAACGTTATAATTTTGTAATGTCTCACGTTTTAAAATATTTAACAACAATAATTTAGCATTTTATCTCTTTATCCTCATGGACACTAATTTATGATCGATGGATTTGGAATTAAGTCAATCTTAATGGATTTAAAAGATAATTTATCATAACTGGCTAGGCTACCTAAAGTTGCTACTATCATTTTGAAGTTGGAAAATTAAGTGAAAATGGTTTTATTACGACTAATTTTACTTTTTTGTGCGAGTATTTATGTTGTGGTTGCTAAATATGAGCAGTATGATGGGTATGTTGCTTATAACTTTTATTTTATCTATAAATAAATAAAAATAATAAATAAATAAATATTAGACCACATCACAAACATTTCTCTGATCCCAAAGTAAGTAGCTAAAGCACTTGTGTTATGGAAATCAGTGACAATGGTAGAACTACAAACACCCAGACCTGAGTCAATATAGAAAAGTTCGGTTTTTGAATTGACCCAGCCAGAGATCGAACCCGAGACCTCAGAAATGGCGACACCTTGAAAACCGGCGTACAAACCATACTCGACCACGGAAGTTGTCTAACATGTATCTGTCGCAGCCAACTAGCTAAATCAGGCGTTCATTTAACGGCCTAGTCTTTTCATTTAACGGCGCCATTCAATCAGGGGCCTAAATGATATCTTTGTGAAAAGAGAAATATATGTAGCTTACTCCCGCAAAAAATATATGCAGGATGCAGCGCCCGCCCGCCCGCAAAAAAATGCACATGCACACCACAAAAATATCCAACACGGTGTTCGGTGTTGGTTCACGCACGATCTAACTCCTGAGGATGCTCCGGGTTGGGGCGAAACACGTGTAGAGTAGTCTAATTGGTGAAGGTGCAAGGTGTGTCGCTGTCATGCTAAATGCAAGTATTGTGCACTGATATTTTTGTGCTGTGCATGTGCATTTTTTTGCGGGCGGGCGGGCGGTGCATCCTGCATATATTTTTTGCGGGAGTAAGCTACATATATTTCTCTTTTCACAATGGTTTGGGACTTCCACCAAGTAATGCCTGATTCAATCAAATAAATGATATCTAGCTATTTAATTAGATGGCTAGGCAAATGACTCGGTTCAATTACTTTTAATAACTGGCCTAGCCAAGACATATATTTTACAAAATTTAATAAAGGATTGGATTGACTTTGCAGACATTCCTTATTTATTGTGAATGTGGAAAATGTGGATCAAGCAGTATCAATCAAGAGGCTTCAGAATGATCTCCAGCTCTTCATGGAGAGTGAACCTCAACCAGGGAAGCCTGGAGAGCTTCTGGTACCGAAGAAGCTGAGGGAGAACTTCGAGGCCTTGCTGACAACTTATGGCATTAAGTATAAGATCGTTGTTGAGAATATTAAAGAGTAAGTAAATAATGGAGACACTTTAAACTTTGATGATGGGATGCTGCGAATGGCATTTATACCTATAAATAAATAAATATAACATTTGACAACATCACATACATCGATCCGATTCCAAAGTAAGTAGCTAAAGTACTTGTGCTATGGAAATCAGAACAACGGTGGTATCACAAACACCCAGACACAAGCCAATATAGAAAAGTTCGTTTTCTAAATTGACCCAACCGGGGATCGAACCCGGGATCTCAGAGGTGGCAACACCTTGAAAACCGGTGTACAAAGCCACTCGACCACGGAGATCGTCAAAATACTATACTGCTTGTACTGTGGCCTAGTGCTACTATTGAACACTTTTTGATCGTTTTATTTCAGTTTCAATTTTTTTGCAACGAAATAGGTAGATTAGCAATGCTCAAAGAGTGTTGACAGCTCACTGAATATAAATTTCATTTTTTATTTTAAAATTTCTGTTGGTATTTGAAACATCGAATATTTTCCGCAAACCTGTAACGAATCTAAAAGGATATGGTAATAAACGAGCTTTTTCCATATCCTTTTAGATTTGTCAGACCTATGGCGATAAATTCTTGTTTTCATGCACAGACTAACTCGCCGAGATTTTATCAAATAATTGTAAAACGTGCTCTGGAAGAATAATATTCTACTCACGTAACTGCATCCGTGTCGGTGGAGTGAAATTGATAAGTTTTTAATTAAATATCGAGGGTTTCAATAGCGCAATTTAATTGCCTCGCCTTTAATGGTTAGTACAGAGGGTGTTAGTGAGCAAAAGAAATTCGCAAAATACTGACAGTTCTGCTGATGATAATCTTGAGGGCCCATTACAAAAAAACAATCACTATAGTCGGACGTAATTCGTCGATCAATTCACTTGATATTGAACCTTATTACTGAGTCGGATAGTGCCACGGAGTACGACGAACATCGTCCGCTTATCGCGATGCTTTTTTGCAATAAGCCCTCTGATTATTTGTGACTTATTTTCCAGATTGTTGGATCTTGAACACCAAAAGTTGGGAGCAGCGAAATCTAAACCAAATAGACCTGGAACAGCTCTGTCTTACGATGAAATTCATACACTTCCTGTGGTAAGTTTTAATTAAAAAATGTGCATTCAAAAACTATACAATGTTTGGTTTTGGACTAGCGATAACTTGAAGGTGTGAAATATACCTTATTTAATCGAGAAAAACACCCACATGCTGAGGTCCATCCCCTCTCCTGTTCGAATGACCGCCATTTTAAATTTTACTTTTATTTTGGATGGACCTGCGAAAAAATATTAATTTCTCCAGATCCTAAGGATTAAAAAAAAAAATTGAAAGCTAATAATACCACAAATCAAGTAAAAAGACACAATACATTATGTAAGCTTTGCAATTTCAATATGTCATAAAAATATTAATGTCCTAGTCTTGAGGTATATGTAAGAAAAACAAAAAAAGTAGACAAATTTTTATTAAAATTGACTATTGACGTATTGAAATTAGAGGTTCACACAATGTTTTCTTTTAACTTGATTTATGGTATAATTGCGCTTCCGAATATTATTTTTTATATCTGTAGTACCTCTAGATCCGGAGGAATTAAATTTTTTTTGCGGGGCCGTCCAAAATATAAAGTAAAATTTAAAATGGCGGTCATTTCAACAGGAGAGGGGATGGACATGTGAGTGGCTTGTCGATAAAGCAAAGCATATTATACACCTTTAAATTATCGCTAGTCCAAGAATAAGGACATTGTATAATCATCTTACCACAAAATTCAAGTTTCTGTACTTTAATTTAAATTAACTAAAAAGCTATTGTAAAAAAAATATTTTTTTATTACAATTTTGATTGTCTTTAAACGAATGTTTTCAAATAATTAATATCGATTTAAGGTAAGTGATATTTTTCCTTTTAATCTTTTTTTTACAGGTTGATCAATACTTAGCTAGACTAGCAAACGAATATCCTAGCTTAGTTACACTGGTTTCCGCGGGTAAAACTTTTGAAGGAAGAGACATGAACTATTTGAAAATATCTACTACCAATTTTCAGGTCCGTATGTTTGTTGGATTACTTTAATCCACTATTTTCACCACTAAGTTTGCAGTTTCTTCATGTCACCACGGAATTACTTTCGTTTTTTTTAAATAACATTCGAACACTACAATTGATTCTTATCTCACAATAGTTTGGATATTTGATTAATATTACTTATGTTTCATTACTTTATAAGAATTTCACTTGGGCATCTATAGGTATACAAACAAACATTCTTGGAATAAAATAAAATTATCAAATAAGCAGAGTTTTTAAGTTGTTCTGACTTGAAAATTTTAATAAATGAATATATAATATCAAATAATATACTAGAAAAAATACGACTCGCACCAGATCATGTTCTCGGACGGGAATCGAACCCGCGACCTTTGGATATCCGGTCCAATGCTCTGACCGCTGAGCTACCGAGTCACTGGTGCGAGTCGTATTTTTTCTAGTATATTATTTGATATTGTATAAAAATAGATAGTGAATGCTAAAAACTCAAAATTTAAAATGAATATATTTTTATTTGCTTTCCACAGGATAGGAGGAAACCTGTAGTCTTTCTACAGTCTCTGATAGGCCCAAGAGAATGGATTACGTTGCCAGCGTCATTATTCGCCATAGAAAAGTTGGTAATTAATGTTACGGAGACTGATTTAGTCAACGACATCGATTGGATCATTATGCCTGTTGCCAATCCAGACGGTTATGTTTTTACGTATGTTGAAACTGGTGTAAGTATACAAACAAATATCTCGATGGTACAGGGGCTTCGCCACTAGCAACTGACAACAGATGTCAGCACCGACGGTTGCTTAAAGACAAATACGAAATTACGATTGTAAGCGACGACTTTGAAATTACCTTTTCAAATTATGCTTGCGGTTTTGCGGTTGCGGTAGCGACGCCTAAAGATTTTTCTTCATATCACGCGATTGTCATATGTTTTTAGTTCTTGTTGGCGTTAATGGGCTGACATGAGCCAACTAGCGCCGCCAGTCGATTTTATTTTATTTATTCTAAATAAGCCCAATTTATTAAAAAATGAATCAGTTAATGTCTTGTGAATGACGTCTAATGTTTATTGAATAACGTTACAACATTACAAAATGCGCGTAATAGTTTAAAAACGGATTCTAACCAAAAGTGGCCACTTTTAACAAAATCACGTTTTGAACTGTTTGAATGCCTTTTCAAACTGTGTAAAGTTATTTAATAAATATTAGACTTTATTAACAAAACCTTGACTGATTACTTTTTTTAAAAATTGGGCTTATTAAGAATAAATAAAATAAAAATCGACTGGCGGCGCTATTTGGCTCATGTCAGCCCCTTAAGGAAGCCGTGCATAGGAAATACCTACTGAGAGTTTTTTCGTATCATGAGTCTTAATCGTGACATAAGCTCTCACGATGTATAATAAATACATAAATATTGCAAACTAATCAAATACCTTATTATTCCAGTTTCGTTTTTGGAACAAGAATCGCGCTACCGGCCCCATACCCTTGTGCAGAGGGGTTGACTTGACCAAGAACTTCGACATTTTCTGGGGCACTCTCACCACGGACTTCCCTTGCGACTACTTCTTCCACGGAGGCGGTCCTTTCTCAGAACCAGAAACGAGGAATATCAGGGATATCTTCCACCAGTACGCTGATAGATTAGAACTCTTCATCGACATCCAGAGTTGGGGCAGTTTCATCTTGTATGGCTTTGGAAATGGTCAATTAACTCCCAACGCCTTATCCTTGCATGTGACTGGAGTGAACATGGCACAAGCTATAAACAGGGTAAAGTGGAGTTGGAAAAGGGACTACACTGTTGGGAACGTATTCTTAGCACACAATCCCACATCTGGCATACCTAGTGATTATGCCCAATCTATTGGAATACCCTATTCTTATACCTACTTACTGCCGACTCACCATAATATTGTTAATGCTAGTATGATTGCGTCTCTTGTTGATCCCGAATTCATTGAACAAGCTGGATTTGAAACGTGGGAGGGGATTAAAGTGGGAGCTAGGGCCGCACGCAGGAATTTCAGCCGAAGAACACCCTTGTTTGACTAAAACTTGATTGGCGATATTTTTTCCTTCCTGAACCCTTAAAAACGATAATAAAAGAAACTTGACTACTATTTTTTTTTATTTTGTCACAAGTTTTTTAATCATACCAGCGCATTTTCAGTAGCGCAAATTTCAATCCAAATCTCCTATTTAATGCTATACGCGACGTCTGAACATTTCATGTGCCGGTGGCAGCGTTTGAAAGAGACCACAACAGTATCTACATTTCTTTAAGCGTTGTGATGCTGACGATGACGCTATAAGCAACCGACGACATAAATACGAGACCAGAGACAAACGCTCACATACACCGTTCGCTAGTTCGAAAATACTATTGCATCGATTGATAGGTATAACTTAGACAAGCTTAAATAAAGTATCTAGTATAATGTACAGCAACTTAATACCTACACTCTTTAAAAAAAAATGTTATATAGTTTTATATGGTTACTACGAGTACGAGTGTAATTATTGTGAACAAATATTGCCTGAAAAATGGCACCACGGGACTAAAAATGACAACTTGCACAGCTTTTAGTCTCCCGTCTGGTAGTCAGTCGTCATAATTTTTCATAACGGCCGGTGACCCCTCTGGTTGTCGGTGGTCTTCTAAGCGCATGCTCGCCTAGGTGAGTGACGGTCCGCCACCCTCCCCTCGGGGGGCGGTCGGATTCGATGAAGGTTTCGAGGCTCATCACAGCTGTTGGGTCGAAACCAACCTCAAAGGTGGTTTTAGTCAGTAGAAGTCTGACATGCCCCCCATAGGCCGGCTATGGGGGAAGTCCAATGAGGATTTCCGTCTCCTTACCCCCTCGTTTGTCCGGGAAGGTTACTCCGAGCCCTTCTGGTTGAAAGTGCAAAAAAAAATCTTTTAGCCGGGCCAGCCACGCGTCTACAGATGTTAGCGTTCTTTACAATAATTGAAGTTTGTATTGTAAAGAAAAGAGATAAATTATTAGAAATGACGTCCTGTTTAGTTAATGGTCTTAAAGACGTAAAGAAAGCAGTAAAAAGATGCAGAAAAACTTATAATTTTTTTTCGTTTAAGTATAGAAAATATTTATGAGTAGATATATAAATTATGGTCGCTATTATGCAACCAGTGTTCAGTCGCTTTGTGCTGCATAGTTAAATGCCAGGATTTTTATGCTATTAGCTATTACTCATGTATGAAGTTCAAAAACAAGTAAATCTAACTACAAACATCGTACAAATTATTGCGATTCTTTCCTTGTAATAGACCCTCTGAACCTCTTCTTTGAGAAAGAAAACCTGATTACCTTTTACAATCCACAGTATCCGAAACTGTTAAATCGTGTTACCAACGAACTACAAATTAGGCTGTTAAAGATAACGGACAGTATAAAAGCCTTAGTATCACCCCAATAAGTGCCGAAATGAGCAGAACAGTATACAGTGAAAATAACTTTAAGTAGGCTATATCAATGAAGATAAGCTTGTTCAAATACTCCATTTGAGTTTGGTGTATATTTCGCGAAAATTGACTCAAGTGTTTTAGATTGTGCTTTAAGCGAACCTCACACTGCGCCCTCTTCCTCCTTTGTGATGACAACAAACTTGCAACATAAAAAACATATACAGTGGTGACCAGATAATTGACACCAGTCAATTTTCATACAAACGAGGTAACTATGAAGCTTTGGTTCTCCGCCAAGGATTGACCTAGCTGTGATCTTATGATGGCCATCCAGGAAGGATCCATTAATGGAGAAGATTCAGATCGCTATACACATCCAACTGATCTGATCAGCATTTTAAGAGATATAAGGATCAGAGTTTTCAGTTTCAGGATTTCCGTACTTTTGATGCTAATTTCGCATATCTTTATATCTCTTAGAATGTTGATCGGGTCAGGTGGGTGTGTATAGCGATCTGAATCTCCTCCATTCACTCCCTGAATTACCATCATCAGATCACAGCTAGGTTAATCCTTGGCGGAGAACCAAGGCTTCAAAGTTAACTCGTTTGTTTGAAAATTTACTGGTGTCCTTAATTATTTGGCCACCACTGTAGGTATCACTGCAAATCTTACACCAAAGCTCTCTGTTTCTTACCCAATTATTATTTATCAACATTTAGATAAACTTTTTATCATAATTTTTGACAAATAAGTAATAGAGGCTATGAAAAATTCGAACTATTAAATAATTTGGCATGATTTAATGTAGTGTACTAACGAAGTCGTATTCGTTTTCGTATAAATTCAACTAGCTTCGTGTTCATTACTACGAAGACTAGAATTCGTATACGCCAGAGGCAATAAATCGGATAACAAAATTCAGCCTTACTCTGACTATTAAAAGTAACATCAAAGTAATAACAAAGGTGAGGTGGCGCTGTACGCGATGTATAGCTCTATCTCTATCACAACATTACTTCAATATTACTTCAACAGCTTAGAGTACCCTCCCAGATATTTACTTTACTGGCAGTATTTTTGTTGTGCTGTTCAAAGTAAAGGTTTGCCGTTTGTTTTTATGTTCAAGATCTGTAACTATGATTCCGTAGAAGATAGTTACGGGTTAGTTGCAATTCGTTGAGCCTCGTTTCCTTTATCAGTCTATAAAAGATACTCTTTCAGACTAGTAACAGTGACCCTGAACTTGATGATTATTGTTCTGATAAGATTGTTGATGATCTATTCCTTTCTAATACCAAAAGCTAATACCAAATGGTATTTGTTTATTACCGTTATAATTTTTTTTATTCCCAACGAATACCAATTTTTTTTTTAAATATAATTTTTAATAAATATTTTGTCAATTGATTAAGATAAAACAGCAATACAATTTGAGATTTAAGCATTTTAGACTTAGTAAAAACAAACTCATATACAAAAAAAAACAAAATATAACTTAAATTTAATTGTAATATTTTAAAAATTAACCGAATTCTAATCGGTGCCAAATCTTATATCCGTTATTAAATTTGAAAGTTCCAGAAAGAAGCCTCAAAACTCTTTTAATTTACTTTGTTTGTGAACTTCGCGAATTTTCAGGCAAGCAGATTCGTAAAGTGGCCGGATTCCTGAGCGGAAATCCCCCATTGTTTTTCCACTCCGGATAGGTAATAAGTGAAGTATTTGCTGGATGCCTCCGCGTGTCCGCTGGGGGGTTGGGATGGGGGTTATATTGCCTCGAGGTGAGACGTGACAGCTAGTGGACAGTAGGGATGCGATTTTGTTTATCGATATTACTTTAACCGCAAAATAATATTATGAGCTCTGTGTGTTCCAAGACCGAAGTTCTTGGCTTAGTAGAAAACACTTCCGTTATGTTGTTTTTTTCCGCTAGGAGTTGTTGTAGCATTACTGTAGTACTTATTGATTCAAATATAGCCTAGTTTGGCCTAAAGTTGCAAAACTTAAACGAAAATATGACACTACATAATGATAATCGCAGTACAGCCTGTCGATTCTGTAACCGAACTAGCATCTCATTTCGAACCTCACTTCACTTCGCGTGAATTTGTTATTTGCAAAAGGTTTTAGGTAGGAACCATAGCTATCTAAAATCTTTTGTGATTAAAAAACAGCCTATCATTTCCCATTTATGATTTAAATTTCCCGCGCAGTGAAGTGAGATTCGAATTGAGGTTTGAGTTTGGTTACAGAATCGACAGACCGATAGTATCATTGCATTACGTATACGAGTACCTAAGTGCGAATTAGCGGTATATATTCCACTATTGTCGATATTACGATACCAATTTTTATAGTGGAAATGTGTTTCTGACTATGTCATGTTGGATGGACTCTGATATCGATAAATATATATTTTTAGCCAGCCTTAGTCGATACGTAACAATAAAAGCGCGGGAGAAACAGCGGGTAGTTGTGAGTCTAGACACGGGCCCAAGAAAATGTCTCACCTACAGCTGCAAAATGCCTGGACACAGTAGAAGTATATACCAGTATTATGACTTTGTATAAACCATAGCTGAAAGCTTAGAGCATCTCTAAGGCTGAAAGTGAGCCGAAATGAAGCGCTAAGTAATCTCGATAAACTTCAGTACACAATAGCTTTTGCGAGTGCATACCTACGGACAGTTGCATCACCTACCAATCCGCATTGGGCCCGCTTTGGTGGCCAATGACTTGTACTCCTTATCCACCCATGAATAGACCTGTGTGTTCCCAAGCAGTGGGGACAATAAAAATGGCTGATATGCTACGGACGCGAATGGTATACGACCGCAGAACAAGAAATATACGACGTTACCGCGCATTTTTTAATGCATCTGCATGCCATATTATGAAACGTAATTATCGACTGCTTTTGTCAGTTTATTGATGTTTTTATTATTCATCTATGAGCAGTAAAATATTTTTAAGCTCATGAGAAGCAGTAATATGAAAAAAAAATTAAATTGAATAGAAAGAAAAGAAGGATGTCCGTGTGCAGTGTTTACGTAACGAGAGCAACGTTCAAGGAAACTGGGTGAGATAACGTACTGTCACTTGTTTATTCTGTGGTCTGGGCTTGTGACAAAGAGCCAATGCGATCTGAAACTATGGCTCTTGTATTTTCTTTGGAAAGATAGGCGTCTTCCGCAAATCTTATAATGACTTTTATTGCCTTCTGCAGTTTAGCAAATTACCTCAGCATTTAAAGTGAGGTCATTTTCTATCACGAACATTAACAAAAGTTTACGTATAATAGGACGGTAATGAAATTAATTATCTATCTACATATCGGATAGGTAGTAATTTGTGAGAGCAAATAACTTTCAACTAGTTGAGAAATCACTGCCGAAAATGCATATTTAAGTAGGTACTTCATGATGTACGATTTGAAATATTAACTAAATTCACTAGACATACAAGTTAACAAGTAAGTTACTAGTTAGACATGTTAAGGATATCTATGTACTATGGTATTAAAACTTCATGGATCAGATCAAAGTCTAATTTTCAAATTATATCCAGCAGTTCTGAAACAGATCTGTCGCGGTTGTGAAACAAGAATATTCCATTTGCGTCGCATTCGTTGTTGCGTCGTTCGATTATCGCATTATTGGTATGAATGTGCAGAAATACAGTTTTAGCTGCATCATGTATCTTCAGAATTTTGCATAAAATGTAGAGCCGACCGACTTACCCAAAAATTTAACCAACAGATTAAGTCAAAATATCACCCTTTGACAGTGTCAGCCAATATAAGAATAAGATAAGCTTTTAAATCTTTTGATTTGGGGATCAAAGTGCAAAGTGGTAGAGAAAAGGGGACAAGGGAACCTTGTGATGCAAATGCGAAACAAAATCGTAGCAAACCTAGAATTAACAAATAGTATTGAAATATGTACAACGCCACCTATCTCCGTAAAGAGAGCTAAAATTCAAAAAGTGACACTTAACAGTATTTTTTTTCTTTCCTCTATGTAACAGTGTTACAAACCGTGATATGTCATGCTCCGTACATTTATACATATTATAACGGTTCATGATATAAATAAATAAGAATAAGAATATTTATTTGCAAACCAAGAAACGATCTCAAAATATTTTTATTTCTTCACAATCAAATCATACCATTTACTTTTCGAGCGCTAAAGCTATCACGGGCATATCTCGCACCAGCTTTAATTCCTTCCCAAGTCTCAATACCGGCTTGCTCAATAAAATCAGGGTCTACTAAAAATCCTAAAGCGCCAATACCAAGTCTGAAGCCAGGCAATTCATAAGTGTACGCCAAAGGTGCTCCGGCAACTTTAGCATAATCCATGGCGCTACCAGAAGCATCGTACAAGACAAGAGCGACGTTACCGACTATATAATTAGGGTTGAAATCAGCTTTGACAGCATCTATGGCTTGAGCCATTCTGACTCCAACAAGATTGACAGTCAAAGCGTTAGGAGGCAGCACGCCGTTACCAAACCCAAATAAGATCATACTGCCAAAACTGTGGATATCAAGGAATAGTTCAAGACGGTCACTGTGCTCATGCATTATGTTTCTAATAGCTTGGGTCTCTGGTTCCGAGAAGGGTCTAGTGCCATGAAAGGTGTCGCTGCAGGAGATGCTGCTTGAGGCTTCACCCCAATTGATGTCGAAGTTTCTGTTGAGGTCGACTCCGACGCAGAGGCCGATGAAATTGTTCGCTCGATTCTTGCGCCAAAATCTTGACTGTGGAATAAAAAAATAGAAGTAAGAGATTTTTGTTACCTGTTATTCGTGTGCTCTATCACATTGGATCCAGACATCGCTGGGTAAATAAGGCTCCACTTAGGGCCCCAGAGCCAGAGCAATAAGTATATAGTAAATTCGACAATTACATCAGTAATGGTTACATGCTGCCATTTTCTAAACAACGTAAAAGGTAGTCTCACAGGTTCCAGCTATGTATAAAGAGTATTTCATACGAATTCTGTTTCATTTATATTACTTCAACAAATTATCATTGATATTTCTTCGATGAATATTTTTATCAGAATAGTATTAAAGATGAAAATGTAAAACAATAAATTATATTCCAAATTCCTATAACATTAGGCAAGTAAAAGGTTTCTTTACATACTGGAAGTGAAATCAATTTCGTAGACCCATATGAGTTTAGTACTCTCGAGGATCTCGAAGATTGTTCCGAAGATTAAATATCTTTAAGGCTTCAGATAATATCTTTTATATTAAGAGACCGGACTTTCCTTGCAGATTGAAGTGTTTTATATTTTTCTATATCACATTGAGTTATGTACTATTTTATCTGGTATTCTGTCAAAGTATCTTAATGGCTAGAAATATTAGAAAATGAAAAGTTTTATTATAGAATAGTTTCTAAAGTTCTGCTGTGGTTCAAAAAACTTAATTTTAGGATTGTCATAATAATATTAGGTGTTTATTATCTTAACAAAGACTTAAGTTCAATCTTTTTAAATAAATACGCCTTAACAGCTTGAAAATAAGAGTCAAAATTGTGTTACATGTATTTAAGTTTCGATCCTAAGCCCGGTTTTGTAGTTATAATGAAGTAATAATATTAGTTCGTAACTAAAGGCTTTTGTTGCTTCATGTGTTGCAGGCGATTGAGAAAGTTAAACAAGATTTAGGTGGTAGGTTATGGGTGGCTTAGGATTTGTTTAAATTTAGTATTATATTCTGCAAAATATCAACTTACTGTTTGAGTTTTAGATGATTTGCAGCCGACGTAGCTATCCTAATTTTAACCACATAAGTCCCAGGTTCGAACTTTAGGGGAATATGATGCATTGTATGACGAGCATCAGTATTTGTTTCCTATTCATGGATATTTAACTATTATTATGAGCTATTTACATGGGTTTATTTTAGTCATCTGTGACGATCGACTTTAGTCACCTAGCAAGTCGCTTGTGATATTAAATCGCAGGTGACACATCGGTGATGGTGTCGCTGTCGTCAATGTAGTCGATGGCGTAACCTAGGTAACAATATATATTAATGTAGAGCCAGTTTTGGCCAGCGGATCAGATAAATTTGTTCAGTCACCTGCCTAGGCTGAATTGCCATTTACACAGTCGATTTCAACTCGGATGTTCGGAAATTAATTATAATAATTATTATTTATTCTTAACCGCCCGCGACTTCGTTTGCGTGGAAAGTTTTTTTGCTGAGATGAAAGGTACTCTATGTCCTTCTCTGTACCCCTGACAAGGTGTATGCTAAATTTCATGATGATCAGTTCAGTAGTTAAGACGTGAAGGCGTAAAAACAAACAAACAAACGGACTTTCGCATTTATAATATCAGAAAGGATGATGTTTTTGCTTGTAAAATCAGTACTTACATCGTCATGCGTGAAGACGTATCCGTCAGGGTTGGCGATAGGCAGAACAATCCAGTCGATATCCTGAAGAACGTCCTGTTCTGACACGTCTACCACAAGCTTATGGATGGCATACAAAGTGGCCGGTAACGTCACCCACTCCCGCGCATGGAGTAGTGATTGCATGAATACCACTGGCTTGCTGGGATCCTGAAACAAGATTGTATACATCGCAATGATATAGAGGTACATTTTAGAGTTGAAGATTGTTTCATCAGCCATTTTTAATGGTGAATACAGCACAAATATTGATATCATTAAAACTTAACTACAGTAGGTACCTGGAATTTGGTAGTAGATATCTTCAAATACCAGATGTCTCTGCCTTCGAAACTTCTACCAGCGATTTCTAAAGTGACGATGTCTGGGTATGCTCTTGCTATCTCATGAAGGTAAACTTCAACCTGAAAATAATAAAGTGAAGGTTTTTTTTAACTAGCTGATAATAAATAGGGTATCTATTTTTAGACATTAATTTTCGATTATTTTTAATCAACACTTTAAAATTATTTCTTTCAAAAGTCACGTCAACATTAATCAGTAAATTAGAGGTAGGCAGAATAAAGGAGTGAAATAGCGATAAAGCATTACACTTTTTAATCTCTTCAAATTCTTCTCACGAATCATATTTTTTCTATATCAGTAACTATATTGAAGTAGGTACCTGACCAATTTTGATACATTGTTGATTTTTAAAATTCAGTAAGTTTTCTCGCGCAATGTATGACATCATTAGAGATCAGAAGTATATTTACCTAGCCAATTGTTGCTAACATCTTATGGAAGCGGCTTCTTAAAATATTTAAAATCCTAAAATGTTTTTATTCCCATCAGGTTTAATAGGCCTTGTTACAACGTAATAACATTGTGTTTGCTTTTCTAAAAATCACTGACAAAAAAGTAGGGAAAAGCAAACAATTACGTTTGGAACAGGCCAACTGGAATTTGTGTCAAATCTGGTTTATTTATTACATCTCACGGAGTATATACTAAAAATTGGTTAATCCCGGAATGCTTGGAATTTTCAAAATCCTTAGATTTTTCGATAAATAATGCTTTCCATAATACCCAACGTCTGAACTTAAGGTAAATATGCATGCGAATATCCGTTGATACTCAACCCGTATCTGTTGGTAAAAATACTCACTCCTGATGACTGATCAGGATTGAGTATTTACCAGACATTATCAATTTCAGCAAATATTCAGGGTGTTATTATGGTGGTTATTTCAGGGCATAATCGAGTCATAATTCTGAGTCTAACTGAAGTGGATTTTTCCGTCGCAAAATTTATGAAAAGTTGAGTGTTTTTTTTCTGTTACACAGAGTCTGACGTAGTTGCATAGAGCCTAATTTACAGAAAAGTAATAAAAATATTAATTTTTTATTACCGCAATGCGTGTACAACAACAGCTGTTCGCGGTCGAAGGTCGTGTCTTTGTTGTAAGCGCGAAAAATTTAAAATCTCAACTATGCATTTGCGACAAGTGATTCCATAGAGAAAGTTGCTTAACTCCAA
This sequence comes from Catoptria pinella, assembly GCA_963556745.1. NCBI lineage: Eukaryota > Metazoa > Arthropoda > Insecta > Lepidoptera > Crambidae > Catoptria > Catoptria pinella. Next base: position 10,280,451 of record OY750777.1, on the reverse strand, counting down.
AGATCGAATCATCCATCAAAATTTTTGCTAGGGTGCTACTAACACACTGTATTAACTAAAACCCTTTCAGAATTTCGGTCGAATAAGTGCCACAAAATTGAATTGATTTTGTCACTAAAACTATTGGCAATTTAACGGTTCCGTTTCCTAGAACAATTTCCAATTGACATTTGATTTCTCGGTTTCCAATTGATTTCCGACTTAAAACAACAATTGAACAGCTGTCTTAACTGAAAGACCTCTTTAATGTGGTCGATGCAAAACTTTGTAAAGACATAACTTCGTGCCATCTAAATTCTAAGGAACTTTAGTAATATGTGCAAATTGTTTCAGAACTTCGTCATTGTGATCCGAACATTGAGGACTATTTAAATATTCAAATTTTGCTAGAGAATTTTTGATTTGATACTCATCCTTTTACTAGCTCGTTAAATAATTTACGTTTTATAAGTAGCTACAGGATGTTACATAAAACCTGCGATCATTTTTAAATGGTGAGTTTCGTCAATTGAACATCATAATTATCTTACTCTTTTAAGTGATGATTGATTGAAGAAATGTGACTTTTACGATCTGTAGCTGAAGTAAATAAGTATTCCACTTAGAGCAACTTTAGTTTAATACTTATAAAAACTTGCAAATCTATTGAAAGTTGCTTCAGTTGATATTCGCCTAGATTCTATTCGCTCATTTGCTCTAAAATGTTGCTCTATGTACCTAAATGCTACGCAAAGTTACTAAAAATAACATACTAAACTTAATACTAAAAGTAACACTGTTACTAAACATATATTTTTAAACCTTTACGCTACTGTGTGAATGACTCAAATGTAAATCATAAAATTGATTTATTGTTCTTCATTTCAGGTTTTAATATAATTATAAAATCCATTAAGAGTTCAAAATTTAGCACAAGTTTCATATTTATTTATTTTTTTCTATTTCGTTTTGAAATAATGCAAATGTTTCATTACAATATTTTCTGCTTTTACCATTTAAGACGTAACCTAAGTACTTTTACGAATAAACTTTTTTGTATAGTATTGTTCAATTTGACGGGGACTCTATCATATCCGCTAGATTTCTTAAAACCTTTGCCTACGGGTAATCCAGTACCTTTATATTCAATTAATTTCGAGGGGATTCCAAAAATACGGCCTTAGGATGTTCGATCTTAATAATTTGCACTAATGAGCTTTCGAGATTCAGCCTAGAGTGTCCGAGTAATAACGATTCGGTCTTGTGGCATTCGGACCCATACCGATAAGACGTACCGCTTCCGGGTACTTGTATAACGCATTTTCTGTAGATATAAATTATTGTATTAACAGATAAGTGAAGGAAAAATAATGATTTAAATAAAATATGAAGGCTACCTCTGCATAAGACAAGATTCTGGTGAAGCTGAGGTCAACTCTTGTCTTATTCGAACGGGAAGCTTCCAGTAGTTTGTCTTCAAGTTCCAGGGCACTGAAAAGAAAATATTATGAGAACTTTATTGTTTCGATTTTAGAGTTCAATGTACATTTCTTTACAACAATAGTTATTTATATAAATATATCTCTCTGAAATCAGTTTCCAAATCTTGATTTGTCGAAGCTTGTAATTTATTTTTAGTGTTTATTTACGTATTTATTTTTGTAAATGATACTTACTCTTTGATATTCTCAACTACAACTTTGAACTCTATTCCCGCTGCATTCAGTTCATTTTGGAAGTACTCTTTGCTGTCTCCATTTACCAACACCTGTCCAGGTCTCCCAGGTTTCGGATTAGTCCATACATCTAAAGAGAGGAGAACCTCCAGTTGGTTCACGAATTTTGATTGGTCGAGATCTTTTGCTGTAACTTCGTATAAAGTATGCCTAGAAATTAAGAACATTTATAAATATTTTTAAGAAAAAAAAGAGAAAAATACTTAATTCTGCCCCCTCATTATGTACCTTTTTTGCAATCGACTCTGACAGAAATCGCAGTTACATTGCTGTTTTAGTAAGAACCAATGTGAAATCTATCTTACTTAAAGCAGCAATGTAACTGCGGTTTCAATCGATTTCAATCGAGAATTGTTAGCAACAGAGTTACTTAATCAGCCCCCCGAGCTTTGGGTATATAATGTATGTCAATTTTAAGAATTAGGACAACCGCCTAAATTTATGTGAACTTCGCACTTATTCAGTCTCAGACCGTCTCGTATTCCAAAGCGTGGACTAAAGTTAGACTTGGTTTAAAATGATGATAATGTCTCTGTCTTTTTTGCAGTTATTAAAAGTGAATTGGTAGGAGATACCTAGTCTAAGAAAGATTTAAGTAGGTATGCTGGCAGACAAAAATTTACGCATTTTTAACACGTTTTTGCTATCATAAGTGGACCATGACCATCAGCCATTTTTTAATGTCCCCACTGCTAGGGCACAGGCCTTCCTTATGGGTGGATAAGGGGGATGGGCCATAACCTACCACGCGGGCCCAATGCGGATTGATGGGTGAACCAACGGCTTAAAGTGCCTTCCGAAGCACGGAGAAGCTCGAGATAATAAATTTTTGGTTACCCATTCCATGACCGACCTTTGCAAAAGTTACTTAACCTCCGCAATCGCTGGGCCAGGCGCTAAACCGCTACATCATCGAGCTCCTCAATGATCATAGGTGAAATATACCTTAATTAAAAGTTGTTAATCTTGCTGTTCAAAGCAAATTAAACTTTCCTACAATGAAAATACAACATAAAACTCACCCATCGTATTGCTCATGTTTTGCCAAAACTGCATTAACTAAAACTATTAATAATACAACAGACTTAAATACTTTCATCATTATTGAGCTACTGACTGTATCAAATAGCATAATATCTTTTTATTACTTTGAATTATCGCAACCGGTGATTTGATAAACCATATCTGTTTAATTTGATCTTTTAATTGTTTATTTAGGATATCTGATATAGATTGGGGCAATCAATTATGAAGAAGGTTAAAGGTAATAATTTACATTTTATATTTATAAGTAAAGCAAAAGCTGATAACTTTGATCATAGGGGATAATTTTGGCTTCAACGGAAAAAAAATGAACTTACCTCTGTTTAAATAGCTTTATTTAATGACGATAATAAACACGATGTTGTTGTACCGATCTGATAAACTCAAAATTCATATCTATTTAGTTTAGACAAATATTGAGGGTAGGATTTTTTTTATGAAAAAAGACTTCATTTTGATTTTAAAAGAAATATTTTGTAATTGCATTCAAAGATTTTTGAAAAATCGCCTTCCTTAACCAGGAATCGAACCTACCAAATAAAAAAAATATCAAAATCTTAGGTTTTAATACACCGATCGAAAGGGTTACTCATTAGGATTATTTATTTCTTACATAATATAGCATCTTAAACAAATAGAAGACCATGAAATTAAACATTTAAAAAGTGTTCATTTAAAAAAAAATGAATGCAGTCTAATATTCTTTAAGAAAACTAGTCTTATTTCAGTATATAATCTTCAATATTTAAACTTTCCCTCCACGTGGCTTGTTGAGACACCCTGTAAATCTGATATACTATAAATAATTTTCATTTCAATACATAAATATCAATAATAATATCAACCAATTAACATTTGAAGTCCTCTGACGAAATGATAATATTATATTTTATATCATGATGATCTACTTATTATTCATTGCGCCAATACCGATCTTATCTCTTAATTTAATAATAGCTAATAGTAATAACAATAATTGATAGTTTGATTGCGTATGTTTAATCTATTTGATTTGAAAGTAGTGAAATCAACCCAGATTTTTTTAATGGCCCCTTGAAACGTAGTTTATGAATTCACCGAAATAAATGTGCCGGTAATAGGCCTCGGCCACGATATCACCGCGCGCGCATACTGCGTCTTAAGCACCTGTCCAGAGCTACGCGCGTATTAGACGCGTTTCGATATACAAAGTTGGCTTAGGACCAGCGACGTCAGCAACGAGTGCAATATTAACAGCAGTGTAACCAAAATCGCGTGTCAAATTGCGGCAAATTCGCCCTTTTTGGACAAGGTCGGTGCTAGTTCGTAGCGAGCTGCCAACTGCAACTGCACGTTCCGCTACACTCCAAATTGAACGGTAATTTAATAATAAAAAGTTCAATTTTAAGTGTGCGGCGTGTGTGTAGCTATGCGGTCACATCAAATGCAGTCTGCAGCGCGTCTCGGAATTCCACCTTTACGACATCAGCCACTGCGGTCGCGACGACACGCACGACTAGCTGAGGAGGCTGACATCGAGACAATGCACGTGGTTGCCGAACCGCAAGACGCTGGCGCCGGATGTCGTGCGTGGCCGAAGAGTCATCGACACCGTCGCGTCGTCGTTCGCCACTTCTCGTGGTCAGGTGACAACACAATTTAGGCTCTTTACATCGAATTCTACATTTCGTTTAAGGGTCACAAATAACTAACTCTATCCTTTGTTTTTTTGTGAAAGCATTAATGAACACTGAAATGTGTTATTGTTTAAGTGACCGCTTAAGTGTACACTTGAAACGTTTTCAGCAAAGCACCGAGGTGTGTTCGGCTCATAATTACTGAAACAATGAGTTTCCAAGGTTTAACTGCAATTAAAGAGCCACAATGGCACAACTTCAAGCATAATAATGATTAAATTTCTGCAATAGGATACATGGAACATTTGTCGAAGAATTTCAATGAAGATTTAAATTAGTAAAGAAATTTAAAAAAAAAATGTTATGTTTTAAATGGTGGTTTCCATTTGTATTAGCTGAAAGTACTATTAAGTGTCAACACTAACGATAAAAGTAAACAATAACCTATAAAATTGCATTGTTATATTGTTATTTTAATGAAGAGCACGGTGGCACAGTGGTTTAGCGCCTGACCCTGCGATTGTGGAGGTTAAGCAATTTTCGCAAGGGTCGGTCATGGGATGGGTGACAAAAATGTATTAAGTTCCTCTGTGCTTCGGAAGGCACGTCAATCCGATGGTCCCGGCTGCATTTGCAGTAAACACACCTCAATCCACATTGGGCCGGATCCGGATTCTATCAAATCCTTCATCATATCAGCCGCACGACAATTACCTTTGTTTTGTATAGGCCACCCCCAATGAGGGGGTTTCCATAAACGCCACGTTTGACAGGCGGGTTGGCGATCGCAATGGTAAAAAGTTTTCAAGAGACGCTGCACCCCGTCGCCTGATATATGTGCTCCCTTATGCTCGGATTACACGAAGCTAGCAAGCCAGTGTTAACTAAAAAGCTAGGAAGCCGGGCTTTATGTAAACAAAACTATCTTTATTTCTAGGTTAGTTAGCGAGTGAGCAAGCTAGTAAGCCAGTAAGGGCAGTATCACTGGCTTGCCATCCTGACTTCAGAAACTAACTTCGTAATCCGGCCATTACCATAAGAATAAATAATTATTAAAATGGTATAGGAAGCGCTCATGGCGGTGCCTGACCAGTCTGTCAAGCTCGATCACGTTTGTTAAGCAACGCGCGGTCCGGCCTGGTGTCGGATGGGTGACCGTTAGGTGGCATTACAACTGATCGCTTCCATGCTTCGGAGGGCACATTAAACCGTCAGTCCCGGCTGTTGTCATCTGATAACAGTCATTAAGCCAAGTCGAGACCTTACAGGCGGCTTGATAAACTCTAACAATAGAGATGGCCACTAATCCTCATACGATAAGAAGAAGAATAATTATTTATTCTTATGCCATTACTAACGTCACCCATGGAATGAGAAGTTGTTCATACACGGCGAAAGAAATCCTTTTTTACCCGACTTCAAAAAAAGGAGGAGGTTCTATGTTCGTCTGTTTATTTGTTTTTTTATGTATGTCCACCGATTACTCGAAAACGGTTGAACCGATTGACATGATTCAAACGTTACTTTATCAGGTTTGTTTCCAAGTTGGACCTATTATTTGATTTTTTTTGTGAAATACCTCTATTTGTGAACCGCTTCATGCTGCGCAGTGCAGAAATAGGACAGGTCGTGGCTTGACAGAAATTATTAATATACACCAACTTATTTCGCTCACCTGTACACGGGAACATGTCGTCCCAAGCTTCATAATGAGAGCTGAAGTGAGAAGTTTTCATTCATTAACTTGCAGTGCTGTATAAAAAAATACTTTTATTTTGCACAATCGTTACAAACATTAAATAAATACGGAATATTATCTAAGAAAGGAATACAAAATAAAGCGCCCCCTAGCATAACCACCGAAATGCGATATGATGTAGCAATTTATCACGTTTAACTGTCACAATGGATGTTGACAGTTGAGTGTCGATGAAACGCTATCACGCGATATAATATCGTGTTTCGGTGGTCATGCTGAAGAGACGCTCGGAACAAATTACGAAGTTTCTGTGCACGCACACATAGATAAGTTTCTGTGCACGCACACATAGATACCTACCTACTCACATGCAAATTCAGGCCAAATCAGGCTAAAGGCAGTACTGCAGCAGAATCACAACAAAACGAGTGATAATAAAAAACGGTAGCGTTTTCAAATACGGCCAGAGAAGCGTTTCGGTCTAAAATACATGGAATTATTTAATTTGTGTAACACGAGCCAGGATCATTAACCATTTGCAGTCTTTAACATCCACTACTCGACATTGGGCCCGCATCTTTGACGACCTCCTTGGTCGAGTGGCTTTGTACACCGGTTCTCAAGGTGTCGCCGACTCTGAGGTCCCGGGTTCGATCCCCAGTTGGGTCAATTTAGAAAACGAACTTTTCTATATTGGCTCAGGCATCTATACACCCAGAGTGTTTGTGATACCAACGTTGTCTCTGATTTCCATAACACAAGTGCTTTAGCTACTTACTTTGGAATCGGAGCAATGTATGTGATGTTGTCAAATATTTATTATTAATTATTTATTATCTTGGGTTATGGTACGGTTCCATGAGGAAGACCTATGGCTCAGCAATGTGTCGTTAAAATTGAGTTATGACGATGAAATAAACTGTAAAATATTATTAAGTACATACATACTTTGACATTCAAATGTTCAAATGTTCCGCAAAAAAAAGTAAACTATTTAAACAAAAAATCAAGTGCGAAATCCTTTAGATATTTGCAGTTCCAGAGTGTTTACACAGAATCGAACATAAAACACTCCGGACTACAATAAAAGTACACTCAATGAATTCAATGATTCGTGTAAAAGGACCGTGTAAACGTCAAATAGCTCTTAATACTTTCGACACAGAGGTCAAATTTGTATCACACGGCGTAGAAGTGCTAAGCTATTGTATTTGGCAATAAAAGTTTATTTACTAAACAAATATTGGATGTTTAACGTTTATGCTGTGAATTTAGTTAAGAATTTATGCGATTTATTGCTTCATATAAAAAATAATTACAATTTTATTTGAGTTATAATATGAAAAAGTATGTAACAGCTTTGTGTATGACTGTGTTATTTTTAATTGTGAGTTCTATGTATTAGTGTTTTTATGTATTTCATTCGCCGTGTGTGCAGCTCTACTTCTTCTCATTCCATGGTTGACGAAGTTAGTAATGGCATAAGAATAAATAATTATTTTTCTTCTTCTTATCGTATGAGGATTAGTGGCCACCTCTGGTGTTAGAGTTTATCAAGCCGCCTGTAAGGCCTCTGACATGGCTTGACGACTGTTATCAGATGACAACAGCCGGGACCGACGGTTTAACGTGCCCTCCGAAACACAGAAGCGCTCAGTTGTACACGTGCTACACAATGTTATATTAATATACAACGTGTTACAAAAATACCCCTAATGCCGAATATGGTATACAGGGACCATCAAACTGAATAATTTTTACTATGGGACCAACTTTGAAATCGCGAAAAAAAAATCTGCTGTTTCATACCATAATTAATTACGAAAATATCAAAATGTATGAAACAGCTGATTTTTTTTCGCGATTTCAGAGTTGGCCCCACGTTGTATATGCCGTGTGGTAGCGCCTTAACATGAAAATGATTTCTTAACAAGTATCCAAACTTTCACATTCATAATATTAGTAGGATCGTTGAACCATTGTACTCGTACAGGTTACTCGGATACGTTACGGATTAAAAGTCATTAAACCATTATCATTTTACTGTTAATGTTATATTTTATGATAAACCCATAATTTTTTTACACCAAAAATAAAATATTTTTTATACGTAGGAAAATTCTCCCCAATGCTTGAAAACAAGTTTTTAGGTCAATCTTTGTTTTCGCCGAGGTGTACATCAGAAAAACAAGTGGTTTGTAAGATTAAGCCATTAACGAATAAAACAAGTGGGGCCGCGAAAGAAAACGATTTTCCGGCACCGCTAAAGCCGGGTACTCATTAGCGAGCTTTAACTGTAACCAGCTGAATAGGAAAACTATTCGAGTGGTCGATCGTCACTTACAAAAATAAGCACCGGCTATAATGCTTTTTAAAGCAGCGTCTATTTCGCCTCAGTTTGCTGCAGTCTGCCAAGTATCATTTACCCTTTACTGTTTGTTCAGGCAATACCATTCACAAGAATCTGCGTCCACCGGAACGTATACGAGCAATCGTTGGCTGCGCGGTGGCTGCGCGTCAACCAATAACAAGCGCGGTGACCCTGCTGCATAAAAAGAGCGCCAATCATTTTCTCTCCCGCTTTTTCGGTATACAATTTAAATTAGCATACGAACTTTATTAATAATATTCTTCATACATTTTTGCAATTTTTTTAAATTTTATGTTTTAATTCACAAATTTCGCAATTATAATAATTTATTTAAGCAATAACTGAGTTTTGATTGAAGAAACTACGCAACATCCCACACACTGTTTAAACTTTTCGGTATTTATGACATTTTGCTTAGTGGCTCAGTAATAAGGTATATTACATCTGCCAGAAACTCGACGAATGGATTGGTAGTGAAACAGTATTTATGAGAATCGCACTGCAGGTCACTGTTGGCTCGCTGCAACCGCAGCGTGTTCTGCCTGCGACCTCCTTTTTTTTTTTTTCTCGCACCAGATCATGTTCTCGGACGGGAATCGAACCCGCGACCTTTGGATATCTGGTCCAATGCTCTGACCGCTGAGCTACCGAGTCACTAGTGGAAACGTCGAATTTCTCTTAGTATATCATCTCTTACGCTGCAAGCCAGCGCCATCTCACCATTGTACTTAATAGACAGGAAATAATATTTAAAAAAACAGTAAAATGTGGTTATTAGGACTTAATTACGCAATTTATGCATGCGTGTACCAAATGTATTATGTGTGCGTGGTTGTGTAAATGTGTGAGGTTGATTGTGTAAGGGTGTATATGTGTGTGTGAGTGAGTGTATGTAAATACTCATGTATGTAAATGCATAATTGTGCAAATGCATGCATAATTGTGTAAATGCATGCATAAGTGTGTAAATGCATGCATAATTGTGTAAATGCATGCATAACTGTGTAAATTCTCATGTATGTAAATTTTAGGTTACAGAAACCTGCAACGGTTACGATTGAGCTCGCCAGTGAGTACCCGGCTTAATGTAGCTACAAGTTACACCGTGTTGAACATTAACGGGATTAACGACGTCTGGATTGTTTGTACTTGTTGACGTAAAAGTAAACAAATACAAATGTTTTTGGCAGCTAGAAAAAATAAAACGATTCCTATAGCTAAGGTCATATTTTTCTCAAATAAGTTAAGATTTGACAGAAACATAATGAAACAGCTTTCTTCAGAATAAAATCAAGAAGATCTCAGCTAAAGATTTTAGCTAAGAAGCGTTCGAGAATCGGCTTACACTCTGTCCAAGATGACGCGATTTTACGCTCGAGTTAACACACGTGATGTTGTTACGTTACACTGTTAATATTGCACACACATCTGTAGCAAAAAATGTACAACGAAACCAGTAAAATTGCGTCCTGTGTACAAGGGCTTACATGGCTATCGTGATCGCTTTCATTTGGATGTGACACATTGCTACTTCTTTATTGGCATAAATATAAACTTACCAAAGAAAAGTAGCAATGTATCACACCCATATGTCAAATGAAAGCGATTACGATAGTCATGTAAGTTAACCGTTAGGGCCGCAGGGTGTAAGGTTCGGCCAATCTTAATCCTAATTCCTAACTGATAGTTATCATAAATGCGAATTTATTTGTTAATCCTTTACGTCTTAACTACTTAACCGATCATCATGAAACTTTGAAAACACATTGTCAGTGGTACAGAAAAATATATAGGGTACCTTTCATCTAGAAAATAAGTGTGGTTCCCGAGGGATAGAGAAATAACAGTCCACACAGAAGAAGTCGCGGGGGGGCGATAGTAATACAATAAAATATAAATTCTAGCGATACTACGACTCCCACAAACGAAACCTTCTTATTGTATGAGGATTAGTGGCCATCTCCAGAGATAAAACCAGTTTTAGAGTTTATCAAGCCGCCTGTAAAGCCTCTGACTTGGCATAACGACAGATAACAACAGCCGGGACCGACGGTTTAACGTGCCCTTCGAAGCACGGAAGCGCTCAGTTGTTATGCCACTTAACGGTCACCCATCCGACACCTCACCGGACCGTGATTTGCTTAACAAACGTGATCGAGTACGATCAGCCTGTCAAGCTCCGCCATGAGCGCTTCGAAACCTTTTACGCATCCGTGTGAATTATGCACTATTTTATTCAAAAGTCGTTCCAGCTTCCGTGAAACGACATATTCATATTTAAATTTATGACTCAACTTGGAATAGTTAAGGCCGAGTAGTAATATAAGTTGCCCCTTTGTTCGTAGCTAAGTTCATACTTTTAAAGTTTACGGTCTTGATGCACCGTAATAAATAATCTGTAGTTTTAATCCGCTGCTATTGTTCAAGAAGTTGCTTCCGGAAGATGTTCAGGATAATGAAATTAGTAAAGTTTTTTGTGATACAACCTACGTCGGGTTTTGTCGAGAAAATAAGTACTTAGGCATTAAAACGCCACGCGCAGTTGTTGTTAAACTGCGTACAACTAGGCAACGTGACACCATCCTAGCATCTGTCGCTGCGTACAATAAGAAGAACGCTGCAGAAAAACTGAGCACCCAACACCTTGGTTTTGGAGGCGCCCCTAAACCAGTTTTCATCTCGGAGCACCTATCCCCGGCTAACAAGGCTTTGCATGCTGCCACACGACACAGGGCAAAGGAATGCAAATACAAGTTTACCTGGGTGCGAAATGGCAGAATTTTCGTGCGAAAGGACGAATTCAGCGAGGCATTACTGATTCGTAACATGGCCAGTGTAGCTTTGATTAAATAAGCTAGAATCAGGTCTACAGTGAGTGATATAGTGTTCAGTTTCAAAATTCAACATTTACTATCAAAATATTCGCGGAATAAAAACGAAAACAAACGAAGTACATAAAAACATTTTTATGAATGACTATAAAATCATTGTTTTCACCGAAACGTGGCTGAATTCTAACGTAGCCGATAGCGAGTTTATTGATTCAAGATATGTGGTATACCGTAAAGATAGGTCAAGCGCATCTAGCTCCAAGAAGGATGGTGGCGGGGTGTTAATAGCCGTATCTCGCGAAATCCCATCACTGCGAATATCAAACTGGGAGACTGATTGTGAGGATCTATGGGTTAACATTAAAGTTAAAATAAATGGCTCATTCGAGACTGTTTCTCTTTGTGCGGTTTACTTACCGTCACCACCCAAATTGGATGCACAGAGACGTTTCCTAAACAATATTGATAATTTAATGAACAACATTCAAAATGTAATAGTGCTTGGCGACTTTAACCTTAATTTTATTAACTGGAATTGTCGCGATGGATGCAATCATCTGACACCGTCTAATTATAACAACGATCTGGGATGTTGTCTGATAGACTTTTTAGAAATGAATAACCTGTATCAATTCAACCATGTCAAAAACTTTGGTGGTAGAACACTAGATTTAGTCTTAAGTAATTTAAAAGAGTTACATATCTCTCAACCATTAGATTTAGTAAGCAAATTAGATAAGCATCATCCCCATTTAATGATTAACTGTACAGTTACCAAGCCAAATGTAAATCTAGTTCCTAAGGCCCGTGAATCTTTTAATTTTTATAAAGCCGATTATGAGGCCCTTAATCTTAAGCTGAGCTGTGCTGACTGGGAAAATATTTTTAGAAACTGTAAAGATGTCAACGAGCTTGTAGCCAAATTCTATGAAACTATAAATAAGGAAATTGTCAATCATGTGCCAAAAAAAACTGTTAAATCGTCTAACTACCCCAACTGGTTTTCTAAACCGTTAATAAAATTATTTAAGGAGAAAGACAAACATCGTAGAAATTACATTAAATATAACAACCCCAGAGATAAACATGAATACGTTATTCTTCGCGATCGTTGTAATAAACTTTTTGATATTTGTCATAGCAACTACTTGAAGGAAATCGAAAATACTATCTGTACAAACCCGGATAAATTTTGGTCTTATATCAAAGATAAGCGCAAAGGTCTCTCTATATTGCCAGCTCAACTGAAATTAAATGACTCCACTGCATCATCTGGTACGGAAATAACGAATTTATTTGCGAAACACTTCTGTTCGGTGTACACTAATAACAGCACAAACATCCCCCTTTCAGATACTTCTCACAACAACCACATAAGTAGCATACAGCTGACCGAATTACAGATACTTTCAAGAATAAAATTCTTAAATACCAATAAGGGACCTGGCCCTGATAACATACCTCCTATATTTATAAAACAATGTGGACCCGCTCTTGCCCTGCCTTTGAAAATGATATTTAACCGCTCACTTAGAGATGGCGTTTTTCCAGAGGAATGGAAAAGAGCTAGAATCATTCCAATCTATAAAAAAGGGGATAGAACTAACGTGACTAACTACCGACCTATTTCGATACTTTCGTGTCTCTCTAAGCTGTTCGAATGTCTCGTGTATCCTATAATTTACTCTCTTGTGGGAAATACAATCTCTGACGCCCAACATGGGTTTATGCGTGGACGGTCCGTGGAATCGAATCTGGCATCTTTTGTTTCATCCGTGTCGCAAGATGTAGACAAGGGTCTGCAAGTAGACACAATTTATACAGATTTCTCTAGTGCTTTTGATAAAGTTAACCATCACATACTTCTATCTAAACTTAACAGTGCAGGTGTGCACGGACCAATACTACAGTGGTTCGGTTCGTATTTATCGAAAAGACCTCAAACCGTGGTCGCAAATGGCTTTGAGTCTAATATGTTCATTGCTTCGTCTGGCGTCCCTCAAGGATCCCACTTAGGTCCATTACTGTTTCTCACATACATTAACGATATTAATGCAACAGTTAATCACTGTGAAATATATATGTATGCGGACGATGTTAAGCTAAAAAAGACGATTCAAGACTCAGACGATGCCGATAGCTTACAATCTGATCTGAACAATATAGCCGATTGGTGTAAAAATAACTCAATGTCATTAAATCCGAAAAAGTGTCATCATATTACTTATACCAAAAAAAGATACCCCTTAAACACTTCCTACGCAATAGATGGTGTCAATATTGAGAAGGTTCAGGAAATCAAAGACTTGGGTGTTACGTTAGATTTTAAATTAAAAATGAATGTCCACATAGACAAGGCTATCAAAAGCGCAGCACGCATGTTAGGATTTTTAAAAAGAAATGCCAAAGCTTTTCGTAATAAAACTAAGAAAGTGCTATTCAATACCCTGGTGCGCAGTCATTTAGAATTTGCAAGTGCTGTTTGGAACCCTGTCTATAGCGCACCTTCGCAGAGAATAGAATCAATTCAGAGAGCATTCACTCGAAGTCTTGCATTTTCAACCCCTGGCATATTCCACAGACAGCCTTACGATCAGCGACTAACATTCTTCAAAATGGTATCATTAAGAAACAGACGATTGATTTCCGACCTAATGTTTTTGCACAAGATTTTAAATAACAAGATTAGTAGTGTTCATCTTATAAATCAAATTAAATTAAGTGTCCCTTATAAATATCCCCGACATCACATACGGAAGTTATTTTACATACCGTCTCATAGAACCAACTTAGGCTTGCACCAACCTGTTGCAAGAATATGTAACTCATATAACGAAATTGTAAAGCAGATACCTAACATAGATATTTTCAGTGACTCGGGTAATCAGTTTAAAAATAAACTGCTAAATTTCTTTCAACCGGTCAGCACAAATTCAGTTTAGTAGTAATTGATTTGTTTGTTAGTTGTTAGTAACTTGTGTATTTTTCCCCCTTTTTTTTTTTTTTTGTACTTAATATGTAGTTACTGAACCATATTCTCAATATGCAACAAATGCTGTGTATACCTGTAATTGGCGAACACATCTGTTCCAATACCCTGTGAAACTAATATTTTGTAAGTCTAATGTGTATTGCTGTTGGTGTACCTTAAGAATAAATAAATAAATAAATAAATAAATTAAAAAATCTACTATACAACATGTTACAAAAATACCCCTAATGCCGAATATGGTATATAGGGACCATCAAACTGAACAACTTTTACTATGGGACCAACTCTGAAATCGCGAAAAAAAATCAGCTCTTTTATACAAAAATTGAAATCGAAAATATAAAAATGTATGAAACAGCAGATTTTATTCGCGATTTCAGAGTTGGTCCCATAGTAAAATTTGTTCAGTTTGATGGTCCCTATATACCATATTCGGCATTAGGGGTATTTTTGTAACATGTTGTATAGTAGATTAGTAGTAGTTATTTTTGACTCTATCAGCTGTTCGGACATTTGTATGGAAAGTCGAATGTTTTTTGTCTGATTTCGGAAAAGTCGTGGAACAAAATGTTGTGGGTCATTCAAATTCGTCCAACTACACGTTCGTCCCAATAGGATGTTGAGAAAAGTTGAAAATCTAATTTTTGTACAATAAAAACGTACTTGAATCGGTAAGATTTTATTTTATATGAAACATACTCACATTCTCCTTATCAGGTTGGACAGTTTGAAAAAGTTTAAATATATATACTGTGGTCTTACCAAATCTTTGAAAAATCATTTCAAAAGCTACTCCAACAATTAATTAATTGTTATGTACCGTACACATCGTTGCTTTTATTCCAAAATGTTGAAAGTTCTTTGTTTGACTGCAACGCAATGTATACTGAACTTAGAGTTGGATCACTGATTATTATCATAAACTATTATAAGTTGATTCAGAAATTAGGGTAATGTAATATACCATGGACGATATTGTACTTAATAATGGCGAGATTAATTTCTTAGATTCACCAATAAAATACACTGTTTTTTGTTCACATACGCTGCGTTTGACGCATAAACGAAGCAAACGCAAAGTACCTATATCTTTTATCTCGTTCGACTAAGGCGACAGCACAAACTTGAATCCGTTACGCGGCGACAGGATGTGCGAGTTGGGGAAAAATGGCCGTATTTCCGGCACGGTAATGGCGTCGAGCTGTGCTTGATGGGACACTTCCGGGATAGGGGGATAGGGGTAAGATATTTGGAAGGAAATCTTAGAAACTGTATGACGTCATGATTATGACTAATCGAAACGGCAGAAAAAAAACTATCACGTGTATACATAATATCGACGACTATTCTACTTACATAAAAGTGCACGCAGATGAAGGCGCGGGAAGATGCTAGTGGTAGCAATTTTTTTTAACGTTTTCTTTTCTTTTTACTTTTGCATACTAGTACATACAATGTTTTAGCGATCTAGTTTAGTCTGGGACCAAATTTT
This sequence comes from Catoptria pinella, assembly GCA_963556745.1. Lineage (NCBI taxonomy): Eukaryota > Metazoa > Arthropoda > Insecta > Lepidoptera > Crambidae > Catoptria > Catoptria pinella. Next base: position 10,264,691 of record OY750777.1, on the reverse strand, counting down.
TATGTCATTTTTAGACTCAAGTTTTTTAGATTGTTTGTTGTTCAAAGGGATTTAAACGACTTAAAATAATGGTATGTGTCGCAGCCAAATAGCTTAATCAGTTATTCAATTAACGGCCTAGCTTACTCATTTAACGGCGGCGCTGTTCAACTAGCAGCCTGACTGATATCTAGCTATCTAATTAAAGGCTAGGCAAATGACTTGGGTCTATGACGATTAATAAGTTGCCTAGCCAAGACATTTGAATATAGTTCCGTTTTCTGTTACCTAGAGCGCTATAAGCAGAGCTGTCAATATGGCGTCGCGTTGGTGTTTCTTACTCAATGGAAGTGTGTTGTTATAAAAATAGTGAAAATATTATCTGTAATCGGGATGTTTTAATGAAAATTTTGACCAAATTTTATTGGGTATGACTAACAGCATGGGTAAAAGTGTTTTTGTGTAAGTTTTCGCAATATATTGTTTGTTAGGCGATAAGCATCTGCCAGCCCGTTAATTAAATGTTGTATTAGACGCATTTGGTCAAACGGCGCTGTTCAATTAAATGACTAGGCCGCTAATTTAGTGGCTGATTGTACATATGTATAAGGTTACTGCGACATATGTGTAAGGTTATCCTCGTTGACTATTATGTTGTCTCTGTAATTTCCTAAAACAATGTATGTGAAGTTGAATGAAATAGTCAATGGTATGTTATGTATTGCAAATAATAAAATCGATAAATAAACATGAATTAGAGGATAAACTGTTCTAATTGTAATGCCGCGTAGACATGATCAGAGTACACTTGGATCGACTCTACTCGGATCTACTCGGACGCTACTCGTATTGTGTATATAAACATGTAATCCTAGCGCACTCGGAAGTGCTACGTATGAATCTGCCTCGTACGAGTGGACTCGGGCGTGACTCGGTCCAAGCTGACTCTTCTCATGTTAACCCGGATTTATTCATGTAACAAAAATTAATTATTATAGATTTAATTGTATCCTGTTACTAATATGTTGAATTAATTTCACTTATTTAATTTAGTGTTTGAGTATTTTTAATTTCACTGATTTAAACTATTTTTTATTTTTATTAAAATAACAAAAGTAAAACAAACTTTAAGAGTAAAAAAAATAACAGAAGATGTTATCAATAATAATAAATAACAACGGTACATAGTTTATAATTATGTTTATATGACGACCTGCGTGGTAGAGTGGTTCGCACGCCGGTTTTCAAGGTGTCGCCATCTCTGAGGTCCCGGGTTCGATCTCCGGCTGGATCAATTTAAAAAACGAATATTTCTATATTGGTTCAGGTCTGGGTGTTTGCGTTACCACCATTGTCTCTGATTTTCATGACACAAGTGCTTTAGCTACTTACTTTAGAATCGGAACAATGTATGTGATGTTGTCAACTATTTATTTATTTATATCAAAATCCAAGATCTCAAAAGATGTCTTGACACGGTCGCTTACCCGTTCCTCTTGCGCTTTCAACAGAGGCATGCCTCATTGCATTCAATAGTGCATGCCCTATTTAAAAAAGGTACGTTAAATTTATCTGGCAAAAAGTTGAAAGGAAAAGCGCACGGTTTGGAGGCAATATTGCTTGCGTCTGACGCAAGTTTAATTGAAAGTGAAGCGGCTCGGTGAAGACAGACCAAAAGGAGTATCAAAGAATGAAAACGAAAAGAAAATAAAGAAGACTCCGGAAAAGTATACAAAAATATTGTTTTTACTAACAAGTGCAGCTTATATAGTGGTGGCCAGATAATTAAGGACACCAGTCGATTTTCATACAAACGACGTAACTTCAAAGTCTTGGTTCTCCGCCAAGATTGACCTAGCTGTGATCTGATGATGGCCATCCAGGGAGTGAATGTAGGAGATTTAAATCGCTACACACACCCCACTGATTTGATCAGCATTCTAAGATATAAAGGATATGTTTATTAAACCCGCGAATTTAGCTTATAAATGTATTGAAATCCTGAAACTAAAAACTCTGATTCTTATATCACTTAGAATGCTGATCAAGTCAGTTGAGTGTGTATAGCGATCTGAATCTCCTCCATTCACTCCTTAGATGGCCAACATCAGATCACAGCCAGGTCAAACCTTGGCGGAGAACCAAGCCTTCAAATTTACGTCGTTGGTATGAAAATCGACTGGTGTCCTCAATTATCTGGCCACCATTGTATGTACCCTTAAGCGACTTGTGGCTTTCTTTGAGTCAAAGGGAATATTCAGGACTTCAAGAATACTCACAGACAATGCACTGAGAAGGCTTAAGACCAACAATGCGAATTTGATGCTTTGTCGTACTGTCTGAAGAGGCTAAATTCTGTTTATGTTTACTTTGAATGGAACTCATGGTGGCGAGAATAAAGTGTTTATTCACATTATAATATTTTTTTTTAACTTCTTGTGTTCTGCAAAGTACCTATGTAAAGTAAAGTCAAAATGTAAAGTCTTTACCTATGTAAAGTAAAGTAAAAAATAAGTCTATACTTAGAACAATTTTCGCTGGTTCTTTACTACTAAAATGGAATATTTTCAAACATAGGCCTGATTGTAAGCTCTATTAGCTTAAACAGATAATTTCCTAAAACTTCTCAGCTCAGCGGTCTAAATATTCGTTCAGATTGCAAAGAATACGCTCGAGCGAATATTTTCCAGTGAGTATAAAGTTTAAAAAAAAAGTGCCTCACTAATTTTTCGAATGAACTGTCTTTATTCATACATGCAGAACTCAATGAATGCTATATTATTATTCTTGTCATTAACTTTAAAAAGTGTACAAAGTATTTTTCAAGAGGATCTTCTTGTCACATGTGACCATCAGCCATTTTTAATATACATATATTATATTTGACAACATAAGCTAAAGCACTTGTGTTATGGAAATCAGAGACAACGATAGTATCACAAACACCCAGACCTGAGCCAATATAGAAAAGTTCGTTTTCTAAATTGACCCAATCGGGGATCGAACCCGAGACCTCAGAGATGGCGACACCTTGAAAACCTGTGTATAAAGCCACTCGACCACGGAGGTCGTTAATGTCCCCACTGCTAGGGCACAGGCCTTCCTTATGGGTGGATAAGGAGAATGAACCATGACCCACCACGCGGGCCCAATGCGGATTAGTGGGTGATAACGACTGCAAATGCAGCCGGGACCAACGGCTTAACGTGCCTTTCGAAGCATGGAGGAGCTCGAGATGATAAGTTTTTGGTCACCCATCCCATGACCGAATCTTGCGAAAGTTGCTTAACCTCCGCAATCTATGGGCCAGGCGCTATACCACTGCGCCACCGAGCCTCAAACCTACAAAATACCTAAAAACCAAAAAAAAAATGGAGTTCGTAACAAACTTGGCATTTAAATCAATAAACAAAAAATGTTTTGTCGTTTTATCAAAATGTCATTGAGTGGACATTGCCGCCTTTGATATTATATGATTCGCTTGTGTTATGGAAATCAGAGACAACGGTGAAACTGCAAACACCCACAGCAGATGTAAGTTTCTTTACAAGCCGGGCCCGTTAATAAACGTGACAATTTGTCACCTGTCCTGACAATTTCGTATTCATTGCGTCAACCAACTTGAAAATAGAACTACTCATTGCTACACATACGCAACGCAAACCAAATTATCATGACAATTGACAAATTGTCACGTTATTAAATAGGGCCCAGATCGTTGAATTAAAACAAAATGATTTATTTTATCACAATTTTTCACAGAAATTATTTGCCATTGCTAAATCCTCTTATATAGGCTTTTAGGCACATTTTGAGAAAATTCTTTCAAATTCGACGACCCGTATTCAGTAAGAAACGAGGCGCAGAGCAACTGAAGTGTGTGCTCCTAGGGGAGGGAATGTTACTCGCTCAGTCAATATCTGCTTCGTAAATACTCGTGACAGCAAAGTATCACATGACAGATACTTAGGAGCTTTGGTACTGTACTAGATAACTGTATAGGTGGTTGGGTTTCAAAAATTCATAATTTTTTATCAAACTTACTTTATAAAGTCCTATTCTTAATAAGATTTAATAAGATTTCTTAATTAGCTAAGTAGCGTAAAATTTACTTAAGAAATTGTTGCATAACTAAGTAGCACCCGTAGCAGTCATTGTTTGCTTTCACTCCCTATGTCACTAATAATAATTTTAACGACAAAAAGTAGCCTATGTCCTTTTCCGTGGTTCGATCAATATACTAAAATTCATCAAAATTGATTCAATGGTTTAGGCGTTTTTTCAGGGAGTTTGGGACGGTTCTCCTACAGTCATTTGTCCATTGAACTATTAGCCAACATAACTTTCACGCGGCGACAAAAGAGGACTAAGCAATAAATTTTATATTTCTAAGACTTTCGCGCGTACAGTTCATGAGTAGCTTTTTTGCTTTAGTCCTCCCGTGACCACAGCCCCTGGAAAGGGGTCGAAACGTCGAGAATTCTAAAAACCAATAAATACAACTTTTTAAATTTTGAGATTTAAGCATTCACAATGCTATTTTATACAATACTAAATAATATACTAGAAAAAATAGGACTCGCACCAGATCATGTTCTCGGACGGGAATCGAACACGCGACCTTTGGATATCCGGTCCAATGCTCTGACCGCTGAGCTACCGAGTCACTGGTGAGAACGTCGAATTTCTTCTAGTATATCAACTCTTACGTTGCAAGCCAGCGCCATCTCACCAATGTAGAAGGAATTACCTTCGACATTCAACTGAACATCTTTCCAGATATTTTTAAACAGTTGATTAAGATGAGAAAGCTATATAACTTTTTAAATTTTGAGATTAATAAATAATAATAAATACAAACTAAATAATTCTAAAACAACACCTGAATTAATAATATACGCGCTGTAATCCGTAAAAAGTGTTTTATTCCAAAATTTATATTGCATACACTAGATCACATATATTGCTCTATGGGTCTATTACGTAAAAATAATCGCGATGATCGGGGGGCAGATTACGGAACTCTGTTGCTAACTATTCTCGATTGAAATAGATTGAAACAATAATTAAATAAATAAATATTTGACAACATCACATACATTGCTCCGATTCCAAAGTAAGTAGCTAAAGCACTTGTGTTATGAAAATTTGAGATAACGGTGGTATCACAAACATCCAGACCTGAGCCAATATAGAAAAAATCGTTTTCTAAATTGACTCAACCGGGGATCGAACCCGGGACCTAAGAGATGGCGACACCTTGAAAACCGGTGTACAAAGCCACTCGACCACGGAGGTCGTCTAGAATAGAAAAGGTCGTTTTCTAAATTGACACAGCTGGGGATCGAACTTATTATATTAGTCTCTTGGCCTTCAATGTCAAATAGAATGAAGACCCATTGCCCCAGATTTTATAAGCAGGTCTTGCATTTTAAAATTCGTTGCATTGCATCTGCATTTTGCTTCAGCGATTTCTCAAAGTAAATGCTTGCTCGAAAAAAATCTGAAAAATGAAAGGAGAGAAATATTCATAGAAGTTTAGCCTTACAAATTTCAGGCCCAGTTTTCGACAGAAAACGCCTAGTCTTTAAGCAAACTGGTGTAAATAAAGGTAAGCCATTTTGGTAAATAAAATTACGTTTATGAAATTGTGGTAAAACGATGAGAAAGGATTATCGTGATAAATGTGAAAATGTAATAGTAATATAATGTATTTAAATATGTAGTTGAATGAAACAGACAAATAAGTACGTGTATTGTAACCACACCACTGGACCACATCACTTGGGTGACGCTTACAATTATTTTTTGGTAAACACACCACTGGCGACTAGATTAATTGATTAATTAATTGATATCGATAAATGCAAGTTTAGTATTAGAACTTCACTACGGTGGTGTGGTTACCCAAAAAAAACGACACCCACGTGGCCACACCACCAGTGGTGTGGTTGACAATACACGAATAAGTAGATAAGTGATCGGGCAACTTGTTTTTTTGTTTAAAAGCTTTCAGTGTCAGATATAATATAATATTATGTATTATACATTACTATGTGTCATGATAAGGTTTGATATTAAAAAAAACAGTAAAATATAAAAAAAACAGGCTCAATAAAAACGCAGTAATCAACGCAGTTACGACGGGCCTCGATGGGTTAAATTATAAAAATAAGTTTATTTATAAAAAAATCTGTAGATATTTTCGTATCTAATTTTATGGCAAGGTAACTTGTGATGACACGTTTATTGTACAAACCGGGCATTCAAAGATCGGAGTAAGTTTTAAAACGAAGGTTGTAAATATTTGAGAGTTGAAATTAAAAAGCGGCCCCTAGCTCAACAGTTGCATTTCACAATCATAAGAAAATTATAATTCGTAGAGCACGAAAATATTAAAATAAAAAGACATTTATTGTTCTCGCACACAGAGTAAATACAAAACATTATCGTAACCATAGACTTAATTATATCGTAACCTACAGTTAAACATATACTTAAGAGTAATCTATGTGAGGGACTGGTATCTGTACCAGTAGAACTGTAGTATTACAGATTACCAGACTCTTCGTTGCACCTCCGGTCCAAACAAATTAGGTATAATTTAATAATTAAAGCAACAAGCAACATTCAGATTAGGTAAGAGTGTGTGTGTGTGTGTGTGTATGTATATGTATGTGTGTGTTTGTGTGTGTGTGTGTGTGTGTGTGTGTGTGTGTGTGCGTGCGTGTGTGTGTGTGCAAGCATTTATGTGTGTGTGCATTCATTTATATCTTTACAGCAAGAAGAAAATACGTAATCGTCTGTGTGTTTCGGTTGAATTATGCGATAGTTTGAGTTGGCTGGCACACGGGACGCATTGTTGTAGCAGTTGATGAGCTGACAGTAGTACTGATGGACGAGATGGACCTAACATTTATTTTGCATATTTCTATTGGAATAATCGTCTGTAGATAAATCCCATAAGGCGGATCTGTGTAACACTCGACGGGCGCCGATCGGATACTGGCGGCACTGGCAAATAAACAAGTGTACTTACTAATGCGTTGATATACGGGCCGCAACCACAAAATAGTTACAGTGTATTAACAAAGAACACTCAAATGACCCTTGACGCACTGCGTTGAAAAAAAGCTCTGTGATTGGCTTGATTGTTTTACGTATTACGAGTGATTGGTAGTTGAGACGCTGTGCGTCCGCGGCCACTGTGACACCTCATAGTGATGTAGTCTGTCGCAACCGTCACGACCCGTATGCACAAACTACAGGCCGCACGACTAGCCGCAGTGGCCCCGTGCGCGTCACGTTCTGCGGTTCTATATAAAATCTTCTTGGCTGCATCCAGCCAGCCGGGTCGTGACCGGACTAGCCGCATCCTGACCAGACTAGCCGCATCCTGGCAGCAGTGTCGTGACCAGACTGGCCGCATTCGGCCAGCCGGATCGTGACCGGACTGGTCGCATCCAGCTAGCCAGGTCGTGACCGAACTGGCCACATCCAGCCAGCCGGGTCGCGACCGGGCCGTGGCCGCAGTGCGCTCGCGCTCTAAGCAGCAATAGCAGGCCAATCCACTAAGCCACTGCGCATTGGAGCATCACTAACTGCGAAGTATTATTTATTTTAAGAAGTGTAGTATTTCACTGACTACTTAACGTTATCAAAGCATCAAAGATAAGCTTTTAATCTCCAGCTTGAAATTTTAATTCACAATGCAACGATCAATCCTTCACTTAAGCACAATTTTAAAATAGTCGACTTAATTAATAAATATTTTATAAAACATTAAAACCTTTCTTTATACAATACTAAAATAATATACTAGAGAAAATACAACTCGCACCAGATCATATTCTCGGACGGGTATCGAACCAGTGACCTTTGGAATTGTGAATGCTAAATAAATTGTCATTCGTTTTTTTTTTTCATTCACCCTAGAACCCTAGAATCTTCTATGAATAACAACATGGGTACGTAACCATAAAGAAAAATACGAAGACAGGTCAACTTTTATAAGATCTCTTAACCGCCTCTGTCGTCTAGTGGTTCGCCCACCCGTGTAAGACTCAGAGGTCCCGGGTTCGATTCCCAGGGGGTACATTTATATTCGGTTTGGTAAGTGGGGCTTATCTCAAGTCCGCCTGGCTAGCTATTACCATCTTAACTAAGTCTGACGCCATGACAAAAATTTAAAAATTATTGCGTTTCGACAAATTAGAGGTAGGATAGCCAGTTCCTCAGTGGTGAGGATTCCGGGCACAGTGTGCTTCCACCTCCGGCCTTATCATCACTTAACATCAGATGAAACCAAGCACCATCCCGTTGTGCATAAAAAAACTAATTTTTTCTATTATTTCTAAGAAACATCAAACATTAGCTGTAATCAAGACCCATCAAGGCCCAGAAAATGTCTATTCGAACACTATATATCCGTTGTTATCCGAACGCATTCGGCCGCTCGGGCATTGATGAATTATAATACATTCTGTGTCAAAGAATGAAATTAAAGTACTTGGTTTTAATGTATTCATCAACAAGAAAAAAGTTTGGATTACAAATATTTAACACAATACTTACATTGTTAATAATTAATAAGAGTCGTATAGCGGGTGAATAGTGTTTTGTCCCTTTCTTTTTAATGTCAAACTTTAATAGTTTGACAGAGAGTAACTATTGTGTAACTATGTATAGTATGGTACTTACCGCAAATGTATTTGCTATACAATCTTTATTAGTAAGAGCAAGTGTATATTTAATACAGACGGAAAATAATAATATTGCGTAGGTTCCTATATTTTCCTTAAATATTGCATTAAAATTATTCCATGTTGTGTAATTATTAATAGACGACTGCATTGCATAATGTTGAATAATTATAAATAAAAGCCCCGCTGCAGATTCAGAAGTATGGTACTCGTATATTGTGGATCTTGAGTCATATAATAGGTAGTAAACTAAAAATATTTATCTATGTTTTTTATAAAAGCAAAGTTGTTGATTGTTATTTTAATATGTTTTAAGCTTCTACCTGTTGGATATCCTTATATGTAACATTTAAAGTGTGTGATAATAAATTATTATTATTATTAAAAAGTTAAAGTTTATTTACTGTAAATAAAACTATAAAAACTTTTTTATTTGAAACACATTTAGCAGGTTTTGTAACTTTAGTGTTCGTTGTTTCTAAATAATTTTATATCTCAGCATCTAATATTCTGTATTTTTTTTAAACCAATTCCATTTTGATCTACCAGCATTCATTGATAATGAGCAAATGAAAAAACGATTTCAATGAAAAAATATATACCTATACGAAACGCCCGCATATCCTAATCTTTGAAGTTTAATTTATTTGTGATTTCTTATGTTATTGGATTAGGAATTAAATAAAATGGATAGATTTGAATACAAAATAGGTTTTCTTTGGCCTATTCCCCTCACTGGGGGATATCGGGAAAGGAAAAAAAGTACTTTCTCCATATTTTTTTCCCGATATCCCCTAGTGGGGGACAAAAGTGGGGGATAACGGAAACAGTTTCTTTGTATAATTTATGTTTTTACAATTTATATGTATTTATGAATCCAATCATTGTTGTATAGAGAATTAATAGAGGTAGTTTCTGTGTATCTTTATAATGGAAAATCTATTACGTAAAATAGATTTTGCCGCACTCACTAAAAACAGGTACCTACAAAAGAATTTTAAACAAAACATTATCAATGGACTGTCGATAGGAAGGAATGTAAAAAAGGACGGCTGTGTCAATTTGCCTTATTGAGGAAAAGAGACAAAAACACGTGATTGATGGGAACACGAAAATACACGAGCTGAAGGCAGTGAACTTAATCAAAATCTAGTCAGTAGTCGATCTCAGCGAGAAGTTCCCGAGCTATTTATATTTTACGAGGTAGAACGCTTTCACATATAGGCGTTTTGAGGATCATTCACACAGCTCAGTTTCGTCCACGGTCAGTCAAGTTTTCAATACAAGTTTTAAATTTCTTTTCATGTCAATAAATATTGTCATCTCATTAAGCTAGCGGGTGGGGCTTAGTAACTTTTGGCTCTGCCCCCTGACTTTGTAACTTTGTTGCAATCAATTTCTGATTGAAACTGTCAGAAATCACAGTTACGTTGCTGCTTGAAGTAACATAGCTGTCACATTTATACTTACCAAAGCAGCAATGTAACTGCGATTTCTGTCAGTTGCAATCAAAAGTTGTTAGCAACAGAGTTACATAATCAGGGGGCAGGTTCCTCTGCAACTTATTTCAGGGACTAGTCTCTTCCATTAACTTATAAAGTTTGTCCTAAGCTGTTTATTATTGAGGAGCGCGACAGTGTCTTTGCGCCTGGCCCAGCGATTTTAAATTCCTAATACGCAGATTTTTTTTCACTGATAGTAAAGTAAAAATAAAAAATTGCTTTATCCAAATAAACTTAGAAATTAACCGCTTTTGAATCGTCTATATTTTTCTACCACCCGTTCCAGACTTTTTAATTGACAAGAAGAACAGGCGCAAGAAACTTATCAGCTTTAACAGAAATAAGTAACGATATTTACAAACTAAAATATATCGTAACCAAATACAACCGGTTATAAACAACAAAGTACTTACTAGCAAGTTATTGTGTTACATTATTTCCACGCATTTCGGTCTTTCAGATAATCGTCTACTTTATAATAACCTTAACACATGAGTGTCTTTTTGACATGATTTTTAAATTCATGTAAAGGTAGAACATGGATTATGTACGCACGATAGCACGTCAGGTTATACAGATAAACTGCGAAAACAGCTTTTATTACGTAGGGCATAAAGGTGGTCTCAAGGTCAACATGTACCTATAGTCTGAGGTGCCGTCGTGTGTACCAACCTTTACTATAAAGAGCAATATACTGATAACGAGAGTTAACTGTGGCTCAAGTTAGATTTTGTTGGTAAGCCAGCAGCAAAACGAACTTTTTCGTTGCTGAATATTTAATAACTTTGTCAGTAATAAAAATAAAAGTAGATTTTATCCTCGAAAATATAACTCACGATTGTGTAACCTAATTATAGAAAATATATTATAGATTTTTTTTGTAAAGATGCTGGTTAAACCAATCTATCTCCCCAAATAATATTTAATCTTAAGATAATTACATAAGTTATTACTGTTACACCAAGAACCAGGACATAAATGTTTGTATGACACTTTCCTTAAACATAAAGAGTTAGGTATTTGACACCATTACAATACAATATATTAATATTGTAGGGGAAATCCATATTTGAGCGAAACACTGTCACATTAAAAAAGTAATTTTGAGGTTAAATGATTCATTGCAATGATAACTTAAAAGTATCGAATTTAATTATTGAAATAATTGCTCATAAAGTTTTGAAAATTGTTCCCTGAACAGAAGTAGAGATCTTGAAAAGGACGAATGTGTTTTTTTTTTATTGTTTTAAACAATGTAGACTGTATACTTATTATGCCTAAACTGAATAAAACTAAAATTGATATTGCAACCAAGGAAATCAAATGTTTCATAATATTTACTGGCCTCTCATAATTTTGAATCATTTCCGTTTGAATTTAATTTTTTGAACGAAATTTTGAATATAAATTTAGTTTTTCTAGATAATAATTGTTTATGACACGATTTACAATTTTGCTAAGTAGCACCTATAAAAGCTTATACAAATATTATGAAATACCATATTAAACACAGAATGTCAGAACTAAATATGTACAGTCGAGATAATTGCACTTTGACAGTTCATCAACCTTTATGCCTTTGTAATAAAAGTCAATATCCTGTCTAAAGTGCCAACATATTAATGAAATCGACTGTACCATTGTGAAATATGACGAATTGCATTGACATTAAAACCGATGTACAAATCGGGGAAAATACGAAAAAATAAATCCCTGTTGTTCTTGATGACGTCAACATTAATTTCCTGATTCATCCTAGTTCTATATAAAAGGAACTTCACAATAAATAAAGTTAGTGAACAATCAAACCTCCAAGAAGGATTATACAAGAAATAATAAATATAAAAAAAACAATGGAGTTTAAAAACCTAGTAATTTTAATCGCAACAGTGATAGCAGTGTGTGACAGTGCAATTTTAAAGAACGCAGCAAGTCCCAGAAATACTATTAATGATCAACCCATCACATTCGATGACAACTACTTAGATTATCTTGTTAAACATAATATAAACAAGAATATACCAAAGCCTCCACTTACAAGACACATAGCCTCCACGAACAAGAATACTGATAAATCTAAACCTAAAGTCGATGTTAAAAAGGTTTTAACTCAAAAGCCTTCTACTGTTCCAAGAGTAAATGTTGACATTGACAATCGCAATTTCATATCAGCTGAAAAGTGTCCAACTGGTTTAACAAGGGCTGGAAATTGTTGCTTAGAAGACAATGTTGTGTATGACCCTAAACAACTCGCAGATTGTGATTACACAGATGAATAGAATGGAATTATGGAAGACATCAAAATGCCTTATTCCCAATAGCAAATCATTCCCTTTAGATTAGATTTGCTATTAGGAATCGATTAATACTGAATGAAGATTCAGTTAGTAAATTTTACTTAAAAAATAAGCAATTGAAAATGAAAAGATGCGAAAAAAATACTTCTGATAACAAGGGAGATGTTGGTGACATTGAAAACTGAATTATAATTACGAACCTAAGACCATAGAGAAGAGGGTGCGACACCTAATGTGCAAGCTACGCAACTAGGGAGGTTATCAGACTTATATAATACTAGTTATAATTTGTGAGTGAAAAAGTTTTCTTTTAATTTATATTAAATTGTTGTTAATCATTTTAAAAACTGAATTTGCACTTGTTCTAAATTATCATTACCTCTTATCCCTTGTTTTACAATAAGTAGGTATATGTTTCGAAATCGTAAAGCGGTAAGTACCGTGTCGAAGTTTAAACAACCGACATTAACCCGTCGAGGCCCGGAAAATGAGACAAAATATAAATTCCATTGTTGTCCGGCCGCATTCGGCCGCTCGAGCGTTGATGAATGGTCCGTATCTTATATTAGAATAATAACATTCTTTTACCGTAGAAACCTAATACCTATGTGCGTAAATAAATAATTAAAATAACGAAAAAGTCGGGGGACCATTCTGTGGAACATTTTTTAATCAAAGAGGTCCCTCGACTGAAATGACACTTGTTATTTACTTTTTCGTGAGTTTTTGGAAGGGCAGTCGTGTTTTTAACACTTATTTTTAATAGTCATTTGTTTTTATTCCACACATTTTGCAATAATTGTAGATTAAAAAAAAACACATTAAATGGCGTTATGAAGCCAAAATTTTGATTTTTTTTCAAAAAACTATAGCTAGTGTCACTTGGATTATAACGATACCTCATTAAGATGTTTCTTTCGAATGTGAAAATGAAATTTTTCCACATTCGCCAACTCCCTTTTTCGCCTATTCCTTGGCTTACAGCGAAGAAGTAAGTACTAGAAGATTTCGCCGCTTCCACTATCGACTCGGTAGCATAATTGGTCAGTGCATTGGGCCGGAATCCCAAAGGTGCGGGTTCGAGTCCCGTCTGAGGTGCTACGGTGAGTCGATTATTTCTAGTATTTTTTCTAATATCTTATTTATCTTAATATAAAAATAGCATTGTGAATGCGAAAAATCTCAATTTAATAAAAAGAGATTCAACAGACACAGTGCTCCTGAGAGGATTTATCATTTGAACATAGCGGCCATATTGCTATTTTATATAATACCAAATAATATACTAGAAAAAAATACGACTCGCACCAGATCATGTTCTCGGACGGGAATCGAACCCGCGACCTTTGGATATCCGGTTCAATGCTCTGACCGCTGAGCTACCGAGTCACTAATGGGAACGTCGAATTTCTCCTAGTATATCAACTCTTACACAGCAAGCCAGCGCCATCTCACCATTGTACAAGGAATTACCTCGACATCAATATCTGAATACCTTTCCAGATATTTTTAAACAATTGATTAAGATGAGAAAGCTATATAATTTTTAAATGTTGAGATTTTAGCATTCACAATGCTATTATATATAAAATAGCATTGTGAATGCTAAAATCTCAACATTTAAAAATTATATACTTTTCTTACAGACATTATATTTTGTGCTAATGGCGTATGGAATGCATTAATTGCAGGCGCATGTCTGTCATAAAGAATTACTGCTTTGTTAATTAATATGACACGAGTGTGTCGGACATGCACCCAGTTGGTAATTAAAACTTGTTAAATCATGGATGTTTATGTAATGTTGAATGTTAAATCATTAATGGGTTATATTATAAGTTATAATTAACGCTACTCGTGCAACCGTTGAAAACTACAGGTTGAGTCCGGCGAACAGTGAGCTTCTTATACAAACGTAATACCAAAATAATTTGCAATTTGAGCATAATAAAGTCTGCTTGTGATGTTATTCGGATTAATGCAGTATTTGTCTAGGGTTCAGTAACAAAAAAAATCAAAATACTAACCCAATTCAAAGTAAATGCCAATTATTTTTTTCATACAAAACTGTAAAACGCATTAATTTTTTAATTTTGTACAGAGACAACGCTGGAATCACAAACACCCAGACCTGAGCCAATATGACGACCTACGTGGTCGAGTGGCTTTGTACACCGGTTTTTAAGGTGTCGCCATCTCTGAGGTCCCGGCGGGTTCGATCCCTGGTTGGGTTATGAAAAATTTAGAAAACGAACTTTTCTATATAATTATATATAAATATTAATAAATAAATATTTTGACAACATCACATACATTGCTCCGATTTCAAAGTAAGTAGCTAAACCACTTGTATTATGGAAATCAGAGACAACGGTGGTATTACAAACACCCAGACCTGAGCCAATGTATAACTGGTACCCCATTCGTCATCCAATGAGCATCAACGTCACGCCCTGTGTATCGCAAATGCATCCGATGCACATAACTCACTCGCAGCCGTCCATGTCACCACCAGATGACTGCGACTTTAATTAAACAGCGCTTATTAATTACTGACAAGAACACTAGTATAAACTTGAAAGCACAAAAATTGGCCTACTGTGCGATTTTTCATACTAACATGTTCACTTCACATTCTCCTAAATAAAAAATAATGTACATACACCCTGGGCAAATTTAGAAGCAATAAAAAAAAAAAAAATTGCCGGCCATTTTTTTTTATTGCACCTATATTTGCCCAAGGTTTACATTATTTTAGTCAAATCACCACCTCTATATTTTTTACCGTTCCGGCAGGCAGTTGACCATCTCCATAATAGCTAGATGGATATCCATCAAACGTGGCTAAGAACCATCTCGATTAGATTAGCTTTCAAATAAAAAGTTGCATTGAAATGGCTTGATCCGTTTAGGCACTACGAATATTCGTACAGACATAGAAACATAGGCTTCAAACTTATAACACCCCTCATTGCGCTGCGTGGGGGGTTAAAAAGTACATTTTTATACTACTTGCTCGTCAATGGCATATTATGTGCCATGCAAACCTTTCCTTATGTAAGTCATTTTTCCCATGGGAATAATGTGATTTGAATTTGGAATGCAACCCTACATGGGTTGCATTCCAAGATCGCCTGCACGTGATGTGTATGTATGCATTAGGAACTAAATCACTTGTTTTATAATGTAGTTAGATTATAAAACAAGTGAGTTAGATTGCTACAAAATTTTTCAATTACTTCGAATTAAAAAAAATCATGATAACACGTTTTCCCTCCAGGTATAGGAAAAATAATATTTTGATAAGAATCATTCAATTACGTTCGACGATCCAATATTCTCACCTTTTCATTTCTGTGAGGATTTTGAGGAATATAGCCTGAATTACATTTGAGTGAGGCCAGTCGTTCAAATTCTTTAATAATTCTTTGGTTACGGTGTAAAATGCAGGCGAATAGATTTATTTTTAAGTTAACCTTCCTAGATTAAAAGGTAAGGTAGATATTAAATTTATAATTTTTAGGCATTCATTATGCAATTTTTATATTAAGATAATTATAACATATTTACAGGTGTCTGACAATCGATTATGATTATGATGAAGATGAATTGTCAGACAGGAGCATATCAGAACGCAGATATAAAATAAGTTAGTAAATTTGAATGCATTTTTAGAAAGTTTCATAAAAAATTCATAACATTATGAGCAGCATTTTGCTTTAGTCATCCCGTGACTACGGCCGGGCAGCTGGAAAGGTGTCGAAATGCTGGAAATAAAAAAAAACAATAAAAAAGTAATTCTGCAAAATATACTCAAAAATAAAGAACACAGCATCTTATTTGAGTTCTTCGACTAAAACAGTATTACTTACTTAAGTTAACGTTTTTTTTTAGCAGCTACGCACATTTTAAAAACCTTAAAAAGCTTTTGACTTGCAACTCAAATCTTGAAGTAAATTCGTTTGATGGTAGGTTTTTATTCCCTCTGGAATAGATAAGGAATCGATTGAATATCCGATCGGTATTGCTTTAAAATACCTCTGCTCTGTTAAAAAAAAAACGTTTAAAATACCGCTGCATCGGGATTTTAAATCGTTGGTTCAAGTTGAGTTCAATTCAATAATAAGTAATAAGGTCAGCTACATTAGTTAGACATTGTAATAAAAGTTAATATTTATTTGTTACTTTGACTTTGTGAATAAGGTTTTATCTGTATTTTATTTTTGACTAGATTCCGCCGGCGACTTCATCCACGTGGACATAAAAAAATCTAGGGAACTTTTAATAAGGAATATCAGGATAAAATGTATGCTTTGTTTTAAAGTAATAAACTAGCTGTGGTTCAAATTTCATCCAAATCCGTTCAGCAGCTTTTATGTGATTGAGTCAAACATCCAAACATACAAATTTTCACATTTGTAATATTAGTAGAATTGATACCAATACAAAAAAACATTACAGTCCACTGCAAGACATGGCCTTTCTCGTGGCCATCTCGTGGTCATATTATGACAATATTATTAATATCCACGCTTGGCAGGCGGGTTGGAGATCCCAGTGTTTTCGTCACAAAATGCTACAGTCCATATTCAGTTTCACAGAGGTGCTACATATAGGTCAACAACTGAAAATCGTGTATTGTCAACCACATCACTAAACCACACCACTGTGGTGTCGTTTACTTTTTTAGGTAACCACAACACTGGCAACTAGTGATGTGTAACATGTTATGTCGTGATCTTGCGAATGATGATATTGATAAATGCAAGTTATATTGGAACTTCAATACGGTGGTGTGGTTACCTAAAAAAATTGTAAACGACAACCAAGTGGTGTGGTCCAGTGGTGTGGTTGACAATACATGTTGAAAAAAATCAGTGCTTTGTGTTAATAATTAAAGCAAAGGAAACTCAACCAAACTCTGTCATTACTTTAACACCACTTTTCCATGAAACAAAAAAAATTGTGTCACATAAATTATCATGTTTCGGTATAGAAAAATATACGGTAATGTAAAAATATGCAAATAAGCGTTTGAATAATAACAATATTTTTCTACAACCCGTACAGGTTTTTTTAGATAACAAAAGGGATAGGTTCATGAACTTAATCAGATTTAAAAGAAATCAGGAGTAACGATATCAACAAACATAGTATCGTTATGTTATATTCAAATAAGATTGCTCGCTAACTATGGGTCTCATCAGAAAGCTCAAGGACACCCAGCGTGTAATGGAGCACACCAGACATGTACCGGACGACTCAGTAGGTAGGTCTCGACAAGGTGGACCGACGGTCTGGTGAAGGTCACGGGAAGCAGCTGGATGCGGGCCAAGCATGACCGAGAGTTGTGGAAATCCTTGGGGGAGGCCTTTTTTTTTTTGTATCAAGAGGAGAATGCAATCTTTACGCATACCAAACGGCATGTTGGGGTCGGTCACCCCCCAGGTTATTACCTGGGGCATGTTCAACCCAGCAGTGGGTGTCGTGCGGCTAATAAGATGATGATAAAGATAAGGTTTTATTCCAAAATTTAAAACTATAACTGACTGACGACCTCCGGTGGTTCGCACGCCGGTTTTCAAGGTGTCGCCATCTCTGAGGTCCCGGGTTCGATCCTCGGCTGGGTCAATTTAGAAAACGAACTTTTCTATATTGACTCAGGTCTGGGTGTTTGTGTTACTACAATTGTCTCTGATTTCCATAACAAAAGTGCTTTAGCTACTAACTTTGGAATCGGAACAATGTATGTGATGTTGTCAAAAATATAAAAAAAAAAATACGTTCGCAAGTTAACTTACAAGGTCTACAATTTTTAAAGTTTTCCACTGCTCTCCAGTCAGTGTATCATTCTGTAATCAATTCAATCCTAAAAAAACACGTGTTAATGGTACGGAACCTTCTTGGTACCGTAGAATAACAATGGCTACGTGATTTGAGTATACATTGCATATATTAACTTTATAAAAGGAAAATGGTATCCCTCCTTGGCTTTAGATGACCTCTTTGTACTTGTTAATTTGAATAAGATTAAAAAGGCTCAGATATACTTTCAGTCATAATAATGAAACCACTTTAATGTAGATCGGTTTTAGGATGGGTCAATCAGTTGTTTAACTACCTTAGTTACTACTCTTTAAGGGTGGTGACGACCTGAGTGGTGCAGTGGTCAACATGTCTACCATGCAAGAGGTCCTGGGTTCGATTACCGGCCGGGCTGAAATTGAAATGATGAATTTTAATTTCTGTGACGGGTCTGGGTGTTACTATGTATAATAAGTATATATATTAAAAAAAAGCAGGTATATAAGTAGTATATCAGTTGTCTAGCACCCTTATTATTATTAGAAGCTTTGCTTAGTTTGGGGCTAGATGGCGATGTGTAAAATTGTCCAAGTATTTATTTATTACAAATAAGTTTTTTACTAGCTAGTATGATTTCTGGAAATCTATCGTATTAAAAATGAAAGAAGATACGATTTTGTATTGTTAGGAATCATAATATTTACTGATTCCATATTTGGCCATGTTTAAAAATGAGAGATTAATAGACTACGCCGTAGCAATCACCGTAGCGGCTACGGTTGCTACGATATACCTTGGGCGTGTTCACATTATAATAATTATAGCAGTAAGCCGCTGACTACGTGCCTGCGTAACGCCAGCACCCATGACTAAAAAAGTTATCCTACAAATTACTAATTTTATTGTTACCACTAAAAAGTAATCCTTTTGATATTTTTTGTAAGTATGCTTACAATTTATACCATCAACAACCACTAATGCCCATTAAGAGTCCGGCGAACAGTGAGCTTCCCATACAAACGTAATACTAAAATGATTTGCAATTTGAGCCTAATTAACTTTTCTTGTGATGTTATTCGGATTAGACAGTATTGCTAGGTTTCTATTAAATAAAAAATCCAAAGTACTAAACCAAATAAAAATTAATACGATTTACAGTTTTGTTTGAAAAAAACATAATTGGTATTTATTTTGAATTGGGTGTGTATTTTGGAATTTTTGTTTAATAGAAACCTAGACATATACTGTCTTAATCCGATCCGAAGATAAGTTAATTATGCTCAAATTGCAAATCATTTTGGTATTACGTTTGTATGGGAAGCTCACTGTTCGCCGGCGTCTTAAGCCTCCGTAAGTCTCACAATTTTCCATCAGAAAGCCCTTAATTTTCTATCCAAACGGAGATAACTAGTGTGATTTACTGGATTCTTGAGCGTTATCCAGAATTCACTTTCATCCAACATTCTCCCCATCGTTACCAAATATCAAATCGCAGTGGAGATGACATCAGAAGATTCAGAAGTCAATAATGGCTGAGCAGTTCAGAGTCTTGACAAAGTTATTTGATTCAGTTTCTGAATCGGTAAATGAAGCTTGCACAAACCATTAAGGTCGAAAATTGATTTCACCGATGGCAATTCGTATCTTGTTTTTGAAAAGCTCGGTACGGTAGCAGTGGAAGCGGGTAACGTTTTAAATTATTTTTGAATATGCATTAACAAATTCTTGATGAATTGTAATTCTTGATGAACTGAGAAAAAAGGCAAGGAATAAAAGGCACCGTTCGTTGCGTACGGATCTTATGTCCACGCGGACGTAGTCGCAGGGAGAAGCAGTATAAATATAAATAAATAAATATTTGACAACATCACATACATTTGTTCCGATTCCAAAGTAAGTAGCTAAAAAGCACTTGTATTTTGGAAATCAGAGACAACGGTGGTA
Organism: Catoptria pinella; assembly: GCA_963556745.1. Lineage (NCBI taxonomy): Eukaryota > Metazoa > Arthropoda > Insecta > Lepidoptera > Crambidae > Catoptria > Catoptria pinella. The sequence goes on along the minus strand of OY750777.1, from coordinate 10,244,462 downwards.
TCACTTACACCCAGACCTGGGGGCTGATTACGTAACTCTGTTGCTAACAATTGTCGATTGAAATCGATTGAAACCGCAGTTACATTGCTACTTTGAGTAAGATAGTTGTCACATTAGTGTTTACTAAAGCAGCAATGTAACTGCGATTTCTGTCAGAGTTGACTGCAACAAAGTTACATAATCAGGGGGCTGAGCCAATATAGAAAAGTTCGTTTTCTAAATTGACCCAACTGGGGATCGAAACCTCAGAGATGGCGACACCTTGAAAACCGGTGTACAAAGTCACTCGACCACCGAGGCTGTCAATTAATTTTTGATGAATTGAAAAAAAGTCAAGGAATTTAAAAGGCGTCGTTCGTAGCGTACGGATTTTATGTCCACGCGGACATAGTCGCAGGGAGAAGCAGTTTAATATTATTATGTAACAATCTCAAAAGTTGTAAACACATTATTCAATTTGACACATTGACACCCATTAAGTACCCAATCCATAACATGTTGTCAAGCAGTGATCTCTACAATAAGTTTACCAAACTATGATAAATAGGCTTTTAGGGCATTTAGTTACTGTTCTCCCCAGGGCCTCCCTGGGGAGAATAGTAACATAGAATTTTATATATCTTTAATAACATAGACGAGTTGTTTAAAATTAAAATTGTGTCACAACCAACCTTCGCGGCGCATCAACTGTTTCTTTCGGTCGCTCGCATTAGACTAAAGGAGTTGCGGTGCATGCACCTTATCTTAATGAGCAATTTTTACTGGTACTGACAGACTGTCTAGTGTAGTATACACATACTTAGAAGTCTTTGGTACAAGCCGCTTTATTTAACTAAAAAGTCTTTTTTCAGTAGACGTTATTATAACTTTGGACAACGGTCGTACAATACTTTAAAATGTTACAAATAAAGTTATATCTTCGTTGTATTTTAAATTTTGGCGACCTGAGTGGTGCAGTGGTCAACATGCCGGTGTATCACGCAAGAGGTCCCGGCTTCGATTCCCGGCCGGGCAGAAATTGAAATGATGTATTTTAATTTCTGTGAGGGGTCGGAGTGTTACTATGTATAATAAGAATATATATATTTAAAAAGTATTTAAGTAGTATATCAGTTCTCTAGCACCCATATTACAAGCTTTGCTTAGTTTGGGAATAGATGGCGCTGTGAATAGTCCAAGCATTAAAATTTATTTATTTATTTAAATGTTTTTTTTTCATCCTTAATAAAATATCATAAATTCTAATGTTCAATAATTGACTTTTAAAAAAAATGTCATTACCTATTTTTCTATATATTATTCGCTAGTTAGAGATGAATAAAATCTTAAGTATTATCCAAACAATATAAAAATAATGAAACTTTGTCTTTGCATATTTTTATAGTCGAGTGAGGATTCGAATATCGTGTTTTTACCCGTAAAATAATCAATATAGTTTATGAAACTACAACATATATTGTTATCTACTCAAAATATAGAACATTTGATTGTTTACCTTTGAATCAAAAATAGATTATTTTCGATAATTTCGAATATACTGGCCCTAATGGCGCACGACATCGCCTTGCCATAGTAACTCGCCTCACCATGGTAACCATGTCACCCAGGGCACGACATGGCACGGCAGGTTGTATTGCGGCATCTCGCGACATGCCATGACATCGTGGTATTTCGATACCACGATGCCACGGGATGTCATGGCATGGCATATCATAAAGTAACATGAATTCCAAACTCATTGTAATAAGATTCAAAATAACTGAACTAGTAATAAAATCCTTTGCCGTGCCATGCCATACCGTGCCGGCAGTGGGCGCCAGCCTTAAGAGGACGCATCGGATATTTTGGTGGCAGGGATCCCGATTTTTCTCATTGAAGTGATATTCAATATGTAACATGATTATTTATTGCATTGACTTCATTTTGCCAGTTGTAGAAACACGATTTGTTAACTTTTATAACAGAGAAAAAAAAATCAAAGAAACCTCTTTTAAAACAGAGATTTGCTTTTTACAGACAAACCTGACCGATTTAAGCATCTTAGTAGATTATTCTAAGCACATACTTCAAAATGCCAGTTGGGTTTTTTAAAATATATTATTGATTTTTATTTAAACGAAAAAAACCGGTTTGGCGTCGCAAAACTGCTTGCCATGACTGAGATAGTTAAGTGTAATTTACGAGAGTTTGAGCGAGACAGTCGACACGAAAATAGTTTATCGATGCGTTGCCTTAAGGCATCTACACAAAAGTTGCACAAATACTAGTCATAGCCCACGGCACAAAAAATTTACCCGCTTACAGTCGGTCTCCACCTCTAACGTTCTTTAGGCAAACGACATCATCTTGTGGCGGAAATTATCAGCTACGCGGCAAATGCGCTCTTGATATCGCTTATCTCACACCCGACGTATAGCACGGTATAGCGCTGGATAGCGTCTAGTGTGGCACGACCTTTATCTTTAAGATTCTCAAGTGTGGAAGTGAAATGAAGTGTCAATGCGATGGAGTATTTTTCACAGAATAAAGTGGTATTTTGTACAAAAGAATGAAGTATTTTCAGGTTGAAAGTGCGCGAAAAACATATGTATATTTATTTATTACGAACAACGATGTTTGCTGTTTCTTTACTCAACTTGATCAACGTTAAGTGTCTAGACACACTATGGCGAAGTTACGCGACCGAAGTTTGGCCTAGTTATGCCTGCAATGCTTTGTGAATGGCTAGCAACACATCTGCCGAAAATTACGTAGCGTTTTTTCCTTATTATAAACGATGCCGCCGAATTTCGGTCGCGCACCTTCCGCATAGCGTGTGATTGTAATTACTAAATGTGAATTAAAGAAAGTCTGGTTTTGCTGAGTGACGTTAGTATTTATTTGACTCTTATGACATTACATGCATTCATAAAGGTTCTTCTTCTTCTTTTTTTGTTATGGCAATCTACTTTCGTCTTGGAAGTAATTTTTGCCAGTGTCAAGTGTTAAATAGTTCATTGGTAGATATTGTTTAATTTTTCATTAGAATGCGGGTGCATCGCATTTCAATGCTGCTTGGAGCATTTGGCACCAAGTATATCAAGACAGTTAACACGGTTAGTTCTGCCGAGGAAGCCACCACTTCAATAAAAGTCTCAGCTTCACACAACCAAGATCGCGCCTATTTCAATTATCCCACATATTGTTCAGTTGCGTAGACACTTGTACCATATAACTGCACCAATTTTAAGACACAATATCCACTATGAATCAATTTGAAAATAATTAAAATAGAAACCAAACCGAACTCGACAAAATGGCGCCAAAAACTCCTTCATAAAGGTTAGTATGAATATCTAAGAAAAAGGTTTACTTTCAAACAGTGTGTCTAGACACAAAGAATGTATACATATATAAAAGGTGATATCGTAACAAATAAATAGTTACTGCGATGTAATAACTTTGCGATTGAGATCCGACAATTTGCGGATTTACCATCATTATGAATATGGTAGGCAGCGAAGGAATGATGCGAATAATGAAATAACATAACTTCACCTTTAAAATTACTTTTTTTTTCAAAATAGTCCTACAATGTAGGTAGTGCTTTAAAATCGTCATCTTACCTGATGCCGTAACAACAATTTAACATGGTAGTGTTCTGGTAGTTGCAGGGAAGACCAGTGCATCAGTGGTGTAGTGCAGTGCTTATCAACACTTAACATGTAAAATGAAAGCCAAGCACTGACCCCTTGTGGATTAAAAAAGTCAGATTCGGGAATCATAAAAGGCTTTTACAAAAAAATCAAAACAAAACCATCATAATCTAAAATTAGACAAATTAATTCGCAATCAGTCATCGCATCCATTAGCCCCTCGGGGTGAAAGGAATCAAAACAAAGATAACCAGAAACCCCATTGTACAAAGCGCGTCGATTATTCCTAATTCATTTGAACAAAAGCTCTGCTCAATGGAGAAATCGGAATAAACGCTCGGTCATGGGTTGAGGCGCCACAAAGATTGGACATGCGACAGATAAAGATAGTAATTATTATTAAGCAACGCGAAATTTTTAAGTACACATCTAAAAAAGTGATGGGCGCATCTCTTTCCTTTTTAAGTTTGTGCAGTTAAAAGTTTAAGCATTTTTTAATTAGTCAAGATTTGAGGTTTGTTGTGTCCCATTACTGATTTCTAGATTTAGAGCTTATTCATCCACTTAGGTTCGCAAACCTCCGTGCTCCGCGAACGTAGAACAGTGCGCCATAGTAAAAAAATATATATTTTCACTTTGGCTATAGTGTGTACGTGTGCGAATCAGGTTCGCATACGTATTCACTCATACACACACTATGGCGCACTGTTGCAGCACAGGATATAAAATTTTTTGGTGCAGGTTCTCGGAGCGCGGCGGTTCGCGAACCTAAGTGGGTATCCTCCTAACAAAATCGTAATGAAAATAGACTGTCTTATTTACGTAAATCATGGAAAGAATGAATGCGTGTATGCACGCGTCTTGCTATCTTTGTGAGTTTGCCGCTATTCAATATTTTTTCCGTGGTGTATGTATTTTACTGTATTTTACTTCGCTAGGTATTTGTAAGCCACGAACACAAGTCAAATACGCCAGTCTACTACGAATTGTTAAAAAGTTAATAAACTGGCACAACATTACGTTGAATCGATTTTCTATAAATCATTAATCACAAGAGATGACAATACAACAGACCGGGCTTAGCAAACTACAATATTCAACGTGAAAATCGCATCTTCATGCCGTCAGAGCTATAACTCGCGAGCAATATCTTCAAGAAGATCTCTGAGCGTAGCCACAGACACTTATTTAATGTCCGATCATTCCAGCGATCGCCCCTTATTCCCCGGATGATCTCATTTACCCACACCTCCCCTAAAATGACGAAGCCTCCCGGTTCATGCCCGTCTTGAGGTCATTAGCGTCGAAGAAATTTAAAATGTTTTGTTGGCATTTTTTTGCGGTGTTCGAGAATTTATAATTAGTTTTGTGTTGGAGGATTTGTGTTGGAACCTTTTTTTGTATATTGTGATCATTTTATTAAGTTAAGTACATTTTTATTAATCGGCCTTTCTACTCTCGACGGGAATTCGAAATTCAGTATTACATTCGACGGGATCGAGTTCACATCAGGATCGAATAAACGTAAAATATTGTTATTTTGCTACTAACGCCTGGCCCAGCGATTGCGGAGTTAAGCAACTTTCGCAAGGGTCGGTCATGGGATGGGAGGCAAATATTTATTATCTCGAGCTCCACCGTACTTCGGAAAGGAAGGTAAGCCGTTGGTCCCGGCTGAATTTGCAGTCGTTAGCACCCACCAATCCGCATTAGGCTCGCGCGGTGGATCATGGCCCATCCTTCTTATCCACCCATAAGGAAGGACTGTGCCCCAACAGTGGGGTCATTAAAAATGGCTGATGGTCACGTGCCAGATGACACTGGCACAGTACAGTAGAATATCACCAACCCACTCACACGAAGTTGTTGTCCTTAACCTTAACAACTGGCGACTGATAATATTTACTTCTGCATATTAAATAAAAAAATAAACTAATAAATGCATGGACAATTTCACACAGCGCCATCTAGCCCCAAACTAAGTAAAGCTTGTAAAATGGGTGCTAGACAACTGATATACTACTCATATACTTTTTAAATATATACTTATTATACGCAGTAATACCCAGACCCGTCACAGAAATTAAAATTCATCATTTCAATGCCCGGCCGGGAATCGAACCCGGAACCTCTTGCGTGGTAGACCGGCATGTTGACCACTGCACCAATCAGGTCGTCATTGAGTTTACCGTATGCTGTATAAAAACATTATATCATAAAACATTTCAATAACTTCAGTCTTGAAATATTTGCTTGTTCACTTCATCAGTATTCATAGTATGGAAAGGAGAGAGCTTATTTTATATCCCGTTTTATCCTTAAGAAGGAAAAGATAATATTTTAAGGGTGAAATAGACCGATTATTTTAAGTTCACTCGCGCGTAAAACAAACATGTACCTGTGAAAAAATACTGATGACATAGAATTTTAAGGTTAGCTTGAAATGTTATTTACTTTATTATGTCATTCACAAGATCTTGACTGATTCCTTTTTTTAAGAAATTGGACTTATTTAGAATAAATACAATGAAATCGACTGGCGGCGCTAGTTGGCTCATGTTCAGTTTTAATTTCTGTGAATGATCTCAAACTTTATAGGTACCTAGTTATTTTTACGCAATAGTTATATAATTATGTCATATATGTATGAGTTGCTGGTGAGTTGGATTAATCATCAAGCTGGCGTTCAATAAATAAATGAATTAAGGGGCTAACATGAGCCAACTAGCGCCGCCAGTCGATTTTATTTTATTTATTCTAAATAAGCAAAAATTTCTTGAAAAAGAAATCAGTCAAGGTCTTGTGAATGACGTCTAATGTTTATTGAATAACGTTACAACATTACAAAATGCGTGCAATAGTTTAAAAACGGGTTTGAACCAACAGTGGACACTTTTAAACAAAGCGCGTTTTAAACTGTTTGAATGCCTTTTCAAACTGTGTAAAGTTATTCAATAAATATTAGACGTTATTAACAAAACCTCGACTGATTCCTTTTTTAAGACATTGGGCTTATTTAGAATAAATTAAATAAAATCGACTGGCGGCGTTAGTGTGCCCCTAAAGTAAATAATTTATTGAAATAAAACACTTTTTAACGGATACTAGCGCGGTTTTATTGAAAGTACTTTGGTAATGTTGGTATTTTGATAAAACCGCGCTAGTTTCCGTTGAAAAGTGTTTTATTTCATGTCTAATGAGCGCGTAAGCTTGAGAGGTGAATATAATAATAAAAAAGTCAATTTTTACAAACAAAAATCGATAAGTTTTTTAGTTACACAATTCAATGAATTCACAAGTACCTACGACCATATTTCTTCTACTAATTTCTGTTTAATAAAATATAGTATTTATTACTTTGACTAACTTTGACCTTTTTGTATGCCGAAGAAAATGTATTTACGCGTCCCCCTGCAGGTGAGCAGGGGTTCGTATGTAGGACTCACCAGGAGGGACCGCAATATTCATCGTTATGGCTCCCTCCAAGTTTGCCTCCCGTGATGCCACCCAGCCAAGTGGCTCGGTGGTATCTTGGGAGGAGGAAATACCTACTAAAAACTCCGGCACTTGCCCTCCCGCCGCCGGTTGGCCCTGAGGGACCCTTGCAGGATTCTACCTCAATGGACCCAGCTATTATTAATAATATCCGGATAAATATATCAATTTATCACATTGTCTAGACAATTTAGTCATTATATACAACATGTTACAAAAATACCCCTAATGCCGAATATGGTATATAGGGACCATCAAACTGAACAACTTTTACTATGGGGCCAACTCTGAAATCGCGAAAAAAAAATCAGCTGTTTCATACATTTTGATATTTTCGATTTTAATTTTTGTATGAAACAGCTGATTTTTTTTTGCGATTTTCGAGTTGGTCCCATAGTAAAAGTTGTTCAGTTTGATGGTCCCTATATACCATATTCGGCATTAGGGGTATTTTTGTAACATGTTGTATAATGACCATTCATTATATATAAAAGCTATATGGAGCTATATAAGACTGTTACATAAACACAAACGACTTTTCTTGAATTATTGATATTGTGTTATAAACTTATAGGGCGTGCCAATGTACATAGTTATCCAACCATAATTAATTCCTGAAGGACATTTGGTGCATGTCACGCCAAGCGCGTCCCACTGTGCAAGCTTGCTTTTTGATGTAGCGCGATCACGTTTCTTGATACTTCTGATAGTTGTGCGTTGTAATTAATTTGTGGTGATAGTCAATGATGCTGCGATGGAACCTGAAGGCTGTGGTGCTGGCTTGCTGTGCTTCTGCTTGCGGTGTGACTGCTGCGGATGCTGGATAAGGTATGAGGTGATGATCGGCGCTGCGTTGCTGAAGAGGTGCTTGAATGTGCTCCGTCGGCGGTCACCAATGTAGGAGTGGGTAGTATGGAAAGGAAGTGGAGGTAGGTGCCGCTACAGGCGATCAAACCACCATCTCTACTAGTGGGGCCTTAAAGACTCACCGGCCTGAGAATGCGGGGCCTCAGACCTTATTATATAACATGTCGCTGAAGACTGCTCACTATACTGCTTCCCCAGTGGTGGTTTAAAGGAACTCCACCGACTGACATACGCGGCCGAAGAGTGGCTGAAAGACTCAAAATTGCAGGTATGATGATGCCATACGCTATGATGATGAATATGGAGATGGATAATAATAATAAATGCTTGGAGAATTTCACACAGCCCCATCTAGCCCCAAACCTATTTAGTAATCTGTGCCCAAACTAAGCAAAGCTTGTAATATGGGTGCTAGACAACTGATATAGTACTTATATACTTTTTAAATATATACTCATCAGGATCATAGCGTAATGATTACTATGGTGGGGTAGCTCGGCCATGTTGACAGTGCAACGATGAGGTGTGGTGCGGGGCAGGGCGGCATCCCTACCGCTACCGCGCTACAGCGCAAGTGAGCCGTCCGTCACCGTCCGAAAGTGCGGTACTGTATCCTAGTCGTCATTTGTCTGCATTAATCGTCCAGACTTAAGGCTGGTTTATACGAGGTAAGCGACTGACTCCGAAATCGAGACAAGTCAGCGCTGACCCAAAAAAAACCCAATGTAAATTGGTTTAAAGTCAGTACCGCGGCATGAAGTCAGCGCTGACTTGAAAATTCCCACACGAATATTTTGAAGTCAGTCGGTACTGACTTCTGTACTGACCCTGTGTAAACTTGTCTTAACATCCGTAGTTACAAACAACACTCACACAACCCAAGGGCGTAGTCAAGACTACGCGAACGCACAGCGTTGAAATAGAGTTTAGTGATTGGTTCATTTGTTTTAGTTATTACGTGTGATTGGTTCGGGGGACGCTATTCGTCCGCGGGCACTGTTAGACATAGGGCCTGTTTCACAATCAAAAAGTAAGTTCTGAGTAACTTAACAGATGATTTGCCAGTTGCGATATGTAAAATATGTCAAATCATCTGTCAAGCAAGCTACTCAGAACCTACTTTTAGATTGTGAAACAGGCCCTATGTCTAACAGTGCCCGCGGACGAACAGCAGCCCCCGAACCGATCACACGTAATACGTAAAACAAACGAACCAATCACAAAACTCTATTTCAACGCAGTGCGTTCGCGAATACTTAACTAGGCCCTTGTGTTGTACGTATAGTAAAATGTTTGTGAAATGAGTTACCTCACATAGCAAAAGACATATTACACTATGGTTAGAGTATCAAGATTACTCATCTCTTCACAATAAGCTCTGGAACGCGAAATCCCCAGAGCCTAATCGCTTCATTTAGCTGACATGTCATAATTTACGATACAAAACGAGTGCTGTTCCCGCTAATATATTGTCGGACAATAATTAATCCTTTGATATTAAACTTGCAGTAAATTGCATCTCACTCCTAAACACTATTTCCAACCTTATTACTTTAAGTTAAGAACTTTTCATTGCTTTACCGCACGAAAGCTGATAAAAATTAATCTGCATCAGCTTACAACTAAGGTAAGTATTTTGCGTGGAAAAACAAGTTTTTATAAAGAAAACAGGTACGTTTATTCATTATTCAGAGGAGATTATGGTAATTTTGTAGATATTCCTTGAAATCTGAAAGGCTACTAAGTTTAATGTAAGCAGTGGTTTTAACGACGCTTTTTAGCATTATTACGTTTTAACACCCTAGGGGTATTTCGACATCAGCCATTTTTAACCGACTTCAAAAAAAGGAGGAGGTTCTATGTTCATCTGTTTATATGTTTTTTTAATGTCCCCACTGCTGGGGCTTTCCTTATGAGTGATAAAGAGGATGGGCCATATCCAACCACGCAGGCTCAATGCGGATTGGTGTTAACGACCGCAAATGCAGCCGGGACCAACGGCTTAATTTTTGGCCACCCATCCCATGTCCGACTCTTGCGAAAGTTGCTTAACCTCCGCAATCGGCCAGGCGCTTAACCACTGCGCCACCGAGCTCCTACTAGGCGTATTTATTTTTATATAATTTAATAGAAGAGTTGGTCCCGCAGTAAAAGTTAATCAGTTTGATGGTCCCTATATACCATATTCGGCATTAGGGGTATTTTTGTAACACCTTGTATAATGTTTACACTTCTAAGACTTTCGCGCGTACAGTTCATTAAAAATAAAACACTTTTTACGGATTACAGCGCGTATAATATTAATTCAGATGTTGTTTTACAATTATTTAGTTTGTATTTATTGGTTTTTTGAATTCCCGACGTTTCGACTCCTTTCCAGGGGCCGTGGTAAAGCAAAAATGCTGTTTTTATTTTTATGAAATTACCCGCGCGATACTTTATAAAAATGTATTCAAGTTTATTAAATTATTTTATAGCTGAGTTCTGATTTTAATCATTATTACAGATTTAAATTGAATAAAGTTAATTGGAAAACATAATATATATGTTGTCAACAATAAGTAGGTACTTATCCACACTATCCATCCATACTAATATTAATAATAGTATAAATGCGAAAGTAACTCTGTCTGTCTGTTTCGTTTTGCTGGGCGCGGGTCTCCGCACGCACGTATAACCTGTAGTCCACGCGGGTGAAGCTATGGGCGGAAAGCTAATAGGTTATATAGATGTGCATGGTTTTGTTTACAGCAGGCAGTTGAGATCTTTTGTGTAAACCATACTTCAACGAGCTCCTTGATTTTTCATGACAAAGGAAAATTCTTGGATTTATTCCACTTGATATTTAACGATGATAAAGCTGCGATTGTGGAACGCACTTCACTCGAAATCCTTAACCACTAAGGGTCCGCGCAAACAGAAACAGCGTTTTGAGCTGCGTTCCGCGTTCTTTGTAACTTTATAGCGCCTTGCGGTAGACAGTCAGACCACGCCGTCTGATCAGTCAGACATAACAAATAACGCAGAACTCAGAACGGCTGAACTGTCTCTGATCATTAAGCGGGAAATGAACCCATGTCCTTCGCAATCAGTGCAAATACTTATTGATCACTGAACTACTTAAACAGACCTGTTGAAATAGTACTTTTTACATCATTAAGATGATACATCATTACTCAGATGAGATAAAAACAGTCATAAGTATAATATATTTTGTCGGACAAAAAAGCTCCACTTCGTGACACTATTCACTCACGAATAAGGTTCAATATCAAGTAATTTGAAAGATGAATTGCTTCCAATTATCGCGATTCTTTTTATGTAATAGGCCTACAGTCACGCGATTCCCACTTTTGGTTTTCCACTTCTAAAGATCTCCCTAGGGATAGTTCCTGCAACCAGTGACTTCTCGCAACCTTTACCAGATAGTACTTATAAGTACCTATAGATTCATAACAAAACCACCAGCAAAAGTGTACCAAAAACAGCAGTAGCACACATCAACCAACCTCCTTCTGTACCTAACTATATCTAAATTATTTAACTCAATACCATCAAATATTTGCCTAATATTCCTTCAAATATTGTGATCCTACCGACAATATTTACTCTGCCAACGGCTCAACACAATCACGAAGTCAATACAATCAATATTTGTGGTATAAGTTACGCGATTTCACGTAACCACTCATTACAGTTCCGGAGTTGCGCCGCGTAATAGGCGACTTACGCGCCGTAACTCTACGTGTGTTCGCCGGAGATAACGAGAGCAAACAGGCTATTAGGGGTGACATACGGATAGGAAGGATGAATAAAATGCTCGCGAACGTGTTCACAGAAACAGAAAATTCAAAATTGATAAATTTTATGTCATTTAACCACTGCTGGAGCGCATAGCATATTATTATATTTACAGACTTTTAAGTAATTAGTGGATAATGAAGTTGGTTGTACAATAATATAAGATGTCACCTGTAACGCACAATTGTATGACTAAAACACATTGTATAACTGTTTTTTGTCCTCAATAAAATAAAATAAAATAAAATAAAATAAAATAAAACAGATTGTCATCAAAAAAGTGACTTGAAGGAGCGCTGTGGTGGCGTAGCTGTCAGAGTCGCAAAAGCGACCGGGTCACCGGGAGTTCATAAAAAAAATGCAGTTGCGAGACGACATACCGCGTTCGCAGAACAAAGAAATATTTTTTCCCGCGTTATTACTATAGTACAATGAAGACGTAATGACATATTAATTAGGAACTAATAATACCAAAGGGCCAAGGCGTTATAATAAGATTATTTTTTTTAGATTTTAGCATTGACAATGCTATTTTTATATAATACGAAATAATTTAAAAAAATATATATAGCTTTCTCATCTTAATCAATTGTTTAAAAATATCTGGAGAGATATTCAATTGAATGTCGAGGTAATTCCTTGTATATTAGTGAGATGGCGCTGGCTTGCAGCGTAAGAGTTTATAAACTAGAAGAAATTCGACATTCCCACTAGTGACTCGGTAGCTCAGCGGTCAGAGCATTGGACCGGATATACAAAAGTCGCGGGTTCGATTCCCGTACTAGAACATGATCTAGTGCGACTCATATTTTTTCTAATAATATATTATTTAGTATTCGAAATATTTTTCACTATTAAAAAAATATAGAAGCATAAAATAAAAAATAAAATTTTTTTTGCTACACAAAAAACAGACCTTTTAAAATGAGACATATTTATTTACGTCAAAGCATGGGTCTTTTGATTTATATTTAGAAGTCTGTTTGAACCGTGTAGCTCGCTTTTCTTCAGCGCCGTGTGTATCATTATAACTAACTCTCAACCACCTATAGCATCTGGATTCATTAACATAATAAATTGCAAACAGGCCTTAAATGCAAACTTTACAGAACATAACACCTAATTAAAGCTAATCGGGTTAAACTGTGGTTATTGATGACGTAATAAAATAATTTACTTCTTAAGTGCCGTGCGAAATTTCCGTCTTTGCAGCACTAAAATTGTGGAACTGTTTTCCTTTTGTATTAAACGGAAATTGTGATGTTTTCGTCACGTAATGTAAGCGACATTTTGAATAATAAATAAATAAATATTTATTTATTATTCAAAACATCACATACATTGTTCCGATTCCAAAGTCAGTAGCTAAAGTACTTGTGTTATGGAAATCAGAGACAACGGTGGTATCACAAACACCCAGACCTGAGCCAATATAGAAAAGTTCGTTTTCTAAATTGACCCATCCGGGGATCGAAACCGGGACCTCAGAGATGGCGACACCTTGAAAACCGGTGTACAAAGCCACTCGACCACGGAGGTCGTCAATTAATATTCGTTGAATGTTAGTATGTTGTCGCTTAAACGTTTTTGATATTCATATAAAAGTGTTTACCTTTTTGCTTTATTTTACTTAGAGTGAAGCCTGTCGATTCTGTAACCAAACTTTCATCTCACTTCGAACCTCACTTCACTTCGCGTGAGTTTGTTATTAAAAATTAGCTGAATATGAGCTACTTTGCCGATAGTAAAGGATTTAGGTAGCTATCTAAAATGTTTTGCAATTAAAAAAACAGTCTTCCATCATCTCATTTATTTACCGACTTCAAAAGGAGGGAGGTACTCAATTCGACCCGTATTTTTTTTTTATGTTTTTTGTATGTACACTGATTACTCTGGCGTGGTTGTGCCGATTGTTTTTTTTGCTTGATTGGGTTTACTTTCAATTTGGTCATATTTAAGTTTCATTAAGATCCGACGATAATCTTCGGAGATATAGCCTAATGTCATGGGAGTCATGAATAGTTAGAACAATAATAAGTAAAATCATCTATGTAAACATTAGCTTTTTGTTCTGACTGAATCCGTTGGTCCCGGCTGCAACTGCAGTCATTAATACCCTCCAATCCACATTGGGCCTTCGTTAAATGAGGGGTGACTAAAAATAAAACAGATAGCTATTTATTTTGTTAATAGAAGCGTGGCCGGGCCAGGCCACATGTACGTTGTGTAGCCGGGCCACAAGAAATGTGCTCTAACTCGTGAAATACAGCGGTACCTACTGGTGTTTTTCCTTTTGGGTACCATAATTTATGATTTGAAATTCCCGCGGAGTGAAGTGAGAGTCGAAGTGAGGTTCGAGTTTGGTTACAGAATCGACAGGCAGCAATCTAATTTTATTTTAATATCAATGTAAGGTAGGTAATTGCAGAATAATATTCTACATACAAATGAGTAGGTATATTATCTATATATATAAAAGGGAAAATCACTCACTCACTCACTGATCACGAAATCTCAGAAACTACAAGTGCTAGGAGTCTCAAATTTTGCAAGGGGGCTCCTTTTAGGGTGTAGGTGCTCACTAAGACGGGATTTTGCAAAATTCAACCCCTAAAGGGATGAAACAGGGGGGCAAAGTTTGTATGGGAGAACGCGATTCCTTGGCCCGATTGACTTGAAATTTGGCATAGACATTCTTTTACAAAATTAATTGAACACGTGTTTCGTATTTTTTTAATATTTATCCCCTAACAGGGTTAAAAAGTGATAGCAAGCTACTTTTGGGGTGATTGACTTCGACGTCGGAATTGAAACTTTTTTGTACATTTGATTGATTAATTAAGAAAAATAAATATCATTTGTCATCTCAACGTAGTATTACATTCTCTTTGGTCATTTCCCCTGAGAGTAGGTAGAATTCATTTCATTGAATAGTACCTATGGTGTTATGTTGACAGCGCTGACATTTTTTCCTTATTGCGTTGTAATAAGCAAAATTATTCCATCTGATTATCAGATTAATTTTAAAAGAATACAATATGCGGTCAAGTCGCCTATGCTATGACAATTAATAAAGCACAGGGACAAAGTTTAAGAGCGGCTGGTGTAGATCTGCGCAGTGATTGTTTCTCCCATGGCCAGCTCTAATGTCGCCTGCTCGAGAGTCAGCTCGCCGAATAGCCTTTTTATTTTGCAACCGGATAACATGACAAGAAATGTGGTAGGTATACAACATGTTACAAAAATACCCCTAATGCCGAATATCAAACTGAACAACTTTTACTATTGGGACCAACTCTCAAATCGCGAAAAAAAAATCAGCTGTTTTATACATTTTGATATTTTGGATTTTAATTTTTGTATGAAACAGCTGATTTTTATTTCGCGATTTCAGAGTTGGTCGCATAGTGAAAGTTGTTCAGTTTGATGGTCCCTATTACTATATTCGGTATTAGGGGTATTTTTGTAATACTTTGTATATTATAGAGAAGTGTTGGATGATCGAGATTGATAAGCCTGACAATGCCCAACATATTTTTATTTAGAACTAGCTGCACCCGGCATGCGTACTGTAATACTCCGTTTTTTTAGCCAGGGACCTTCTCGGTCGTAAGCAGAAGAACTTACCAAAGTTTCATCATAATCGGATCAATGGTTTAGGAGTCCGGTCGTCTGTACACTTAGATCTTTTAAACTATGCATAAAAACCGCATCAAAATCGGTCCACAAGTTTGGGAGCTAGGTTGCCTCAGCAGACAGACACACACAGGTCAAACTTATGACACCCCTTGCGTAAGTTGTGTACGTCGTATAGACATTTACATATAGTGGTGGCCACATAATTAAGGACACAAGTCGATTTTCATACAAACGAGGTCATTTTGAAGTCTTGGTTTTCCGCTAGGGATTGATCTAGCTGTAATCTGATGATGGCCATCCAGGGAGTGAATGGAGAAGATTCAGATCGCAATACACACCCAACTGATCTGGTCAGCATTCTAAGAGATGTTAGCATCAGAATTTTCAGTTGCAAGATTTTCATACATTTTTATGCTATTCTCGCGGTTTTTTTTAAACATATCCTTACATCTCTTAAAGTGCTGGTCAGATCACTTGGGTGTGTATAGCAATCTGGATCTCCTCCACTCACTCCCTGGATGTCCATCACCAGATCACCGCTTGGTCAATCCCTGGCGGAGAAGCAATGCTTAAAAGTTACTTCGTTTGTATGAAAATCGACTGGCGTCCTTAATTATGTGGCCACCACTATACAAGGTGTTACAAAAGTACCCCTAATGCCGAATATGGTAGATAGGGACCATCAAACTGAACAACTTTTACTATGGGACCAACTCTGAAATCGCGAAAAAAAAATCAGCTGTTTCATACAAAAATTAAAATCGAAAATATCAAAATGACAAGGTGTTACAAAAATACCCCTAATGCCGAATATGGTATATAGGGACCATCAAACTGAACAACTTTTACTATGGGACCAACTTTTGAAATCGCAAAAAAAAAATCAGCTGTTTCATCCAAAAATTAAAATCGAAAATATCAAAATGTATGAAACAGCTGATATTTTTTTGCGATTTCAGAGTTGGTCCCATAGTAAAAGTTGTTCAGTTTGATGGTCCCTATCTACCATATTCGGCATTAGGGCTACTTTTGTAACACGTTGTATAGATATCCTGTAGTATAGTCTAATAACTTCACACTCACCACATTAGTAACTATATTGTACCCGTGCGAAGCCGGGGCGGGCCGCTAGTTTATAATAGATTAATCATTAGCCATTAGGCAACAATGCCCCCAGCGTTGGGGCATAGGCCTTCCTTATGGGTGGAAATTGAAATTGAAATTGAAAAATTCTTTCTTTATTCTTCAAATAAGCTCACATAACAAGCATTTTTAAATCGTCAATTCTTTTATCCTACCACCCATTATACGAAAGTACTACGAAAGTTGTTTTACTTCCGCAATCGCTGGGCCAGGCGCTATACCACTGTGCCACCGAGTTCCTCAATAGACTAGCTGACCTCAAATTCTGCTATAACTACGAAATTTCATTTCCAATTCAACAATAGGTGTCAAAACCTACCTCTATTAATTTTACCTAAATCCGGCTTATCCCATACAAACTTCAAAGAGTCAATTTTCACTTTATGAGTAAATCGTACGTACGATCTAAATTACTATGTCATGTATGTTGTATTGTCATATCATGGTATTCCGGAAGTATTTATTAGCGATGGAGGCCCACAGTTTTCTAGTGAAAAGTTTGCGTTGTTCTGTAAGCAGTGGAATTTTGAACATAAATTCTCTAGTCCTGAGTATCCACAATCAAACGGAATGGCGGAAAGGACAATTCAAACCATTAAAAATTTACTTAAGAAAGCTATACATGAAGGAAAGGATCTGTATTTGGCAATGTTAGAGTTTAGGAATACTCCAATTTCTCATGAAATCCCGTCACCTGCCCAGATATTTTACAACAGGAAGTTAAGGGGTATTTTGCCATTGTCTTTTAATAACTTACAGCCTAAAATTTTTAGGAACGTTAAATCTAATTTACAGAGGAAGCAGTTTAAAAGTAAGGTTTATTTCGACATAAATAAGAAAGACTTAAGGCCGTTACAAATAGGTGAAAAGGTGTTATTTAAAGTTGGTAAACAATGGAGAAAAGGTGAAGTTTTGTTCAAATTAGATAAAAGAACATATAAAATTGTTTCTAATGGCGCACATTTTGTTCGTAACAGAATATTTATTAAGCCCTTAACGTTTGTTCCTTTTTATATTCCGGATGATGTAGAAGATCCTCGGGGTGATAATGATAATTGTAATATTCATGATCCTTGTAGTGTTAATGATTCTCCACCATTGCAGCTTCGAAGTAATCCATTTACGCGTAGGAATTCTGAAGGGTTTTTGGTTACTTCATCAGGTCGTGTAAGTCGTCCACCTGTTCGCTTTGGTTTTTCTGTTTATTGATTATAAGTTTTGTATGTTTGTATTAGATTGCTTTATGAGAGTGAAATGTTTATTTGTTTTTTTTGTTTGTTATTAAGAAGGAAGATGTTGTATTGTCTGTTGTCATACTTTGTGGTTTTGGGAAAAGAAAATAAAGTTCTCTCTGGTTTTGGATGACATCAAAGATGGTTTTATTTTATTGTGAATAATCTTAAAATATCAAGAAAATCATAACAATGTAAACATTTGCAAACGACACCTAAATATCTTACCAATGTGAATGTTTGTATGTTTGCAATTTCATATTCAATTACGCAAAAATGACAGGTGGCACACAGATAGTTAATATCCTAAAACATTACTTTTTATTCTGGTTAAAAGTTCTCTTAGCATTTTCACGCAGAGGAAGTCGAGGGCGGAAGTTACATAGTAGTACTTTAGTGAGACTTGTTTGAACATTTCACCAGAGAGATCAAATTAATAGACATGGTCAATTTGTCATATTTAATTTAATTATTATAAGGTAATTGAGGGCCTATTACAATAATAAGACTGTCGCCAGACTGATCATGTGATCTCCCTCTACAGGTGCGATGTATGACAAAAAATACTTTCAACCACTAATTAATTTAATTAATTTAGATTTTTCGCATTCACAATGCTATTTTTATATTAAGATAAATAATATTAGAAAAAATCGACTCACCCGTAGTCGGTAGCATAATTGGTCAGTGCATTGGGCCGGATTCCCAAGGGTGCGAGTTCGAGTCCCGTCTGAGGTGCTACGGGTGAGTTTATTAAATATTTTGTCTAGTATTTTTTCTAATATTATTTATCTTAACACTAATTAATCGCTTTTAATTAATTTAACACATTTATGTAGAAAATATTTTCTATAGTTTTTTCGTGCCGTGTCTATACAGGGTTATTTTTAATTCATTTTAAACCTCTCGCGGGGTTGATCAGACCATCAAACTGAACAACTTTCATTATGGGACCAACCTTGAAATCGCGAAAAAAAAACAGCTGTTTCATACATTTCGATGGAGTAGGCATAGTACTTTTGTATGAAACAGCTGTTTTTTTTTTCGCGATTTTAAGGTTGGTCCTATAATGAAAGTTGTTCAGTTTGATAGTCTGAACAACCCCACGAGAGGTTTTAAATGAATTACAAATGACCCTGTAGAATTCCCCTGAGTATCGACATTGTAACACAATTTTACTTTGTAAGAATTTTATCAGTTGGATGATTTGATTTCAGAGATGATCCTTACTTGCTTAACATCCGATTCCGTAAGAGCTTTTAACTTAAATTCCAGTGGATTGGCAATCGAGGAGCATTTTGGTTCAATTGTTCTGAAACTCTGAGATCACTTGATAAACTTCAGCTATTCCTAACATTTATTAGAGTAAAACGTAATTAATAGTATATTATACAATTAGTGAATAAAAGACGGATTTGAAGCGAGGGCCATAGATGAATCACGAGCAAGTGAAGGATTCTAACGATTGAATCACGTCCGTAGGGAGTGATTCAAGTTTTAGGATCCTAAACGACGCGAGTGATTCATGGCCCTCGATATACATAATTCCGTTTTATTCAAGAGTTGTATACTATATTTTATACCATGACTACGAGAAAAAGAAAAATTTAAGCGATAATATTTTTTTTACGAGGAGTTTGTATATCCAGTACCTACTCTTTGCACAAGGAGTTTGTATCGAGTATTTTTTGCACAAGGAGGTTGTATAGTAAGTATTGAGATGGAGGTCGAATTGTGTTTTAAATTCAAATACCAAAATAGTGATTAAAAGTGCTTTTTATTCCTCATAAGGATCCTCCTTATTCACCCATAAGGCCTATGCCCCAGCAGTGTGGACATTAAAAATGGCTAATGTTCAACGATTTTACTGGTCTTTTGAGCAGGATCACACATCACTTATTTTGTCTTGACATTTATAAAAGTACCTACCTAACTTTAACAGGCACGATAAAGAGTCGCTTTTTAAACAACAGCAAAGGATTATTGGGAAATAAAATTCTCTCTTCCAACTTACTGAATTTAAAGTCTTTAATCTTTTATATTTCACTTCCATTTTTCTAGCCTGCCTTGTCGATTAGTTTCCACCTTGCTGGTTCAGCGAAAGCGGCTATTAGCTAATCAATAGCTTAGTTACAACTAAAAGCTCGCGGCTTAAAAGCCTAGCTAGAGAGAGAGAGAGAGACAAAGGTACAGTTGACAACGTGTCGTAGATAGCACTTGTTGTTTTTTTCTAAAATATACAGGGTGGAATTTTCTAACTGTGAATGGAGAAAAAAATATATGAAGATAATAGAACTTTTTGCTCAATAGATAAGAACATATATTGTTTTATTTAAAAAAAGAAAACTGCATTAAGAGCGCGTAGTATGCACACTAGCGCCGCCATTGGAAAAAAATAATTGTTCTTTAATAAAGACGAAATTGTGAATTATCTCTCTGTAGTGCACTACGATGAAGCTTTGTGGTACTTTTTATCGATTAAACAATATTTTATAGCCTGTCGTTTAGTTTAATCGAGTTTAATTGCTAAAAGTGGGAACAGAGAGATAACTCACAATTTCGTCTTTATTTAAGCACTATGATTTTTTTTCCAATGGCGGCGCTAGTGTGCAGACTATGCGCCTTAAAACTTTTTTTAAAATACTTTTACCGAATCCGGGAATCCAAATTATTAAACGCTTTCTCTCCACGTTAAAAACTTCTACCCTAATAATAATAATAATAATAATAATAATATAAACAAAAATGGTTTATTTTCTCTTTACAAAAACTTCTTATGCCAAAAACAATACCAATAGTTAAAAAAAACTTATTTGTAAGGAGTACAGCTCTCAACGATCAATGCCACTCAACCGAACTCGATTTGAGATTGGTCAGAATGCCTAATGAGTTGTGTTGAGATTTAATTGTTTGCACAATTTCACACAGCGCCATCTAGCCTCAAACTAAGCAGAGCTTGTAATATAGGTGCTAGACAACTGATGTACTACTTATATACTTTTTAAGCATATACTTCATATACATAGTAACACCCAGACCCATCATAAAAATTAAAATTCGTCATTTCAATTTCTGCCCGGCCGGGAAACGAACCTGGGGCCTCTTGCGTGGTAGACCGGCATGTTGACCACTGCACCACTCAGGTCATCAAATAATTGTAATATTGTATGTTAGTCAATAAGGTATTTTTGCATGGTCCATTAGTTATTTTATTAAAATTACTTATTTATTTACGCCCTTACTAATAAAGATTGTATAGCAGATGTACAGTTACACAGTGTCCCTTTCTTTTTAATGTCAAACTTAAATAGTTCGACAGAGAGTAACCATTGTGTAACTATACATCTGCTATACAATCTTTATTAGTAAGGGGGATAGTTTATAAAACGTTAATCTACTTTTGAGGCTGACTGTACCGAGTACATTTGAGTGACCGCGAATTAGCTGTATCGCTCCTACTACCGCTACCGCTAGTGAGTAACGTGCTACCGGAACTAATCCAGATTCGAATGGTTTTAATTTATGGTACAACGCAAGAGAGATAGCGAGAATGGGCCATAGCACAAAATAATATCGTTCAATGAAAATGGTTCTCACTGAAAGTGGCGCTATATGAGATTTTTATTATTAATAAGTTATTCATATAAAAAATACATAGGTAAATAACATAAAAATACAGTAATTCACCCCGGCGCCGCTGTTATTTTCATATACAAGTTTGACAGATCAGCCTCGTACGACAGATCGATCAAATTTACAGGCTTTGGAAGTTTACCTTTACGCTAGTAAGCTACCAAAACTCATACAGATTCGAATGATTAAAGACTGGAACAAGATATAAAAGGTAGCGGTAATCACTTCAATTACCGCTATCGCTAATGAGTTACGTCTCCCTGAAATAATCCAGATTCGAATGACTAAAGATTGTGGTACAAGGTGTGAGAGGTAGCGAGTTAGCAGTATAACCTCAAATACCGCTACCGCTTTTGAGATACCTACGTGCTATTAATCCAGATTCGTATTACAAGATGTATGAGGAAGCAGTTTAGCATAATATTGCCGCTAATACCGCTATTTCTAGCAATACGTGCTGCCGGAACTATTAGTACAGAATCCAATGTCTAACAATTCTAGTACATGGTACGAGGTTTTAGCGCGATAACAAAATCAAGGTCAGTCAATGTTATCATATTATTTTAATAAAATTTTACATCAAAATTATCATACTTTATTCAGAATAATCGCTCCTGTGGTCTGTGGTTCAATTTCAACTTCAATAGTTATGCTTAAGTTATGTATTGATGATAAATACATAAACGCCTAAATTTTAAGATTATTTGAATAATGAAATTGTGACATTTATTTGAAATTTTGGATTTAAGCATTCACAATGCTATTTTTATATAATATTAAATAATATACTAGAAAAAATAGGACTCGCACCAGATCATGTTCTCGGACGGGAATCGAACCCGCGACCTTTGGATAACCGGTCCAATGCTCTGACCGCTGAGCTGACTGACAGTGACTCGGTAGCTCAGCGGTCAGAGCATTGGACCGGTTATCCAAAGGTCGCGGGTTCGATTCCCGTCCGAGAACATGATCTGGTGCGAGTCCTATTTTTTCTAGTATATTATTTAATATTGTGACATTTACTTTGATAAAAAACAAAAATGATTTGATAGAAAATATCCTATGTCCGATCCCGCAACCAAAGTGAATTGAACATCGCTACAGCATTCAATGTTAAGCTGCAGAAGCAGCGGCTAAGCAACCGAACAGTCCGCAAATGATATTCAGATCGGATCCGGTCGAAATACGGAACTGAAAATGGATTCGAACATTTTGAATAATATCTGAGAATATGGATCAACATAACTGAGGACGACCTATTTAAACTTATTTTTAGTAATATTAATCAGAAGTGACAAAATGATTACAAAAAGTCTGAAATACAGAACAGAAAATGGATTCGAACATTTAAATAATATTTGAAAATAAGTTACAACTTGTAAAGTTTGAATTGATCTGTCTTTTGACGGTGAAAAGGATAACTTATCATCCCCATTGATTAAAGATATTTGGCGATGTCTTTGACTTTCATCACCCTATTCGTAATGTTTTGCTTAGTAAAAGATAATAAAATTAAAACATAGAATGAATAACACCATTTGTATTATAACTTAATTTATTAGAAAAAAATACATAATTTTATCAAATAAGTAATACTGCGAGTAATTATTATTTCTTCCTCACATCCTTTGCTTATGTACTCCTTGGTGTCATCTTCTCGTTTTATATAATTTGATCTTCTTTCAAGCCATCAACTTTATTTAGTTAATCTGATGTTTCCCGTAGTCTATAATCAACTAATTGTTTGTTCTTGTTTGTTCATGGCAACTGGAGGGTTCACAACATCTTATTGTTCATAGCTACTGGATCTTCACAGCGAAATAATTATCGCCGTGACATCATAAAATCAGTTATAAAGCAATTACCGCTAAAAATAAATAAAAGGTTAAATAAAGAATTATAAATATTAAAGGAATTTTGCAGAAGTATAAGCATCGATAAGTTTACTAGAAAGTAAGAAAACATAGTGAACTAATAGAGATTGTCACAAGTAATATGTGATATGTATAATATAAAGTAAAATGGAGAACATAGCAAAAGTGCCTACCATTTTTTTATTACTATCAATTTTATAATTTAGTTCTAGATAGATAATACGACTACATATTGCATTGCTATATATTTATATAAGGGGTAATTTCTTTCTTTGTTTTGTTTTTATTTTTTTGCCATCTATTCAGTAAATGAAATACATAACCTAGACATAAGTAATAATAAATATAGGACCAATAAGAGAAAGATAGATAATATATACAATACCTATTCATAGCTTATTAACTTCAAACAGTATTACAACGGGTAGGTTTTTCCACAACAATGCGTTGTACCAGTAATGTGTCAGTTTGATTTTGGTCCTTATCTCGTGAGTTACATGGTCTCCTTTCCTTTGACTGGCTCCTGCATTTGCACCATCTTTCTTCTGCGTTTCCACACGACTTTTCACGTCTACAGTCATCGAATCCAAATGGACCGTGAGCGTGCGGGCCAAACGACTGATGGCCAAAACCGCACCCGTGGTGGCCAAATTTGCCATGGTGGCCAAAACCGTGGCCGTGGTGGCCAAAACCGCGCCCGTGGTAGCCAAATTTGCCATGATGGCCAAATCCGTGCTGGCCTCTGTGGTGATGATGCTCATGGAAGTGATGCTCGGAGCCACGCCACATTGGCCCATGGCCGTGGTGGCCAAAATGTTCGGATGGTCCTCGATGGCATTGACGGTGGGGTCCAAATTCACGAGGTCCATGGCCTCTTCGGCCAAAATGACCACATTGGGACTCGGAGCGCTCGTAGTCGCGACTGCAGAATTTTTCACAGTGACCTCTCATGCTTTCCTTCTTTTAAAACTTCAGAGAAAATTTTATGAAAATTATGAAGTTACTCATACGACTGTCGAAACAGGACTGATGCGCTAGTGTTGTGCCGTGGCTATAAATAGTTGGAATTGCGCAACATTATGAAATCAGCCTTTGAATAGAAATGGTTGCATTTTTAGGGATTCACGGTAAAATGATACAGATTAAAGCCTTATTGGTTGAGTCACGTCGCGATAATAGATATACCTATTAACTAGGTAGTTATAAATTGTTGAGCGTTATTAATTGTATAAGAAAAAACACGCAAAAAAACATATCCATAACTTACTCGTAGTTATATTCAGAGGCTCATATAAAAACTATTTTAACGATAAACTAAAATTATCATTAACATAAAAAATATTCTGTTACTTCAAAATACGGAACCCTTTGTTTATTTTTTAATGGTATGAATCAGATCCGTATAAAGTTATATTTAAGTACCTAATACTTCAGACATACACGATACTAGATATAGATATTTACTATTATCTGATGACATATGGGTATGACTTAGATAGTTAGATCTCTATAAAGTTATTAGTACTACTTCACCGTTCCGTACACGCGATAACAGTAATATTTAGTATTATTTGCTATAGCTTATTATTTGTTACAGCTTTCTCATCTTAATCAACTGTTTAAAAATATCTGGAAAGATGTTCAGTTGAATGTCGAGGTTAATTCCTTCTACATTGGTGAGATATGGCGCTGACTTGCAGCGTAAGAGTTGATATACTAGAAGAAATTCGACGTTCCCACTAGTGACTCGGTAGCTCAGCGGTCAGAGCATTGGACCGGATATCCCAAGGTCGCGGGTTCGATTCCCGTCCGAGAACATGTTCTGGTGCGAGTCCTATTTTTTCTAGTATATTATTTAGTATTATATAAAAATAGCATTGTGAATGCTTAAATCTCAAAATTTGAAAAATTATTTGCTGTCATTGTAATTGGAATGTTTGAATGAAATATAAGGTTTCAGAAAATTATGTTGATTTTGGTCCTTGAATAAACTATGACTACTAGGTGCACATTAAAGCGAATGGGATCTAATCTGAGTAGTTCCAAAAGTATCCGCTTGGGCAGCGCCACCGTGTCTGGAGACCTGTCATGTTCGCCGATAAAAAAAGCACCGACCACCATTTAAATACAATACGATCAATGACATATTGTTTTACATGATCTGAATTGCAGTGTTGTACAATTTTAATAACAACACACAACTTTGTGCAATTTTTACCGATTGCACAACTTTGTGCAACTCAGTGAAAGTATGTTGCAATATTGCGTAATAATTTATTTTATTGCGCAACGCAACATTGTGAAATATTTCTGAAATATTGTGATGTATAATCAAAAGAAAATATACCATTAACGGCGTTAATAATATAAAAATACTTAATTGCATAATAATTTGTAATATTGTGTAACATTTGATTGCACATTATTTCGCAATTTTTTTTTATTATTATTTTTACTTAAAGAGCTCGGTGGCGTAGTTGTATAGTGCCTGGCCCAGCGATTGTGGAGGTTAAGCAACTTTCGCAAGGGTCGGTTATGGGATGGGTGACCAAAAATTTTTTATCTCGAGGTCCTCCGTACCTCGGAAGGCACCTTAAGCCGTTGGTTTCGGCTGCATTTGCAGTCGTTAACACCCGCCAATCCGCATTGGGCCCGCGTGGGTCATGGCACATCCTTCTTATCAACCCATAAGGAAGGCCTGTGCCCCAGTAGTAGGGACATCAAAAACAGCTGATGGTCAAACTTTTGTAAATCACAGACTTTGATGTATTGCGTAAGGAATCGAGTGACAAGCTTACGGCACGTAATTTTGTAGTTTACTGCTTATTTTAAGCTTTAATAGTAAGCGTAGCGTTCAAACGCATAGAATGTTGGCCATTTGAGCAGTGAGGCAGGTGAGGTACTGTGACGCCTTAAACGTCATATGCAAACTATTTGGGTTCTGTAACTCTTTGGTTAGAGACTAAATTTAAAAAAAGAGTTTTATTTTATTTTCAAATGCGAACGACAGTTCTCTAGCTTTTGTTTAAAATAAGGTAAGCTAGGCTGTGCCCTTCTGGCTACGAATTGTATCAATGCCTATACAATATATACAAGGTGTTACAAAAATACCCCTAATGCCGAATATGGTATATAGGGAGCATCAAACTGAACAACTTTTACTATGGGACCAACACTGAAATGCGAAAAAAAAATCTGCTGTTTCATACATTTTGATATTTTCGATTTTAATTTTTGTATGAAACAGCTGATTTTTTTTTCGCGATTTCAGAGTTGGCCCCATTGTAAAAGTTGTTCAGTTTGATGGTCCCTATATACCATATTCGGCATTAGGGGTATTTTTGTAACACCTTGTATACAATATAACAATAGATTAGAAGCAGTTTACCTCTACAGTGCCCTCCATACATCTGTATACATTTGTATATATGTATACATTTCGTTGGTAGCGCGACTGGTTGCGCCGCCACTGGTGTCGTAGAGAGATATGGCAATAAGACTAGGCTTAGTTTAACCTCAGTTGAACACAATCGCACCGTTTATTCCAGTAACTCGTATCTACAGTATGTCTGCTGAATTCATGGCTGTGTCGAGAAAGCTCAGCGGCAATAATCTCCCAATCTTGCGAGTGACAGGTGACGGGATCGAGTCCTGTGTTCCAATGGGATTTGTATTGGTGATATGCTAAATAATGGTGCGACAAGTGTGACGTCAATTTCACAACTTCAGTGGTGCAGTAGTCAACATGCAGGTCAAGAGGTCCCATACATACTTGTCAAGTTACGACAATTGTAAAATTAGCCGACATAATGTCACTGACACGGTTGACTTGGTGAAATAGGGTCCAGAATAACCCAACCTAGTTTTAATTGCTACATGCCTACTTAAGGCCCCTCTATACCTCAAGTGGCGCCCTCATTTTAATTAAATTTAATGCTCGCTAAGTACATAATGTATCGAAAATTCACATGTACAGATTGAAGCTAAGGTTCTATAGTTGGTAGCGCCTACCAGCTGAAAATAGCAACGTCTCGTCGTGTCACCGATATTGGCTCCGCTTTTTCATTCATCCCCATTCCTTTTCATACGTCACTTGCGACAGCATCAAAAACTTTTGTAAAACCAAAATTCATTAAAATACATCAAAAATCAACCTGAGTTTACTTCTAAAACTATATTCCATCGCGCTACGAAGGCGTGAACAATAGTTAATTTACAAACAATAACCTCAGTAAAATTTTGTTCGTTGTAGTAGTAGTTTAACGAACGAACATAGTACAACGAACTGTATTTTAATGTAGTTATTGTTTGTAAATAAACTATAGACCCTTAGCTTCAATCTGTACATGTGAATTTTCGATACATTATGTTCTTAGCGAGCAATAAATTTAATCAAAATGAGGGCGCCACTTGAGGTATATAGGAGCCTTAAATAAAATGAGTCTTGACAATAGTATATTTGTTGTATATTTATAGTATATAATATATTTGTTGAGAATACCTTCGCTTTATTACAAATATGGTGTAATTTTGGATCTCCAAATAATAAATACCATTTCATAACATTAGGAAATTCATAGGAGTATACATAAAGAACTGGCCATGAAGCTCATCAGTAGTATTTGAGCTTGCATTAGAAAGGACGTGTAGACAATACAATACGTATTATAATATATATATTATATATACGTAACGTATATATAATATATATATTTTAACTGTGATGTGGAAATGTAATAACTGAAATGTGAAAAAGTAAAGTATGTGTTTCATCGAATTCGTGGACAAGATGTTTAAGCTGTTTCCAGTTTTACGTAAGTATTAGTATAATTATCTTTCTTTTTACTTTTCTGTGAATTATTTATAGATTTTTTTATTGTGAAAATAATTGTTTCAGCTGTTTCTTCTGAAAAATGTAGCTGCTAATTTAAACAGGATGGCGGAAGGATACGAATCATGATTAACTTTAAGGGACCTAAAAGACATCCTTTTTAGGGTTCCGTTTTAAAGTCAACTAGGAACCTTTATAGTTTCGGCATGCCCATATGTCCGTCTGTCCACGGCTTAGCTCAGAGGCTCTTAGTGCTAGAAATCTGTAATTTAGCATGGATGTGTATAATACTAAATAATATACTAGAAAAAATACGACTCGCACCAAATCATGTTCGTGATCATCCAAAGGTCACGGGTTCGATTCCAGTCCGAGAACATGATTTGGTGCGAGATGTATTTTTCTAGTATAATTATTATTTAGTATTATATAAAAATAGCATTAGCAGAGAATGCTAAAATCTCATAATTTAAAAATGAATATGTTAGTATATTAATCACGCAAAAAAGTGGTAAAATAAAATCTTGAAAAACACTTTTTAGTGTTTTTAGTAGTTTTTAGTGAACCTTCCCTACATGTAAAGTGGGGAGTCGTTAGATAGGACTTTTAAAAATATGTAGGTTAGTGAAAACTTTTTGATTAACAAATTCCATTTGAAGCTCATAGGAAATAATTTGTAAGAGTTGTTAGGATTATTATTTTATTACATTTTTTAACACTAAATAATGATTAAGAGAAGCTAAATTGACTATTAAAGTTCGAATCGCGAAACCGGAACTAGTGTCGATGGTAAGGGGGAAAATGGCCGTTTCTCTTCTGTGCTTATGGCTTTCTTACAGTCAATTTTGTTTTTTTATATATGGACTTATTAACGAATGTAAATAATTAAAATGATTTTAGTCATACGCAAATATTAAAAAAAAACGTCTTCAGTGTCAATATTCTTTAGAAAATTAAATTTTTCGTATTTTTCTCGTATGGTGTGTGGTAACAAGCTACCGTGACTGGACTCTTTTACCGACAAAATTACACATAAAATATCCATATCCGCTTCTTCTTCACTTTCATCTACATCGGATTCAACTATGTCGTAATGTTTACGTTTTTTTGAAAATAAAGTCATTTTTGACGAGATAAACGACTACACGAGCTACTGTTACTTTTAATACTGAGCTAAGCAAAGAGCAGCACAGCTTGATGTTGATTGTTAAAAAACGTAGCTTAAGAAACACAGCACAGCACAGCGCAGTACAGCGCAGCATAGCTCGATGTTGATTTGTCACCCTGAATCGTGGCACAAAAACCTTAAAAAATTGCTATAAAAAACAGCTTCAAAAAGCAACAGCTCTAAAAAGCAAGAAATAATATTCAAATCTGCATAATTACCTACTATTCAAGTAACTACGCATATCTGATATTAAAAAAACGTCTTTTGAAGTCGGGTGGGTCTGACAGATATTTTCCTTTTTAATTTTTAATTTATGTAAACATTTATAGTGGTTTATTCTCAATTTGATTTTTTAAATTTTAAAGCCCCACCCTACTTCATAAGACGTTTTTTTATCTCAATCGGTTTATAAACAAAGAAGTTATGTCTGAAGATCCGTTGAAACTCGTGCAAAAGTTACAAGTTATTTACAGTATTTTCAGGATGACTCGAAAACCACTGAACCGATTTAAAATTTTCAAAAAATGGGACCAACTTGGGAACAAACCTGATAAAGTGGCGTTTGAATCATGTCAATCGGTTCAGCCGTTCTCGAGTAATCGGTGGACATACATAAAAAAAAACAAAAAAAATAAATAAAGCAGACGAACATAGAAACTCCTCCTTTTTTTGAAGTCGGTAAAAAATAGCGAGCACAGCCGGCCGCGCGGCATCGGCATTCTGTTCGGAGCAGTTGAGGTCTTCAGAGATCTAAGTGTAATTCTGGTGAAATTGTTATTGGTTGTTAGAGTCTCGTGTGGACAATAAATTGTTGGTTCCTGGTAGAAGAAGTTTTATTTTAGAGTCAAGTGTGTCGTTCCAATAGTAGCACAGATAATGAAGTTTAATGGAAAACTATCACTGCTAAGGCTTTATAAGTTGACAACTAATGGTCGATCAACTTAAAATATTGAAAACAACTCGTAGGTACTTTCATTAAATAGTTAAATATTATTTTTTTTAATTTTGATATTTAAGCATTCACAATGCTATTTTTATACAATACTAAATAATATACTAGAAAAAATAAGTGACTCGGTAGCTCAGCGGTCAGAGCATTGGACCGGATATCCAAAGGTCGCGGGTTCGATTCCCGTCCGAGAACATGATCTGGTGCGAGTCCTATTTTTTCTAGTATATTAATTAGTTAAATATTATATCTTAGTAAAAATCGATAGTTGTTTAAAAACGGGAAGTAAAATATTTTATATTTTATTATAATATTCATATGGTATGGTGGTTACTACGGAACCCTATACTGTGAATGGCCCAACATGGACTTGGCTGGTTTTATAAATCAAATGGTGATGTTCCCTCTATTTTAAAAAGGGCGCACCAATATTCAGCGTTGGCGTTCACAATGAGCAGTGAGCGAGGGTGCGGTTTCAATTGCTATGTTTGATAGTGCCCCCCTTTATCTGCACCATGATAGTTTATTTGTTTAGTGTAAATTATGACTACAGTAGCCTCGTATAGTTTATGTAATAAAGGATTAATATAAAAAGTGGCAGATTTTTTCACACAAAGGAGAAAATGTACTAAATGCATTATTAAATATACTAAATGCATTATTAATTAAAATAAATAATATTAGAAAAAAGACTAGAAAAAGTTGACTCACCCGTAGCACCTCAGACGGGACTCGAACCCGCACCCTTGGGATTTCGGCCCAATGCACTTACCAATTATGCTACCGAGTCGCTAGTGGAAACGGCGATGTGATGTTTCTTTCGAATGTTGGGGCATTTCCTCACATTGATGAAATTGCGCTGGCTTGCAAAGAAGAATTACAAGTTACTAGAAAATTTCGCCGCTCCCACTAGCGACTCGGTAGCATAATTGGTCAGTGCATTGGTTGTGTCGTACGTTGGACGCATCGTATGTGTTCCGACCCTAATTTCTATTACACATAAGATTTATTTAATATCAGGAAATTCCCTAATAGAGGCGTATCTGTGTGAACTCCACATGAGTCTCCATTGTGTATAACAGCTGTTCAAAACGTATTCAAAAAAGACGGTTTTTTTTAAATTACATATTTGAACAGTTTTACTTCAAATGGAACTATTTGTTTCGGTTTTACTTTTAAGAGACAACGATGGTAACACAAACACCCAGACCTGAGACAATATAGAAAAGTTCGTTTTCTAAATTGATACAGCCGGATCGAACCTGGGACAGAGATGGCGACACCTCGAAACCGTGTACAACCAACTCGACCACGGCACCACAGTAAAAGTTTTTACTATGATGGGTCGTCAAAATAACACAATCATAAAAAAAGAAAAAAAGCTCCAATTTGTTAGTTAGCTCAACTTCATTATCCACCGACAGGATATCATATTTCATCTAATTTCCAGCAACAAATTGACATTCTAAGGCCACCTACAGACAGTCCGGTTAGCCGCAATGCGGCTGCCCGTACGGCTGGCCGCAGGATGCGGTTGCAGTTGCGGTTAACCGGGCAGCGGCTAGCCGTAACCGCAACCGGAAAGTGCGGATAACGTTGCGGTTTCATCGAACCATTTCCAAGATGGTCGCTGAAGAAGTTGCAGCTGTTTACTGGATTTACATGACATGTATATTAAAAAAAAGGGTTTACACAGATTTTTGATTGCGGTTAACCGGGCGGCTAACCACATAGTGCGTAGGTACCCCAAGACAGCAGAGGTAGTTGATGGACTGGCATAGGTGGCACTAATATTGATAATAAATAATAAAAACCATGTTATCTTTAATTTCAAAATAAAAAGCAATATCATTATTCACACACATTGCAAGATATTTTGCAGTACTGTAAAATGCTCTAACAAGGAAATCACTAATTTTTATTATGTTTTTTTGTTTTATTATACAACATGTTACAAAAATACCCCTAATGCCGAATATGGTACTGATCAACTTTTACTATGGGACTAACTCTGAAATCATGAAAAAAAATCAGCTGTTTCATACAAAAAATAATTAGGAAAATATCAAAATGTATGAAAATCCGATTTTTTTTCGCGATTTCAGAGTTGGTCCCATAGTAAAACTTATTCAGTTTGATGGTCCCTATCTACCATATTCGGCATTAGGGGTATTTTTGTAACACATTGTATACTGTGCATTATCTAGAATCAGGCGATAATTTTGTAATATCTTGTCGCATTATTAGTCAAATACCTATGTTTGTTTTGTTATTTTCAAATTACGTAGAATAAGGCCTCTTGTACACGCTAAGAATAGTCGCCGGGCCTATGCAAGAATTCGTGTCGTTTCTACACAAGAACTGTGTACACTGCTCCGGCGCTGACCAAGAAAAAAAATTGTGAAAAGAGAAATATATGTAGCTTACTCCCGCAAAAATTTTTTTGCGGGAGTAAGCTAAATATATTTCTCTTTTCACAATGGTTTGGGACTTCCGCCAAGTAATGCCTGATTCAATCAAATAAGAAAAAAAATCTTGTCTACGCTAGACACGACGAGCTCTGTGTTGCTGAGTTTTCGTCCCTAGGTCCGACAAAATTTTTGTCGTGTGCTCGTTGAATTGGTCCTGTCTGCGGTGAAATTTCTTAGCGTGTACAAGTAGCCTAAATCTTATGTAGAACGTTGAACAATTAATCCGATATTGTGATTGTCATTTTCCTTTATCCAAACTTTATTAGTAGTTTATGATACAAGGTTGTTAAGGAGGTTATAAAAAACGTTAACAACTGTGTGCTATACTACGTTTTTCAATATATTTCCGAGAAAACATTATTGGAACCTTCTGAAATAAAAAAAACCGTAAACAAAAACGCACGGTGGAGGCGTGTGGTAAAATTAACTTTCCGCACGCTGTACTGTCATCGAAGACACACATTTTCGAGCTACTGTATTGTAACAGGAGCAATTAAATTACCTACAGTACTACCACAGAGAAGCTCGGTGGCGCAATGGTTTAGCGCCTGGCCCTGCGATTGCGGAGGTCATGCATCTTTCGCAAGGGTCGGTCATGGGATGGGTGACCAAACATTTACTACATCGAGTTCCTCCGTGTTTCGGCTGCATTTGCAGTCGTTAACACCCACCAATCCGCAATTTTTTTTCTCATCAATATTATAGTTTAGGTTATCGTTGAATAAGTCTTTCAATAATATGTAGGTTAGTGAAAACCACTTTTTGATTTAGCGATCCGTTTGTGAAATATTAGACTTTAAAGTGATAAATTTTACTAGAGTCAAGTGTCTCTCTCCCCCCTACCAGGGAAACGGTTGCTTTTAGAAACGTGAAAAAGTTCAGGACAGAAGTATTTACTTATATTAAAGTTAATAGGAAAATATCACTGCTAGGTAGGTGTTTACGCCATTAACTTAGTTTAATTTCGCGCTCTTCATGATGTGGTTTCCTTCCTGGTATTCCACTTATTCCCGCCATTTCAGTAGGCTTTACAAGTTAACGAGTAATAGTCGATCAACATTTCATTGAATAGTTAGGTATTAAGTATACTTAGTTTTAGGCTTTAGTTGCGTAAAACAGGAAGTAAATATAAGCGTATAGTCATATGGTAATTGTATAAAGTAACTGCGGAACCTTATATTGCGCGTGGCCCGGCATGCACTTGACCATTTTATTAAGCGAATTAGATAGATAGGTAGGTAGTTATAGCGAACGCGCGCGCACTATGCAAATGTAATGCCAAGTTGTTGTTATAATTAAATGTTAATAATTTAGAATTTAAATAAGAAATAAAAAACCAGTGTAAATATGAATTGAAAAAACTGCATCGAATTCGGCCCAGTAGTTTCCGAGGACAGTGGTAATACACAAACATACAAATACACATACACAATCTCTATCCCCAAACGCATATATAAAATTAAGTGAATGTCAGATGTCACATTAAAATCATTAAATAAATGAACTTCAAAAAAAATTTTGTTTTATATTGAGCATATGACGAGAGAATAACTTTGATGAGATCATCTGCTCTTCATTTTACCTTCAGTCCACCAATCTGATATGATATGATGGATTAAGTTGATTGTACTTTCCTTTGTGTCAATTTTATAGTACTCAGATCACTAAAACAAACAATTAGAAACGAATAACAAAGTGGAGGTTTCGATACTGTGATACTTTAATTAATTTGAAGGTTTTGGGCTTAAGAGGGGGACACCATCATCACAAATAACATCCTGCAATCCCAGCTCGTCTGAAAGATCCACGATATCCTCGCTCACAGCCAAAGCTGCAACTATAGCATCCATCTCCATCGACTGGACAGATGTGGAGGCGTTTACACCATTTGGATCATTTTCCTCTAGAGCCGATGCCGTTACAACTTTGTTAGGCTTGCGGAAGTCGTGGGATGGTGGAGTTTTGACAAACGTGCCCATCTCATTCCGAAAACTCAGGTTCACTGTTCCGATCAGAAAACTAAGTTGGCAGCCCTTTTCCTGGATAGCTGGGACGATATCCTCTGGCACCGACACGACGACGAATGTACTGTTAGTCTTCTCGTCACGGTGTAAACCATTTAAGAGCCACCACTCTGGTCTGAGCTCTGGGTTTGAGTACTTTAGGCATTTACCTATGATGGATTGCTCGTTGTTCCAGAGCTTCGGCAAAACGAATCCACACTGGACCCTCTTTGGAATCTTGTCAGCGAGTAAAACCACTAGTTCCCCCACGTTAGGGTTCTGAAATTCTTCCGCCCACTGATTGACCCAGTTTAGGGTTGTAAGGTTGCTACCTGTAAGATGTAAGCACCCATCTTTGTAGATTGTCTTGTCGCAGAAGGCGATGGTCCCAGCGTTGTTGTCACCCGTCATAATGACACACAGCATAGCCTTCTCCATTTCTGTTTCGATAAGCTCTGACACCACCTTCGAGATATACCCAGTGGGTGAAGTCACAGCAAATCGAACATACTGCGTGTTAGTCACGGCCTTAGATTCAGTTGTTATGTGCTTTTGTATCATCCTGGGATTTTTTAACCCACGGCGACGAGTCTTATCAAGATTGGGTTTTTTAAGTTTAGACTTTTTTATAGTAATGTCCGTAAGGTGAGGTGGAATAATATCTAGTCCCTTTTTAGATCCAGTAAGCTTTTGTGGCTTGGGTGGTTGTAAGTGTCCGTGTTTTGAACTGGTTATGCTGCCTGGCAGTTTTTGGACCATTCCTGGGCTTAGTGGGATAGTGACCTGGATTGGCTCAGGGACTGACAGAGTGCCCCTTGTTACATCCATCACTCCCCCTGGTGATACCCCTGGTGATCCGAGATCCTGACGTTTAGAAAGAGAGGAATTGTTGGTGAGCAAATCAGTCGCGTTAGATTCTTTTGCAAGTTGTTCAAGTTTTGTTCTCATTGGTGTACCTGACTGACTGGTCTGAGCAGGGACTCTCTGTCCCCCATTCAAAAAGAGCCCAGAGCCAGTCCCCACCCGACACCCTACAACTTGCATCCAGTTACGGGAGTTGACTGAAGTGGTATCCTTCTCAATTGAAGTTGGTGTTTGTTGAGAAGGTCCTGGTTTCTCGTCCAGCCTTTGATGTAATCCTTCTTGATGCCCCCTGAGAGTGTTGGTTTCTAGTGGGAGTTCCAATTTCTCAGCATTTCTGAGCACTGAGTGTGACTTGGATTTGAGTATTGCGTTGCTGAACTGCACAAAGTTATCCATTTTAAAGTAGATATCAACTTCATTCAGTCAGCTATCCGATTTTCACAGTGTATGAATGCAATTTTAGGGCTAAAAGCGTCTAAATTATACGACTATCACGGCAAGTATGTATAAAATTATCGAATAATTTAAAATCGTCCAGACGATTCTTATCGATAATATTTTATCATATCATATCACAATATTTAACACTTAAGGTGACCGAGGTACCGGTAAAAAACCCTTTTTAAGCCGCAAATTGTGTATATCAGTAATAAATTAAAAGCTAGAAAAATGTCCGAAACATTTTTTAAACACAAAATTAAATACAAAAATATATTACAACTTTTTTGCTGCTGTTGCTGCAAATTTAATTTTGACGAAATAAATCAAAATAATGATAATAATATAAATTAATAAATTTTGAGCGATACCAAGACCTCTATAACACAGGTAGATATTTGAAATACTGAACCACTCACTGTTCATTATGTATGCATGACAGCATGATAAGTTGAACAGTTGAACTACGAAAACTGCTTTTATTACGTACGGCATAGAGACGGTCTCAAGGTCAACATGTGTAGTCTGAAGTGCCGTTGACTGTACTATATTTTTCGATAAATATAACTTAAACCTAAGATATCAATAAAAAACTTTAATAGTTTTTGAGTTTTCGTGGCTTTGAAAGAAGAAAGGTCACTGAAGTATGAACTTCAGTTTCTAATTGTATGGATTTGTACCATAATAAAATTTACCCTTATTTTGCAGGGCTAACCCTATATTAATTTAAGAAAAAACCATAATCACTCTAGTTCGACGGATTCCTGAGAAATATATGGCTATGAAGTTCATACAATTATAGGTTATTTTTACACATAAAAAGCACTACATTTTTCGATTTTACTTAGTCTTCTTTTTTACATTTGAAGTTACAAAACACACGACGAAAGTCTATTTCTCAAATATGTTCAGTTTGTATTGTTACGGAGGAACTGGGTGAATCTACGTTGTTTCTTACTTCCTGCGTCATTATCGTTACTCGAAATCTTTAAAATTCCAATGCATCACAAGGAAATATGCCATCATTTACGTTAGAGTACGATAACAAATTATATTTTGCATATTTTAATATATTTATTGCGATGCATTGAATTTTTAAAGATTTTCGAAAACGACAATGACGCAGGAAGTAAGAAACAACGTAGATTCGCCCAACTCCGAATTCATGCGACGTAAAGCTGATAAAAACGATAATATCAATAAAAAGCAATGAAGTATCCAACAAAAGCGAACATATCAGAACATAAGCGAATACGACGAGGCGACGCGACGTGGGTGATCGTCATTTATATAATAATAATAATAAATAATAATAATAAATGCTTGGACAATTTCACACAGCGCCATCTAGCCCCAAACTAAGCAAAGCTTGTAATATGGGTGCTAGACAACTGATATACTACTTATATACTTTTTAAATATATACTTATTATACATAGTAACACCCAGACCCGTCACAGAAACTAAAATTCATCATTTCAATTTCCGGCCGGGAATCGAACCCGGGATCTCTTGCGTGGTAGACGTGGCATGTTGACCACTGCACCACATTAGTCTGTGGTTTTAAATACTGGTAACATTGCGAGACAGTGACTGACAATGTAAAAAAGTAAAAAGTTGGTAGATTCTTGAAGAAAGGGATAAAATCACTTACTTTCCTATTAATTCGCAGATTTTTTTCTCCGTTTAAATTATGGCATTGTATCTCAAAGATTTTGTTGAAATTAAATTCAAATTTTAAAATGAATTTGTCAAGGATACAAAACTAGTTCCGGTGGAAGTAGTCCCGGTGGAACTGGTGAAACCGTTTCTTCTCATTAGTTCCTTGTGATTTTTATTGGAATCGTAGTTGACATAAATGATGTAAATATATTTAAATCATACCTTAAATTGTATAGTTTTTATTATAATTGTATCATTTTCAGTTGATAGCTAAAGTACAAAGGAACTATTGAGAAAAAAAAGTATCACTAGTTCCAATAAAAATCACAAGGAACTAATGAGAAGAAAAGGTTTCACCAGTTCCACCGGGACTACTTCCACCGGAACTAGTGAGACCAGGTTTCAACATTCTTTTTAATAGAATAGGTAGGAAGAAATAGGTTTTCCTCACCTTAAAATAAATAATGTGGAGAATTGATAAAACTTACATTACCTACAATCACACATAGTAATTCCCCGATAACTGTCGTACCAACATCATAAAAGTTTTATCACATTAGGTATTTATGCTGAAGATTATATTATTTTTGTAAATTAAATTAGCGTTTTGTAAATGTGCCATGTTCACTGGTTATGTATAGGGAAAGAGATGTAAAGAAAAAATAATTCTTTTCTTTCCATTTTTTTTTCAAAAAAATAAGAGCCTGTTTTGCAATTTATGCTTGTGCACTGGCTTAAACTTAGTAAATATATTTAAATAGATATGAATTTATTAAAATTGAGTTTGAACATAGTCGGAATTTGTGAAACGGGCCCTGAATATTCATACAAATAAATATAAAAACAAGATACATAGATACACTTATAATAGTATATTAAAGAGTTGAAAATAATGCATGTCGTGGCAGCTTGTAAAAAAGACAACACTGTAGCATGTAAGTCCTTTGAATGTATCATTGCCTCGTCTTGGTGTATGTTCTTGTTAGCTGTCCTAAATAAATAAATAAATTATTCATCAATTTCTAGATATTATATTAAAATACGACCGTGATAGTAATAATAAAATCTATAAGTATTTTTTTATACATTTAAAATACCGGTACTTCTTTTTTGGTAGCAAAAATTACTACTTTATTTTTGTAACTTAGACTTGGACAAAACATGTTTTTATAAGATGGCGTAGTGTTCAAATATTTGTACACTCAACGGCACGCTGGGCCGAAGTGTGGTGCTAAAAGTGGCCACTTATAGCACTTTTTCGAACTACCACTACAATAAACTATATTATACTGAGTTTGTAAATAAACTATAGAACCTTAGCTTCAATCTGTACATGTGAATTTTCGATAAATTATGTACTTAGCGAGCAATAAATTTAATTAAAATGATGGCGATTAATTAAAGGCGACAAAATATAGGCCTTAAGAGGAAACACCACGGTCGAGAGAATTGAAAAATTCCTATAGAAAGTTGAAAAAATTAGAGTTTGGTAGTCCCCTGTTTCCTCTTGCAAAACAAGACCGATTTAAATATTTTTCATTAAAATTTAAAGGAATAAATTGGCTGTGTTCCTATGT
This sequence comes from Catoptria pinella, assembly GCA_963556745.1. Taxonomy (NCBI): domain Eukaryota; kingdom Metazoa; phylum Arthropoda; class Insecta; order Lepidoptera; family Crambidae; genus Catoptria; species Catoptria pinella. The sequence goes on along the minus strand of OY750777.1, from coordinate 10,205,180 downwards.
TTTCTTTTTTTTTTTATAAAATAATTATTAAAAGACATATTCATCTCCAAAAACCTATAAAAAATTGCCATTGTTTAGACATCCAGAAATCAAATTTGACAAGATTATAAACAAAACATAGGAATATAGCTAAATCCTTTCTTTATTTTTTTATGTGTAAAGTATTGAAATTGGTCTAGTTTTGGAGGAGGAAACAGGGGATTACGAAAGGTTGATTTTGTTAACTTTCTATAGGAATTTTTCAATTCTCTCGACCTCTTAAAGGCGAAGATTTGAGGTTCAAATAAATTGCAGATTTTTTACAGTTTTGTATAACCTGACGTGCTGCTGACTGTACATAAAAGTGACATTTTGTAACATTAGCGTCCACGGTTGTTAAATACTTAAATTAAGAAAATGCTAGTGTGAAAAATGCAACCATTCCATTTAACGCCCGGAAAATAAGACACAATAGATATTCCATTGTTATCCGGCCGCATGCGGCCGCTCGGGCATTGATGAATTATATCGTTAATTTCATAACCTATTAAGTATATGGCTAAAACTGAATTAACATAATCATTTGATTTTTTGATTAGGTACTTTGACATTAACCATTTTTAATGTCCCCACTACTGCTGGAGCACAGGCCTTCCTTATGGGTGGATAAGGAGGATGGGCCATAACCCATCACGCAGGCCTAATGCGGGTTGTTGGGTGTTAACGACTGCAAATGCAGCCGGGACCAACGGCTTAACGTGCCTACTGAAGCACGGAGGAACTCAATATAAAACATTTTTGATCACCCATCCCATCATCGATCCTTGAGAAGGTGCTTAACCTCCACAATCCCAGGGCCACTGTGCCTCGAAAATGTACCTACTTAATTAATGTACAAAAACGAAATCGCGTGGATGGGCAATTAATCAGCTAGAAATGCAGAGGGAATTAAAAGTTCCAAAAACACCCAGTCAAAAACATTTAAATTAATTAAACAAATAAGTGGTAAGTTAAAAATAAACGCTATTGCTATTGCTACTGTTTCCCTTCCGGGCGTTTCAATCAATGTGTGACACGAAACCGTAAATTCAATTCGGCAAGTGTGTTCGAACTTTATTCGGATATTCCGTACCACAGACTTAATGGATAAGGTGACAACTAGGGATGTTACATATGAGAAATATTCATAATAATCGATTATTTCTAGTCAGAAAAAAGTCAATTATTTTGCAATTAAATAATTTATTTTACTCAACAAAAAAAAATGTGTATGCCTTATTAATTTAACATGGAATACGTCTTAAATTTACATGCATTTGGTCACGCGAGGACGTACAGCAAGTTTAGGCGCATCCTTATTGCTATCCACCACAAGAGGGATGGAGCTATACATGGAAATATGAAGTTGTATTTGCATTTGGGACAAGTTGTCACGACGACTTGTCAATTTGAACTTGTCAACTTTGATTCCAAAGTAAGTAACTAAAGCGCTTGTGTTATGGCAACCAGAGATAAAGGTGGTATCACAATACCCAGACCTGAGTCAATATACAAAAAAATCGTTCCTAAATTGACCCAGTCGGGGATCGAACCCGGGACCTAACAGATGGTGACACCTTGAAAAGTATACGTGCTCGACCACATTGCAACTTTCGCAGTGGTCGGTCATGGAATGGGTGACCAAAAATTTACTATCTCGAGATCCTCCGTGCTTCGGAAGGCACGTTAAGGCGTTGGTCCCGGCTGTATTTGCAATCATTAGCACCTACCAATCTGCATTGGGCCCGTGTGGTGGGTTAAGGCCCATCCTCCTTATTCATCCATCAGGAAGGCCTGTGGCCTAGCAGTGGGGATGTTAAAAAATTGGCTGATAGTCAAATGATAGAAGTACTGAGTGCAGTAATGGTTTTTTCTTCCATAACTTATGGAATCCTGTTCCTTGATGTTGCGTTGCTCGTAATTGCTGCGTGTGTTACACGCCATGTCATTAACAATTCCCAAAGCTATTATCTATGACCCAATGTTAAGCGGAAACACCACGGTTTGAGAGAATTGATAAATTCCCATAGAAAGTTGACAAAATCAACGTTTCGTAGTCCCCTGTTTCCTCATCCAAAACTAGACCAAGAAGAAGAAGTCGAGAAGTCGAGATTTTTTTTTTTAGTAAAATTTCCTATGTTCAATATTTAGGGTAATTCCCACCACAAATTTTGGGCGTCCTTTATAGGTTATTTAAAAGCACAAAAGCCTGCTGCTGTTTTTAAGCAAATGCTACTTAGCAGCATGTGTGAACTCATTGTAAGCGTATGCTCTTTATTAGCATGCTAGAAAACATGCTACATTTTTAGCGTGCTATTTAATTTTAATTTTGTCAAAAGTACCTATTAATTATTTGTTTGCTGTGTGTGTCCCTCAACTAATAAATAATTTTAAACTTTTTCTACTTGTTAGTTCAATTTTATTTTTACTCTGCCTTCTTAGAATAATTTTGTCTGTATTTAACATAATACAGAAAATCTCAAACTCCAATAATTTATTCGGTCTAAATTGTCACTGTCTAGGATAAAATTCACTACAATATCAACATGTTAAATTGTGACATTTTTACATTGGAGGTTTTAATTAAAAACTTCATTTCAGCAAATTAAACATAGCATTTCAACTTGACGAACGTGCGGTTGGTATGGAATGAGTCGTGTACATTTCACTGGGACTTGATGGATGGCAAACACCCGCCGTCCGTAATAAGCTAGGCTTATCTTTAGTTGAATAAGTTTTTTTTTTAATATTTGACAACTTCACATACATTGCTCCGATTCCAAAGTAGCTAAAGCACTTGTATTATGGAAATGAAAGACAACGGTGGTATCACAAACACCCAGACCTGAGCCAATATAGAAAAGTTCGTTTTCTAAATTGACACAACCGGGGATCGAACCCGGGACCTCAGAGATGGCGACACCTTGAAAACCGGTGTTCAAAGCCACTCGACCACGGAGGTCGTCTAGAATAGAAAAGGTCATTTTCTAAATTGACACAGCTGGGGATTGAACTTATTATATTCGTCTCTTGGCCTTCAATGTCAAATAGAATGAAGATCCATTGTCCCAGATTTTATAAGCAGGTCTTGCATTTTAAAATTCGTTGCATTGCATCTGCATTTTGCTTCAGCGATTTCTCAAAGTAAATATGTGTGCAGTTTAGAACTTTGTCACTTCGTTGCAGTTGTCTGTTCTCCATTGATTTCTATTCAAAAGTAATAGCTTTTAGAGTGTCAAAGTTCTAAACTGTACACAATTATTTATAGACCTGCACTAAAAAAAACGGGATATCATCGTGGGAAAGAGCTCTGACGTTTATTGCAACAAAAGATAAAAAAAAATCCTTTAATTAACAAAAACCGGCCAAGTGCGATTCGGAAACGCGCACGAAGGGTTCCGTACCATTATCTATAAAAATTGCATAAAACATGTCTGTTGTATGGGAGCCCCTCTTAAATATTTGTTTTATTTTTAATTTAATTATTTATTTTTAAAGTGAATATATAACTAAATATTTTGTGAATATTTCAAGCGTCTACCTGTTGCCGTTATTAATATCGTTCAAAACGAGCAAAAAAATTACGTTTGTTGTGTGGGAGCCTCCTTAAATATTTATTTTATTCTTTTTTTTAGTATTTGTTGTTATAATGGCAACATAAATACATCATCTGTGAAAATTTTAACTGTCTAACTATCACGGTTCATGAGACACAGCCTGGTGACAGACGGACAGACAGAGAGACGGACGGACAGCGGAGTCTTAGTAATAGGGTCCCATTTTATCCTTTGGGCACGGAACCCTAAAAATGAATATAAATATTAAGACAGCTGAAATTACGACTCTTTAGTTTCGTCCCACAAGTTTTGCGCCCACTTAAAATTCCCAATTCGTCCTACGCCGCTATTATGTATTTTTATGAACCTAAAGAAAATGGAACAAAATTGTTTACCGCAACTTTATTTCTTAACTGCTTTAATATTTCTTTATTACAAAGGATTCGAGGCTCTGCCTGCATCTGCGGAATTCTCTGCGTTCTCGCAATAACCAAGTTCCTTCCTATTTTTTTTGTATAATGTTTTTCATATTTCTTTTGCAGATAAATTAATATAATAATACTTATGGATTACAAGCTTACATTATAACTTTTAATAATTTTTATGATATAACTTTTTTTTATTGTTGAAACATTAAGGTAGTTTTTCATCGATGCGAGTGTGGCGTCTGCAAAGAGGTCACCACTCCTCTATGGTTAAGCAGAAAAGAAAAGATAGTTCTGACTTCTGTCTTACACACTGATGGACTGAATTTTTATTGTTACTTTCTTGCTATTGTAAATTAATATTATCCCTTCCTTACTCGTCCGTATTCCTTCCTATTTCAATGTGACTCTTCCTTGTATATATTCTCTGTACATAGCATTTGTGGAGTAAATAATTAACACACGTTGGAAGTGTTTCCATCATAGTTGTAACAACGAACACAAGTATAGTGCGGGCAGGAACCAAAGCCCGCATACGTGTAAAAGATGACTGCGTGAAATAAAATTTATTTAAAGACGTCATTAAGAATTGTGGCATGATATTATTTTTAGTTTTGAATTAAATAATGCTGCAATGTTATATCAATTATTATTTTATGATCCATTGGCGTTATCTTTGTATGATTTTGTTATAAGTAATTATGAAAATACTATTAAAAAAATTATGTTTACCAAATATTACAAGTAAGAAAAGCTTATTTTTAAAAGAAATACTTTTAAATACATCTTGTTTTTTAACCTCTTATCGATTTTCTTCAGCGGTACAGCTTTTTATATAATATAGTTTATACATATATCTTAATTTCCGTTATGTAGATTGCCAACATTGATGTCATATATACCTATAGATATTAAGTTTTATGTTGTAACACGGTCGTGATAGCTACCTACTTTACGAGTTATAAAAGATGATGGTGTATGGTCTTAAAAGCTACTGAAATGTAAAATAGTACGACATTGCTCGTAAGACGTAGTGTATTTTGGCTGACTGTATTTTGACTCTGGCAGTCTTCGCATCCTCCATCCATCCAGCAAGTGTCATGCATGTGATCTGCCACATTGGCTGATGTCACTTCTTGCTAAATGTAAAGCTGATAAAGATGTGTGATTGAACCATGCTAATAAAGTTGTCTGATTGAATTATTGTTTGATTGAAACATGCTAATAAGGATGTCTGATTGAACCATTGTCTGATTGAAATATGCTGTATAAAAAGGATGTCTTATTGAACCATTGTCTGATTGAACCATGCTAATAAAGATATCTGATTGAACCATGCTAATAAAGATGTCTGATTGAACCATTGTCTGATTGAACCATGCTAATAAAGATGTCTGATTGAACCATGCTAAGAAGATGTCTGATTGAACCATTGTATGACTGAACCATGCTAATAAAGATGTCTGATTGAACCATTGTCTGATTGAACCATGCTAATAAAGATGTCTGATTGAACCATGCAAATAAAGATGTCTGATTGAACCATTGTCTGATTGAACCATGCTAATAAAGATGTCTGATTGAACCATTGTATGACTGAACCATGCTAATAAAGATGTCTGATTGAACCATTGTCTGATTGAACCATGCTTATAAGGATGTTCGATTGAACCATTTGCTGGTAGGTGAATTTACAACAGTAACAAATAAATGATTAAAAAAATTCGCCTATACAGAATTGACTATTTTAAAGTTGCTTACTACTACTATCTATGATTTATATTTTTGAGAGATCTTTATAATAAATATTTTAATTGCATAAATTAAACCTTCAACTAATTAATTACTGAAACAGTAGATAATATTCTGGGCTTCAAGGCGATAATTGCTTTTTTTATTACTCGGCTCTTATTTTCCTGCGTTTTAATTGGCACATTTTTTCCCCTTTTAGTAATAAAATTTGCAAGTGCCATTCCATAAAATCAAATTATAGTATTTATTAATGTTGAGCGATTTTGGATTTGTGGTAGGGTAATAGAAAATAGTTGTTAAAAGTTTATATTGAATTTTTTCTTATTATATATTTTTCTTTTATTTTTCACGTTATTAAGGTGCCGTTGATCTGTCAGTTGTTTTTGTTTCGTTATTTTTTTCAGTGTTTTTGTGTGTCAATGAAAGTTCTTTTTCTTTACTATTCCATTAATTAGCCTGATATAAAGTAATTGGTTGGTACATTCAATCATGCAGATTTATCTTCCTTCCCCCTTACTAATAAATATTGTATAGCAGATGTATAGTTCCACAGTGTTTTGTCCTTTTTCCTTTAGTGTCAAACTTAAATAGTTAGACAAAGAGGCATTGTGTAACTATACATCTGCTATACAATCTTTATTAGTAAGAGGGCTTGCATAATATTTCATCAAAGTATCTTATTTAATCCCTACTATTTGCTATACTATATTTGCTATGCTTATTGAACATAAAAAATAACGAATATACATGAATAGAATGCGAACTTCACGTATTGTATCATATCCTTGATTTCTTCCCTCTTTTCCTTATCTAAAAATATTGTCAAAACACATTTCGGATATAGCAATAATAATAAATAATGTAGCCCATGTTGACGGTCAGTTATTTATTAAAATATGATGTCTTATGTATCCTTTTTATGTGGAGGACATAAATAATATTTAAAATAAATAGAGAGTGGAGAATATGGTGTTTGGGATATACAACTTGGAGACAACTTTACGACAGTAAATTAAATTTCGCATATCTAATAACGCTCCCAGCCCCGTCTACATAAAAAAAACAATTAAAAATATCCAATACTTTAGTCACCGGAAATATTTTTCATTTACTGTTTTCGGTACAATTTGTTTTCGTGCTCAACTCAATAGAGTTATTTGAAATTTTGAGATTTAAGCATTCACAATGCTATTTTTATATAATACTAAATAATATACTAGAAAAAATAGGACTCGCACCAGATCATGTTCTCGGACGGGAATCGAACCCGCGACCTTTGGATTTCCGTCCGAGAACATGATCTGGTGCGAGTCCTATTTTTCCTAGTATATTATTTAGTATCAATAGAGTTAGTTTGAATTTTAATTTTCTATTTTGATCCAGAGTTATTTGATAGTTTCAAAATATTCCTATGAACTAGTGTCACCAATGTTTTCATTTTCGACGACCGTTTCGCGCAATGGCAGCGGTTTTGCCTCTTGAGCTAAGGTCCTGGATTCGAATCCCGGTGTATGTTTGTAAGCAACCGAATCATAAACATTTAATTCGGATTTATGTAGTTCTATCCTTTGTTTAGTATTTATTAAGCTTTACTTTGTTCGGGATTGGTGTGACTTGTCTAAAATACTGATTAGGTACGTTTTTTAATTACTATTAATGTTACGCCTACGCGATTTCTATATAGCTGAATTTTCATTGAGTTCTCACTTAATTAAAATACAGATATATTAGAAATTATATTTGAAATAGTAATTAAATCCAATTTTCTAATCTAACAAAGTGAGTATCATAATTAGGTTCGGTATTTCTGTAGGTACTTTTGGTAGGTAATTTTTTTCAATGCCTAGATAAAACTTTACTCGTTTGATAGCGTATTATACTCCTAAATTAAAAATGTTTGTTATTCATTGGTCTGTTACATTTTTAGAATGACTTTTTTCATACACCGTAAATTTTTAAGTATATCTAAAAATGAAATGGGGATTTCAGACCATGTGAATGAACAACTTTTACTATGAGGCCAACAACGGAATCGCGAAAAAAAATCAACTGTTCCATACATTATAGGCGAGTCGATGTTGTAGTTTTATATGGAACTGCTAATTTCTTTTCGCGATTCCGTGGTTGGCTCAATAGTTAAAGTATTGTTCATTCACGTGGTCTGAAATCCCCATTTAATTTTTAGATATACTTAAAAATTGGTGTATTTGGTTAATATTTAAACTGACTGACTGAGGATTGAAAATATGAAATGAAGTAAAGATTAAAATGTCTTTTTCGAATTAAAGTGAAAAGTTCTTAAGGTCGATATAAGACGAAATCTCCAAAATTGCCCTACGAAGTTACAATTGCCTTCGATAAAGTAGCTTGACGTGAATTATGGCTCAGAAGAATAATGGGCTACTAGCTGCCGCCCGCGACTTCATCCACGTGGATAGTTATTTTTCTATACCTCGGGAACGTTCCTTTTTTTAGATGAATGGTACCCTAAAAAAAAGATGAATGGTACCCTATATGCTTTTCTGTACCAATGACAACGAGTTTGTAAAATTTCGTGGAGATCCCTCGAGTAGTTAGGACGTGAAAGCGTAACAGACAGACAAATAAATAAATGAAATTTCTTGGACGTATTTAACACAGCGCCATCTAGTAAGCAAAGCTTGTAATATGGGCGCTAGACAACACTTAAATACTATTAAAATAATATACTTATTATACATTGTTACACCCAGACCCGTCACAGAAATTAAAATTCATCATTTTAATTTCTGCCTGGCCGGGAATGAAACCGGGGCCTCTAGGGAGGTAGACCGGCATATTGACCACTGCACCACTGAGGTCGTTAAACTCAGTTTTGCATTTAGATGAGCTACTATACTAGCGGCCGCCAGCGACTTCGTCCGCCTCGACATTGCTCCAGGTACCCATACGAACTTTCATCCTCTATTATTTTATTAAACTTCCTTCGATATTCATTTTTCGACAAAATTGACTTTTGTCTTTTCCCATGGTTCCATCTTTCTCTAAACCAAATTTTGTCAAAATAGGTTCAATGAAGAGGAGCTCGGTGGCGCAGTGGTTTAGCGCCTGGCAACTTTCGCAAGGGTCGGTCATCGGATGGGTGATCAAAAATTTATTATCTCGAGTTGCTCCGTGTTTCAGAAGGCATGTTAACCCTTCAACGCCGGCCCGGACGCCTGCGTCCAGCTTTAAAACCACTATAATATGCCGTCCTGTCGTAGCCCGCGTGGACTCCTGTGTCCGGCCTCATGCGTCTGCCCGGGAAATACAGAAAAAAAACCACGGTTTGATCGCGTAGAACTACATAATGAAGATGTTTTACTCTTCAATTGTTAGTATTTGAATATGGCCAACATATTCATAATTAGAACACAATTTACTGATTGAATAAATATAGTTTAATTGCGAAGTTATCGGGTAAAAAATACGGGGAAAATACGGCATTTTGTTTGTTCTGTTTGCTCCCATTCATAGTGATTTACATAAATTGGAAAACCTTTATAAAAGTCTCCGGCGCGGAAGGGTTAAGCCGTTGGTCCCGGTTGCATTTGCAGTCGTTAACACCCACCAATCCGCATTGGGCCTGCGTGGTGGGTTATATATACCTATTTTCCTTATCCACCCATAATGAAGGCTTGTGCCCCAGCAATGGGAACATTGAAAATGGCTGGTATCGATGTCGCCGATAGGTTCAGTGTTTCAGGCGCGAATAGTTGACAGACAAAATTCAAATAATTCAATATTCAAAACTCATTTATCCAGTCTAGGCTGTTACAAGCACTTGTGAATGTCAAAGAAGCTACGCCATCGGTTCGCAAACCCTAAGCGGGACACCTTGTAACGAGAAGAACCGGCAAGAAACTCGTCAAGGGCTGCTTTTTTCTCCCTGTATATTTCATACAGAGTCGTCAAAATTATAAAAATGAGGTTGGCGTTTAAAGTGACGTCATTTTCCATTACAATAATTAACAAAGTTTACATTGAATGGGTAGGTAAAATAAATTTCAACTAGTTGAGAAATCGCTGTCTACTACTCGATAACACATAGCTAAGAAAATCATTGTATGATATGAAGAATTAGCCCAGGTGAATTACTCCTACGACAAACAGAGTTACTTTCGCATTAGTATGGATTCTTATTGGCGTTCTTGAGTGGTGCTGATCTAGAGGTTTTTAACCAAGGATCTTTAAAACAATGTTACTTATAAGGATCTTGTGCGTTGTCATAAAATGTTGGTCAAGTAAGCATGATATACACAAATATGACAGGCAGTTTCTAAAAAAAAAAAAAAACAAATTGAAAAAAAATTAAACACACGTGTGCTCTGCCAAAAACGAACTGAAAAGTTAAATAACAAGGGTCATTGCAATCGGGGGACTGTTTTGTGGAACAGTTTCTAATGAAAGAGGTCCCCCAACCGCAATGACACTTGTTATTAAACTTTTTAGTTCGTTTTTGGCAGGGCAGTCATGTCTTTTTTTTGTTTTAATTACATTACATTTTAATGGCTACTTATAAAAGTAGTTTTGAAATGTGCTCATCAAGGTCTTTCGTTGGATGCCCATATTGTAATAATAGAAGAAAAAATATATTTTTTTACTTTTGAAAGTGGTGTCGTACATTCGCCAACTTAAAAAAATATATATAGCCAGTGTCACTTGGGATGATGTAAGGATTCTAACTATACCCCATATACCACAAATCCATTACAGTATTTAGAAGTTATCGTGGAATAAAGAAACTTGCACACATACATGAACCTACACGAACCGTGAACTCATTATGATGATGATTATGGTGGCTTTGTACACCGGTTTTCAAGGTTCCGCCATCTCTGAGGTCCCGGGTTCGATCCCCGGTTGGACCAATTTAGAAAACGAACTTTTCTATATTGGCTCAGGTCTGGGTGTTTGTGATACCACCGTTGTCTCTGATTTCCATAACACAAGTGCTATCACTTACGGAATCGGAGCAATTTATGTGATGTTGTCAAATATTTATTGAATTTAATTTTAATATTACACTCTCTGCTTTTGGGCAGTCGTGTAATAATAAAAATCATTAACCGTTCTGGCGCTTAATTCATCAACGCCCGAGTGGACGTATGCGACCGGATAACAATGGAATATCTATTGTGTCTCATTTTCCGGGCGTTGAAGGGTTAAACTACAACCAATCTGTTGCCTTGATAAAAAAGTCTTCGAACTGTACCAATGTCAAATCAAATTACGTCAAAAGTAGTACCTTACAAATACAAAAGAATCGAGACACTAAAACGCTACAACCATATCACAATGCAATCAACATAATGACACCAATTTGAAACGAACGAAAGAACGACTTCATTTGGGAAGGGCGTGTGAAATTGAATTTATGTGACGGGCTGTCTGAGTAGGATTCCTTCGCCATTCTTAGCCAGCTGTATTTATTGCCGGATCAAGTCATAAGATTTCTTGTTTTACAAAGACATTAGTTTAATAATACACTCGAAAGAAAAACAGGCATACGACGTTGTGGGATCCGTATTGAATTACATAAAATACTCAGTCAAACAAAGAAAGAATCATCAAAATTGGTCCATAAATGTGGAAGAACCTCCTCTTTTTTCTTAAAGTCGGTTAAAAATAGTAACTAGTTTTTTTAAGAAATAACAACACCTCGCATCACACTTCACATTACACTTGCTCTACATATTGAAACCTCACTAAAGAAACTAAATTATTGGCATGAAATATTAAACATCTGACGCCAAATGTTCGTACAATAAAGTAAAAGTAAAATAAAGCATAGGTACAATCGCGGTGGTTGACGCTCTGGCACTTTGCAAACCAAATCCTTCGATCTTTTTCGGCGGTTGGTCGCACGCACGTGCGTCGGTTATTACGTCTTTAGCGCAAGCAATTTTGGCCTTAAAGGTCATAGCTCATTAGAGCCACCCGGCACCCGACTAGCACCGCCTCGTCGTTCGGCGTCAACTCGTTGTCGACAGGTGGATCAAGAGTGGACGACGCGTTGTTATTTGTGAACGTCGCGTGATCAACCAGTGAACCTCGCGTGGTCAACGAGTGAACGTCGCGTGGTCAACGAGTGGACCGCTCGTAGGCGTTTGTATTCGCGTGAATCGTTTGCGGGCAGCGCGCGGACCACTCGGACTCGTGCGTTGTCAATGCGCAGTCAACGTAACGCAAGCATGCGAGCAGCGAGTTGCCACCGACGTCAGTGCGTAAACAGCTTGTGAGCGATGCGATCCGGTGACGATACGGAGTTGATGTAATGAGCGCATATCCATAGAAGTCCGTATAAAGAATACTAACCGCTCGAGGCGAGGCGGTGCTGGGTCGGGTGCCGGGTGGCTCACCTTTAATAGGACGTAGTCTGCACACTAGCGCCGCCATTGGAAAAAAATCACAGTGCTTAAATAAAGATGAAATTGTGAATTATCTCTCTGTAGTGCACTCCGAAGAAGCTTTCTGGTACTTTTTATAGCTTAAACAATATTTTCTAGCCTGTCGTTTAGTTTAAAGGAGTTTTTTTGCGAAAAGTGGCCACTTTTAATTTGTAATTTCGTCTTTATCTAAGCACTATGTTTTTTTCCAATGGCGGCGCTAGTGTGCATACTACGGCCTTAAGGTGACAGAGCGCCACCCCCGACTGTACCTAATGAGAATACCTATATGAAATCGCTTTCGCTGCTGATTTAGACAAGGGCCATATATAAGGCCCTTAGTTTTTGTTACCATCTCTTATACACCTAATTTCACAGCCAGCGTTAGGAACAAAGTAGGAAGACTAACGTGCTAAATCTGTCAAATCTTATAAAATATTAAAAACATTCACTGGTGGCCAGTTAATTAAGGACACCAGTCGATTTTCATACAAACGAGCTTTACACACCTAGCTGATCTAATCAGAATTCTAAGAGATATAAGGATCAGAGTTTTTAGTTTCAGGATTTCCATACATTTTTATGCAAATTTCGTAGTTTTTTAAACATATCCTGATATCTCTTAGAATGTTGATCAGATCAGTTGGGTGTGTATAGCGATATGAATCTTCTCCATTTACTCCCTAGATGGCCATCATCAGATCACAGCTAGATCAATCCTTAGCAGCGAAACAAGGCTTCAAAGTTACCTCGTTTGTATGAAAATCAACTGGTGTCCTTAATTATCTGGCCACCACTATAAGTCCAACCAGTAATATCAACTAAAAGGAAATCCGGTTGATTGAAAGATTTTCTAGACATAAATTCGGAATACAGTATTAAAATAATTATTATAAATATAAATCAATTATTTAAAAATGGAAATTATAAATTATTTTTTATTATTTCATTTGTAAATACTGCTCAATCAAATATAATTTAAAATCAATAAGTAACCTTTCAAATAAATTGATAGATGATATTTATAATATTGTAAGATAGCACCAATTGCCGGATTTCCTTTGACAATTTAAAAAACTACGTATAAAAACACAAGTATCTTTTACACCGTTTTAGAAAAATGGCGCAGTGGTATAGCGCCTGGCCCATCGATTGCCTAGGTTAAGCAACTTTCGCAAGGGTCGGTCATGGGATGGGTGACCAAAAATATATTATCTCGAGCTCCTCCGTGCTTCGGAAGGCACGTTAAGCCGTTGGTCCCGGCTGCATTTGCAGTTGTTAGCACCCATCAATCCGCATTGGGTCCGCGTGGTGAGTTATGCCCCTCCTCCTTATCCACCCATAAGGAAAGCCTGTGCCCCAGCAGTGGGGACATTAAAATGGCTGATGGTCAGAGTAAATAAAATGTCCTATAGTTTGCAATAGAACGTGAGTGTATCGTATATCTTAATAGAAAGTTTTTACTAGGGATGCAATGCACCCGATACCGAATACTGATACCGATAAAAAAAGATAACATAAAAAGCCTGGAACGGGTGGTAGGAAAATATAGACGATTCAAAAGTGCGTAACTATTAAGTTTTTTTGAAAAAATAAATTTTTACTATTGACTTTTGATATATTGGCGATACTGAGGGTATACTTGCGAAATAAGTGTTTTTGTAAATTTCAAACTTCGCTTTAAAAATGTAATGTAAACGCGCGTGTTGTCTCGTCTATTTCTAAAACTATTAATTAACTAATTCTCACCTGTCTATAGTTTTAAAAGGTTTTATTTAGTTTGCCCTGTTATTTGTTCTTTTTACATTAATAAAAAAATAACCTGACTTGTATTTTAATGATTTTACCTTCTTTTTATAATTCAATAAGCGTATCGGTATCGGTATCGCCGATATTTTTATAAGAGCATCGGTATCGGTATCATGTCAGCAAAAAGGGGTATCGAGGCTTTCCTAGTTATTACCCAATTGCAAGAATGAAAATGTTTTTAGAAGTATTTTTACATCAAACATGTCATTGTGACACTAATAATAAATTAAAAAGGGCTTTAAATAAAACTAGCGACCGCCCGCGACTTCGTCTGTGTGGAAAGTTTTTTGCTATAATAACAAACAAACAATTAAACGGACTTTCCCTAGTAAGGATTACCTTTCTCATTCTATTTTTATAATGATTCGATCCATTAACTTCTTTTCAATACAAGATGGCGATAAGTTTCTTATTCCTACGTTTCTTTCGATATATTAAATGACACTTTTTGCGGGAAAAAACATCTTGTTAGATATCTCTCATATTTTTAGATGATATATCACGGAGCTGTGTAACGTTGCTCATATCTTTACTTGTATGTTTTTAGGACGGATAGTTGACCTAGCGAGCCCGCAGCGCGAGCGTTTCTGCTTCATCTTGGGCAAAAATACTTTCGTATGCCTGTCCGGCTGTCCCTTTGTTTTCCTCTACAGGTCGCATTTCTCAACCATTCTCTTGAAATTTTGTGAGCAGGTTCGCTAATTATACAAAGTGTTACAAAAATACCCCTAATGCCGAATATCAGCTGTTTCATACATTTTGATATTTCCGATTTTAATTTTTGTATGAAACAGCTGATCTTTTTTTCGCGATTTCAGAGTTGGTCCCATAGTAAAAGTTGATCAGTTTGATGGTCCCTATATATCATATTCGGCATTAGGGGTATTTTTGTAACACATTGTATAGATTTCTTTTGACGAAATTTCAAAATTTTCAATAGAAATCTAGATCTAATCATCTAGCCTCGAATAGATATAATTAAAGAATACCTACCAAACACTCTTAGGCGCTGTATCCACGGGCGAGAGAATCGCGACGAGTAAGCGCTTCATCTATTGTCGCATCGCCTCGATAACATCGCCGTGTGGAAACGCATTCATAGAGAGTATACAAGGTGTTACAAAAGTACCCCTAATGCCGAATATGGTATATAGGGACCATCAAACTGAACAACTTTTACTATGGGACCAACTTTGAAATCGCGAAAAAAAAAATCAGTTGTTTCATACAAAAATTAATTACGAAAATATCAAAATGTATGAAACAGCTGATTTTTTTTTCGCGATTTCAGAGTTGGTCTTATAGTAAAAGTTGTTCATTTTGATGGTCCCTATCTACCATATTCGGCATTAGGGGTACTTTTGTAACACCTAGTATAGAAATATGTGGCACGACGATGTGTTACTCAATCAGGCAAACACGGCTAAACGGATTTGCATATTTGGCACACAAACAGTTTACAACCTGGATTGAAACAAAAAAAAAAATATCCTGTTTAAAGGTTCCCTAGGGATTTTTCGATTGTTCACGTGGACGAAGTCGCGGGCGGTCGCTAGTTACACAATAAAAGACAAGGACTTATTTCTTTGGTAGAAATTTTAATACATTTGCTTTTGACACGATCAAAGAAAGCAACTGAATCGGTGTGCCACAGAACAGTTTGTTATACCGTAGTGGGTCTTGGGAAATGGCTTATTACTGAGCTACTCGATTATCGTTTGATAGCGAATACTAAATGGATATTCGAGTTGTGGAAACCCACACAAGAGGTGGTAAAACTTTTATAGTCACAGCATACACGATACTTTTAGCACCGGTAATCGATGTTTTAGCTGTTTTTTAGTAGTTGTAGTATTGTAGTTGGTAGTTGTGGTGTTGTAGTTGGTAAATACAATGGAAACGGGGCTATCCTATGTTCTTCTTCTTCTTTTTTTCTTATGGCAATCTACTTTCCTCTTGGAAGTAATTTTTGCCAGTGTCAAGTGTTAAATAGTTCAGTGGTAGATATTGTTTAATTTTTCATTAGAATGCGGGTGCATCGCATTTCAATACTGCTTGGAGCATTTGGCACCAAGTATATCAAGACAGTTAACTCGGTTAGTTTTGCCGAGGAAGCCACCACTTCAATAAAAGTCTTAGCTTCACACAATCAAGATCGCGCCTATTTCAATAATCCCACATATTGTTCAGTTGCGTAGACAACTGCACCAATTTTAAGACACAATATCCACTATGAATCAATTTTGAAAATAATTAAAATAGACACCAAACCGAACTGGACAAAATGGCGCCAAAAACTCCCCCTATCCTATGTCAGCGCCGGATGCTGTCTCAGTCCGAATTCAGTCCGGATTCGGTCCGGATCCGCTCCGATTTTGGTCCGGTTTTGGCGAACTCCGGTGTTTGTAAGCGTTCGCTTGCGAGTGATTCGCTACTCGAACGCCTTGTCAACTGCACGCTGGTTTGATAAATGCGACTTAACCGTTAGGTTGCTAAATGAGATCGTGAATATTCTAAAGTTAACCTATTTGTACCAGTTTATTATACTAATTAGTTAATCAAAAACACTTTTCAGGTTTTGAAACAAAATATCGTTATCACATAAAGTGAAAAATCATCTCACTCGTCAGCATTGGACTGGGTTGAAACAGGTTATTTATTTGTAGATTTGTCACGCAAGTCTTAAAATAATAATAAAATGAGATAGCCACACTATCGAATTGGGGAATATCTAAGAAAAATGGTTTAATATTTTGTTATTGGTAGGAATAAGCTCCCTTATTCATAGAAAAAAAGGATCGGAATTTCTAGATGCGTAAAAAAAAAAAAATTGTGAAAAGATAAATTTATATGTAGCTTAAAATCAACATCATTTTCTCAAATGATACGGAAATAACAGCAGAATGGCGAGATTATTTATAATCAACATAATATTAAAAAGTCAACTGACAACTGCTCTTTTTAACATTTCTCCATAGCCACTTTATGTCAAAGTCAACTGACAGCTATGACTTTTTTTTAATATGTGGTTTTTTTTAATATTTGCCCTTGGCTCAATCCAAATGTATGAGAGTAGATAAAGTAGTGTATGAAACTACACATAACTAGGTAAAGGCAAGAAGGCGAGGCTATTAATAGTATTACACGAGTGTTTTAATAACCCTCATTATGCAACAGTTTCATAAACTTGTATAATAGAAGTCTAGATTCCATTGTAAAGTCTTTATAAAATTGCGCTGAAAGTTCAAGACCGGATTATTTTGATTTGAAGTTTAATCAAATAAAAAGCGATTACTCATAACTTTGATATTTGCATCCGATGACCCGATTATGCTGAATTAAATGTACATTAATCGACCTACTTTAAAAAAAACAGATCTCACAGAAAAACTCCAGGTCTCCGACGAATATCTCTCGGAAAGCTATAAAAAAATCCGTTTCGAATTATATTCTTTAATACAAAACACAAGAAACAAACGATTCGTCGTTTGTAAAGAAAAAGGAACCAATGAAAAATACTTGTTCCTACTGACATCAATCACGGAGACATTAAGCAAAGAAAACAGTAGGTCAGCTTTGTACCAAATAAATAGAATTCTCTTGAAAAGCTCTTTTGAAAAACGATTTGAAACAATAATGTTTCACATATTTATTGTTTTTTACTCAAAGTGGGCCACTTTTAGCAAAAAAACTCCATTAAACAACAGGCTAGAGAATATTTTTTAAGCGATAAAAAGTACCACAAAGCTACTTCGGAGTGCATTACAGAGAGATAATTCATAATTTGTCTTTTTAAGCACCATGATTTTTTTCTAATGGTGGCGCTAGTGTGCAGACTACGCGCTGTCTGTCTGTAGCCTTTTCTTCAGTTTGAAAAGGCTACAGAACCAATTTTGGTAATAAATAAATAAATATTAGAAAACATCACAAACATTGCTGTGATCCCAAAGTAAGTAGCTAAAGCACTTGTGTTATGGAAATCAGATACAAAGGTGGAACTGCAAACACCCAGACCTGAGCCAATATAGAAAAGTTCGTTTTCTAAATTGACCCAGCCGGGGATCGAACCCGGGACCTCGGAGATGGCGACGCCTTGAAAACCGGCGTACAAACCACTCGACCACGGAGGTCGTGAAATTGGTAAGCACTATACTTGCGTTTTATTGGCACACTGATTTAATATTATAATATCATTTGTTAATTTAATTTTTAGAAAAGAGCGTGGCGCCCTCTACCTTTTCACGAGAGAACAATCTAAAAAACATAGTCAATAATATCTAAATTGAGGTGTCAAACCCAAATAGGGTTGCCACCCGTACTTTATAATAAAGTATACTTTATTTCGGGGTAACTGTACTCTATACTTTATGAGGAAAATAAATTACTTTATTTTACAGGGCTTTCCTCTAGGATAAATTGCCGAAAGTAATAAAAAGTATTTTTTAAAGGTAAAAATAAATAATACTATATTTCCATACAATGTACTTTTTTTTCCTGTAGCAACCAATGATAAAGTACATTGGTATTTAGTCCAAAAAAGGTGGCAACCCTAAACCCAAACCACAAAGTAATTTTACATGCTCAGTTATATTTTGCCGATGCAACTGGACCCGCCCCGCGCTCAACCCGAACTCAACTCAGACTCAACCCGAACTCAATCAAACTTAACTCAACATTACACCGGAGATGTTATAAGAATCAAAATAATTGTAAGCGATGTATTTCAAGGTGGGCTGCGGTTTGGTTGAGTTTGAGCTGAGTTCGGGTTGAGGTCGCGTCGTGTGTTATTGTCTGAATGCAGCGTAAACTGAAAAATGCGGCAAATGCCTGTCAGATGGCAGCCCTGGTCGCGGGCAGCCATTTTTAGAAACGAATGTTTCTGAGCTTTCATTTACTTACTGAGTCAACTCTTTGCTAAGGTCTTACTATCATAAGACTCAAAAATGTAAGCGATGAATTTCAAGATGGGCTGCGGTTTAGTTGAGTTTGAGTTGAGTTCGGGCTTAGGTCTGGGGCCCTACCGGCTAACTTTTCGAACTTCGGCGGGTCTGCCGAGCTTCAACTTAAAACAGATAATTAATCAAAGTAAGGAGTTTCGTACTGTACTATTCGTCGAAGTTATTTAGAAGATATCGATGTTCGTGTGACATCGTGAATTGGGGTTCGCCATTTTGGCCGGATTGGGGCTCGATTTATCTGTTTTAATTTGAATCCCGGCAGACTTTCCGAAGTTCGATGCGTTAGCCGGTACGGCCCCTGGTTGTGTGTTATCGTCTGAACGTAGCGTAAACTGAAAAATGCCTGACAAATGCGGCGAATGCCTGTCAGATGGTAACCCTGTCGCGGGCGGGCATTTTTAGAAACGAACGTGAAAGCGAATAGACTGTATGGAATGAAAGATCAAGTGGGAATAAATGCTATATTAATATAAAATAATGAAATTATAATAAAGGGGCCTAATCACACGTCTTCTTTACGTCACACACCACAGCTACTCTTCGTACCCTTCGCCAGAGACTAGTACAAACTAACGTTCCGTTACATTCCCCCCTCCGTGCAGCAGAGGCGCACTACTTTTCTTACGGGTCGCTTTAAAATACCCCCTGCCGTACGAAGCTCCACCACCCTTACGATGCCGTCTCGGCCTGGGAAAATGTTTGTAATAACACCCCGAGGCCAAACTCCTCGAGGTAGATTCCCATCTACAACGAAAACTAATTCTCCAACCTCCAAGTTTTTATGTTGGTCTTTAGATTGACGTCGTGGTAGTAACGTTGGAAGGTATTCTTTGAGCCATCGACGCCAAAAATGATCCGATAACCGGACTGCTTGTCGCCACAACGTTCTGCAGTTCAAGTCACTATCATCTAAGCTAGTACTGGAAAGTGCCGATGATGAAGTGCCTATTAAGAAATGGTTGGGGCTAAGGCTTTCAGCGTCTTCTTGGTTACTGGATACGTAGGTAAGGGGCCGTGAATTCACAATGTTTTCGGCTTCCAGAAGTAAGGTAGTTAAAACTTCTTCCTTAGGCGATGAGTCCTTGAGAGTTACGTTCAACGCCGCTTTAACCGTCCGTACCAAGCGTTCCCAGGCCCCACCCATTGAGGGGGTAGATGGCGGGATGAATTTCCACTGAATGCCAGCGTTCGTGGCAAAGTCTCCCAGTTGTTTTGCGGCAGACACGAAGGAGGTACCATTGTCTGACAGAATCTCTCTGGGACATCCTCTGCGGGCAATAAACCGTCGTACACACATAATGGTGGAATCAGCAGACAGACTGGATGCAACTTCCAAATGAACTGCCCTTGTCGTAAGGCACGTAAACAAAGCGACATATCGTTTTTCGTGGCGGCGTCCGATGGTAATATTAAAAGGTCCAAAATGATCTAGG
Source organism: Catoptria pinella (assembly GCA_963556745.1). Lineage (NCBI taxonomy): Eukaryota > Metazoa > Arthropoda > Insecta > Lepidoptera > Crambidae > Catoptria > Catoptria pinella. The sequence continues at coordinate 10,184,821 of OY750777.1, read as the reverse complement.
CCACAACAAGTGAAAGGGCGTTGACCGTACTGTAGCCTTTGGGCGGGCAAATCTCCCATTGGCGGAATAGACGTCTTCGCTCGTCGTAACTGGCAGGTCCGACAGAGTCTAATAACAGCTTTCACTGTACTCCGGAGGGGAAGAATCCAGAATCTTTGGCGGAGCTCATTTATCACCATTTCGTGGTTCACGTGTGCGGCTTTCTCGTGGTATCGCATAACTAATAATCGTACGGTAGGGGTTCGACCGTGACGTTCTGCCAGTTGCAAATCGTCAACCGTGAGATCTGGAACAATGTCTCGGTTACCCCTAACCCTAGTACGTAAAATTTTGATAAACTTATGTGCCAAGGCTGTCGCACGTAATAAACGATTATATTTTGAAAAGCGACTGGGGTCGGCGCAAACACCAGTTAAAAAATATTGGTGCTCGATTTGTACCGATACTAACTCTTTACGCTTTAATTCTAAACATTCAATATCGGGAAAGTCGTAAAGAGTAGTAACTAAAGCTTCCTGGGGCCAATCAGACTCGTGAACATATAAAAAAGGTGGGCCAACAAACCATCTGTGGTCTGAAGCCAGAGGTCCTGAAGTATAGCGAGTGGCATCGTCAGCTACATTCATACTACTAGGACACCAACGCCAGTCATCAACCACAGACAACTCCGAAATTTCAGCCACGCGATGAGAAACGAACGGCTTGAAGGTTCTAGCATCGTTACGTAGCCAACAAAGTACAGTTTTGGAATCTGACCAAAAGAAAATTCTACTTGACTTTTTCTTATGTTCACGAGTGATGGTATCAGCAAATCGAGCAGCAATGAGAGCTCCTTGCAACTCAAGTCGCGGGATTGAGGTAGACTTCAAGGGCGACACGCGAGCCTTACTTCCGATGAGCGTCAACTTCACTTCTCCATTACGAAAAACGTAACGCCAGTATGCAACAGTGCAATAAGCGTGCTCGCTGGCATCACAAAAAACGTGAAGTTGACAACTCTCGTACTCTACGTGAGTGGAATACCACCGCGGGATTTTCAGCTGAGAAACGGATTTTAAGTCAAGCATCCATTTTTCCCAACTCCGCTGATCATCCGGGGTAATAGTGTCGTCCCAACCAACACCACTACGCCAAATATTTTGAAACAAAATTCTACCTCTAACTATCAAAATACACAGCAAGCCAAGAGGGTCATAGACTCTCATTAGACTTTTCAAAACATTGCGCTTAGTAAAATTATTTAAAACAGGGAAATCAAGCTTAAAACTAAATGTATCATCATGAGGATTCCAAACTAAACCTAATATCCTAAGGTCAATGGACACATTGTGACACATATCTTTAGTGGCAAATTCTGGTAAGCGGAGATTATATGGAATATCCGCTAAAGCTTCGACACTATTGCTAGCCCAATCCCTTATTTCAAAACCAGCACTAGCGTGAACTTGAATGATTTGGGCGGCAAGTATTGAAGCCTCAGCAGGATCATCTAAACTGCCAATATAATTATCCATATAGTGATCTTTAATAATAGCTTCAGCAGCATTAGGATACGCGTCACGAAATTCTTCCGCGTTTTTATTTTTTATATATATCGCAGCACAAGGTGAACACGCGGCCCCAAAAATTACAGATGTCATTCTGAACTCCACTATCTTTGAATCCTGGCCATCCTCATGCCAAAGAAAACGTAAAGCATCACGATCTTCCTCTATAATTTTAATTTGCATAAAAAATTCACGTATATCCGCTGTAATCGCTACCCGACCCTCTCTAAACCTAAACAATAGTGCAATAAGCGGCTGAAGGAGGTCCGGACCCGTCAATAACATAGAGTTCAGACTAACTCCCTGTACCTTTGCAGCCGCGTCATGCACAACGCGAACCTTTCCTGGCTTGAGTGGGTGGACTACGGCAAAATGCGGTAAATACCAGAAACGATGGGTTGATGGCGCTGAACTACATTTTTCAGCATAATGTTTATCTACGAAGGCCTTTACGTTTTTATCATACGCAACTGATAACGATGAAACCTTCGCAAGCTTTTTCTTTAAGCTTCTAAGCCTACTAAGTGCTAAGCCAATACTATTAGGGATATTAAGGTTTTCCTCTTTCCACAACAAACCGACTTCAAAACGTCCGCTCGGAAGTCGCTTTGCCGTTGAGTCTAAGATTCTGAGAGCACGCTCATCGGATGAACTGAGTTTGACGTTGTTCGATACCCCTATAGAGTCCAAACGATAATGATGTCGAACCAGTTCATCCAAAGTAACGTCTGTTTCTACAGCATGATGTAAAAATTCAATGGGCCTCGAACTATTAGACATACAACCGTGGAGGACCCACCCCAATGCTGTCAATGAGGCAACCGGCTGTGAGCGCGTACCAACGCGTAAGTTTTTACTCAAAATAAGCGGCCAATCACCAGCACCGAGTAACACCATTGGTTTGGCGTCTTCGTAAGTGACGAACTCTACTAAGTCCACTAAATGAGCGCTACTTATGACGTCTGCGGCGCGTATGGTTTGTGGACGTATAGACAATGACTCCATGGCACGTGCATTTTTGACTGAATATACTTCATCGCAGTATTTGCCACGAATGTCAAAGTCTACGTACTCAATTGGAACGTCACGCCTCCGCATGCCGCCGACGCCGTCCAAGTCAATGCGGCCTTTAAACCCGGACGCACCAATTTGTCGCGCGGCTTCAGCGTCAATGACAGTGGCAGTGGAGCCTTCGTCCAACAAAGCATACGTTTGCAATGTACCAAGCGGTCCAGTAAGCTCTACCGCTACTATTTTTAACAATACACTACGAGCAAGCGAACTACAAGTGTAAGTTTGTTGTGGCGCTGTCGTGGCAGCAACCACGTCTGCTGCAGGCTGCTCTGGACTCGCAGTCGTGTAGAAGGCTGTTTGAGGTGCAGATGCAGGCGGGGCCGGCGGGGGTACTGGTGCGTGCAGTAGCTTGTGTTGGCGCTGTCTACAATCACCCACACCGCAGGGCTTCGCACGGCACTTCGACCACTGGTGGCTTCTACTCTTCAAACATTTGGCACAGACTTTGTGCTCACGTATCCATGTCCACCTGTCATTTATTGAAAGAGATAAGAATTTGGTACATAAGTTGAGCCTATGTGGCTCCAGACAATACGAACAAGTGACATCATCAGACTTATTCGTGTCAGTAGTATGAATCGCTATGGCCTTTTTATTGTCTCTGTACACTGGTTTACTAATACCTGTACTTTGACTATTATGAGGTAGCGATTGATTATAAAGGGAAATTGAAGGTAAGAACATCAGATTGCGATCGGCCTCTTCTTCTAAAAAGTTGGATAACATTTCTAACAACGTCAACGAATTAGGTGAAGTCGAAGGCAGCGTATAATGCGCCGTTGCATAATCCGACCACTTATATTTAAGATGAGGCGTCAGTTTAAAGAGTAAGCTATTAAGTAAATCACGTGAGTACAAGTATTCATACTGATTTAGTAGCTTTATGGTTGTAACGCAACTTCTTACCTTGGCGGCGAAATTACCCAAATCCTTTTCGACTAACGTCAGTCTCGGTAGGGATCGAATGCACGAGAGCTCGTGTGCGAGAAGCTGCTCCGGACGGGCGAATCGGCGCTGAAGAGCACACAAGATTATTTCGGGCTCATCTGCTGTAAGTAATAAAGTACTGACTGAATCATAGGCTTCACCAGTGAGGGCTTCTCCAAGTCGAGCGATATTTTCTAGTCGAGAGTATGACAAGCTTGAGATGTCATAAACTCTTTTAAAATTTAGCCACTCGTGCGGTTTCCCGCTAAACTTTGGTAAGGAAGATACTTTACATGGCGCTCCCTTTGCCAAAGTAGCTATGGCGTTCGCAAGATTTTGAATATCATTACTAGGGGTGGCAACAACAGGCGGCGACTGACGAATAGCGCAAGGCGCGTCTGTCACAGCAGGAAAAGAAGGCATACTCACCTTACCTCCTACATTGTTTACCAGAGGAAAATCTTGTTCTTGGGTACAAAAGTGTGCCGTGGTCGGTGGTGTAAGCTGCGCCTCCGGTATCAGCGGAGCCGTGTCTGCCGATAAGGAATGCGTTGCGACTGCGGTTGCCGAAAGTGCTGTCACTGGTGCGAGAGGTAATGATGCGCTCGCGGGGGTGATATGCACTTCGGCGGCTGCGGTCACGGTGGTGTCCTGTTCGACTGCATCATTGCGGTCGGCTCCATCAAACCAGGCGTCGACGTGTGCCAAGGAAGCACCATCTTCAAGTACACTGTCGTTGGCGTCAATAGCAGCAATCTCGGCGGTCAGCTCGGCGCGCGCTAGCTCGCGCTCCACCTCGGCGATACGTCGTGCGTAGCGAGCTTGAGCGTCCGCTTTCAAAGAAGATTTTTCTGCGACCGACATCTTGGACGATGATGATCGTGAAGAATGATGCGATGATTGTGATGTCATGCCGATACGTGATTTCGAACGCGTAATCATAATGAAAAAATATTATTAATACTTACGATGAAAAATTCCGAAACAAAAAACGTAATGACACTTTTGACAGATAGTGAAAAATTTTCAAAATAAAATATGGAAAAATACGGTAAAATGAAAATACTACGGCGACAAAGGACCATGAAAGCGAATGGACTGTATGGAATGAAAGATCAAGTGGGAATAAATGCTATATTAATATAAAATAATGAAATTATAATAAAGGGGCCTAATCACACGTCTTCTTTACGTCACACACCACAGCTACTCTTCGTACCCTTCGCCAGAGACTAGTACAAACTAACGTTCCGTTACAGAACGTTTCTGAGCTTTCATTTACTTACTGAGTCAACTTTTTGCTATGGTCTCACTGTCATAAGACTCAAAAATGTAAGCGATGTATTTCAAGGTGGGCTGCGGTTTAATTGAGTTTGAGTTGAGTCCGGATTGAGGTCGGGTCGTGTGTTACTGTATGAACGCAGCGTAAACTGAAAATGCCTGACAAATGCGGCGAATGCCTGTCAGATGGTAACCCTTGTCGTAGGCGGCTACTTTTAGAAACGAACGTTTTTGAGCTTTCATTTACTTACTGAGTCAACTTTTTGCTAAGGTCTCACTGTCATAAGACTCAAAAATGTAAGCGATGAATTTCAAGGTGGGCTGCGGTTTAATCGAGTTTGAGTTGAGTCCGGATTGAGGTCGGGTCGTGTGTTACTGTATGAAAGCAGCGTAAACTGAAAAATGCCGGACAAATGCGGCGAATGCCTGTCAGATGGTAACCCTTGGCGCGGGCGGGCATTTTTAGAAACGACCGTTTCTGAGCTTTCATTTACTTACTGAGTCAACTTTTTGCTAAGGTCTCATTGTCATAAGACTCAAAAATGTAAGCGATTTATTTCAAGGTGGACTGCGGTTTAATTGAGTTTGAGTTGAGTCCGGATTGAGGTCGGGTCGTGTGTTACTGTATGAAAGCAGCGTAAACTGAAAAATGCCTGACAAACGCGGCGAATGCCTGTCAGATGGTAACCCTTGTCGCGGGCGGGCATTTTTAGAAACGAACGTTTCTGAGCTTTCATTTACTTACTGAGTCAACTTTTTGCTAAGGTCTCACTGTCATAAGACTCAAAAATGTAAGCGATGTATTTCAAGGTGGGCTGCGGTTTAATTGAGTTTGAGTTGAGTCCGGATTGAGGTCGGGTCGTGTGTTACTGTATGAACGCAGCGTAAACTGAAAAATGCCTGACAAATGCGGCGAATGCCTGTCAGATTATCATCTGACTTGTCGCGGGTGGCTATTTTTAGAAACGAACGGTTTTGAGCTTTAATTTACTTACTGATTCAACTTTTTGCTAAGGTCTCACTGTCATAATACTCAAAAATGTAAGCGATGAATTTCAAGGTGGGCTGTGCTTTAGTTGAGTTTGAGTTGAGTTCGGGCTTAGGTCTGGGGCCCTACCGGCTAACTTTTCGAACTTCGGCGGGTCTGCCGAGCTTCAACTTAAAACAGATAAATCAAAGTAAGGAGTTTCGTACTGTACTATTCGTCGAAGTTATTTAGAAGATATCGATGTTCGTGTGACATCGTGAATTGGGGTTCGCCATTTTGGCCGGATTGGGGCTCGATTTATCTGTTTTAATTTGAATCCCGGCAGACTTTCCGAAGTTCGATGCGTTAGCCGGTACGGCCCCTGGTTGTGTGTTATCGTCTGAACGTAGCGTAAACTGAAAAATGCCTGACAAATGCGGTGAATGCCTGTCAGATGGTAACCCTGTCGCGGGCGGGCATTTTTAGAAACGAACGTTTCTGAGCTTTCATTTACTTACTGAGTCAACTTTTTGCTAAGGTCTCACTGTCATAAGACTCAAAAATGTAAGCGATGTATTTCAAGGTGGGCTGCGGTTTAATTGAGTTTGAGTTGAGTCCGGATTGAGGTCGGGTCGTGTGTTACTGTATGAAAGCAGCGTAAACTGAAAAATGCCTGACAAATGCGGCGAATGCCTGTCAGATGGTAACCCTTGTCGCGGGCGGGCATTTTTAGAAACGAACGTTTCTGAGCTTTCATTTACTTACTGAGTCAACTTTTTGCTAAGGTCGCACCCCAGGTGATTTCAGTTCATGGACGGAACTGATTGATAGAAGACAATTTTGGACTGAGCCTTTTTATTTATTTCGCACAAAGCTTAGTGATTTAGGTGATAGCTCTTTTAATTTCATGTTTTATTGTCCTGGAAATGGTAATTTAGTTCATTGTATTGTATTCATCAGAGACCTAGTTTAAGTTTTTATTATCGGATTAGGTATTCGGGTAGCGTTGTGACTAACCCCCTTATTAATAAAGATTATGTAGCAGATGTATAGTTATATAAAGGTTACTCTCTGTCAACCTATTTAAGTTTGACATTAAAAAGAAAGGGACAAAACACTGTGTAACTATACATCTGTTTTACAATCTCAATCAAGTAAGGGAATAAGCCTTTGATTATTTATATGTCTAGATAGAGTGTTGCGCTTTTGACGTACTAAACCAAACAGGCCAACTTTTTTAAGATGGTTTGCGTTTTTAGCATCATCGCGTCCAAAGAGTATTGTAATAAAAACAATGGCCGCGTCACACTACTTACAATGTGTGTGTGTTTATCAGCCAACAGTTGGCTGATGTTTTTATCGACGCGTTCGTAGCTTCGACTGTCTATCTAGACATATAAATAACCAAAAGGGATAAATACAACAACCACACTACATTGAAGCGACAAAAAGTGGTTGCTTTGTGGCTACGGCGTGATGTTTGTTTGGCTGCATCGTCGCAACTACATAAAATATTCATAGTAATATTTAAAATACTTACCTACATATTTTGTCAGATCTAAACAGTGAATGTGATATTGGGAACCATTTTTAGGGTCCATAGTAAAACAAGGAACCCTTATAAGATTGTTCATTCCGTCCGTCCGCCTAAAATAAACATCTTGCGTTGTGTATGTCCCGGGTTTGATTCCCGGCCGGGCAGAAATTGAAATGATGAATTTTAATTTCTGTGACGGGTCTGGGTGTTACTTTGCATAATATTAAAAAGGTTTTAAAAGTATAATAGTTGTCTAGCACCTATATTACAAGCTTTGCTTAGTTTGGGGCTAGATGGCGTTGTGTGAAATTGTCCGAGCGTTTATTTATTATTAGGGAACTCAATTTTAATGTAACAAAATATTATTGAATTGATTTTTTTAACGTAAGTACCTCTATTATGTTAAGTTGAGATGAAAATGTTTTTTTTAACCCGACCGCATTAAATGGGGTGTCATTCAAAAGGTCTTTTTCAAATGTGATGATTATGATGAGGTTTCCTTGACTAATTATTTATTTTAAATTTTGTTTCCGAGGTATTAGGCTTTAAAGTGATCTGCAAAGTGTTCTTCCTGTAACTTTAAATAAAGCAGACAAAAATCTGAAAAAAATATCAGTAATACTGTTCTTGACAAACTTTCTTGAAAACGTTACGTTAGCTACGCTGATTCAAATTTTTCATAAAAAAACCGGCCTTCTTTTTACTAAAAACTCTCACTTAAAAATCACAAACAAAACCTGTCCAACATCCTACTAATATTATAAATGTGGAAGTTTGTTTAGATGTTTGGATGGCCTATTCTCTTTGTTCCCCACTTTTGTCCCCCACTGGGGGATATTGGGAAAAAAATATGGAAAAACAATCTTTATTACCAATTTTTACAAAAGTGGGGGACAACGGGAATAGACCGTTTGAATGTTTGTTACTCAACCACGCAAAAACTGAACGGGTTTGGATGAAATTTTGGCACACAGATAGTTTATAGCCTGGATTAAAACATAAGATATTTTTATCCCGGTCAAAGGTTCCCTAGGGATTTTCCCAATGTTCACACGAACGAAGTCACGGCAGAATCTGGTTTAACAATATTATCTTTCCCCAGACCCGCTGCGCGTGGACTTTTTATCCCGGTCAAAGGTTCCTTGGCGATTTTCCCAATGTCCACACGGACAAGTCACGGCAGAATCTGGTTTAACAATATTATCTTTCCCCAGACCCGCTGCGCGTGGACTTTTTATCACGGTCAAAGGCCTTGGCGATTTTCTCAATGTCCACACGGACAAGTCACGGCAGAATCTGGTTTAACAATATTATCTTTCCCCACACCCGCTGCGCGTGGACTTTTTATCCCAGTCAAAGGTTCCTTGGCGATTTTCCCAATGTCCACACGGACGAAGTCACGGCAGAATCTGGTTTAACAATATTTTCTTTCCCCAGACCCGCTGCGCGTGGACTCGCATAACTCCGACGTTTTAGCACCGATTAAATAAAAATTAAGCCGGGTCGAATTTAAATTGTCGCAAGTTGCCTCCTCATTACGGAATACTAATTAAACAAGTTGGGTTCCAGAGCTCCTTGGTTGTTACGTTGCCTAAAAAAAGTTGGATATACCATTTATTTTATTATGTTTTCAAACAAGTAGATTGGGACCCATTTTTTTTTATATTACTTACCTTAGGCACTTCTCAGCTGACGTACATGTCGCACACGTGTAACAATTTTAATAATAAAAAAATACACAGTTCAAGATACTTACATAACTATGTTAGTAAGTAGTAACTATGTAGTTCGACGACCTCCGTGGTCGAGTGGCTTTGTACGTACACCGGTTTTCAAGGTGTCGCCATTTTTGAGGTCCCAGGTTCGATCCCCAGTTGGGTCAATTTAGAAAACGACCTTTTCTTCTTCGATATTGGCTCAGGTCTGGGTGTCTGTGATACCACCGTTGTCTCTGATTTCCATAACACAAGTGCTTTAGCTACTTACTTTGGAATCGGAACAATGTATATGATGTTGTCAAATATTTATGTTAGTAACGATGGAGCGAAATTAAATACATATAGGTACTTATTTAGCACAGCGTTTGTGTACAGTGTCTCACTCAGTAGTGGACACTGTATTTAAGCATCACTCGGCTTTACCACAAAAGATTTGTAAACAATTTTCAACAAGTGTTTAACTTAGACACTGTTTAAATGTGATGCTGTCACTTTTTTGACAATATTGTTTATTATAATAATATTTACAATAATGTTAGTAAAATACCAAATAATATACTAGAAAAAATACGACTCGCACCAGATCATGTTCTCGGACGGGAATCGAACCCGCGACCTTTGGATATCCGGTCCAATGCTCTGACCGCTGAGCTACCGAGTCACTAGTGGGAACGTCGAATTTCTCCTAGTATACAGCGTAAGAGTTGATATACTAGGAGAAATTCGACGTTCCCACTAGTGACTCGGTAGCTCAGCGGTCAGAGCATTGGACCGGATATCCAAAGGTCGCGGGTTCGATTCCCGTCCGAGAACATGATCTGGTGCGAGTCGTATTTTTTCTAGTATATTATTTGGTATTATATAAAATAGCATTGTGAATGCTTAAATCTCAAAATTTAAAAATGTTAGTAAAAGTTTATTAAAGTTATTGTTTGAAAGAGACCGCATCACATTTAAACAGTATCTAATTAAATTAAACTGTGTTTAAAAATCTTTTGTTGCCAGAGTTTTGACATTATTACAAACTAGTGGCCCGCCCCGGCTTCGCACGGGTACAATGTAGTTATTAATGTGGTGAGTGTGAAGTTATTAGACTATACTACAGGATAACTATATATAGTGGTGGCCACAAAATTAAGGACGCTAGTCAATTTTCTTACAAACGAAGTAACTTTTAAGCATTGCTTCTCCGCCAGGGATTGACTGAGCGGTGTTCTGGTGATGGCCATCCAAGTAGTGAATAGAGGAGATCCAGATTTCTATACACACCAAAGTGATCTGACCAGCATTTTAAGAGATGTAAGGATATGTTTAAAAAACTGCGAGTATAGTATAGAAATAGAAATGTATGAAAACTTGCAATTGAAAATTCTTATGCTTACATCTCTTAGAATGCTGACCAGATCAGTTGGGTGTGTCTTGCTATCATAATCTTCTCCATTCACTCCCTGGATGGCCATCATCAGATCACAGCTAGTTCAATCCCTAGCGGAAAACCAAAACTTCAAAATTACCTTGTTTGTAGGAAAATCGTCTTGTGTCCTTAATTATGTGGCCACCACTATATGTATATACGACGTACACAACATACGCAAGGGGTGTTATAAGTTTGACTTGTGTGTGTATGTCTGTCTGAGACAACCTAGCTCCCAAACTTATAGACCGATTTTGATGCGGTTTTTTATGCATAGTTTAAAAGATCTAAGTGTACAGACGACGGGACTCCTAAACCATTGATCCGATTATGATAAAACTTTGGTGAGTTGTTCTGCTTACGGCCGGGAAAGTCCCTGGCTAAAAAAACGGAGCATTGCAATACGCATGCCGGGTACAGCTAGTTCTAAATAAAAATATGTTGTGCATTATCAGGATTATCAATCTCAATCATCCAACACTTCTCTATAATATACAACATGTTACAAAAATACCCTTAATGCCGAATATGGTGGGGATAATGGGATCAACTCTGAAATCACGAAATAAAAATCAGCTGTTATATACAAAAATTCAAATCGAAAATATCAAAATGTATGAAACAGCTGATTTGATGGTCCCTATATACCATATTCAGCATTAAAGGTATTTTTGTAACATGTTGTATACCTACCTTATTTCTTGTCATGTTATCCGGTTGCAAAATAAAAAAAGGCTATTCGGCGAGCTGACTTTCGAGCAGGCTGCATTAGAGCTGGCCATGGGAGAAACAATCACTGCGCAGATCTACACCAGCCGCTCTTAAACTTTGTCCCTGTGCTTTATTAATTGGCATAGCATAGGCGACTTGACCGAATATTGTATTCTTTTAAAATTAAACTAATAATTAGAGGGAATAATTTTGCACGTTATTACAACGCAATAAGGAAAAAATGACAGCACTGTCAACATAACGCCATAGGTACTATTCAATGCGTATGGCGATAATGCATTCTACCTACTCTCAGGGGAAATGACCAAAGAGAATGTAATACTACGTTGATATGACAAATGATATTTATTTTTCTTATTTAATCAATCAAATGCACAAAAAAGTTTCAATTCCGACGTCGAAGTCAATCACAGCAAAAGTAGCTTTTTATCACTTTTTAACCCTGTTAGGTAATAAATATTTAAAAAATACGAAACACGTGTTCAATTAATTTTGTGAAAGAATGTCTATGCCAAATTCCAAGTCAATCGGGCCCAGGAATCGCGTTCTCCCATACAAACTTTACCACCCTGTTTCACCCCTTTAGGGGTTGAATTTCGCAAAATCCCGTCTTAGTGAGCACCTACGCCTTAAAAGGAGCCCCCATGCAAAATTTGAGACTTCTAGCACTTGCAGTTTCTGAGATTTCGTGATCAGTGAGTGAGTGATTTTCCCTTTTATATATATAGATAATTTCTTTTTGGTGCCGCCGTTTTACAGAGTTCAGTTTGTTTTTTCACTTAATTATAAAAAAAACTCCTGATCAAAGTACCTATGTATTGTCAGAAATATACTTACTTAAAATAGGGCCTAGGATTTAACCGCCTCTGTGGTCTAGTGGTTCGCCCACCCGTGTAAGACGCAGGGGTCACGGGTTCGGTTCCCAGTAGGGGGATACATTTTACTTGGTTTGGTTGGTAGGGCATCTTACCTAAGTCTGACGCCATAACAGCAATTTAATTTTTTTTGTGCTCCAGCAGTTAGAGGTAAGATAGCCAGTTCCTCAGTGCTGAGGATTCCGGGTGTACTGTGCTTCCACCATCGGCCTTATCAACACTTAACATCAGCTGGCTTATTTTGTAACTCAATTGACAGCTTAAAATGATCATCACTGATCTAAGTTTTATAGAGATTGCTGGGTTTTTATAGAGAGTTGTCAGATTGATTTTAACTGTGTCTGCAATGCACTTGCAACTTTAATCAGTGATGATCATTTTAAGCTGTCAGATGAGTTATAAAATAGGCCAGCTGGTGAGATGAAGGCCGAGCACTAACCCGTAGTGGATAAAAAAGGACCTTATAGTATTTACGCTTCAAAACAATAATAGACAATAGAGGTACCTACTACAATAGAGATAGGTTTGTGTCTCAAGTGTTTACGCTTCTGAACAATAACAATTAAGTGGATTATAATAATTATTATAATTATATGCCATTCACCGAGAAAGTCAACAAAGCTCTTCACCTGAACTAGTCGAAGGTCATTTTATTAAAAGGAGCTCGTTGGTGCAGTGGGTTAACGCATTCGGCCTGTGATTAACTAAATTAAGCAACTTTCGAAATCGGGTATGTGTGACTAGAAATGTGTTATTGTTTAATCCCGTCTGTACCTATTTGCAGTCGTTAATGATGATGATGTCATACTTTTACTCATAAAAACGAATGGAGATGGCGGCTGCTTCTTTTTCTCAAAAAAGTATGGAATGGAGATGGCGGCTGCTTCTTTTTCTCAAAAAAGTATGGAATGGAGATGGCGGCTGCTTCTTTTTCTCAAAAAAGTATGGAATGGAGATGGCGGCTGCTTCTTTTTCTCAAAAAAGAATGGAACGGAGATGGCGGCTGCTTCTTTTTCTCAAAAAAGAATGGAATGCAGATGGCGGCTGTTTTTTTTTTCTCAAAAAAGAAGCAGAAGCCATCTCCATTCGTTTCACCGCTCCTAGTTAAGAAAGGAAGCCATGAATTTTAGGGTGAGATAACAACGAATCATCCCTTCTTAAACCCAACTTTAAGTCTTAAGTAATTAAATCTGTATCTGTAAACATTGCTCGCTTTACAACGCGGACCTTTGGTAATCGCAGTGATGCTGAATTATTTATGAGCTTAAGATTTTTTTCTTGCTTCAACGGGGAAATAACTATGATCTCTTTAAAGAGATGACAAGGATGAAGATGCAAGCATTCTCCAACCTTTTATTAATGATAACTTAATTTTAAGCAAGCAACACAGAATAGTTAAAAGTTATGAAGTTTCAGTGCTTGACTTTCATCAATAACACAGGCTTACGTCTTTATCCAGTTGCGCGACTTTATAGTAACAACAAAGAATAAAACATTTTTTTTCGGTCACACTCAGTCACGGTGTATTATTTCTCTAGGAAACGAAACAGTTCAAGTTAAAGATGAATAAACGTTATTTTCAATACCGATGGCGGAGATGACGTAAGCAAGTGTTACCCATGTGACTTCCTGTGTCTCGGAATGCTATACCGGGCGCAGTATGCGTATTATTGTACCATGACCTACAATATTTTCCTACAATATGACCTACAATGAAAATAAATCACTCTTCACAGCCGGAAAGGTGTGTAAATATTTTGCGAATTTCTATCAAGAGCTGTGCAAGCGAGGCTGCTGGTAAACAGTGCTGACCTGGCTAAATTTATAAATGTTACAGTAAAAACCCGTTTTTAGTTAAAACGTGTTTTAACTAGTTAAAACTAGTTTGAACTAGTTAAGACTAGTTTTAACTAAACGATATTGTAAGAACTAGTTCTACCAAGTTAAAACTATGCATGCAAGCATTATGAAGCTCCGCTCGCTCGCTCCGCTGCGAGTTGTCAAAACACTAACCTAACCTAACCTACCAGTGCATTAAAAGTTTTTCGAGTATATTATTAACTACTTATTTTAACCACGGTTTTGTCATGTTGGCGGCACCGTTACGTCATTATTGTGTGACTATCTTGACTTGATCTATCAAGTCAAGATAGATTTTGATATCTATATCAAGATATTAATGATATTACCCTAAATTCGACTCCAGCATCTTTTTTTTATAAAACCTTATTTTTAACATAAAAAAAATATATAGAAAGTAGGTACTTAAATTAGTTTAAAAAAATCTCAAAGGCGATTTGAAAATCAATTTCAACTGACATAAAATCTAGTAATCCGATCTTCATGAAAGTTCTGTAGGATCACTTCTGGAATTGACATATTATCGGACGTACATAATAAAAAAAGTTCAGATATAACAGTAAAACAGAATCTCCTCTTTTTTGAAATCAGTTGAACACCGTCAGTAACACCTTCATGTCAAATAAGATTCAAAAATATTTTTATTTATGTGTATATCAAGGTGGTATCAAGTTACAATATGCTCGCTTCGCTCGCTGTTCAAATATTTTCGTTCCCCTAGATCCGGAGTTCCGATCAAGCGCTGTGCAAGCGACGCCGGGTGCAAACGTTTACTCGCTCAGCTTCAGTTTAATTTTAAAGTAACCTCGTAAATAATTTTAGCTATTTTCTCCGTTTAGTCCTACTAGTAGAACTAAACAATAGAACTATACAGACTACTTCAGTTCCAAAGATTCGACGACCTCCGTGGTCGAGTGGCTTTGTACACGTTTTCAAGGTGTCGCCATCTCTGAGGTCCCAGGTTCGATCCCTGGTTGGGTCAATTTAGAAAACGAACTTTTCTATATTGGCTCAGGTCTGGGTGTTTGTGATACCACCGTTGTCTCCGATTTCCATAACACAAGTGCTTTACCTACTTATTTTGGAATCGGAGCAATGTATGTGATGTTGTCAAAATATTTATAATTTATTTAAAGATATTTAAAGAGTTTCGTCACTTATAATTTTACGAACTACATATATAAAGATAACTTTTTAATAAATAACAAAAATAAGCGATAAAAGATGTTATTTTGTATGACTATTTTGTTTGTTTTTTCTGTGTAGCATAATTGGACAGTGCATTGGGCTGGAATCCCAAGGGTGCGGGTTCGAGTCCCGTCTGAGGTGCTACGGGTGAGTCGATTTTTTCTAATATTATTTATTTCAATTATATTGCTCGATGATCAAAATTACGTTTTCATCATATATTCTTATAATCTCTAACGCATAACTCTTGCCTCTTATCATTAAGGAAAACGGCCAAATATGATATTTAGGTAGTTCTTAAAATGTTTACACTAAGTGTTAAAATTGAGTAACAATTTACTAAACAATCCACAGAATAATAAGAACTATGAACTTGCTTGCGGATCTGCTGATCTTTAACCTTTGAAAGATAACATTATAGTAGTTATATTGATCACCATTATGCTTACAATATTTATACAAATTGAACTCAGAATAAAACAAGTTTTTATAGTATATCTAAAAATGAAATGGGAATTTCAGACCACGTGAATGAACAACTTTTACTTTGGGGCCAACCACGGAATCGCGAAAAAAAATTTCAGCTGTTCCATTGAAAAGTACAACATTGACTCGACTATAATGTATGGAACAGCTGATTTTTTTTTCGCGATTCTGTGGTTGGCCCCATAGTAAAAGTTGTTCATTCACGTGGTCTGAAATCCCCATTTCATTTTTAGATATACTTGAAAATGTATGTTATACAACGGTGTATAACTTTTTATACCTTCCACCCTCTAAGAATTATTGTTCCTGTGATCCCTAAGGAACCTTTGACCAGGATAAAAGTATCATGATGTCTTAATCCAGTCTGTAAAGTATCTGTGTGCCAAATTTCATCCCAATCCGTCTTGTCGTTCAGGCGTAAGGAGGCAACAAACACACACACCCACAATAATATTAGAATTGATCAGTTAAACTTGGTATAGATTGCCACAAGAGCACAGGAAAACAGTATTAATTTTAGAATAATACTGTATACAAGGTGTTACAAAAATACCCAAAAAATCAGCTGTTACATACAAAAATTAAAATCGAAAATATCAAAATGTATGAAACAGCTGATTGTTTTTCGCGATTTCAGAGTTGGTCCCGTAGTAAAAGTTGATCAGTTTGATGGTCCCTATACAACACATTCGGCATTAGGGGTATTTTTGTAATACCTTGTAGAATAAGTAAACATAATTTTAACAAACCGTTCTATTTCGAGACTCAGTTAACTGAATAATAGTTTTTAGTTTTCATTAATTATTAATAATTGTATTCTGAGATTCTAACTCGGTGTGCGAAATTAAAAACTCTAAATCTCTCGTCTTAATTATAACATAAGGCTTCCCGCCCACGCGCGACTTTTTGTAGCCGACATAATTGCGGCGTTAATGGCGGCGTTTTTTTGTCGCTGGCTAAGTAAACCCTTTGTCACTAGTGTCGCGGGCGATTAGTCGCTGAGCTACTTTTTGTGTTTGTTTACGTTTTGAACTCTGTATGTTCTATTATCGGCGACAAAAAATCGCTCAGCGATTAATCTCGCCCGTAGGCGGTGTCGCTAATTAAAATTAAAATGGGAGAATTATTATAATAATATTAATTAATTTAGAATATACAGAATTATTTTTATCAGGGTATTTTTTTTATTTGCTTTCTTCCATGGAGATTATACACAAGGACATTGTTTTTAGACGATAAATGCCCGGTTTCTGAGCTACTTCGGTCGGTGGTTTATCTGTTCGATAAGGGATCCACTAGCGTCGCCAAAACAATAATTTTATTAATTCAAACCAGATAATGTGGACCTCTTATCGAACAGATAAACCTCCGACAGAGGTACCTCAGAAACCGGACAATAATGCTTTATTATGTATTAATAAATAATAACGTAATTTAAAACACATTACCTGTTAATTAAACTAACAATCAAAATTAACATGTTTTGTTGACAATTATATTAATAATACAACTTACATAATGTCTAAAAATGTTTTTCCTTTTAACACACTTAAATAATTACATTTACCTCGTAATTGAAAAAAGTAGTTTAAAGCAACTCACATTAAAAAAAAAACATTTTGGTGACAGAAAATATTTTTGCCAAAAATATTTACCAGTGTTTGCTAAAATCCCCGGGTCAATTTAAGAAAAAATCTAACTTTTCTATATTAGCTCAGGTCTGGGTGTTTGTGTTACCACCGTTGTCTCTGATTTCCATAACACAAGTGCTTTAGCTACTTTGGAATCGGAACAATGTATGTGATGTTGTCAAATTTATTATTAATATTTTTATTTATAATTACATAACTTTTTATTCAAATAGATATAAATACTTAGTCACAGGCTCATAGGGGAATTAAGGGTGATTAATCATAATGAACATTGAGTTATGTAAGCTTGCTATGCTAATGATATCATAATGTGTGAGTGGGCTTGTTAACGTTACCAAATTCACATCATAAGTATCGTTAAATAACGTTATTTCATTACGACATTTTTAATAACGGTAAATACCGCATATACTAGACCAGGGGTCTCCAAACTACGGCCCGCGGGCCAACTCCGGCCCGAGAGCACCAACAATCCGGCCCGCGAAAGCAGTCCGAATCGTACCAACATACTGTTTTTTTACAGTAAATTGGTACGATAAGCTAGCCGGCTCTGGCCCTTAGGACTTCGTGGAGGAGTTAATCTGGCCCATAGGCTAAAAAGTTTGGCGACCCATGCGTATATACTATTATTTTCTGTAATTGTAACATCTTTACGTACCTAGGTAAACATTTATACATTTAATAGGTGGCAACTTGTTCTAAGCCCACAATATTAAAAAAAACACACATATTCTATGTGAAACGCACTTAACCACACTACACTTTTCACACACTTCAAGTTTTTATTAATATCATCATCAAAAGAAATCCTTTGATCTGTGTTTTCATCAGTAGTCGCTGTAATCAATTTGATAACAATTTTCACCAATTCGTGCGAAGCCCTGGGCACAGGCTTTCGAATTAATAAAACTTCTTGGTACCGGATCTATAGTATTTTCCTCTGGATTTTGAGTACTCGGTAAATTACCTTGAATCAGTTCATCTAAAACATTGTCACTAAAATAAATTTTCCCATCTCCTTTTACAGATTTGATCAGCAAGTTTTCAGAAATTATGATTATAGTTAGTATAAAAACCATTGGTAATATCTTAGGTAACTTTATCATTCTTTACGTACACTACCGGACGAGTATTTTTATTGAATGAATTCATTAAGTACTAAAATGAAACAATGTATACTATAATAGCTTTAGAGGAGTAATAACCGTGATTAAGTTAAATACTATTCTAATTCGAATGTAATTTACCGCTTGACTCAATTTCAAACGCGCGGAAAAATAGTAATACAAAAAAGTTACTGTGTATTTTATTAAAAATTGAAATGTTTAGTCTTAAATTTTGTTTTTATTTCCACACTTCGCTTTTTTGACACAATTTTAAATTGAGTTATTTACTTAGTAATTATATTCTTTATCAAAATCCGACATGTTCATAATTTCCCAATTTTTTTAAAATTAAATCTATTTTAAATTTTTACATTTAATAGAATCACTAAATAAATCTACCGTCTCCATTTGCAGATTTAATTAGCACATCTTCACAAATTATTGTTAAAAGTATTATTAAAATGGTTATTTTCAACATCTTCTTTAAATTTTTATCAGCGTTTATGTACATTCAAACGTGTCACTATATCGACTGAGCTTATTCAGTTAAGTCTATGTCAATGAGGTAGCTTGACAAAATATAAAGTTTACAGAAGATCCAATCACTATAAATCGTTTTTGGCACACACACACACACACACACACACGTAGACATTCATACAGACAATCTCGGATAGAACCGGTACAGTCGGGGTGGCACTTCTTTTAAACAGATTTAGATTTGTGGTGTTATGTGTTACTAAAATGAAACAAACAATAATAACGTCACCAGATAACAACCTTGATACAATTAAAAAGCTATTTTTGTTAATTATCTTATTGACTGTTTCAATTGGTCACAAATTGTGACACTTAAAACTATTGCAAAATGCTCACCTAATTACAGTTTTTTGTATGATTTCGTGTGGATTTTGTTTTTTATTATCTACTAGAGAGACCTCATAAAAGTCAATTATCAATTTCAGTTTCGCTGTGCTAACTGTGTGAGTGAAATATGCGAAAGACTGTGACTCAGTATTTACAGTAAGTTACCACTTGACTCAATATGTTTAACACAGCACAGCTTAAGCCTGCATAGTCTGCACACTAGCGACGCCATTGGAAAAAAATCATAGTGCTTAAATAAAGACGAATTATCACTCTGTAGAGCACTCCGTAGAAGCTTTGTGGTTCTTTTTATCGCTTAAACAATATTTTCTATCCTATCGTTTAGCTTAATGGAGATTTTTTGCGATAAGTGGCCACTTTTAACAATAATACTCCATTTAACTAAACTACAGAATAGAAAATATTGTTTAAGCGATAAAAAGAACCACAAAGCTTCTACGGAGTGCTCTACAGAGTGATAATTCGTCTTTATTTAAGCATTATGTTTTTTTTTTCCAATGGCGGCACTAGTGTGCAGTCTACGCGATCTTTATGTTGATAATTCACCTTTATACTAAAATTATTATATCACAACCTGATGAACACACTTTTAATTTACTTATATATGGTTAAATCAAACTATGTGGGTACTGTGACTTGGTTAAGATTAAAATACTTAACTAACACCACTTAATCCTTTTACGTTTCACAGCGTCTTCTCGAATTCCATCGTTCACGAAAATTGTCTTTGGATCAACTTCTAGTGTGTGTTTCAATTGCGCAACTTCGTTTTAACTTCGTTATTCACCTAATGTTTGTTGCGGAGAAAGAAAATAGACTTCCTGCGCCACACTTATCATTTTTTCTCGATAATTCTCTCAGTATTCGTAATCATTTTTGAAGCAAAAACCACCAACTCGCTGGTATCCATATGGACAGACGACTGAATCAATAAAGTACCTGGCTTCGATTTTCACTGTGTCTGGTGGTTTGATTACATTTTTTATTTTATTTCTCACTCTCACTAAATTTCTTTGGGTACTTGGGAAATTCCCATGAAGTTGTTTGTCTAGAGCACCATCACTAAAGTAAATATTGCCATCTCCATTAATGGATTTAATAAAAACATCTACACAAATTGTTATTAATATTATTAACACTAAGGTTTTCATATTCGTTGAATTTATCATTTCATTGACACGTATACTATCGAACACATGCCACAATCAACTGAACTCATATATAACAATAATTTATGAGTCATTGTTTATTATTTATCCTTATTGGCAACTTAACTTAAATTACAAATTCACTTTATTTGCTGTCAATAGGGTGATTACAATTCTGATGTTCTAAATAAAAAATGATACCTTAACCTATTTAGCCATTCAACTTATTGATATGAATTTACAATGTCACTTACAATATAAATGACATTGTAAAATCAGCAGACAATCCTTACTAATATACAGGGTTATTTGTAAAAAACCAACAACCTCGCGAGAAGATAACTAACATTATAAACAACAATATTCTGTTCTACGACTTTTTCGAAAACAGACAGAAAATACGGCAAAAAAACATGTCTATGTATTCGAGCCGGGCGAATCTACGTTGTTTCTTACTTCCTGCGTCATTGTCGTTTACTCGAAAATCTTTAAAAATCCAATGCATCGCAATAAATAAGTTAAAAATATGCAAATTAATATAATTTATTGTCGTACTGTAACGTAAATGATGGCAAATTCCGTTGTGATACATTGGATTTTTAAAGATTTTCGAGTAAACGACAATGACGCAACAAGTAAGAAACATAACAAAACAATGTAGATTCACCCAGCCAAAAGAGAGAGAAAGAGCAAAAAAATTACGTTTGTTGTTTGGGAGCCCCCTTTAATATTTATTTTATTTTGTTTTTTTAATATTTGTTGTTATAGCGGCAACAGAAATACATCATTTGTCAAATTGTCAACTGTCTAACTATCATGGTTCATGAGATACAGCCTAGTGACAGACGGACGGACAGACAGACGGACAGCGAAGTCTCAGTAATAGGGATTCCGTTTTACCCTTTGGGATCTAACAGCTGATCGAGTTTTGTATGAAAAGTAGCTTTTTCTGTGTGATGAATTGATGATCATGATGATCATAATATAAATGTTTTTGTTGACATCAAGAATATCTAATAATATATTTTCGATATTCAGTTAAAATTTCAAAGGCGCCTCAAGTAACATATTTCAGAGCCATTTACTAAGATGCCTAGAGTGTTTCTCGCTCAAACGAGCAACCAAAATGGCCGCTGTCTCACACAAAATGGTGGCCATAAAATATTTTCCAAATAAATACCGTTAGATAAGTGTCACATTCTTGCGGTGCCGTCAAAAGCGGTATATTTAAACTTGGAACACAATTTTCTATTCTACGGTAGACAAGGTACCTGTTAGGTAATCGCTCGACATTTTTCCGAAATTCGGAAAATAGTTCGTAAACCACTCGTAAATTGTTATTTATGTTAATGATGCTTATCTAGCGTGTATGTACAGTAAAAATCTGTTTAAATACCAACCGAAACTGTGAACGAGATTCTTTATTATCGAAAAAGGACAGTACCATGGTGTTAATGTTATCATCATTGTCTCTGGTTTCCATAATACAAGTGATTTGGCTACAATGCGATTAAATTCACAATAGACATTGATCAACTGCAACTTCTGCAAGAAAATCTTACGTACGTCGTCGATTTGTACCGCGAGCGCTCTGAAGTTGCCGCAGTTTTGTACTTACTTTGGGATAAGAGTTCTTTTTTACTATTTTTATTTTATTTTATTGATGACTTTCGTGGTCGAGTGGTTTGTACGCCGGTTTTTAACGTGTCACCATCTCTGAGGTCCCGGGTTCGATCCCCGGCTGGGTCAATTTAGAAAAGTAACTTTTCTTTATTGGCTCAGGTCTGGGTGTGTTTACCACCGTTGTCTCTGATTTCCATAACACAAGTGCTTTAGCTACTTAGTTTGAGATCAGAGCAATGTTTGTGATGTTGTCCACTATTTATTTATTTATTATTATTCTATAGAAAAGAAAATAACAGACTCTCCATCAAAAAATAAATAATCCTAAATTGAAAGTCTAATTTACGGATTTTTATGGGAGTGGGAAAAAGTTTTGTTACTTTTGATTTTTCTGTTGATAAGATTTTATTACTTACATTTAATTATTTAATTTCTAATTTTTTTATTTAGTATTTTTTTATTTCAATAAACTTTAATTCGTGCAATTCTAACATTAAACACTTTTAGAGGTGACTGCATACTGCATCTGAATTATTGCACCGCATAGAAAATTATACTTCAGGGCTTCACCTCTAAAATCATTTTTAGGGTTCCGTACCAAAATGGTAAAAAGGAACGCTTATGGTGCGACTCGGTCTGTCTGTCACAGCTGGATATCTCGAGAACTACTAATGCTATCAACTTGAAATTTGGAATAGTTTTAGATGACGTTTGCCCAACTATTTTGCAAATAAGAGAGAAATAAAAAATATTTATATTGTTTTGCAACAGGGACTGAAAAGGGGTCTTAAAAATTTGAAGTGAGGCTACTAGGGCATATGGAGTATCATGTGAAAGAGCTCTGCTTGCATTCTCAAAAACATTCTCAAAAAATTTTTTTAGGCCGTTTAGGTTTCGACTTTCGATGAATAATGTTAAAGATAATACCGTTCCCCCAGTTTTATTTTATGTGATAGAAGTTTATGTAAAGATTACAGAAAAAATAAAACGATGTCTCTAAATAGTAAACTTTTTCAGAATGATGGTACGGAACCCTCGGTGCGCGAGTCCGACTCGCTCTTGATCGTTTTTTTTATTATGGAAATATGGTCATATTTATGTTACTATAAACTATTTATTTTATACAATACATTCAACGCTTTTATCTATTTTACTTATAACAGTATATTGTAGTAAGTCTTTAGTTACGTCGTCATAAATATTTTAACAAGGTTTGCACATACTTTTATATCACCTTTTTGTAATTTGAAACATATCTAATATTATCAAACAGTAATTTAGAATACGTTGATTGTTTTTTCAAGACATATTGATATTTTTGTGAGAAGTTTATTTAAAACTAGATTCCACCCGTGACTTCGGCCGCTGAAATGAGTGAAAGAATTCCATTTCCCGTGGAAATTTTAAAAAATCTGTTCTCAATATTTAAATTAGGAAGCTATTTAAATTCCGAATTTCAGTCCGACCAATCCTGTGGTTTGGGCTGTGCAATGATAAACCGAGATAATGATCTAGTTTATAAAGTTTTTTTTTTTTCGAAAATTTTTAATAAACTACATACATAATTGATATTTTTCAGGATTATGAAAAAACTACTCACCAGATCTCTGTAATTTTTTTTTAGGACCACACACACGAACTATTATATTTCAAATAAAAAAAGAATAATTGAAATCGGTTAACAACTGGCGAAGTATAAGAAGATAAACTCCTCCTTTTTTTGAAGTCGGTTAAAAATATAACTATACTACAAAAGCTTAAGCCACAAACAAGACACCTCTCTGTAGACTATCTCTAAGCTAACAACCTTCGGCACATTAAAACTCAACTCCGGCGCAATTAGAACCGTTTCTATTAGCATAGGATCCTAACTAATTGTCCCAATGCAAACGAAGCAACAGAATAAAGTTCGGATCACTTGCTCGATTCTAATTCCGTGTGAACCTCGCAACAGAATGTAGAAATACAATTCTATTAGAAAAGACGATATTTACGACTTTTCAAAAAGGAAGTCTTGTGTATACGAGTAATTTACTGCAACCAGCGACTGAAGATCAGTGCTGGTCGCAGACCATGAATAATGCTTGATTCGAGACCGTTTTGAGACAAATATGGCAGGATAGTCAAACGCTACTCAACTTTGAGGGGCTCTCAAACATCATGCTGTCTGTGTCTTATCTTTGACATTTAATGCGACAGGACGATGTTTGAGAGACTCTCAAAGTTGAGTGACGTTTGACTATTCGGCCAATAGTGTTCTATAGACTGTTTTTTTGTATTTGTTTCAAAAAACAATTTTTTCTTGCTTTTTTTTCTTTTAATTACACCGAACGGTGATTGTCCGAACGAACTTTACCTCTGCCACTCTGTAAATTTTAACGGAATTAAACATATTATGATTTCAAGTATTGTTTGAGATAGTTTTGTTTGGTTAACCTATCGTTTTTTTTAAATATAGTCAGGATAATGAAGGTAATGATGGCGTCTTTCGCAGTCATTTTGTACGAGTCTTAACTCTATGGTTTGACTCAACAACAGACAGTTTAAGAACTAATACGGTGAAAATGAACTTCTAAGTTAGTTTCAACTGCGATTTCAGTCTCCAAACGGTATCCTGAAAACAGTTTTAGCAACATCACTGGCCCCGCTTTATTTTCCATTTCTCTGTCATTATTTTTAGTCGAAAAAATATTTGCTTTTTGAAGAGGTATGTTGATATCCAACATATATTATATAATACCTTAACGATTAGCTCGCACCAGTAATTTAAGCTACAAGGAAAATAAGCTTAGTATATCATAGTAGCTCAATTGTAAGTAACCGAGCGACGATGCTTTATAGGTCATGGGTCGCCAAACTTTTTAGCCTAAGGGCCAGACTAACTCCTCAATGAAGTCCCAAGGGCCAGAACCTAGCGAGCTTATCGTACCAAGATACTGTAAATAACAGTATGTTGGTACTTGGTATTGTTGGCTTTCGCGGGCCGGATTGTTGGTGCTTGCGGGCCGGAGCCGTAGTTTTGGAGACCTCTGCTTTAGGTCGTAGGTTAAAAATTCTTATTATCATTTAGCCTTATTTCCCAAATAGCACTTGATTCGATAATTGATAGTGTTTTCTATTATTTTTATAATCTATTTTTATATTTGACGACCACCGTGGTGGAGAGGTTTGCACGCCGGTTTTCAAGGCGTCCCCATCTCTTGAGGTCCTGGGTTCGATCCCCGGCTGGGTCAATCTAGAAAAAGAACTTTTATGTTTTGTCTCAGGCTCAAGTGCTTTAGCTACTTACTTTGGAATCGGATCAAAGTATGTGATGTTGTCAAATATTTATTTATTTATATATTCGTTATTCAAAAATTTATTCCTTTATTGAAGACAGTTTTCTGTCTCAAATCTTCAATTTGCTTATTCAAACCAAGTTCTACTGACGACAGGATAATTACAAGCAAAACTATCTTACATTTCATTTTGATCAAACTAAATTCCAATTTGAATCTCATTACCTACCAAACTTTCTAGCTAGACGTCGTGAATTGTTTGCAAAAGTTTTACTTTTCATTCCTAATATTTACCACCTTCTTCCCCGTTTATTTTGGCAAACAAAGGCATAGTACTGAAGTTAACAGCAATAACTTTGCAAATGAGGGACCTTTGGATCCATTTATTTTGACTAAGGGAAGACGTGCCTGGGCATAAGCTGAAGCGTTTTTCCTACTAATATAATAACGTGAAAGCTTAGTTAAGAATTTATTTTTATTCCGGTCCTTTAACCTACAACCTAAAGCAGGGGTCTCCAAACTACGGCTCGCGGGCCAACTCCGGCCCGCGAGCACCAACAATCCGGCCCGCGAAAGCCAACAATACCAAGGACCAACATACCTACTATTATTTACAGTATGTTAATACGATAAGCTAGCTAGGTTCTGGCCCTTGGGACTTCATTGAGGAGTTAGTTTGGCCCTTAGGCTAAAAAGTTTGGCGACCCATGACCTAAAGCATTGTCGCTCGGTTACTTACAGTCCGGGATTTCCGAAATATGTGGACGAAGTCGCGGGTGAAAGTAGTAAATTGATATTTATCGCATGAAGTATCTATAATTCAAGTTATCCACTAAGTATTGGGAAGATGTTGAACATTACGTATACCTTGAACAGAGTCCAGTTAGCTAAGTCCAACCTCAAGAAAGAAATCTCTCGTCCAGTATGACTCATATGGAGAGGTTTACAAAATCTTCGCTCCAAACTTTTCGCAGCGCTCTCTGATAGTGACTCGGTAGCTCAGCGGTCAGAGCATTGGACCGGATATCCAAAGGTCGCGGGTTCGATTCCCGTCCGAGAACATGATCTGGTGCGAGTCGTATTTTTTCTAGTAAATTAAGTGGTATTATCTCATTCTTTTAAGATGTTAATGATGTATCCAAAAATTTTAGCAAGCTGTATTAGTTTAGAAAGGAACGGTACCAACGAAACTCTGGAGCATTTCACATGTAAAATGTTTCGTTCAGGGCCAATCCGATCCAAAATGGTGGAATCCAAGAAGTTATAATACAACATGTTACAAAAATACCCCTAATGCCGAATATGGTATATAGAGACCATCAAACTGAACAACTTTTACTATGGGACCAACTCTGAAATCGCGAAAAAAAATCAGCTGTTTCATACAAAAATAAAAATCTAAAATTAATTTTTTTTTTCGTTATTTCAGAGTTGGCATTAGGGGTATTTTTGTAACATGTTGTATAGGTCTACAGTAGCCTGCATTAGTTCATCAGGGTGGAATTGCCATGCACTTGTATATCTCTCGATGACCTCCGCGCTCGAGGATATTGAACACCAACTGTTCATGGTGTCGCAGTTCCTGAAGTCTCACGTCTTGAGTGTTTTCGAATTCCACGATGAGTGCCATTGCTATTTATCTGGAATCAGAGCACGTATTACGACCTCCGTGGTCGAGTGGCTTTGTACAACGGTTTTCAAGGTGTTGCCATCTCTGAGGTCCCGGGTTCGATCCCCGGTTGGGTCAATTTAGACAACGAACTTTTCTATATTGACTCAGGTCTTTGTGTTTGTGATACCACCGTTGTCTCTGATTTCCATAACACAAGTGCTTTAGCTACTTACTTTGGAATCGGTGCAATGTATGTGATGTTGTAAAATAAAAAATAAAAAATGTTTGTGAAATAAGATTTAAATAAATTTCCTCTCCCGCTTCCGCCTATTACCAGTCACTTCCCAAGTAATATTCCGCGGGACACGTCCAAACTTATTTAAAGACAAATTCCTTCTTCCCAAACTT